>CM062820.1:1524047366-1525273037 GCA_031772625.1 Pinus tabuliformis | reverse complement strand
TATCTTGGCAGTGGCAACAGTGGCGCTGGGATCCGCATCAATGATCTGCTTCTCCCTTTGCCGTTCCCCTTTTCAGGTTTCTGGCTCAGGGTCAGAACAAGCATCTGATTCGGAAGCCTTCAACTCGGCCACCAGTGACTGCTTGGTCCGACACTCACTTGTGTTATGAGTGGGACTCTTGTGGAACTCACACCAAATCCCTGTGTCCTTCTTCGGCTTCATGGTGTTGTTATTTTCTTGTGGCTTCGACGGGTTATCTTGGGTCACCCCGCCTTGGCTTTGTGCTTTGGGCTTCGGATTTGCAGATCACATAGTCTCGCTTCTTCTGTTTGAACTTTTGCTCGATTTTGACAGCGTATCGGTATGCTGTGCCGAGTGAGGAGATGTTCAAGAACACCATCTCTTCCTGGATGTATCTATGCAGGCAACCGCGGTATTTGAGTACCAGATGCAGCTCAGAATCTTTGATACCCAACTGTGTGCGAAGGGTATGAAAAATGTTTGTGAACTCCGGCACATCTTGGTCTCGTCCCTGCCGCAGTGTTGGTCCATTTGATGTATTTGTCCTCATAGCTTCGACAGGGTAATACTGCTCCTTGATGGCGTCCCGGAAGTCATTCCAAGTGGGTGCGGCTGAAAATAGTGAGCCTGTACTTTCTTCCTTCTGCTCGCAGTAGGTTTCCCACCAGTCCTTGACGTGGGGGGCTGCTTTGAGAAGAGCGAAAACAATCTTTTCCCGACTTGAAAATTCATGAACAGAAAAATACCCATCTAGCAGATTTAACCATTCATCTACGGCATCTGCGTCTATTTGACCCTCGAAGTTGGGATTTCAAAATTAACTTGTACCTTGAAGGGCGTGGCATTTCCAGAGTTCGCTGTTGGAAGCCGATGCGTCGCCTCTGGGTAGTCGCTGAAGGATCTGCGCAAAGCTATCCATCATCGCGTTCCTTTGCCGCTCGAGCGCTTCTTCGAGCAAGATTTTGATAGGATCTCCTGCCCCCTCGTCTTTCTTCTCATCCGCCATGGGGTGGCCGTCGGGATTTTGCGAGGCTGGTCTTGCAAAGGTTCGACCAGTTCAAGCCCTAACTCCTTATATCCCGACCTCGTGGGGACATGCAAAGAAAAACAGAGAAAAAGCAGACCGCTCTGATACCACTGATCCGGATTTAAGCAGGAACGCAACAAATTTCAGAGATTAACGATAAATACAGAGATGCTAACCATAAAACATAGATGCAGCGGAAATAATGATTCATTTCATTATTGGTAAATACTGAATACAACCAGAAATGGAACTAAACCAGCTAGGGCGATGGTAGCTTTCTGAGAAGAGATGTGCGGCTACATGCCTCTGAACTGTTCCGAACTGTATTACAATGAGGCTCGAAGGCCTATTATTGTTGTTGAGAAAACAATGGAAAACCCTTCACATACCGAAACCTAACCCTAGAAGATGAAACGCCAAATTGTGGGCCCCGTTTGGGTAAATTGGTACATCAATTTCCCGGGGTCGTAACTTTGGCATACGATCTCCGTTTGACGCGTACGATAGCTCGTTAGAAAGATCTATCCGAGTACTACCACTTTGGGGAGGAGGCAACATAGGGCTCGATCGCCCCAGAATTCCAAACAAACGTCGTTTAGGGCCTCAAAACGGCACCGGAATTTCAGGACCCGAAAAACTGCTAAAAATAGTAAACTGTGCTACAATTAAGGAAACCGAAAAGACTGAAGAGACAGTTGTGGGGGTCCAAATGGGTTGGTGGGTGGCCACCAACATCCACCTGGATCATTCCTCCCCCCTTAGGAAGCAATGGTCCCCATTGCGTTGAGTTCCTCCATCTGCTGAACTTGTCCTGCAATCTCTTGATGTGTCCAGTGATGGTCGGAAGCCTCGGTCGCCGATGGTCCACATTGAACATTTGGTGCAGGCGAAGGAATGGAGGAATGATGTGCTCCAAAGCATTGTTCCCCATAGCCTTGGTACCGCTGTAAGGACCATGTCGGGTGATCTGAGCTTCTGATGGGTTCTGGTAAGGCGTTCTTTCTGTCGATGCAACCAGACTTTGTTGCCCCCCTGAAACTTGTGTGGTACCCATGTGGGTGAGGAGAAGTTGTTCCTGTGTTCTGTCATGACCGCATCCCTTTTCTGCTGCTGCTGTGTATAGGAACCCTTTGCAGGGGTCATGGATGTAGCAACGATCTTCCCCTTACTTGGGGAGTGAACCAGACAGATGAATTTCCTGGTCTGTGATATGAGCTTGCTGCCTTTCTTGGTAGTGATCAAGATGTGGCGTAGGTGGGGCTACCTCCGGTATCCTGTATAATGAATTATTCAAAGAAATAATGACAGCACGAGGCCTTGACTCATACACAGCATGTCGCCTCCACAAGTATGGTTGGCCTAATAATACATCGCAAACATCCAGAGGTGTAACATCACACAATACCTCGTCTGTGAATGGTTTGATGCTGTAGGGAAGGCGGCCTGCTGGCGAACTTTCAGATCTCGTCCTTCGTGAAGCCACCCGATACTGTACGGCTGTGGGTGTGGTGTAGTCGGTAGGCCCAACCGCTTCACGACCTCTGCTGAAATCAGGTTTTTGGCTACCACTGTCGACAATGAATCGTTCGAGGTGTGAGCCCTTCACCCACATTTGTGAGTGGAAAAGACGCTCCCCCTCCTCTGGATCTTCGGGCTCATTTTTCTTGATCTTGGCAGTGGCAACAGTGGCGCTGGGATCGCATCAATGATCTGCTTCCCTTTGCCGTTCCCCTTTCAGGTTCTGGCTCAGGGTCAGAACACGCATCTGATTCGGAAGCCTTCAACTCGGCCACCAGTGACTGCTTGGTCCGACACTCACTTGTGTTATGAGTGGGACTCTTGTGGAACTCACACACTTCCTGTGTCCTTCTTCGGCTTCATGGTGTTGTTATTTTCTTGTGGCTTCGACGGGTTATCTTGGGTCACCCCGCCTTGGCTTTGTGCTTTGGGCTTCGGATTTGCAGATCCAAGTGTCTCGCTTCTTCTGTTTGAACTTTTGCTCGATTTTGACAGCGTATCGGTATGCTGTGCCGAGTGAGGAGATGTTCAAGAACACCATCTCTCCTGGATGTATCTATGCAGGCAGCCGCGGTATTTGAGTACCAGATGCAGCTCAGAATCTTTGATACCAACTGTGTGCGAAGGGTATGAAAAATGTTTGTGAACTCCGGCACATCTTGGTCTCGTCCCTGCCGCAGTGTGGTCCATTTGATGTATTTGTCCTCATAGCTTCCGACAGGGTATACTGCTCCTTGTGGCGTCCCGGAAGTCATTCCAAGTGGGTGCGGCTGAAAATAGTGAGCCTGTACTTTCATCCTTCTGCTCGCAGTAGGTTTCCCACCAGTCCTTGACGTGGGGGCTGCTTTGAGAAGAGCAAAATCAATCTTTTCCCGACTTGAAAATTCATGAACAGAAAAATACCCATCTAGCAGATTTAACCATTCATCTACGGCATCTGCGTCTATTTGACCCTCGAAGATGGGGATTTCAAAATTAACTTGTACCTTGAAGGGCGTGGCATTTCCAGAGTCGCTGTTGGAAGCCGATGCGCGCCTCTGGGTAGCCGCTGAAGGATCTGCGCAAAGCTATCCATCATCGCGTTCCTTTGCCGCTCGAGCGCTTCTTCGAGCAAGATTTTGATAGGATCTCCTGCCCCCTCGTCTTTCTTCTCATCCGCCATGGGAGGCCGTCGGGATTTGCGAGGATGGTCTTGCAAAGGTTCGACCAGTTCAAGCCCTAACTCCTTATATCCCGACCTCGTTGGGGACATGCAAAGAAAAACAGAGAAAAAGCAGACCGCTCTGATACCACTGATCCGGATTTAAACAGGAACGCAACAAATTACAGAGATAACCATAAATACAGAGATGCAAACCATAAACACATAGATGCAGCGGAAATAATGATTCATTTCATTAATGGATATTACTGAGTACAACCAGAAATGGAACTAAAACAGCTAGGGCGATGGTAGCTATCTCTGAGAAGAGATGTGCGGCTACATGCCTCTGAACTGTTCCGAACTGTATTACAATGAGGCTCGAAGGCCTATTTATTGTTGAGAAACAATGGAAAACCCTTCACATACCGAAACCTAACCCTAGAAGATGAAACGCCAAATTGTGGGCCCCGTTTGGGTAAATTGGTACATCAATTTCCGGGGTCGTAACTTTGGCATACGATCTCCGTTTGACGCGTACGATAGCTCGTTAGAAAGATCTATCGAGTACTACCACTTTGGGAGGGAGGCAACATAGGGCTCGATCGCCCCAGAATTCCAAAAAACGTCGTTTAGGGCCTCAAAACGGCTCCGGAAGTTCAGGACCCGAAAAACTGCTAAAAATAGTAACTGTGCTACAATTAAGGAAACCGAAAAGACTGAAAGAGACAGTTGTGGGGGTCCAAATGGGTTGGTGGGTGGCCACCAACATCCACCTGGATCATTCCTCCCCCCTTAGGAAGCAATGGTCCCCATTGCGTTGAGTTCCTCCATCTGCTGAACTTGTCCTGCAATCTCTGATGTGTCCAGTGATGGTCGGAAGCACGGTCGCCGATGGTCCACATTGAACATTTGGTGCAGGCGAAGGAATGAGGAATGATGTGCTCCAAAGCATTGTTCCCCATAGCCTTGGTACGCTGTAAGGACCATGTCGGAGTGATCTGAGCTTCTGATGGGTTCTGGTAAGGCGTTCTTTCTGTCGATGCAACCAGACTTTGTTGCCCACCTGAAACTTGTGTGGTACCCATGTGGGTGAGGAGAAGTTGTTCCTGTGTTCTGTCATGACCGTATCCCTTTTCTGCTGCTGCTGTGTATAGGAACCCTTTGCAGGGGGTCATGGATGTAGCAACGATCTTCCCCTTACTTTGGGAGTGAACCAGACAGATGAATTTCCTGGTCTGTGATATGAGCTTGCTGCCTTTCTTGGTAGTGATCAAAGATGTGGCGGTAGGTGGGGCTACCTCCGGTATCCTGTATAATGAATTATTCAAAGAAATAATGACAGCACGAGGCCTTGACTCATACACAGCATGTCGCCTCCACAAGTATGGTTGGCCTAATAATACATCGAAACATCCAGAGGTGTAACATCACACAATACCTCGTCTGTGAATGGTTGATGCTGTAGGGGAAAGCGGCACTGCTGGCGAACTTTCAGATCTCGTCCTTCGTGAAGCCACCCGATACTGTACGGCTGTGGGTGTGGTGTAGTCGGTAGGCCCAACCGCTTCACGACCTCTGCTGAAATCAGGTTCTTTTGGCTACCACTGTCGACAATGAATCGCAGCGGTGAGCCCTTCACCCACATTTGTGAGTGGAAAAGACGCTCCCCCTCCTCTGGATCTTCGGGCTCATTTTTCTTGATCTTGGCAGTGGCAACAGTGGCGCTGGGATCCGCATCAATGATCTGCTTCCCTTTGCCGTTCCCCTTTTCAGGTTCTGGCTCAGGGTCAGAACATGCATCTGATTCGGAAGCCTTCAACTCGGCCACCAGTGACTGCTTGGTCCGACACTCACTTGTGTTATGAGTGGGACTCTTGTGGAACTCACACCACTTCCCTGTGTCCTTCTTCGGCTTCATGGTGTTGTTATTTTCTTGTGGCTTCGACGGGTTATCTTGGGTCACCCCGCCTTGGCTTTGTGCTTTGGGCTTCGGATTTGCAGATCCAAAGTCTCGCTTCTTCTGTTTGAACTTTTGCTCGATTTTGACAGCGTATCGGTATGCTGTGCCGAGTGAGGAGATGTTCAAGAACACCATCTCTTCCTGGATGTATCTATGCAGGCAGCCGCGGTATTTGAGTACCAGATGCAGCTCAGAATCTTTGATACCCAACTGTGTGCGAAGGGTATGAAAAATGTTTGTGAACTCCGGCACATCTTGGTCTCGTCCCTGCCGCAGTGTGGTCCATTTGATGTATTTGTCCTCATAGCTTCCGACAGGGTAATACTGCTCCTTGATGGCGTCCCGGAAGTCATTCCAAGTGGGTGCGGCTGAAAATAGTGAGCCTGTACTTTCATCCTTCTGCTCGCAGTAGGTTTCCCACCAGTCCTTGACGTGGGGGGCTGCTTTGAGAAGAGCGAAAACAATCTTTTCCCGACTTGAAAATTCATGAACAGAAAAAACCCATCTAGCAGATTTAACCATTTCTACGGCATCTGCGTCTATTTGACCCTCGAAGATGGGGATTTCAAAATTAACTTGTACCTTGAAGGGCGTGGCATTTCCAGAGTCGCTGTTGGAAGCCGATGCGTCGCCTCTGGGTAGCCGCTGAAGGATCTGCGCAAAGCTATCCATCATCGCGTTCCTTTGCCGCTCGAGCGCTTCTTCGAGCAAGATTTTGATAGGATCTCCTGCCCCCTCGTCTTTCTTCTCATCCGCCATGGGAGGCCGTCGGGATTTGCGAGGCTGGTCTTGCAAAGGTTCGACCAGTTCAAGCCCTAACTCCTTATATCCCGACCTCGTTGGGGACATGCAAAGAAAAACAGAGAAAAAGCAGACCGCTCTGATACCACTGATCCGGATTTAAGCAGGAACGCAACAAATTACAGAGATAACCATAAATACAGAGATGCAATAACCATAAACACATAGATGCAGCGGAAATAATGATTCATTTCATTAATGGAAAATACTGAATACAACCAGAAATGGAACTAAACCAGCTAGGGCGATGGTAGCTATCTCTGAGAAGAGATGTGCGGCTACATGCCTCTGAACTGTTCCGAACTGTATTACAATGAGGCTCGAAGGCCTATTTATTGTTGAGAAACAATGGAAAACCCTTCACATACCGAAACCTAACCCTAGAAGATGAAACGCCAAATTGTGGGCCCCGTTTGGGTAAATTGGTACATCAATTTCCCGGGGTCGTAACTTTGGCATACGATCTCCGTTTGACGCGTACGATAGCTCGTTAGAAAGATCTATCCGAGTACTACCACTTTGGGAGGGAGGCAACATGGGGCTCGGTCGCCCCAGAATTCCAAAAAAACGTCGTTTAGGGCCTCAAAACGGCTCCGGAAGTTCAGGACCCGAAAAACTGCTAAAAATAGTAAACTGTGCTACAATTAAGGAAACTGAAAATACTGAAAGAGACAGTTGTGGGGGTCCAAATGGGTTGGTGGGTGGCCACCAACATCCACCTGGATCATTCCTCCCCCCTTAGGAAGCAAATTGCGTTGAGTTCCTCCATCTGCTGAACTTGTCCTGCAATCTCTGATGTGTCCAGTGATGGTGGAAGCACGGTCGCGATGGTCCACATTGAACATTTGGTGCAGGCGAAGGAATGGAGGAATGATGTGCTCCAAAGCATTGTTCCCATAGCCTTGGTACCGCTGTAAGGACCATGTCGGAGTGATCTGAGCTTCTGATGGGTTCTGGTAAGGCGTTCTTTCTGTCGATGCAACCAGACTTTGTTGCCCCCTGAAACTTGTGTGGTACCCATGTGGGTGAGGAGAAGTTGTTCCTGTGTTCTGTCATGACCGTATCCCTTTTCTGCTGCTGCTGTGTATAGGAACCCTTTGCAGGGGTCATGGATGTAGCAACGATCTTCCCCTTACTTTGGGAGTGAACCAGACAGATGAATTTCCTGGTCTGTGATATGAGCTTGCTGCCTTTCTTGGTAGTGATCAAAGATGTGGCGGTAGGTGGGGCTACCTCCGGTATCCTGTATAATGAATTATTCAAAGAAATAATGACAGCACGAGGCCTTGACTCATACACAGCATGTCGCCTCCACAAGTATGGTTGGCCTAATAATACATCGCAAACATCCAGAGGTGTAACATCACACAATACCTCGTCTGTGAATGGTTTGATGCTGTAGGGAAGGCGGCACTGCTGGCGAACTTTCAGATCTCGTCCTTCGTGAAGCCACCCGATACTGTACGGCTGTGGGTGTGGTGTAGTCGGTAGGCCCAACCGCTTCACGACCTCTGCTGAAATCAGGTTCTTTTGGCTACCACTGTCGACAATGAATCGCAGCGGTGAGCCCTTCACCCACATTTGTGAGTGGAAAAGACGCTCCCCCTCCTCTGGATCTTCGGGCTCATTTTTCTTGATCTTGGCAGTGGCAACAGTGGCGCTGGGATCCGCATCAATGATCTGCTTCCCTTTGCCGTTCCCCTTTTCAGGTTCTGGCTCAGGGTCAGAACATGCATCTGATTCGGAAGCCTTCAACTCGGCCACCAGTGACTGCTTGGTCCGACACTCACTTGTGTTATGAGTGGGACTCTTGTGGAACTCACACCACTTCCCTGTGTCCTTCTTCGGCTTCATGGTGTTGTTATTTTCTTGTGGCTTCGACGGGTTATCTTGGGTCACCCCGCCTTGGCTTTGTGCTTTGGGCTTCGGATTTGCAGATCCAAAGTCTCGCTTCTTCTGTTTGAACTTTTGCTCGATTTTGACAGCGTATCGGTATGCTGTGCCGAGTGAGGAGATGTTCAAAAACACCATCTCTTCCTGGATGTATCTATGCAGGCAGCCGCGGTATTTGAGTACCAGATGCAGCTCAGAATCTTTGATACCCAACTGTGTGCGAAGGGTATGAAAAATGTTTGTGAACTCCGGCACATCTTGGTCTCGTCCCTGCCGCAGTGTGGTCCATTTGATGTATTTGTCCTCATAGCTTCCGACAGGGTAATACTGCTCCTTGATGGCGTCCCGGAAGTCATTCCAAGTGGGTGCGGCTGAAAATAGTGAGCCTGTACTTTCATCCTTCTGCTCGCAGTAGGTTTCCCACCAGTCCTTGACGTGGGGGGCTGCTTTGAGAAGAGCGAAAACAATCTTTTCCCGACTTGAAAATTCATGAACAGAAAAATACCCATCTAGCAGATTTAACCATTCATCTACGGCATCTGCGTCTATTTGACCCTCGAAGATGGGGATTTCAAAATTAACTTGTACCTTGAAGGGCGTGGCATTTCCAGAGTCGCTGTTGGAAGCCGATGCGTCGCCTCTGGGTAGCCGCTGAAGGATCTGCGCAAAGCTATCCATCATCGCGTTCCTTTGCCGCTCGAGCGCTTCTTCGAGCAAGATTTTGATAGGATCTCCTGCCCCCTCGTCTTTCTTCTCATCCGCCATGGGAGGCCGTCGGGATTTGCGAGGCTGGTCTTGCAAAGGTTCGACCAGTTCAAGCCCTAACTCCTTATATCCCGACCTCGTTGGGGACATGCAAAGAAAAACAGAGAAAAAGCAGACCGCTCTGATACCACTGATCCGGATTTAAGCAGGAACGCAACAAATTACAGAGATAACCATAAATACAGAGATGCAATAACCATAAACACATAGATGCAGCGGAAATAATGATTCATTTCATTAATGGAAAATACTGAATACAACCAGAAATGGAACTAAACCAGCTAGGGCGATGGTAGCTATCTCTGAGAAGAGATGTGCGGCTACATGCCTCTGAACTGTTCCGAACTGTATTACAATGAGGCTCGAAGGCCTATTTATTGTTGAGAAACAATGGAAAACCCTTCACATACCGAAACCTAACCCTAGAAGATGAAACGCCAAATTGTGGGCCCCGTTTGGGTAAATTGGTACATCAATTTCCCGGGGTCGTAACTTTGGCATACGATCTCCGTTTGACGCGTACGATAGCTCGTTAGAAAGATCTATCCGAGTACTACCACTTTGGGAGGGAGGCAACATAGGGCTCGATCGCCCCAGAATTCCAAACAAACGTCGTTTAGGGCCTCAAAACGGCCCCGGAAGTTCAGGACCCGAAAAACTGCTAAAAATAGTAAACTGTGCTACAATTAAGGAAACCGAAAAGACTGAAAGAGACAGTTGTGGGGGTCCAAATGGGTTGGTGGGTGGCCACCAACATCCACCTGGATCATTCCTCCCCCCTTAGGAAGCAATGGTCCCCATTGCGTTGAGTTCCTCCATCTGCTGAACTTGTCCTGCAATCTCTGATGTGTCCAGTGATGGTGGGAAGCACGGTCGCCGATGGTCCACATTGAACATTTGGTGCAGGCGAAGGAATGGAGGAATGATGTGCTCCAAAGCATTGTTCCCCATAGCCTTGGTACCGCTGTAAGGACCATGTCGGAGTGATCTGAGCTTCTGATGGGTTCTGGTAAGGCGTTCTTTCTGTCGATGCAACCAGACTTTGTTGCCCCCCTGAAACTTGTGTGGTACCCATGTGGGTGAGGAGAAGTTGTTCCTGTGTTCTGTCATGACCGTATCCCTTTTCTGCTGCTGCTGTGTATAGGAACCCTTTGCAGGGGTCATGGATGTAGCAACGATCTTCCCCTTACTTTGGGAGTGAACCAGACAGATGAATTTCCTGGTCTGTGATATGAGCTTGCTGCCTTTCTTGGTAGTGATCAAAGATGTGGCGGTAGGTGGGGCTACCTCCGGTATCCTGTATAATGAATTATTCAAAGAAATAATGACAGCACGAGGCCTTGACTCATACACAGCATGTCGCCTCCACAAGTATGGTTGGCCTAATAATACATCGCAAACATCCAGAGGTGTAACATCACACAATACCTCGTCTGTGAATGGTTTGATGCTGTAGGGAAGGCGGCACTGCTGGCGAACTTTCAGATCTCGTCCTTCGTGAAGCCACCCGATACTGTACGGCTGTGGGTGTGGTGTAGTCGGTAGGCCCAACCGCTTCACGACCTCTGCTGAAATCAGGTTCTTTTGGCTACCACTGTCGACAATGAATCGCAGCGGTGAGCCCTTCACCCACATTTGTGAGTGGAAAAGACGCTCCCCCTCCTCTGGATCTTCGGGCTCATTTTTCTTGATCTTGGCAGTGGCAACAGTGGCGCTGGGATCCGCATCAATGATCTGCTTCCCTTTGCCGTTCCTTTTTTCAGGTTCTGGCTCAGGGTCAGAACATGCATCTGATTCGGAAGCCTTCAACTCGGCCACCAGTGACTGCTTGGTCCGACACTCACTTGTGTTATGAGTGGGACTCTTGTGGAACTCACACCACTTCCCTGTGTCCTTCTTCGGCTTCATGGTGTTGTTATTTTCTTGTGGCTTCGACGGGTTATCTTGGGTCACCCCGCCTTGGCTTTGTGCTTTGGGCTTCGGATTTGCAGATCCAAAGTCTCGCTTCTTCTGTTTGAACTTTTGCTCGATTTTGACAGCGTATCGGTATGCTGTGCCGAGTGAGGAGATGTTCAAGAACACCATCTCTTCCTGGATGTATCTATGCAGGCAGCCGCGGTATTTGAGTACCAGATGCAGCTCAGAATCTTTGATACCCAACTGTGTGCGAAGGGTATGAAAAATGTTTGTGAACTCCGGCACATCTTGGTCTCGTCCCTGCCGCAGTGTGGTCCATTTGATGTATTTGTCCTCATAGCTTCCGACAGGGTAATACTGCTCCTTGATGGCGTCCCGGAAGTCATTCCAAGTGGGTGCGGCTGAAAATAGTGAGCCTGTACTTTCATCCTTCTGCTCACAGTAGGTTTCCCACCAGTCCTTGACGTGGGGGGCTGCTTTGAGAAGAGCGAAAACAATCTTTTCCCGACTAGAAAATTCATGAACAGAAAAATACCCATCTAGCAGATTTAACCATTCATCTACGGCATCTGCGTCTATTTGACCCTCGAAGATGGGGATTTCAAAATTAACTTGTACCTTGAAGGGCGTGGCATTTCCAGAGTCGCTGTTGGAAGCCGATGCGTCGCCTCTGGGTAGCCGCTGAAGGATCTGCGCAAAGCTATCCATCATCGCGTTCCTTTGCCGCTCGAGCGCTTCTTCGAGCAAGATTTTGATAGGATCTCCTGCCCCCTCGTCTTTCTTCTCATCCGCCATGGGAGGCCGTCGGGATTTGTGAGGCTGGTCTTGCAAAGGTTCGACCAGTTCAAGCCCTAACTCCTTATATCCCGACCTCGTTGGGGACATGCAAAGAAAAACAGAGAAAAAGCAGACCGCTCTGATACCACTGATCCGGATTTAAGCAGGAACGCAACAAATTACAGAGATAACCATAAATACAGAGATGCAATAACCATAAACACATAGATGCAGCGGAAATAATGATTCATTTCATTAATGGAAAATACTGAATACAACCAGAAATGGAACTAAACCAGCTAGGGCGATGGTAGCTATCTCTGAGAAGAGATGTGCGGCTACATGCCTCTGAACTGTTCCGAACTGTATTACAATGAGGCTCGAAGGCCTATTTATTGTTGAGAAACAATGGAAAACCCTTCACATACCGAAACCTAACCCTAGAAGATGAAACGCCAAATTGTGGGCCCCGTTTGGGTAAATTGGTACATCAATTTCCCGGGGTCGTAACTTTGGCATACGATCTCCGTTTGACGCGTACGATAGCTCGTTAGAAAGATCTATCCGAGTACTACCACTTTGGGAGGGAGGCAACATAGGGCTCGATCGCCCCAGAATTCCAAACAAACGTCGTTTAGGGCCTCAAAACGGCCCCGGAAGTTCAGGACCCGAAAAACTGCTAAAAATAGTAAACTGTGCTACAATTAAGGAAACCGAAAAGACTGAAAGAGACAGTTGTGGGGGTCCAAATGGGTTGGTGGGTGGCCACCAACATCCACCTGGATCATTCCTCCCCCCTTAGGAAGCAATGGTCCCCATTGCGTTGAGTTCCTCCATCTGCTGAACTTGTCCTACAATCTCTGATGTGTCCAGTGATGGTCGGAAGCACGATCGCCGATGGTCCACATTGAACATTTGGTGCAGGCGAAGGAATGGAGGAATGATGTGCTCCAAAGCATTGTTCCCCATAGCCTTGGTACCGCTGTAAGGACCATGTCGGAGTGATCTGAGCTTCTGATGGGTTCTGGTAAGGCGTTCTTTCTGTCGATGCAACCAGACTTTGTTGCCCCCCTGAAACTTGTGTGGTACCCATGTGGGTGAGGAGAAGTTGTTCCTGTGTTCTGTCATGACCGCATCCCTTTTCTGCTGCTGCTGTGTATAGGAACCCTTTGCAGGGGTCATGGATGTAGCAACGATCTTCCCCTTACTTTGGGAGTGAACCAGACAGATGAATTTCCTGGTCTGTGATATGAGCTTGCTGCCTTTCTTGGTAGTGATCAAAGATGTGGCGGTAGGTGGGGCTACCTCCGGTATCCTGTATAATGAATTATTCAAAGAAATAATGACAGCACGAGGCCTTGACTCATACACAGCATGTCGCCTCCACAAGTATGGTTGGCCTAATAATACATCGCAAACATCCAGAGGTGTAACATCACACAATACCTCGTCTGTGAATGGTTTGATGCTGTAGGGAAGGCGGCACTGCTGGCGAACTTTCAGATCTCGTCCTTCGTGAAGCCACCCGATACTATACGGCTGTGGGTGTGGTGTAGTCGGTAGGCCCAACCGCTTCACGACCTCTGCTGAAATCAGGTTCTTTTGGCTACCACTGTCGACAATGAATCGCAGCGGTGAGCCCTTCACCCACATTTGTGAGTGGAAAAGACCCTCCCCCTCCTCTGGATCTTCGGGCTCATTTTTCTTGATCTTGGCAGTGGCAACAGTGGCGCTGGGATCCGCATCAATGATCTGCTTCCCTTTGCCGTTCCCCTTTTCAGGTTCTGGCTCAGGGTCAGAACATGCATCTGATTCGGAAGCCTTCAACTCGGCCACCAGTGACTGCTTGGTCCGACACTCACTTGTGTTATGAGTGGGACTCTTGTGGAACTCACACCACTTCCCTGTGTCCTTCTTCGGCTTCATGGTGTTGTTATTTTCTTGTGGCTTCGACGGGTTATCTTGGGTCACCCCGCCTTGGCTTTGTGCTTTGGGCTTCGGATTTGCAGATCCAAAGTCTCGCTTCTTCTGTTTGAACTTTTGCTCGATTTTGACAGCGTATCGGTATGCTGTGCCGAGTGAGGAGATGTTCAAGAACACCATCTCTTCCTGGATGTATCTATGCAGGCAGCCGCGGTATTTGAGTACCAGATGCAGCTCAGAATCTTTGATACCCAACTGTGTGCGAAGGGTATGAAAAATGTTTGTGAACTCGGCACATCTTGGTCTCGTCCCTGCCGCAGTGTGGTCCATTTGATGTATTTGTCCTCATAGCTTCCGACAGGGTAATACTGCTCCTTGATGGCGTCCCGGAAGTCATTCCAAGTGGGTGCGGCTGAAAATAGTGAGCCTGTACTTTCATCCTTCTGCTCGCAGTAGGTTTCCCACCAGTCCTTGACGTGGGGGGCTGCTTTGAGAAGAGCGAAAACAATCTTTTCCCGACTTGAAAATTCATGAACAGAAAAATACCCATCTAGCAGATTTAACCATTCATCTACGGCATCTGCGTCTATTTGACCCTCGAAGATGGGGATTTCAAAATTAACTTGTACCTTGAAGGGCATGGCATTTCCAGAGTCGCTGTTGGAAGCCGATGCGTCGCCTCTGGGTAGCCGCTGAAGGATCTGCGCAAAGCTATCCATCATCGCGTTCCTTTGCCGCTCGAGCGCTTCTTCGAGCAAGATTTTGATAGGATCTCCTGCCCCCTCGTCTTTCTTCTCATCCGCCATGGGAGGCCGTCGGGATTTGCGAGGCTGGTCTTGCAAAGGTTCGACCAGTTCAAGCCCTAACTCCTTATATCCCGACCTCGTTGGGGACATGCAAAGAAAAACAGAGAAAAAGCAGACCGCTCTGATACCACTGATCCGGATTTAAGCAGGAACGCAACAAATTACAGAGATAACCATAAATACAGAGATGCAATAACCATAAACACATAGATGCAGCGGAAATAATGATTCATTTCATTAATGGAAAATACTGAATACAACCAGAAATGGAACTAAACCAGCTAGGGCGATGGTAGCTATCTCTGAGAAGAGATGTGCGGCTACATGCCTCTGAACTGTTCCGAACTGTATTACAATGAGGCTCGAAGGCCTATTTATTGTTGAGAAACAATGGAAAACCCTTCACATACCGAAACCTAACCCTAGAAGATGAAACGCCAAATTGTGGGCCCCGTTTGGGTAAATTGGTACATCAATTTCCCGGGGTCGTAACTTTGGCATACGATCTCCGTTTGACGCGTACGATAGCTCGTTAGAAAGATCTATCCGAGTACTACCACTTTGGGAGGGAGGCAACATAGGGCTCGATCGCCCCAGAATTCCAAAAAAACGTCGTTTAGGGCCTCAAAACGGCTCCGGAAGTTCAGGACCCGAAAAACTGCTAAAAATAGTAAACTGTGCTACAATTAAGGAAACCGAAAAGACTGAAAGAGACAGTTGTGGGGGTCCAAATGGGTTGGTGGGTGGCCACCAACATCCACCTGGATCATTCCTCCCCCCTTAGGAAGCAATGGTCCCCATTGCGTTGAGTTCCTCCATCTGCTGAACTTGTCCTGCAATCTCTGATGTGTCCAGTGATGGTCGGAAGCACGGTCGCCGATGGTCCACATTGAACATTTGGTGCAGGCGAAGGAATGGAGGAATGATGTGCTCCAAAGCATTGTTCCCATAGCCTTGGTACCGCTGTAAGGACCATGTCGGAGTGATCTGAGCTTCTGATGGGTTCTGGTAAGGCGTTCTTTCTGTCGATGCAACCAGACTTTGTTGCCCCCCTGAAACTTGTGTGGTACCCATGTGGGTGAGGAGAAGTTGTTCCTGTGTTCTGTCATGACCGCATCCCTTTTCTGCTGCTGCTGTGTATAGGAACCCTTTGCAGGGGTCATGGATGTAGCAACGATCTTCCCCTTACTTTGGGAGTGAACCAGACAGATGAATTTCCTGGTCTGTGATATGAGCTTGCTGCCTTTCTTGGTAGTGATCAAAGATGTGGCGGTAGGTGGGGCTACCTCCGGTATCCTGTATAATGAATTATTCAAAGAAATAATGACAGCACGAGGCCTTGACTCATACACAGCATGTCGCCTCCACAAGTATGGTTGGCCTAATAATACATCGCAAACATCCAGAGGTGTAACATCACACAATACCTCGTCTGTGAATGGTTTGATGCTGTAGGGAAGGCGGCACTGCTGGCGAACTTTCAGATCTCGTCCTTCGTGAAGCCACCCGATACTGTACGGCTGTGGGTGTGGTGTAGTCGGTAGGCCCAACCGCTTCACGACCTCTGCTGAAATCAGGTTCTTTTGGCTACCACTGTCGACAATGAATCGCAGCGGTGAGCCCTTCACCCACATTTGTGAGTGGAAAAGACGCTCCCCCTCCTCTGGATCTTCGGGCTCATTTTTCTTGATCTTGGCAGTGGCAACAGTGGCGCTGGGATCCGCATCAATGATCTGCTTCCCTTTGCCGTTCCCCTTTTCAGGTTCTGGCTCAGGGTCAGAACATGCATCTGATTCGGAAGCCTTCTAACTCGGCCACCAGTGACTGCTTGGTCCGACACTCACTTGTGTTATGAGTGGGACTCTTGTGGAACTCACACCACTTCCCTGTGTCCTTCTTCGGCTTCATGGTGTTGTTATTTTCTTGTGGCTTCGACGGGTTATCTTGGGTCACCCCGCCTTGGCTTTGTGCTTTGGGCTTCGGATTTGCAGATCCAAAGTCTCGCTTCTTCTGTTTGAACTTTTGCTCGATTTTGACAGCGTATCGGTATGCTGTGCCGAGTGAGGAGATGTTCAAGAACACCATCTCTTCCTGGATGTATCTATGCAGGCAGCCGCGGTATTTGAGTACCAGATGCAGCTCAGAATCTTTGATACCCAACTGTGTGCGAAGGGTATGAAAAATGTTTGTGAACTCCGGCACATCTTGGTCTCGTCCCTGCCGCAGTGTGGTCCATTTGATGTATTTGTCCTCATAGCTTCCGACAGGGTAATACTGCTCCTTGATGGCGTCCCGGAAGTCATTCCAAGTGGGTGCGGCTGAAAATAGTGAGCCTGTACTTTCATCCTTCTGCTCGCAGTAGGTTTCCCACCAGTCCTTGACGTGGGGGGCTGCTTTGAGAAGAGCGAAAACAATCTTTTCCCGACTTGAAAATTCATGAACAGAAAAATACCCATCTAGCAGATTTAACCATTCATCTACGGCATCTGCGTCTATTTGACCCTCGAAGATGGGGATTTCAAAATTAACTTGTACCTTGAAGGGCGTGGCATTTCCAGAGTCGCTGTTGGAAGCCGATGCGTCGCCTCTGGGTAGCCGCTGAAGGATCTGCGCAAAGCTATCCATCATCGCGTTCCTTTGCCGCTCGAGCGCTTCTTCGAGCAAGATTTTGATAGGATCTCCTGCCCCCTCGTCTTTCTTCTCATCCGCCATGGGAGGCCGTCGGGATTTGCGAGGCTGGTCTTGCAAAGGTTCGACCAGTTCAAGCCCTAACTCCTTATATCCCGACCTCGTTGGGGACATGCAAAGAAAAACAGAGAAAAAGCAGACCGCTCTGATACCACTGATCCGGATTTAAGCAGGAACGCAACAAATTACAGAGATAACCATAAATACAGAGATGCAATAACCATAAACACATAGATGCAGCGGAAATAATGATTCATTTCATTAATGGAAAATACTGAATACAACCAGAAATGGAACTAAACCAGCTAGGGCGATGGTAGCTATCTCTGAGAAGAGATGTGCGGCTACATGCCTCTGAACTGTTCCGAACTGTATTACAATGAGGCTCGAAGGCCTATTTATTGTTGAGAAACAATGGAAAACCCTTCACATACCGAAACCTAACCCTAGAAGATGAAACGCCAAATTGTGGGCCCCGTTTGGGTAAATTGGTACATCAATTTCCCGGGGTCGTAACTTTGGCATACGATCTCCGTTTGACGCGTACGATAGCTCGTTAGAAAGATCTATCCGAGTACTACCACTTTGGGAGGCAACATAGGGCTCGATCGCCCCAGAATTCCAAAAAAACGTCGTTTAGGGCCTCAAAACGGCTCCGGAAGTTCAGGACCCGAAAAACTACTAAAAATAGTAAACTGTGCTACAATTAAGGAAACCGAAAAGACTGAAAGAGACAGTTGTGGGGGTCCAAATGGGTTGGTGGGTGGCCACCAACATCCACCTGGATCACTATGCCTGTTGAGTCTGGTTTGAATCTCTTATTTAAAGTGGCTCTTCCCAAAATCATAATCCCAGGATGTTTTTATAAAGAGCTTAATTGTACCATCCCTACGGAAGTTATTCATGAGCTGTTCGAATTTAAGTTCGATGGTGAGGGTGAATCAAATTTTCGTGAACATATGTTTCAAGTTATCCATATTTGTCTCTATCACAACATATGTTCCAAAGGTGTCATGCCTAGATTACTCACCCTCGCATTCGAAGGTCGTGTTAATAAATGGTGTCATACATTACCCATTGCTTCTATCCATTCATTTGGTTAGCTTGCCAAGATGATTCATAAATCCTTCGATAAGTATAACCACCAAGATGCTTGTGGAAGAATCAGTCATTTAAAAATGAATATTGATGAATTAGTTAAGGATTTTCCAATTGGTTCCTTCACCTTTGTTGCGAAATTCCTGAAAAACATTTGAACTGGTATTTCTTGAAACAAGAGTTTGAGTGCTTGGTTCATGTCTCCTTATACGGTGAGCTTGAACCTCTTGATTTTCCTTCTTCCCCAACTCTTGCGAATCATGAGGCACCTCAAATTTTAGAGGAGGAGCTTACTACCACTTTTGTTCCTTGTCCCCTCCTTTTCTGGTCCCCATGAGGGTGCCTCCTTGCGGTGATTGTAAAATTATGAAATCTTCGAATCAAATCTCCAATCCATCTTCTCATTCTTCTTTTGCTTCAATGGAGGAAATTCTGGAATGGATCATGAAGCCTATGATGAAGACTCACTACTCCATTCCACAAGAGGATGTCACCATCCACAACTCTAATGTCAAGGGTAATCCAAATCTCTATTATCCTCTATCATCTTCACATCATGACTCTTTGTACTATGACCCACTTAATCGATCTTCACATTCTCTTGATTCTCAATTTGTTGACTCAAATTGCGATCAGGTACAAACCAGTCACATTACGCAGGTAGAGGAGAAAAAATGTGAGAACGCTTTAAATTTTTCCTCTCTGTTTCAGAATATTCCATGTCAAAACAATGAGTTTCCATTCTTGGATGATTCTCAATATGCTAATCTCGGTGGAAAATCCAACACAATCAATTCTTTCAATCAACCCCCAGCCTTGGGCAGTGATCATTCCAATGATGATAACTCTATTTTCGTATGCCGTGATGAATGCCCAAGCACATCATATGATCTTTTGGTTTCTCATGAAGATTTTGATTTAGATATAGAATTTGTTTCGCTCAAAGAAGATGTTCATATCGAAACTTCCTCTTCTCTTCACTATCCCTTGTGTCCTACCATTTGCAACACATCTGCTTGTGACAGAGATACTCCATGCTCTTTAGTTTATTCATCCGATGGGTTATCCCCTTGATTGACACAAGGCGGTGAGGCTCTCCATGATGAAATTAAAAACAATCAAATCATAGAGTACCCTTCCCATTCCCTGTCATCTCTTCTTTTGCATGAAGACAACTCTTAAAATCAGTTTTCACATGAGATCTCACCGATTCATTTTTCTTTGAATATGCTATCAGAAGAGCCTATCCAATTAAGTAATTTAATTTTTGAAGTTGAAATATCTCGTGAAACCTGTGACAAAGATGGCTGCAATCGAGTGAGTAGTTTTGAAATCAACAACAACAATTATCCTAAAGCCATGCGTGATATGGTTCAAGCTTCAAAACACAATTCTGTAATCCTAAGAAGTTCTGGGACCTGCCAGGGAGTTGAGGCACTTCAATTTCCGTTGATGGTTATGTTAGGATCTCGCGACTCTGGTAAGCCCCCCAAACTAAATCAGATCTAGTTTCTCTCACACAATCCATCTATCTGCATGGTTTCACTCGATGTGAATTCCCGTGTAAAAAATATTTGGTATTCTAGGTGTGACCTCTCAAATTTTCAAGATTTTACTTATGACCGAATTCACAAATCTGTTGCATTTTGTTCATCTTCATGCAAATCTCTCACATCAAACTCAGGTTGGGAATGTGCATCTCTCATAGAGTCATGGAATTGTGAAGTGGATTATCTCAAGGACTATATTTTCCCGAAGGAATCATACTTATCGAATTTATCCTTTAATGGTCAACTCCTAAGTCTTCTTGCGAATTTCATATTGCAAATTTGCCCTCTCATCACACCAGAAATCTCCTTGAGTGATGATGAATGCAAAAGTTGTCACACGAATCAAGTTCTTCTCCATTCACCATGTCCCAACTAGTCTCATGCATTCGTAGTGCTAACATCCTTTTTAAACTCTTTTTATTACTATGATGCTTGTACAATTTTTCACCAGCTGCAGGAAGGTGGTTTGTCATATTTGGCTCGCAAGGAACTTGGTTCGATTGTTCAAAACATTCACAAGTTTGTTCAAATTGTTTTTTCTTCATTTATTGCAAACCAAGAATATAATGTTTCAATTAGCTCATCTGATCATCTCTCTATCCTTGGTCGCCGTCATTCAACTTATCATTTTCCCATCAACACATCCAACGATAGTTGTTTCACACCCCTTGATCTTCATTGGTCAAAATATCTCTCTTCATATGTTTGTCAAGTAGGTGAGGCACTTCAACTTATGGCAGGTCCTCACTATCTTGACATGACTGTCAAGTATGATCAGGTCTATTTTTTCTCACAAGATTCCATCTTGATCCCGCTCTTCAAATTGAAAATTCACCTTTTCCAAGATTTTGGGGTTTTCAAGAGGGCCATTATGAATTTTACGATCCAATCACTGAATGGATGGAAAAATATTACTTGGCAAGCTCTGTTGTAGACAACAAGTTTCAATCTTTCCTCGTGCTTTCTAAGAAGCTCGGTGTAGATGAAGGCATAGCCGTAAGAGGCTTCTAAGGTTTGTTTAAAAATGATATTCATCGAAAAGGTAAGCATGTGGATTGGATGAAAATAGTCGTTGTGACACATATTTTGTAGAAATTTCGAATAACATGACACTTATTCACAGAGATTATCCCGATTATACATTATTGCGGAATACATGCATAATACATAACCTCCTCTACGTTGATCATCAATTTAGCAGCATTAAAAACAATGAAACATCAATCGCATGCACACATTAACACAGTATGTAACCCGGGGAAAGCATACAACTGAAAACCCCACACTATCTGTATATTATATTGATTGAGAACATGTAACAATACATAGTACAATACTCCTCACAAGTACTCAGTACTATCTCCACCTGCTACACACAAAACTAGCTCAGATCTGAATCAATCACAGGTTCAAATCTCCTCCACTGCTTGCCTGCCTCCACTACGCAATCCTGTATGAGAATATATGAGAATGGTTGATCCAAACTCGTATTTCCCTTGGCTGAACCACGCAATCCTCATTGGCAATACTCAATCGATTGATTGTGAAAATATCATGCACAACTATAGTCACAACTGATAGCAATCTCAACCTCTAACACCTGTCTCCACTGAACTGTCCATGCACTGAGTTAACTGATGTATTCTTTAGTTGCTTTATGAGTTAATAATTAGTGAATTAATTAAAAATTAATTCACATCACTCATCACTAGTGTATTCTGTAGTTAGACTAAATACAACTAGTTCAACCAAGTCAAACTGAACACAACTCCATCAACTCCTCAATCAACTCCACCAAACTCAATCACTTGAGTTCTAACTGAAGTCCATCATGAAATAGCTCAACTGACCCACAAGAAAAGCGTATTTCCTTCTGACCGCTGCATGTGCCACATCTGTAGCTCGAACTGAAGTGCTCCAAGAGGATAAGATAATGTTTATAGTCCAAATATTATTAAGAGCTAATAATATTCGACTTTTCTGTTTTTAGCCTGGCAGTCTAAAAATAGACTCCGCCCATATGTCTAAAAATAGAAGTCATCTATTTTTACCAACACGACCAATCATCCACAAATAGCATCCTGCAACTCATAGACCATGATCCATATGTCTAAAAATAGACTTTACGCCAAAAATAGCCTGCGGGCCCACTTAGTGAAGGCGACTCCTTTTCACTAAGCTCCATCATATTGTTTCATTTTCAACATATTTATGTCCACAGGAAGTGGTTGTGACACATATTTCTGTCCACAGGAAAGACCTTCCGTTTCTTATGAAAAGTTTTCAAGTTTTAATATCTTCTATTGCACATCACTCTTTATTTGTTTTAATTGTTCATATCTTTGTGGATGCAGGATGGGAACAATTATGGTGGCTTCACTACAAAGTTCATTTTACGTGACCCTAACCTTATAACTGTTAGGATAGGAGTAGGATTAGTTGCATCTTAGTTTTTCCTTCCTTGCACTTGACTTGCACTCATTCCCTGTAGTTGTCCTGGTTTTCTTGTTATGGTTCTGCACCATGTTTTCTTTATCCATTTTGTTTTCTGGTTTTGTTTCCTGGTTCTGTATTTTATTTCTTTCATCTCACTTTCCTTCTTGTTGAGTTTTCCTTTTGTTTTCATCATGAAAACAAGTGTTGTGCCTTACTGCGTTGTGGCTTCTGAGTGTGTGTGGGGCTGAAGTTCAAAGAGTCTTATGACACTGTAGTGCTTGGCTAGTCTTCTATGTGTCTTCCTTGTGTTGGTTGCATCTTTGGGCCGATGAAGTTCTGACAAAAAATATGATCCATCCATAGGGAGAGTTTTGGCCCAACCATGAATTTGTGTCCAGTCTGGAAACTTCATGCCTATACTCAGTTTTCTTTTTGGGTGTTTTCAAGCCTATCCAACTAGTAGAAATGGAGAAGGGGAAAAATCTAAACGAGAAAACCTAAATCAAAGGTCTTTATATGCTTCTCTACAGGAAAAGCCTCTCCTGCTCTCAATAAGTCGGGATGCCTCTTTTTCCCAAAAATAAATAAGCTTCGATGCACAGTTCTATTTAAATAAATAAATAAAGTTGAAAGAAGAGAAATGCTTCTTGCACAGAGAGGTGAAGCAAGCAATTCCACCAGGGTATTGTCTAGGCTCGCTAACAATGGAGAAATGTTTGTGTTCCTTCCTGACTCTGTCGGGGTACTTTCTAGGCCTGTTGGTAGCGTAGCAACACCAGAGATGAAAAACTATACTCTGAAAATCTTAAGCTCACGAGATAAACTACCCTTCCCAATACAAAACATTGTGATTATGCTGAATCTCATGTTGTGTTCAACTGAGAAGGTACATAGGGGACCCTGTTTGCCCATGGGGTAAGTGGGGAAGCTAAAGTAATCTTCACGATGAATCAATACTCCCTGAAGGACCAAGGCCCTCCACAAAATAAACTAACCAAGACAGAGAAGCTGGAATTCAACAAGGATGTCTCCAAGTGTTGTAGCGGCCACAACACCCTTCAAAATTTTAGCTTGCACTCAAATTTTGGAGCCTTCCTTGGTATTTCCTTTGATTGTTGCAAACATGTAAGCTCATTTCATGAGCTTTCCTAGAGTCCTTTGACCCCTTTTTCTTGTTGGATCAATTGTTGTCTTTTGGAATGTTTGCCTGTTTTTCCATGCTTGCAAACCTTTTCTAGCGGTTTCGAAGGTTGGTAATTATGTATATGAGTTGTCCTAGCTATGTAAAAACCCATCACACTCATACACAAAGTTTTTAGCACTGTCATTAAAGTGTCGTCATGGTTGTCCTAAAGTTTATCTCAAGTGTCACACTTGTCGCTTCTTGCTATGAGACAGTCACACATAGGGTTATGCTTTGTCTTGTTGTTTCATTGGCCTATGTTTTTGTGTCGTCAAAGTATGTTAAGTGTGTGATCACAAGTTCATATTCCTCCCACACTTAGACATTTTTACGAATATCTTCCCAATTGGGAAACTTAGCTTCATCGAACCCCGACAGAACTGCCCACTGGGCAGTCTCAGCCCTCATTGATGTGACCTTGCTGTCTAGAACCACGTAGTGTACAGTGACTGTCCCCAAGGGAAGTTTCACTATGCAATTGCAGAGCTCAATAGCTTCCCCTAACACCCAAAATTATGCAGCAGTTCCTCCTAGTCTGACTTCAACTGCGCACATCGAACTTTTAGTCCTTAAGCTTCTCCCCTTGCCTGATGGAACCCCACAATGTATAGAGAAACCAGCCTCCCTTGGCATCCAAAACTACGTATAATTGTCCTCCCTTAGCTGAAGCTCACTGACCTCAAGAACTACGCAGATCTTTCCTCCAGTTATCTCTATTTCCCAGTCCCCCTTGCCTCCTGAAACAGTTCAGTTTGTCCTCCCAGGGACCCATTATGCATCCCCCACTTCCTTCTTACATTGCACAAATTTTTCCCTCAATGGTCACTGTGCAAATTTTTCCCTTAGTGGTCATTGTGCAAATCTTTCCCTTAGTGGTCATTGCACAAATATTTCACTCAATGGTCACTGCACAAATTTTTCCCTTAGTGGGCACTGTGCAAATCTTTCCCTTAGTGGTCACTGCACAAATATTTCACTCAATGGTCACTGCACAAATTTTTCCCTTAGTGGGCACTGTGCAAATTTCTCCCTCAGTGGTCACTGTGCAAATTTCTCCCTCAGTGGTCACTATGCAAATTTCTCCCTCATTGGTCACTACGCAAATTTCTCCCTCAGTGGTCACTACACAAAATTTTCCTTCAGTCTAGCCTGAGTTGTGAACTACACAATCTCAATGATAAAGCTTGAACCTTGACTGCCTGAGCTACGCAATATTGACTCCCAGTGGCCACTGCGCAATTACTTTCCCCAGTAGGGACTATGTTGAAAAGTTTCTCAGTCAATCTTGAGCTGCGCTCTGCGTAGTACCTGTGATCAATCCCCTCTCCCTGTCACCTGGAACTGCACAACGTGTAGTCATTGGGCCCTCTCTCCCAACCTGCCACCTATCCCGGGCTCAGTTCATGGATAATAATGCATCATCTTAGGATAAGGAGTTTTTAGATTGATGTCATCCCGACATGAGTGAATTGCAGGAACATGTAAACTATCAAGTCACAACGAGATCATGAAGAAGGAGAAAAAGGAGGGAAGCATGCCTAAAGACTCACTTGTAGATGAACAAATGAGTGGAACTACCAAGAGCAAGCCGAAGGAATACAAGTGTGCAACCACCTTCCAAGACCGAAGATCATTGAGGACATCACATCGTTAAGATATGCAGAGGAGAAGAGAAATCATATCCAAGAACACATCCATCACTCAGTAGCAATAACAACTTGACATTGCCACATCATCAAACCTGTCCATGTCAGCCGTGTCATGTCAAGCCATGTCATGGGTTGTCATTCATCAGGGGAATTTTTGAGGTCTAAAATGGGCCTCCTAAGGAAAATGTACAACCAAAATAAACTTTATAAGAACCAATAGGATTTAAGATGATGATGTAAACCATGGGGGATGATTCACCATTTTTGGAGTAAAAGAGTAAAAAGATTAAAAAATAATAACATAATAAAACTACTTTTTCAACTCGTATTTTCAACTTCTCTCCCTAAGGTTTTACTCAAATTTCGAGCGGGAGTACTCATTGGATGCAAAATTTAATTCCTCATCCAAGGAGTACCCATGTTGCATAGTTTCGATGGACACTGCTACAAGAAAAATGAGAAATACATGAAAAAACGTTATTGCAATCACATTTTTCATGTATTTCTCATTTTTTGTGTAGTAGGGTCCATCAAAAGTATGCAACATGGGTACTCCTTGGATGAGGAATCAAACTATGCATCCAACTAGTGTTTCCACTCAAAATTTGAGTAAACCCATAGGGAGATAAGTTTAAAATACGAGTTGAAAAAAATAGTTTTTATCTTTTTTCCCTCTAAAGTTTGATGATGTAATATAATCTTATTTTATTTTTTCCACTATTATTTTATAATTTCCTTAGGAGGCCCATTTTAGACCTCAAAGCTCCCCTAATGTGCCACATCACTATTGTGGGCCATGTACATGTAAATCAAATGTATTGTATAAAAGTGAAAGTCCAATGGACACACATGAATATCAAGAGTCATGTAAGTTAAAAGGTCATACGAAGTTGAATAGTCATGAGGATAGTCAAAGAGTCACAAAGGGTAAGAATCACCCCTTTGGTTATATATACCCCCTCATTTTATGAGAAAAGGAATTTTCACCTTGGCTCCTTCTGTAAAGCATTAGAGAGATTAGTTAGTTCTTTGATAGCAAGGAGTGGCTCCAATGTCCCACTAGTGGGGCTAGTGATGTAGAATGTAAATATGTGTCTTGGAACTTTTTCTTAATTATAGAAGCATTTTCAGGCCACCGCATTTTCATCCATGACTTATGAATGTTTGTAAGACTATTATATGAATGTTTGTATTTCATGTTTTCTTTCACATGTACTAAGATAGTTGAACTATTTCGGTTGTTTTAGTGCCTATATCGTTGGGAATGTGTTGTAATGGCTTTTAATGTTGTCTCATCCTTGTGGACTATTCCGTGAGATACTAGAAAAACCTTTTCTTTAATATTGGTTATAACGACCATCACATCCACTGTGGATTATTCCGCTGGATGGTAGATGGATTTTCTCTTGTTCATTGGTTTTAACGACTGTCACATTTGTCGTGGATTATTCCGTTGGATACGTGACAACAATTTATAGTTCATGTGTGTCTCTTCTTGGATGGTACTACTACCTCTCACTTAGAGGCTCACTTTTATCCCCATTTTGTAGTAAGACAACCTAGACACAGTTTCGCTGCACACTCACCATGCACACTCACCTTGCTGGTCGAAGATACCATTGCATCACTCTCTTGTTTTGACAGTTAGAACCAAGACAAACTTTTAAGGATTTGGCAACTGAGCCTATATACCGAATGGAACTCCTACACCAAATGGGTTGAGGTATGATTGGGACTTCATATCAGGGAGATCCCCTTGGTTGACAGATTTCCAGCACTGTCAACACCTAGAACAAGAGACCAAATAAGTTCAGATTTAATGAAGAGCTGTTGATTGGGAAGAATATCTTTGTGTCATTGTGATTGAGATGGTTATTTGTAATTTTGGTTTTGTTAATTATGTTAAGAATATATTTATGCATATATTCAGTACATATTTAATATGTTATGTCAATGAATTATCGGGTTGTAGGTTCAAGGAAAAATTTACATGGTATTAGAGCGAAAAAATCTCAAAATTGATCTTTGAAGCACACAAGAATCTAAGTTCATATAGGGTTGACCAGAACCAATTTTGGTTGTGATCATACAAGGCACACATATTTTTTAGTAAGTTGAAGGAAATCCATTGTACGGGTTGAACAAAGTGTAACTAGGTTCGGTATTTACAAATGTAATTTTGATCTTTTTACTTGTCAATAAAAAGAAATATTATTTTTGTAAATTATAAGAATGAGTTTCTTTCTCATTCCATAGGTCTAGGAAAGTCAAAGATTCAAAGACATGTAAAGAGATCTTCTCTATCATATATGTAAACATATATACTAGACTAAAAGGTCCTCCAAGACAAGCACAATCCTCCAAGACAAGCTCAAAGATGTCTGTAAGAAAAACGCTGAAAGAAGGTGGTCATGTCGGCCTCAAAAATATATTTAATGACACATCGACTCAGATGAAACAAAAATTCAAGATGAAATGTCACTTATTTAGGGAGATACGACAACTATATATAGCCAGCTAGGGTCACCACAAAAGTTTAGATTTTTAGACAAGTCTGCAATCTTGGATGGGTACATGAAGGAACATAATTTCAGTGATAAGCTCAGTAATCTCCTCGCTTACTTCAGTGCAGTTTCGGTCTAGAAAAAGGTCACTGTGATATAGCCTCACATAATTACAGTGGACCTCGGTACCAGAAGAACAAGGCTACAATCTCGGTGAAGGTTATAGTGCAAGAGATGATGAGATCATGACCTTGACATTCATGATAGAGGAAATATCTCGGTGCAGTATATATATCCTAGACACAATCATCATTATGATTATGACAACAATCATGATAATATCGAAGATGAAGATTTAAGAACAACTATATATATATATATATATATATCTAAATGAAGACCTCATTGATAAGATAAGGTTCTCGGTGAAGGTAAAGCATTAGTGCATCAAGGTCTTAATGAAGGTGTAGCATTGATATAACATTAAGAAAGATATCTACGTAGGAGCAGTCATGGTGCAACAATGATCTAGCTGAAGAAGCAATCATGGTACAACAATGATGATGATGATCTCAACAGTGACTAAGAAAAGGATTGGTGTCTTGGTCTTGGAGTGGCCTAGCAGGTCAAGGATCACCGTCTTGTTATTCATCAATTGGAATCTCTATAAGAATAATTTTGTGCAGGTTTTCCTCTCCAAGAGGGAGAGGTTTTGGCCCTAGAAAGATGCCAATATCTTGAGTTCTTGTCTCTTTGTTTTGGTAGCTATTTGATGAACTAAAGAAGACACACACTAATAATAATAAGTGAAGATTGATATAAGAAGAAAAATTGAAAACACCTCACAAATACTTATCATGCTAAGAAGAATCTAATCAACTCTAACTGCCCTAGATTCTTCAACATGGTATCAGAGATTAGGTGCTAAAGTCTAAGGAAGGGAAGAAAAGATACATTCAAGGATCAAGTTTGCATCTAATCGAATCAAAATATGAGTTTGAAAATATGTACAGTGCTGCATCTCATCTTCATATCAAGGAACAATCTCAGATATCATAGTCTTGATGGAAATCACAGTTTCAGGTTCATACTGCAAAACTCAATGTATGTCATATCACAAATGCTGAAGCAACCATGATATTACAAAACCACAGATCAATCATCCTCTGCAATCTCAGTCTGCAATTCTCAGGTGTACTTAACAGTTTTGGTGCTTCCAGTGATGAATGGCTTGATGTAACTATTAGTGCCTAGATTTACCTCAGGTTGAAAAGGCAGGATCTAGGACCAACATCAGACCACGCTCAGCCTCGTAGCTAGCCCTACGAGGACAGGAGTGGGCTCTCTCCGGGTCAATCTCAGCAAATGATGATCTATGGGGCTTGAGATGACTGAAATTTCTTCTAATGTTAGGCTAGGTATGAAGTGCAAGTATTTGATTTGATTTTTTTGGGGGTTTTGTTGAAATCAAGGGAAAGGCAATTTTGGGTCCGGGGATGAAGGCAAGTTTTTGCAGAGTTCCGGTTGGGGCAAGGTAGGCAGTAGTTTTGATGCTTTAGATTAAATCAATGGATAGAAAATACCACTAAGGAGCTGAAGAGGGCAAGTGGGCATCAAGAATCCTCTCCAAACAGATGAAAACATGTAAAACTAAACAAAGTTTAAGGCAGAGCACAACAAACTCATGGATTCTACCTTTGTCACTCAATTTGTTTAATTCAGAAGCAAAGAGAAGGGAAATGGCATACATAAAACATCAATGAACTTACAATTACATGAAGAAAAACAACATCAAAACACAGAGCCACAAGGATCCCAACAAGTGCTGCAAAACCCTGGTCTTTCCTTTGCCAAAAAATGCAGAAATCAGATGTACGATGGAGTGCCAAGCAATCCCAAGGGTCCAACCCTAAAAATGACTGAGAAATTACATAATATCAACAAGCCTAACTCCTTCCCATGCCTCTAGGGGTTGAGCTCATCATTCTAGGAGCTGTTTCAACCATATCTAAACAAGGAATTGAAAAATAGGCAATGAAACAACTTGCCTCTATATAAAAGGAAACTGATTCATTCACTATCTTTTTACTTTTTTAGTGAATGAATCTAAATGGATGAGTAACAATGTGCCAAAATTACATCAAAGTCATGAATTTACATCAATATGAATCAAGAGTTACATGAAAAAGTGAAACTAGTCAAAACTGGGCGAAATTCGGAGCTACTGAGTGAAAAATAGGCCAAATTTCCCTATGCGCCACGCCTGAAACCTGTATGCGTAGCACAACTTTGAGGCTGATTTTGAGGGTCTTTCCGAAGTACAAATTGAGCTGATGATAGCTCGTTGGAAAGCCCTACATGTATACTTTCCAACCCAAGTGGAATTTCTAGATTTGGTGTCCATTTGCCCTTCCAAACATCCAATCTCCCAACACTGCTTCCTGTGGGTGCAAAAGGTTGCAGAGAGGTCATTTTTTGTGTGTTTTTGACCCTTTAGGCAACCCAGAACTTGATGAAATCCTTAGGTAATTCACGAGCATGCATAAATTTTTATAACAAATCCAAAAATGCAAAGTTTTCCTCCAGAGGATCTCCCAATTATAAGCACACGCCAAGTGGCGCTATGCGTTGGGCAAGAAAATCTATTTTGAAGGCAAAAGAAATCAAAATTGACAAAATTTTCTCCAAATTTGTTAAAGTTTGGACTGAAGGTCCATCATCAAGTATCATGCCCAGCCAAAGAAGCTTCAGCCAAGATCATGCCTTTTCACGTCTCCTCGATGCCTTCTTCATCTATGTTGCCTGAGGTGAATATGAAGAGTTTGGTGCTTTTGCCAAAGGTGTCAAAGTCAATAAGGGATTATGGGAAATAAGGCAGTGAGAATAATGTGGTTTTTTCAAGTGAATTTAAAGTGTGAGGACAGTCACTTGACTGTGTTTGGGAATTTGGGATTTTATAAGTGATATGAGAGAGGAAGAGTGATAGGGAATGATAGGGTTTAGGGATAGGGAAAATAGGACTTAGGAGTGAATGACCTTGGTATGTAAGAGAATGGTGTATTGAGGATATAATGGGATAATGAGATAACAGAGGATGGGATATGTGGCACAAAAATGTTTAAAAACTTCAACACAAAACCTTTAAGGAGCAATCTTTAATAAGAGATTAGAATTTAAGGTTTGACATTCAAATTCTCCAAACCAACCTTCAAAACCACACCAAACACTATTCAATGGCATTTGCAAGATGATTTGACTTACACGGAGAAAAAGAGGTTGAGTTATTTTGAATTTATGGAACAGTGGCAAAGTTTTTTGTGTGTCGGCCCTGTGCGCCGCGCACTTTATATGCGCCACTCATGTTCAAAAATAACACTGCAGTGGGCGGCTCTATGCGCCACGTACTTTATATGCGCCGCTAAAACCTTCCAACGCACCACGACTGTAATTTCGTCAACAATCCAGCCTTCAAAACACAGTTTCACCCTCCAACTGATTTCTCTTGGCTCCTAGCTGACCTTTTCTATGCCAATGAATCACGAAATAAATGAAAATATCTTTCATGGCATGGACTTCGATTTTTGATTTAAAAAACCCACTGTTTGAAGACTTTAACACTTTTACAAGAGAACTCTGTTTTGCTTGTTTCCTTTTGATTTTTGAGCTGATGATGAATCTCTTTATCTGTTCTGCAGGGATGGATGGCATGGTGTTTGGAAAAGGTGACCAGGGCTGCGCCTGAAGGACTTTACAACTGAAACAACTTTGAAAATCACATGGTATTTATTACAAAAGACGAAATTTGACGATTTTTCTTCAAAACAGAGTTTTGAAGAAAAGTCATGATCAAAGATTGCGATGATGAAATTTGCGATGAAAACTTATTGTGAGCCTCCCTCATGTGCCTGCGGACATTATTAAACACTTTGAAGACGAAACCCTAGACCTAATGACTAAAATGACTCTTTGCTGACCACGAGACCAAACAAGACTGTACATGACTTTAAAATTGACTTTGATGAGCAGACATGGACCAGCAGGTACATGACATGAGGGGTATGAGTGAAAATACCCTTCCATCAAAAGATCAATGCTCCTAATGGAATGAAAATGGCTGAACAAGAATGAGACCCATAAAATGGAATGCAACAAAAGAGATTTTGATCTCTGATGGAGGGCTGAAGAGACCGACTCTAACAGTAACAACAAGTGATACTACACAATAATGCTACATGATCTTAGTACTCAGGGATGATTTATGTCTTGGGCCCATAGTGATGTTCTATACTACTACATGATTTAGGGATGCCACTACTACAAGAACAATAATAGTCTTGGATCTCCTCAAGAAGAATTCAAATAGAGGGCATTATAATCTCACTTTGTGGTGTCAAGATCACATAACCTCCTCAATACAAATATCTGACATAGTTCAATTTCTAATACTTACAATATATCTTGGTTTTGCAACATGTAGTCTTGGTGACATAACAATATGCTAAGTGTTGCATACTACGTCGGTAAAGTCACAGTTTGCAGATAATGTTGCTAAGAAAAACTAGGATAAATCTACTTGGGATAAAGAAGTGTTAGCTCCTCTATTCTGGGCAAGCAGTGCTAAGTCTCAGTGCCATAAAGAGATGATCAATATCTACACACTTCTGCTAATACTCCACAGTCTATTTATGTGTCAGCAATATAGTACCATATATAAATAATCATAAAAACCTGATAAGGAGTCAAAGTGACTTATAAGTTAAGATGATGAAGCAATTTCAAACATCATAATAACATAAAGTTTGGAGCAGTTTTTGTCATGCTTGGTGCTGGATAGTGCAAGGAGTCTTGGTAAGAGGTTTTCAATAATGCTCTAGCAAGAATCTCATTCAAAGAAGCATCAAGGTAAGGATATCCTCTTCATGTGCCAAGTAAGTATCTTTCATGGTTATGATCTATCTTTGATTTAAATGACTTTGTTTTACAAATCGATATGCTGGTCCTTGCATAAGGAGGATAGTATCAATCCTTATAGATAGGCGAAGTCATAGAAATAGGTCTCCTTTTAATTCATGAGAAGAAACTTTTAAATTCCTCTCACATAGACAAGATTGGAGACTTAAAAGAAGTTGGAAGAAGAAAATATGACCCTTAAAGGACAATATCAAATTGAGGAGAAAAAGAAAATTCATGATACTAGTTAGTATAGAAGGAGTTGAATGGATTCCATGATAAGAGGGAGTAGAATTCTTTAAGTTAGCCTCTCTCTATAAGTCTCTTTTTGGGCTCCTCGATCCTGCATGGAATGTGACTATAATATGTTATAGGACGTGGTGTAACATTATGGAAGTATTAGAAACAATATCTCGTGACATCATCACGAGTGCGACTAGATTCACAAGGATAAGTAAGATACTTTTGTCAACAACTTAAGGTTTCTATGAAAGAAGGCAAGTTGTAGGCAACAAATTTACATAACTCAAACATTTTAAGAAGACTCATCATGCATCAAAAGGGAAACATCTGCCAGATAGGGTTCTTTGAGATACTCAATATTCCCTGATAGAATATTCACTAGAATCTTCTTTGATGGAATCCTCATCATAGGGTTCACTAATCTAGAGAGGAATCAAGTGTTTCAACAAGAACTTTAACTTATGAAATCCATGAGATGATGATATGATGACATGAAGCAGATCAAGTGATTGAATATCTTTTCAATCAAGGGAGTTGTTGGAAGAAGCCTTGATGACCTGAAAGTAAAAATAAGTTATGTATGCTTGTGTTCAATATTATAATGCCATTTCATATAGTTGTAGGTAACATAGATCATTACTTCTATCTTGAGAAGCACGATCAAGAGAAAAAGTATCTCCTCCTCTAATAGGATGCAAGAAGACATAAGACACACTAGATGAAATAAACATAATATGTCCTCATATGAAGTATGAGGTGGATGATCACAACTAAGAAACTCTGATTAAAAGGAACCTCAGGAAGGAAAATATCGTGAGATATGAAACCCCGATGAAGGCAATCAACATCCAAAATATCAAGAATACTTGACTAGAAAATCTCCTAGAAAGATATGAAGACTCTGATGGAAAAAATGTAGACCCTTGACAATGGATATCTTTGGGAGATGTGTCAACATGAATTCAGGGTGTTAATACGTACATAAAGATGTCATGTTGAAGAGCCACCTAGTAAGGCACGATTTGATTTAACGATATATTTTGATTTCTTGATTAATATCCAGATAAGTTCATGCATGGATACCTACAAGTAAAACTAGCATTCATGTAATAAATGGAAGAAGCATGATGATAAAGAAGTAGTCATATGATGAAGGTTCCACATATGAAGAAGGCCACTTTCCGTGAATAAAGGAATGACATGATGAACTAAGAAGGAAAGTGATCGATGTTGTTTCCCTACAAGAAAGAAGCTCAACTAATTTTCATGACATCAAGGAGAAAAGTTGATCAAGCCACTGAAGGACCCATGAAGAAGATGTTTTTGATGTATAGAAGAGTCCCTAGATAAAAGGGAGATCTTACAGGTCCTTGATCAAGAGGGATCTTGGATTAGATCACCCCTGATTAAAAGGGAGTGAATTGTGTTTTTCTATTTCATGTGTCATGCACTAGACCAAGACTAACAACCATAAGTCTAGGTGAAGGCCATGAATGGAAATGTAGACACATGATAGACACAAAATTCTTGTCTTCACCTAAGAATAAAGAATGGAGGATTGGTTAATCATCTAGCATCCAATGCTCTTTGAGGATGTGTAGGGTATCGAAGATAAGAGTAGGTAAGAGGATCGATATTATTTGAGGGTTGGGAACCCAAGATAAGAATAGTCCTAGTAGGTCATACTTAGTGAACACCATGGTGGGCATGTACCTTGAGAGATAATGATAAAGGTGTCTATAAATTATTGGTCTCGCCAACATTGTGCTATGATCTTATGAGAGATAGAGCTGTTAGTCGAGGCCTTGCTATAAATTATGTTGGTTACCATGATGCTATAATAGATGGGTTACCAATCCAATTCTTCTTATGATAAATTATTCAGATTGAGAATGACCAAGTACCATTATAAATACCTCCCTAGTTAATACGGAGTGTTGAAGAAAGTGTAACTAGGTTTGGTATTTACAAATGCAATTTTGATCTTTGAACTTGTCAAGAAAAACAAATATTATTTTTGTAAATTATAAGAATGAGTTTCTTGCTCATTCCATAAGTTTGGGAAAGTCAAAGACTCAAAGAAATGTAAAGAGATCTTCTTGAGCATATGTGTAAATATATATACTAGTACAAAAGGCCCTCCAAGACAAGCACAATCCTCCAAGACAAGCTCAAAGAAGTTTGCAAGCAAAACGATGAAAGAAGACAGTCATGTCGGCCTCAAAAATATATTTGATGACACGTCGGCTCAAATGACACAACAGTTTAAGGTGACATGTTGACTTATTTAGGGAGATGCAACAACTATATATACCCAGCTAGGGTCACCACAAAAGTTCAAATTTTCAGGCAAGTCTGCAATCTTGGATGAGTACAGGAAGGAACAAAATTTTTGTGATAATCTCAATAATATCCTTGCCTACTTCACTGTAATTTCAGTCTAACAAAAGGTTCACTGTGATATAGCCTCGACATAATTACAGTGGACCTCGGTACAAGAAGAACAAGGCTACAATCTTGGTGAAGGTTACAGTGCAGGAGATAATGATATCATGACCTCAACATTCGTGATAGAGGAAAGATCTTGGTGTAGTATATATATCCTAGACACAATAATCATTATGATTATGACAATAGTAATGATAAAAAAGAAGATGAAGATTTAAGAACAACTATATATGTATATATGAAGACCTCATTGATAAGATAAGGTTCTCGGTGAAGTTAAAGAATTGGTGCATCAAGGTCTCAATGAAGGTGTAGCATTGATACAAGAGTAAGAAAGATCTCAACGTAGGAGCAGTCATGGTGCAACAACGATCTAGATGAAGAAGAAGTCATGGTGTAACAATGATGATTATGATCTCAGTAGTGACTAAGAAAAAGGTTGGTTTCTTGGTCTTGGAGTGGCCTAGTAGGTCAAGGATCACTGTCTTGGTATTTGTCAATTGGAATATCTATAAGAAGAATTTTGTGCGGGTTTTCCTCTCCAAGAGGGAGAGGTTTTGGCCCTGACAAGATGCCAATATCTTGTGTTCTTGTCTCTTTGTTTTGGTAGCTATTTGATGAACTAAAGAAGACACACACTAATAATAATAAGTGAATATTGATATAAGAAGAAAAATTGAAAACACTTCACAAATAATTATCATTCTAAGAAGAATCTAATCAACTCTGTCTACCCTAGATTCTTCAATAGTTAGGTCAATGAATTATCGGGTTCTAGGTTCAAGGAAAAATTAACATGGTATTAGAGCGAAAAACTCTCAAAATTGATCTCTGAATATCACAAAAGTCTGAGTTCATATAGGGGTGACCAGAGCCAAGTTTTGTCGTGATCATACAAGAAACACATCTTTTTTAGTATGTTGAAGGAAATCAATTGTACGGGTTGAAACAATGCATACATTTTATTGAGTGGTTGGGTAAATACATTTTTGGGGCTGTTTTTTTTCTTTTTTTTGAAAGAAAGAAAAAAACAAGAAACGAGGAGATGCCTAGTAGTGGTTGACATCTTAGCCGTTAGCCAACCGACCAAGTGTACCCAATCAACAATCAACACGATAGGAATAATAGTGGCATAAGGAGGCCAAAGATGACGAGTCTAGTGTGTTCCATGGACAAACCAACACACAATGTGTTAGGAAAAGGGTTCAATAGATGTAGAATGACAAGGATGCTTAATGGATAGGGTCAGAAGGAGGTCAAGATGAGCCAGTGAGGGTGTGGCATAGGTGGTAGGGCCATGCTCAGAAAGCAAAGCAATGCCAACAATTGGTTGTGACAACACATGTAGTAGGTTGAGTGTAGGAGACCAAGTGGCATAATGTTGAGGCTGCGACACACCTGTCCATCCGTCAACATAGCAACCAAAGGAAATGGGTTGTTGGGTTGAAGTTTACATAGGGGGTGAAAATGCACGGGCAAAAAATCACAAGGGCTTAATCACAGGGTTTTGGTGTTGGTATTGGATAGGTGGAAGATGAACATAAATGCATCACAACCTTACCAATACAGAGAAGACTTGATAGAGAGCTCAAGGTTGCCAGTGGAAATTGACAAGGAATTGGAGAATTCGTGTCGAGTTGGATCCAATAAGAGAAGCAAAGGAACGAGGCACGATTTACAGCTGGATCGATGGGGAAAAAGGGGATGGCAATAGGATACACACAATCAGATTGTAGGAGTTGGGCATTGGAAACCTAACCAGAATAACTACCAGGTAGCCAGGAAATAGTAGTTGTAGATGCGAGAGGTAAGTCAAAGGTGTGGTGAGGGCCCACAAGAGTTTGGTAAAAGAGATGGAAATGCGTTAGAGGAAATTTCATCCTAAAAGTGGCCTCCTAAGGAAAAATAATAAAATAAAGTTATGGATTTTGGAGGGAAAAGAAGAAAACTATTTTTTATTGTATTTTTGGCTTATCTCCTTATAGGTTTACTCAAATTTCAAGTGTAGGCAATCATTGGATGCGAAATTAAATTCCATATCCAATGAGTACCCATTTTTCATACCTTTGAGAAGACTTGCATTGATAAAAAATGAAGATACATTAAAAAAGTGTGTTGAACACACTTTTTAATGTATCTTCAATTTTGATCAATGCGGGTCTACTCAGAAGTATGCATAATGGTTACTCATTGGATGTGGAATTTAATTCCATACTTCTGAGAAGACCTGCATTGATAAAAATTAATGATACATTAAAAAAGTATGTTGAACACACTTTTTAATGTATCTTCAATTTTGATCAATGCAGGTCTTCTCAAAAGTACGCATAATGGTTATTCATTGGATGTGGAATTTCCACATCCAATGAGTGTCTGCACTTGAAATTTGAGCAAACCTATAAGGATATAAGCCAAAAGTAAAATTAAAAAAGGGTACCTTTCTTCTTTCCCTTCCAAAATATTTACATATATCTCTTTTTAAATTTAAAGGATTTTGATTGGTTTACATATTATGACATGGAAATTATATGAAAATTGCATGGACACTTTTAGGCTAAAATTTTCTCTAATGCCAATGTGATTGGTGGAGGTCAACCCTCAAAGGGAGAGAGGGAGATCGTACCAATCAAGGTGGGAACACAAAACCTTTTAACTATATTTTTTTGATTTGGAGATGGCATCAATCGGTTTGCATTTTGAGGACAGGTTGGAGGTCACCTATAATTTCAGTCCATGGAAGGAGAGAATAATGTTGTTTCTCATGGAGAACAACCTATTAGAGTTTGTAAAAACTCAAGTTACGCCTCCTATAGATGCTATAACACTGACCGTCTATAATTTGAAGGACAATAAAGCTACAAATATCATCATGGATGTGGTGAAGGACCATGTGAGCTCTCAAATATTAGGAAATAAGAGTAACCATGAGATGTGGTATGCTGTGACGAGTTGACACAAGAGTTATAATTAGAGCCATAAAATGGTGTCGAGGGAAAAGTTAAAAAAACACCAAGATGATTGAAAAAACAAAGTGACATCATATCTCACTAGGATTTAGCAAGTTTGAGATGAGCTTGGAACTATTAGGGTAGTCATATTAGATAAGGAGCTTGAGTGGGTTCACAAAACAATGGGATACCTTTGTGACAAGTGTTTTAGTATGAGAGAAACTATCCGATTGGAGCAGATTATGGGATGATTTCATTTAGAAGGAAACCTTGGAGGAGTCATTGTTTCAAAAACAACATAAGAATGAGGAAGAAAAAAATCATGCTCTTGTAATCAGGAAACAAGGAGCAAAGGAAAATGTTTGAACAATAAGAGTGAGGAGTCAACCTCGTAACCAAATAAGGAATTGAATAAGGTCAAGTGTTTTACCTGTCATAATATGGGACATTATTCTTCATGGTGTCCAGAAAGGAAGAAGGGTGGCAAGGGGAATGATATGATTTAGAATATTAGTTTGTAGTGCTAAGATATTCCTCATATTATAAACAAAATGCTTTCAATGTGCTTAAGGATTCATGAATTTTTGTAAGTGAAATGAAGAGTTTTTATGTTAATTTTATGAGGAATTTAACATAAATCAGAAACTGAACAACAACATAAACATATACAGAACATCACCAAAAACACATTACAACAAGCACATGATAAAGCAGTTCACCCCTCTAGGGCTACGTCTCGTTGGTCTAACTTCCAATGGCTTGGGCCTCTCTATTATGCTCAAAAGTGTATATACCTGTGTTTAAAATGCTCAAATACTTCTAAAACCTACTCTAATCAGTCCAAAATGCCCAAAAATGGCCATCTAACCTATTTTTTCAACCAATTTGGTGGAACACTAAATAAGTTATGACTTATCCTTGTTTTTTTCCATTATTCACTCCACAAATTGCTCCAAATCTGACAGGAACCCACAATTTCGCTCCAAAAATCCACTAACCGAGTGAGAATTTTGCCATGTGGCGGGCCATAATCCGTCGTCACCGACTGTCCATCACAAATCACAATTTACAGAGTCCTGCGGTGTTATGGACTGTGAACCAGGAGGGAAATATGCAATTACGATTTGACGGACCTAATAGAACTCTTAATTAGAGCTTATAAATGTATCACATCCAAGATCCTTTCGCAATCGATGGAGTGTCGCACTTGTTGCTTCTTGCTAAGAGATAGTCACACATAGGGTTATGATTTGTCTTGTTGTTTCATTGGCCTATGTTTTTATGTTGTCAAAGAATGCTAAGTGTGTGATCACAAGTTCAAGTTCTTCACAAATTCATCTTCCTCCCGCGCTTAACCATCTTTCTGAATATCTTCCCGACCGGGCAACTCAGCTTCATCGAACCCCGACTGAATTGCCCACTATGCAGTCTCAGCCCTCAATGGTGTGACCTTGTTGTCTGGAACTACATAGTGTAGAATGATTTTCCCTAAGGGAAGTTTCACTACGCAATTCCAGAGCTCAACAAATTCCCTTCACACCTAAAATTGCGTAGTAGTTCCTCCCAGTCTCAATTGAACTGCGCACTTCACACTTTCAGTCCTCAAGCTTCTCCCCTTGCGTGATGGAACCTCGCAATGCATAGAGAAACCAGCCTCTGTTGGCCTCCAAAACTGCATAGATGTGTCCTCCCTTAGCTGAAGCTCACTGACCTCAAGAACTATGCAGATCTGTCCTCCAGGTATCTCTATTTCCCAGTCCCCCTTGCCTCCTGAAATTGCGCAGTTTGTCCTCCTAGGGCCCCATTGTGCATCCTCCACTTCTTGCTTGCATTGCGCAAATTTTTCCCTCAATGGTCACTGTGAAAAATTTTCCCTTAGTGGTCACTGTACAAATATTTCCCTTAGTGGTCACTGCAAAAAATATTTCCCTCAATGGTCACTGCACAATTTTTTCCCTTAGTGGGCACTGTGAAAATTTCTCCCTCAGTGGCCATTGAGCAAATTTATCCCTCAGTGGTCATTGCGCAAATTTCTCCCTCAGTGGTCATTGCGCAAATTTCTCCCTCAGTGGTCACTACGCAAATTTCTCCCTCAGTGGTCACTACACAAAATTTTTCTTCAGTTTGGCCGGAGTTTCACACTACGCAGTCTCAATGATAAAGCTTGAACCCTAACTGCCTGAGCTATGCAATCTTGACTCCCAGTGGCCACTACACAATTAAATTCCCCAGTGGGGTCTGTACTGAAACGTTCCTTAGTCAAGCTTGAGTTGCGCTTTGCGTAGTATCTATGATCAAGCCCCTCTCCTTGTCACCTGGAACTACACAACATGTAGTCACTGGGCCATCTCTCCTAACCTGCCACCTGTCTCGCGCTCAGTTCATGGATGATAATGCATCATCTTAGGATAAGGAGTTTTCAGATTGATGTCATCCCGTCATGAGTGAATTGCAGGAACATGTATACTATCAAGTCATGACGAGATCATGAAGAAGGAGAAGAAGGAAAGAATCATGTCTAAAGACTCACTTGTAGATGAACAAACAAGTGGAACTACCAAGAGAAAGTCAAAGGAATACACGTGTGAAACCACCTTCTAAGACCGGAGATCATTGAAGACCCCACATCGTTAAGCTATGAAGAGGAGAAGAGAAATAATATCCAAAAACACATCCATCACTCAACAACAATAGCAGCTTGACATTGCCACATCATCAAACCTATCCATGTCAGCTGTGTCATGTCAAGCCGTGTTATGAGTTGTCATTCATTAGGGGAATTTTGAGGTCTAAAATGGGCCTCCTAAGGAAAATGTACAACCAAAATAAACTTTATAAGAACCAATAGGATTTAAGATGATGATGTCAACCATGGGGGATGATTCACCATTTTTGGAGTAAAAAAGTAAAAAGATTAAAAAATAATAAAATAATAAAATTCTTTTTCAACTCGTATTTTCAACTTATCTCCCTAAGGTTTTACTCAAATTTCAAGCAGGAGTACTCGTTGGATGAAAAATTTAATTCCTCATCCAAGGAGTACTAGTGTTGCATAGTTTCGATGGACACTGCTACAAGAAAAATGAGAAATACATGAGAAAAACATGATTGCTATCACATTTTTCATGTATTTCTCATTTTTCGTGTAGTAGGGTCCGTCGAAAGTATGCAACATGGGTACTCCTTGGATGAGGAATCAAATTATGCATCCAATGAGTGTTTCCACTTGAAATTTGGCTAAACGCATAGGGAGATAAGTTTAAAATACGAGTTGAAAAAATATATTTTTTTCTTTTTTCCCTCTAAACTTTGATGATGAAATCTAATCTTATTTTGTTGTTTCCACTATTATTTTATAATTTCCTTAGGAGGCCCATTTTAGACCTCAAAACTCCCCTAATGTTCCACATCACTATTGTGGGCCATGGACATTGTAAATCAAATGTATTATATAAAATTGAAAGTCCAATGGACAACATGAATATGAAGAGTCATGTAAGTTAAAAAGTCATAGGAAGTTGAAAATTCATGAGGGTAGTCAAAGAGTCACAAAGGGTAAGAATCACCCCTTTGGTTATATATACCCCCTCATTGTATAAGAAAAGGAATTTTCACCTTGGCTCCTCCTGCAAAGCATTAGAGAGATTAGTTAGTTCTTTGAGAGCAAGGAGTGGCTCCAATGTCCCACTAGTGGGGCTAGTGATGTAGAATGTAAATATGTGTCTTGGAACTTTTTCTTAATTACAGAAGCCTTTTCAGGACAACACATTTCATCCATGACTTATGAATGTTTGTAAGACTGTTATATGAATGTTTGTATTTCATGTTTTCGTTCACATGTACTAAGATAGTTGAACTATTTCAGTTGTTTTAGTGCCTATCTTGTTGGGAATGTGATGTAATGGTTGTTAATGTTGTCTCATCCTTGTGGACTATTCCGTGGGATACTAGAAAAACATTTTCTTAACTATCGGTTATAACGACCATCACATCCAATATGCGTTGGATGGTAGATGGATCTTCTCTTGTTCATTGGTTTTAATGACCGTCACATCCATTGTGGACTATTCTGTTGGATACTTGACAAGCATTTATGGTTCATGTGTGTCTCTTCTTGGATTGTACTATTAGCTCTCACTTAGAGGCTCACTTTTCTCCCCATTTTGCAGTAAGACAACCTAGACACAGTTTCGCTGCAGAATCACCAGGCACACTCACCTTGTTGTTTGAAGATACCATTGGATCACTCTCTTGTTTTGACAGCTAGAACCAAGACACACTTTTAATGATTTGGCAACCGAGCTTGTATACTGGATGGGAATCCTACACCAAATGGGTTGAGGTATGACTGAGACTTCATATCGGGGAGATCCCCTTGGTTAATATATTTCCGACACCGTCAACACCTAGAACAAGAGACCAAATAAGTTCAGATTTAATAAAGAGTTGTTGATTGGGAAGAATATCTTTGCGTCATTGTGATTGAGATGATTATTTGCAATTTTGGTTTTGTTAATTATGTTAAGAATATAATTGTGCATATATTTAGTATATATTTAATAGGTTAGGTCAATGAATTATCGTGTTCTAGGTTTAAGGAAAAAATTACATGGTATTAGAGAAAAAAACTTTCAAAATTGATCTTTGAATCACACAAGAATCTAAAGTTAATATAGGGTTGACGAAAACCAAGTTTGGTCGTGATCATACAAGGCACACATATTTTTTAGTAAGTTGAAGGAAATCAATTATACGGGTTGAAGAAAGTGTAACTAGGTTCGATATTTACAATTGTAATTTTGATATTTGTACTTGTCAAGAAAAAGAAATGTTATTTTTGTAAATTATAAGAATGAGTTTCTTCCTCATTCCATAGGTCTAGGAAAGTCAAAGAGTCAAAGAAATGTAAAGATATCTTCTCGAGCATATATTTAAATATATATACTAGTCTAGAAGGCCCTCCAAGACAAGCTCAAAGAAGTCTGCAAGCAAACGTTGAAAGAAGGCAGTCATGTTGGCCTCAAAATAGATTTAATGACATGTCAGCTCAAATGAAACAAAAATTCGATATGACATGTCGACTTATTTAGGGAGACACAACAACTATATATACCCATTTAAGGTCCCCACAAAAGTTCAGATTTTCGAACAAGTCTGCAATCTCGGATGAGTACATGAAGGAACATAATTTTGGTGATAAGCTCAGTAATGTCCTTACTTACTTCAGTGCAGTTTCAGTCTAGCAAAAGGGTCACTGTGATATAGCCTCACATAATTACAGTTTACCTCGGTACCAGAAGAACAAGGCTACAATCTCGGTTGAGGTTATAGTGCAAGAGATGATGAGATAATGACCTTGACATTCATGATAGAGGAAATATCTTGGTGCACTATATATATCCAAGACACAATCATCATTATGATTATGACAACAGTCATGATAATAACGAAGATGAAGATTTAAGAACAATTGTAGATATATATATATATATATATATATATATATATATATATATATATATATAATAAGACCTCATTGATAAGATAAGGTTCTCGGTGAAGGTAAAACATTGGTGCATAAAGGTCTCCATGAAGGTGTAACATTGATACAATAGTATCTACATAGGAGCAGTCATGGTGCAACAATGATCTATCTGAAGAAGCAATCATGGTACAACAACGATGATGATGATTGCAGGAGTGACTAAGAAAAGGATTGGTGTCTTGGTCTTGGAGTGGCCTAGTAGGTCAAGGATCACTGTCTTGGTATTTGTCAATTGGAATTTCTATAAGAAGAATTTTGTGTGGGTTCCTCTCTAAGAGGGAGAGGTTTTGGCCCTGACAAGATGCCAATATCTTGAGTTCTTGTCTCTTTGTTTTGGTAGCTGTTTGATGAACTAAAGAAGACACACACTAATAATAATAAGTGAATATTGATATAAGAAGAAAAATTGAAGACACCTCACAAATAGTTATCATTCTAAGAAGAATCTAATCAACTCTAACTGCCCTAGATTCTTCAACATGGTGTCAGAGCTTAGGTGCTAAAGTATAAGGAAGGGTAGAAAAGAGACATTCAAGGATCAAGTTTGCATCTAATCAAATCAAAATATGAGTTTGAAAATATGTACATTTCTGCATCTCATCTTGATATCAGGGAGCAATCTCACATATCATAGTCTTGATGGAAATCATAGTTTTAGGTTCATACTACAAAACTCAATCTATGTCATATCACAAATGCTGAAGCAACCATGATATTACAAAACCATAGATCAATCATCCTCTCCAATCTCTGGTTTGCTATTCTCAGGTGTACTTCAGAGTTTTGGTGCTTCCAACGATGAATGGCTCGATGTAACAACAAGTGATACTACACAATAATGCTACATGATCTCAGTACTTAGGGATGCTTTATGTCTTGGGCTCATAGTGATGTTCTATACTACTACATGATTTAGGGATGCCACTACTGCAAGAACAATAATAGTCTTGAATCTCCTCAAGAAGAATTCAAATAGATGGAGTTATAATCTCAATTTGTGGTGTCAAGATCACAGAACCTCCTCAATAAAATATCCGACATAGTTCAATTTCTCATACTTACAACATATCTTGGTTTTGTAGCATGTAGTCCTGGTGACATCACATTATGCTAAGTGTTGCATACTAGATCCGTAAAGTCATTGTTTGGAGATAATGTTGCTAAGAAAAACTAGGATAAATTTACTTGGGGTAAACGAGTGTTAGCTCCTCTATTCTGGGTAAGCAGTGCTAAGTCTCAGTGCCATAAAAAAGATGATCAATATCTATAAACTATTGCTAATACTCAACAGTCTATTTATGTTTCAACAATACATACCATATATAAATAATCATAAAGACCCGATAAGGAGTCAAAGTGCCTTATAAGTTAAGATGATGAAGCAATTTCGAACATCACAATAACATAAAGTTTGGAGCAATTTTTGTCATACTTGGTGCTAGACAATGCAAGGAGTCTTGGTAAGAGGTTTTCAATAATTCTCTAGCAATAATCTCATTCAAAGAAGCATCAAGGTAAGGATCTCCTCTTCTTGCGCAAAGTAAGTATCTTTCATGGTTATGATCCATCTTTGATTTAAATGGCTTTGTTTTACAAATCGATATTCTAGTCCTTGCATAAGGAGGATAGTCTCAATCCTTATATATAGGAAAAGTCATTGAAATAGGTCTCCTTTGAATTCATGAGAAGAAAATTTTAAAGTCCTCTCACATAGATAAGATTGGAGACTTAAAAGAAGTTGGAAGAAGAAAAGACGACCCTTAAAGGACAATATCAAATAGAGGAGAAAAATAAAATTCATGCTACTGGTTAGGATAGAAGGAGATGAATGGATTTTGTTAGAGCCTAGATTTACTTCAGGCTGAAAAGGCAGGATCCAGGACCAACATCAAACCACGCTCAGCCTCGTAGCTAGCCCTACGAGGACAGGAGAGGGCTCTCTCCGGGTCAATATCAACAAAAGATAATCAATGGGGCTTCAGATGACTGAAATAAAAGCTAATTTTAGGCTAGGTATGAAGTGCAAGGATTTGATTTGATTTTTTGGGGGTTTTGTTGGAAAAAGGGAAAGGAAAATTTGGGTCTAGGGATGAGGCCAAATTTTTGCAGAGTTTCGGTTGGGGCAAGGTAGGCAGTAGTTTTGATGCTTTAGATTAAATGAATGGATAGAAAAGACCGCTGAGGAGCTGAAGAGGGAAAGTGGGCATTAAGAATCCTCTCCAAACATATGAAAACATGTAAAACTAAACAAGGTTTAAGGCAGAGCACAACAAACTCATGGATTCTGCCTTTGTCACTCAATTTGTTTAATTCATAAGCAAAGAGAAGGGAAATGACATACATAAAACATCAGTGAACTTACAATTACATGAAGAAAAACACCATAAAAACACAGAGCCATAAGGATCCCAACAAGTGCTGCAAAACCCTGGTCTTTCCTTTGCCAAAAAATGCAGAAATCAGATGTACAATGGAGTGCCAAGGAATCCCAAGTGTCCAACCCTGAAAATGACTGAGAAATTACATAATATAGCCAAGGCTAACTCCTTACCATGCCTCTAGGGGTCGAGCTCATCATTCTAGGAGTTGTTTCAACCATATCTAAACAAGGAACTGAAAAATAAGCAATGAAACAACTTGCCTCTATATAAAAGGAAACTGATTCATTCAGTTGTTTTTCACTTTTTAGTGAATGAATCTACTAAAACAAGTAAATATGTGCCAAAAGTACATCATGTTCATGAAATTACATCAAGGCAGGTCAAGAGTTACATGAAAAAGTGAAACTAGTCAAAGCTGGGCGAAATTCTGAGTTGCTAAGTGAAAAATAGGCCAAAATTCTCTATGCGCCACACCCAAAACCTGTATGCGTAGCACAACTTTGGATCTGATTTTGAGGCACTTACCGAAGTCCAAATTGAGCTCATGATAGGTCATTGGAAAGACATGTCTATATACTTTCCAACCCAAGTGGAATTTCTGGATTTGGATGTCATTTTCCCCTCCAAAACTTCAATCTCCCAAGACTGCTTCCTGTGGGTGCAAAAGGTGGCAGAGAGGTCATTTTTAGGTTGTTTTTGACCCTTTAGGCAACCCAGAACTTGATGAAATCCTTAGGTAATCCATGAGCATGCATAATTTTTGATGAAAAATCCAAAAATGTAAAGTTTTCCTCCAGAGGATCTCCCAATTATAAGCACGTGCCAAGTGGTGCTATGTGTTAGGCAGGGAAATCTGTTTTGAAGCCAAAAAAAATAAAATTCAAAATTTACAAAATTTTCTCCAAATTTGTTGAAGTTTGGACTGAAGGTCCATCATCAACTATCATGCCCAGCCAAAGAATCTTCGGCCAAGATCATGCCTTTTCACATCTCCTCGATGCCTTCTTCATCTATATTGCCTGAGGTGAATATGAAGAGTTTAAAGCTTTTGCTAAAGGTGTCAAAGTCAATAAGGGATTATGGGAAATAAGGTAGTGAGAATAATGTGGTTTTGTCAAGTGAATTTAAAGTGTGAGGATAGTCACTTGACTGTGTTTGGGAATTTGGGATTTTATAAGTGATATGAGAGAGGAAGAGTGATAGGGAATGATAGGGTTTAGGGATAGGGAAAATAGGACTTAGGAGTGAATGACCTTGGTATGTAAGAGAATGGTGTATTGAGGATATAATGGGATAATGAGATAACAGAGGATGGGATATGTGGCACAAAAATGTTTAAAAACTTCAACACAAAACCTTTAAGGAGCAATCTTTAATAAGAGATTAGAATTTAAGGTTTGACATTCAAATTCTCCAAACCAACCTTCGAAACCACACCAAACACTATTCAATGGCATTTGCAAGATGATTTGACTTACACGGAGCAAAAGAGATTGAGTTATTTTGAATTTATGGAACAGTGGCAAAGTTTTTTGTGTGTCGGCCCTGTGCGCCGCGCACACAACCCAGTGCACCACACACTTTATATGCGCCGCGCACGTTCAAAAAGAACACTGCAGTGGGCGGCTCTATGCACCGCGCACTTTATATGCGCCGCGACAACCTCCCAACGCGCCGCAACTGTAATTTCGTCAACAGTTCAGCCTTCAAAACACAGTTTCGCCCTCCAACTGATTTCTCCATGATTTCTCTTGGCTCCTAGCTGACCTTTGCTATGCCAATGAATCGTGAAATAAATGAAAATATCTTTCATGGCATGGACTTCGATTTTTGATTTAAAAAACCCACTGTTTGAAGACTTTAACACTTTTACAAGAGAACTCTGTTTTGCTTGTTTCCTTTTGATTTTTGAGCTGATGATGAATCTCTTTATCTGTTCTGCAGGGATGGATGGCATGGTGTTTGGAAAAGGTGACCAGGGCTGCACCTGAAGGACTTTACAACTGAAACAACTTTGAAAATTACATGGCTTTTATTACAAAAGATGAAATTTGACGATTTTTCTTCAAAACAGAGTTTTGAAGAAAAGTCATAATCGAGCATTATTACGATGAAATTTTGCAATGAAAACTTATTTTGAACCTCCCTCATGTGCCTGCTGGCATTATTAGCCATTTTGAAGACTAAACTTACGAAACCCTAGACCTAATGACTAAAATGACTCTTTTCTGACCATGAGACCAAACAGGACTGTAAGTGACTTTAAAATTGATTTTGATGAATAGACATGGACCAACAGGTACATGACATGAGGGGTATGATTGAAAAGACCCTTCCATAAAAAGATCGATGCTCCTAATGGAATTCAAATGACTGAACAAGAATGAAACCCCTAAAATGAAATGCAACAAAAGAGATTTTGATCTCCAACGGAGGGATGAAAAGATCGACTCTAAGAGTTTCCATGATAAGAGGGAGTAGAATTCTTTAAGTTAGCCTCTCTCTATAAGTCTCTTTTTGGGCTCCTAGATCCTGCATGGAATGTGACTTTAATATGTTATACTATGTGGTGTAACATTATGGAAGTATTAGAAACAAGATCTCATGACATCATCACAAGGGTGACTAGATTCACAAGGATAAGTAAGATACCTCTGTCAACAACTTAAGGTTTCTACGAAAGAAGGAAAGCTGTAGGAAACAATTTTACATAACTCAAACATTTGAAGAAGACTCATCATGCAACAAAAGAGAAACATCTGCTAGATAGGGATCTTTGAGATCCTCAATATTCTCTGATATAGTATTCACTAGAATATTCTTTAATGGAATCTTCATCGTAGGGTTCACTAATCTAGAGAGGAAGCAACTGTTTCAACAAGAACTTTAACTTATGAAATCCATGAGATGATGATATGATGACATGAAGCAGATCAAGGGATTGAAGATATTTTCAATCAAGGGAGTTGTTGGAAGAAGCCTTGATGACCTGAAGGTAAAAATAAGGTATGTATGCTTGTGTTCAATATTATAATGACATGTCATATGGTTGCAGGTAACATAGATCATTACTTATATATTGGGAAGCATGATCAAGATAAAAAGTATCTCCTCCTCTAAAAGGATGCAAGAAGACATAAGACACACTAGATGAAATCAACATAATATGTCCTCATATGAAGTATGAGGTGGCTGATCACAAATAAGAAACTCTGATTAAAAGGAACCTCAGGAAAAAAGAGATTGTGAGATATGCAACCCCGATGAAGGCAATCAACATCCAAAAGATCAAGAATACTTGACTATAAAATTTCCTAGAAATATATGAAGACTCTGATGGAAACAATGTAGACCCTTGATAATGGATATATTTGGGAGATGTGTCAACATGAATTCAGGGTGTTGATACCTACATAAAAATGTCATGATGAAGAGCCACCTAGTAAGGTACGATTTGATATAATGATATATTTTGATTTCATGAATAATATCTAAATAAGTTCATGCAGGGCTACTTACAAGTACAACTAGCATTCATGTAATAAATGGAAGAAGCATGATGAGAAAGAAGTAGTAATATGATGAAGGTTCCAGATATGAAGAAGGAAACTTTCCATGAAGAAAGGAATGACATGATGAACTAAGAAGGAAAATGATCGATGTATGTTTCCCTACAAGAAAGAAGCTCAATTAATTTTCATGACATCAAGGAGAAAAGTTGATAAAGCAGCTGAAGGACCCACGAAGAAGATGTTGCTGATGTATAGAAGAGTCCCTAACTAAAAAGGAGACCTGACAGGTCCCTGATCAAGAGGGAGCTTGGATTATATCACCCCTGATTAAAAGGGAGTGACAATTGTGTTTTTCCATTTCATGTGTCATGCGCTAGACCAGGACTAACAACCATAAGTCTAGGTGAAGGCCATGAATGGAAATATCGACACATGATAGACACAACATTCTTGTCTTCACCTGAGAATAAAGAATGGAGGATTGGGTAATCATCTAGCATCTGATGCTCTTTGAGGATGTGTAGGGTATGCAAGGTAAGAGTAGGCAAGAGGACCGATATTCATTTAGGCTTAGGGACCCAAGATAAGAATAGTCCTAGTAGGTCATACTCAGTGAACACCTGGGTGGGTATGTACCTTGAGAGACAATGATAAAGGTGTCTATAAATCATTTGTCTCGCCTACATTGTGTTATGATCTTATGAGAGATAGAGCTGTTAGTCAAGGCATTGCTATAAACAATTTTGGTTACTATGATGATATAATAGATGGGTTACCAACCCGATTCTTCTTATGGGAAATTATTTAGATTGAGAATGACCAAGTACTATTATAAATACCTCCCTAGTTAAGAGGGCTTGTTGAAGAAAGTGTAACTAGGTTTGGTATTTACAAATGTAATTTTGATCTTTGTACTTGTAAAGAAAAACAAATATTATTTTTGTAAATTATAAGAATGAGTTTCTTGCTCTTTGAGTTTGGGAAAGTCAAAGACTCAAATACATGTAAATATATCTTCTTGAGCATATGTGTAAATATATATACTAGTCTAAAAGGCCCTCCAAGACAAGCACAGTCCTCCAAGACAAGCTCAAAGAAGTTTACAAGAAAAACGTTGAAAGAGGATAGTCATGTTGGCCTCAAAAGTATATTTGATGACACGTCAGCTCAGATGACACAAAAGTTCAAGATGACATGTCTTATTTGGGGAGATGCAACAACTATATATACCCATCTAGTTTCACCACATAAGTTCAAATTTTGAGACAAGTTTGCAATCTTGGATGAGTACAGGAAGGAACAAAATTTCGGTGATAAGCTCAGTAATCTCCTTTCTTCACTACAATTTCGGTCTAACAAAAGGTTCATTGTGATATAGCCTCCACATAATTACAGTGGACATCATTACAGGAAGAATAGGTCTACAATCTTGGTGAAGGTTATAGTGTAGGAGATGATGAGATCATGACCTTGAAATTCATGATACATGAAATATCTTGGTGCAATATATATATCCTAGACACAGTAATCATTATGATTATGACAATAGTCATGATAATAATGAAGATGAAGATTTAAGAACAACCATATATATATGAAGACCTCATTGATAAGATAAGGTTCTCGGTGAAGTTAAAGAATTGGTGCATCAAGGTCTTAATGAAGGTATAGCATTGATACAACACTAAGAAAGAATTCAACATAGGAGCTGTGGTGCAACAATGATCTAGATGAAGAAGAAGTCATGGTGCAAAAATGATGATTATGATCTCAGCAGTGACTAAGAAAAGGATTGGTGTCTTGGTCTTGGAGTGGCCTAGTAGGTCAAGGATCAACGTCTTGGTATTTTTCAATTGGAACCTCTATAAGAATAATTTTGTGTGGGTTTTCCTCTCCAAGAGGGAGAGGTTTTGGCCTTGGCAAGATGCGAATATCTTGTGTTCTTGTCTCTTTGTTTTGGTAGCTATTTGATGAACTAAAGAAGACACACACTAATACTAATAAGTGAATATTTTTTTTTTTGTAGGCTTGGTAGGACTATCTGATTTTCGAGTTTACATGTCCATTATTCACCCTGCTATAGGGGGAGGGTAGCAAAAGATTCGAACCCAAGATCTCTGGTTCGGTGAGAATTCATTCCACGACCATCGCCACTTGAGCTACCCCATGCGGACAATAATAAGTGAATATTGATAAGAAGAAAAATTGAAAACACTTTACAAATATTTATCATGCTAAGAAGAATGTAATCTGCTCTAACTACCCTAGATTCTTCAATAGTTAGGTCAATGAATTATTGGGTTCTAGGTTCAAGGAAACATTAAATTGGTATTAGAGAAAAAAACTCTTAAAATTGATCTCTGAATCACATAATAATCTAAGTTCATATAGGGCTGACCATAACCAAGTTTGGTCGTGATCATACAAGGCACACATATTTTTTAGTAAGTTGAAGGAAATCAATTGTACGAGTTGAAAAAATCAATACATTATATGAAGTGGTTGGGTAAATATATTTTTGGGACTGTTTTTTTCTTTTTCTTTTTGAAAGAAAGAAAAAAAAAACGAGAAACGAGGATATGCCTAGTAGTGGTTGACATCTTAGTCGTTAGCCAACCAACCAAGTGTACCCAATAAAAAATCAACCAGATAGGAATAATAGTGGAATAAGGAGGCCAAAGATGACGAGTCTAGTGTGTTCCATGGACAAACCAACACACAATGTGTTAGGAAAAGGGTTCGACAGGTGTAGAATGACAAGGATGCTTAATGGATAGGGTTAGAAGATGGTCAAGATGAGCTAGTGAGGGTGTGGTGCAAGTGGTAGGGCCATGCATAGAAAGCAGAGAAATGCCATCAGTTGGTTGTGACAACACATATATTAGGTTGAGGGTAGGAGACCAAGTGGCATAAGGTTGACGCTGCGACACACCTGTCCATCCCTCAACATAGCGACCAAAGGAAATGGGATGTTGGGTTGAAGTTTACATAGGGGTGACCACGCATGGGCAAACAATCACAAGGGCTTAATCACAGGGTTTTGGTGTTGGTATTGCATAGGTGGAAGATGAACATAAATGCATCACAACCTTACCCAGTCAAAGAAGACTTGGCAGAGAGCTCAAGGTTGCGAGTGGAAATCGGTAGGGAATTGGAGAATTTGTGTCGAGTTGGATCCAATTAGACAAGAAAAGGAGTGAGGCAAGATTTATAGTTGGATCGACAGGGAAAAAAGGGAAGGCAATAGGACAAGTGCAATCAAATTGCAGGAGTTGGGCATTGGTAACCTAACCAGAATAACTACCAGGTAGCTAGGAAATAGTAGTTGTAGATTCGAGAAGTAAGCAAAAGGTGTGGTCAGGGCCCACAAGTGTTTGTCAAAAGAGATGGAAATACATTAGAAGAAATTTCATCCTAAAAGTGGCCTCCTAAGAAAAAATAATAAAACAAAGTTATGGATTTTGGAGGGAAGAGAAGAAAAATGCTTTTTATTGTATTTTTGGCTTATCTCCTTATAGGTTTGCTAAAATTTCAAGTGTAGGCAGTCGTTGGATGAAAAATTAAATTCCACATCCAATGAGCACCCATTTTTTCATACCTTTGAGAAGACTTGCATTGATAAAAATTGATGATACATTAAAAAAATGTGTTGAACACACTTTGTATCTTCAATTTTTATCAATGCAGGTCTTCTCAAGTATGCATAATGGTTACTCATTGGATGTGGAATTTAATTCCATACTTCTGAGAAGACCTGCATTGATAAAAATTAATGATACATTAAAAAAGTGCGTTGAACACACTTTATAATGTATCTTAAATTTTGATCAATGTAGGTATTCTCAGAAATATGCATAATGGTTACTCATTGGATGTGGAATTTAATTCCACATCCAATGAGTGTCTACACTTGAAATTTGAGCAAACCTATAAGGAGGTAAGCCAAAAGTACAATTAAAAAAGGGTATCTTTCTTCTTTCCCTCCAAAATATTTACATATATCTCTTTTTAAATGTAAAGGATTTTGATGACATGGAAATTATATGAAAATTGCATGGACACTTTTAGGTTGAAATTTTCTCTAATGCCAATGTGATTGGTGGAGGTCAACCCTCAAAGGCAGAGAGGGAGACCGTACCAATCAAGGTAGGACAATAAAACTTTTTAGCTAATATTTTTGATTTGGAGATGGTATCAATCGGTCTAAGTTTTGAGGACAGGATGGAGGTCACCTATAATTTCAGTCCATGGAAGGAGAGAATAACATTGGTTCTCATGGAGACAACCTATTAGAGTTTTTAAAAACTCAAGTTACGCCTCCTATAGATGCTATAACACTGACCGTCTATAATTTGAATGACAATAAAGCTACAAATATCATCATCTATGCAGTGAAGGACCATGTGAGCCCTCAAATATTAGGAAAGAATAGTAACCATGAGATGTGGTATGTTGTGATGAGTTTACATATGAGTGATAATTAGAGCAATAAAATGGTGTCGAGGGAAAAGTTAAAAAAACACCAAGATGATTGAATCAAACAAAGTGACATCATATATCACTAGGATTTAGCAAGTTTGAGATGATCTTGGAACTATTAGGGTAGTCATATTAGATAAGGAGCTTGAGTGGGTTCACAAAAAAATGCGATACCTTTGTGACAGGTGTTTTAGTATGAGAGAAACTATCCGATTGGAGCAGATTATGGGATGATTTCATTTAGAAGGAAATCTTGGAGGAGTCATTGTTTAACAAACAACATAAGAATGGGGAAGAAGAAAATCATGCTCTTGTAATCAAGCAACAAGGAGCAAAGGAAAATGTTTGAACAATAGGAATGAGGAGTCAACCTCGCAACCAAATAAGGAATTGAATAAGGTCAAGTGCTTTACCTGTCATAATATGGGACATTATTATTCATAGTGTCTAGAAAGGAAGAAGGGTGGCAAGGGGACTGCTATGATATTAGTTTGTAGTGCTAAGATCTTCCTCATAGTATAAACAAAATTCTTTCATTGTGCTTAAGGATTCATGAATTTTTGTAAGTGAAATGAAGAGTTTTTATGCTAATTTTATGAGAAATTTAATATAAATCAGAAAATAAACAACATAAACATGTATAGAACATCACCAAAAACACACTACAACAAGCACATGATAAAGGAGTTCACCCCTCCTGGGCTACGTCTCCTTGGTTCATCTTCCAATGGCATGAGTCTCTCTATTATGCTCAAAAGTGTAAAAATATGTGTTTACAATGCTCAAATACTTCTGAAACCTACTGTAATTAGTCCAGAATGCCCAAAAATGATCATCTAGCTTATTTTTACAACCCATTTGGTGGAAAATCGAAGAATTTATGCCTCCCCCTTGTTTTTCCATTATTTTCTCCACAAATTACTCCACATCCAATAGGAACCCACAATTTCGCTCCAAAAATTCGCTAATTGAGCGAGAATTTTGCTGCGCAGAGGGCCATAATCCATTGTCACCGAATGTCCATCGTAAATCACAACGATGGAGTACTGCGGTCTTATGGACTGTGAACCAGGGGGTTGATATGAAATTGCGATTCGACGGGCCCGACAAAACTCTTAATTAGAGCTTATAAATGTATTGTGTCCGAGATCCTTTCGCAATCGGCGGAGTACCAGGGCCTTGTATATGCAAGAATTTGCATCGTGATGTGATTTTCAATTGTGATATTGCATCGAAACCCAAACCTGAAGGGGATGATTCTGTAACGCCCACCTGCTTCCCTGTTGCGATGTGCGATATGCAATTATCACATCACAATCTTGATCTTACTGGGGGCCGATTTTGTAACATCTCCCCCTGACGATGTGTGCTTTGAAAAATAAGGGGGACCAATGGTGGCTTGACAGTTGGCTCCTCCCGATTCGTAGATGGAACCTGCTACCTCATCTAATCCTGCCATGTGAGCAAGTCAAACCTGAAATTTTACTTGCTCTAACTTCTGCATACGAGCTCGGATTTGAGTTCTGTTCACACCATTGGAATCAGAATGACTTGCTATTTGATTTGGAGATAAGTTTAACAAGATTATGACACTTTCATTTTTTGAGCCTAATTTTGGGGACCTGATCACTCCTCCCCACTCGAAGCCTTTTGGATCCCAAAAGGATCACTTTCAATTAGTCAACAGGTGAGGGTACAGTTCCCTCACCTTTCCAACTTCTATCCATTTTGATTTTGAAGGAATTGTACCGTTGATCTCCACTCAAAGATAATCGATACTCCCCCTTTTGATGTCCTTGTTCTTCTGTCAAGTATAGTGTTTTGTTGAAGCACATCAAGGACTTTTGGAGAAAAGTCTTCAATAAATGGAATTTGAATATTCTCTCCTTGACCTTGAATCAAATGAGGCTCATACAACCTTAAATTTTCAACATTAAAAAAACATAATTTGCATATATGAAGGAAAATCCAATCTAGAGGCATTGTTAGAATTTTTTCCCAAAATTCTGAATGGACCATATCTAATTGGTTTGAGCTTTTTACCTTCTCCTTGGAGCCTCTATTTTTTAATGTGAAGCCAAAATTCATTAGAAACTTGGACCTTGTGATTTTTACGATGCTTGTTGTGCCTTTATTTGTACTTGCCTTGGATTTTCTCAAGCTGTTCTTGAACCTTTTGGTGTACTAATTGTATTTGTTCAATGAAATTTCTTACTTTGTCTATGTCGTTATGAGCTTCAATAGCAACATCTTTGCCAAGAATAAAATCCAAAGGATATTTAGGTAAGTATCCCATGCATGCCTCAAATGGCGAAGTTTGAGTGGAAGAGAGCTTGGCTCGGTTGTAAGCATGCTCAATATAGTGCAACTGTTCATCCCACAACTTAGGATGCTTGCTGCAATACCCAAGCAAAAGATGTATCACTATTTTGTTCGCTACCTCTGTTGGACCATCTGGTTGTGGATGAAAGGTTGTACTATTTTTCAATTTGGGGTCCATGAATCCCCACAAGTTTGACAAAAAATTTCCCACAAAGCGAGAATCTTGATCACTAACAATGGATGTGGGCAATCCAAAATGCACCCAAACATTTTGAAAGAATAACTGAGCAGTTTTTTCAGCTGTAACTTTCTTTTTACATGGCATCAAAATACACATTTTTCTAAACCTATCCACAACTACATACAAATAATCATGGCCTCTTTTTGATAATGGAAGTCTTCCTAAAAAATCCATAGAAACACTCTCCACAGTCGTGATGGAACCGAAAGTGGTGTGTACAATCCTAACTTCCTATTACTAGGCTTACTGATTGCTGTAATATCCCTTATTAGGAATATTCCTCAAACACAAGCAAAGTCCAACCAGAGATGGACTGAGAGGGCATTTACCAGATATGTCGCTTATGAAAAGAGGATGAGATCCGGAGGCTACTTGGCCCTTTCCAGACTCTGTCTAAGAGTATAGGAGAAAACACACAAGTGGTATAATAGTTGAGAAGTTCAAAGAGATAAAAATGAAAATGGTGCAACATATAACAATACAACCATAAGCAGATACTCAAGAAATGCAGAGAGAAATGTTAAGCCATTTTATTATACTGAGTAATAGAATGAGTACAAGAGGTGATCAGAAAGATGGCACCTCAACTTGCACAAGGCAAGTGAAGAAATACACTTAGAATAGCAAAGGAATGGCCCCTCTCTAAACTGTTTCCAAGCTGCTGGAGAACTGGCGTGCTACTGCTGCTGCTAGAAATCAAATGAGGATTTGGGGCTGATCCCCACCTTAGAAAATGCTGAAACTCTGGAATCAGACTCTACTCTAGAAACCCAAAAAACCCAGAAAGATTTTCTGAAATGGCTGACCCCCGAAAATCACCCCCTTAGGGTTCTGTGCAGTCCCTCAATGCTCTACACTGCCACTGAATGAAACCCTCCAGAAATCTGCCTGAAACCACTGCCAAAATTCCCCAATATGCAAGGGCTTCCCCTGCTCTATCTCTCAACACAAATCCTACTGCAAACCCTCAACCCAACACCCTTGCCAGAAAGAACTGCGTCATCCCTCTCAATGCTGCATAGTCCTCCAAAATTCCAATGAAACTGCTGCTAAAATGCTGATGAAACTACTACTGAAATGCCAATGGAAATACCTTGCTCGAGCAGGCACTCGAAGTCCCCCGGGGCTAAGGGTGAGATCTCTGAACGGAGACACTCAATGCACTAAACAGTGCTACAGACTAGCTAAACAGCCAGCGCGCTCTAAGTTGAAACGACTATCACAAATGCTCATAAGTAAATGATCAAAATGAGGGGACTTCTCTCTCCTTTATAGCCTTTGCTTCTCTCAATCCCTAGGCTCACCTCCTCCAGCGTAATTCCTCCCTTGCCACGTGTTTCTTCATTTCTGCGCAGTCCCTCCAAGTGTCTGCGTGGGCTCTATCTCTGTGTCCCCTTTTTGGCCCCCTCGGCTCCCCTTTAAGTCACAACATTGTGCTACTAGGAAGTGACTTTTATTCTAAAAGTGAATTATGTTCCCCTTCCTCACCTTTTTATTTATAAATAACTATAGAAGGCAAAAATTGAGCAAAATCGAATATTCCAATAAGCCATGGCTAATTAGGAATATTACAGTCTCCACCGACAAAATGTTGCTTGTCCTCAAGCAAACGAAGTGATGGATGCTGCAAGATTTTTTCACTCTCCCAAGTGGCATCCTCATCTGGCAAATTCTTCCACCTCACCAAGAATTCCTGGATCGTCCTACTCCGCAACTGTCTCTCCCTGGTATCAATGATAGCCTCCGGTTGCAACACGAAATGCCCCTCATCATCCATGGGTGGTAGCTCATCTGTCACTGTCACTTGCTGCCCCAATGCCTTCTTTAGGAATGATACATGAAAAACGTTATGAATCTTGCTGCCTTGGGGCAGCTCTAACACATATGTAACCTGTCCAATCCTGCGTATCACCCTGTATGGCCCATAAAAGTGGGGCTTGAGCTTCTCAACCCCCTTCTGCTTCAGTGACAACTATCGGTATGGCTGTAATCGTAGGTAGACCATGTCCCCTACCTCAAACTGTCTCTCCACCCCACCCCTGTTAGCACACAGCTTCTGCTGGTTCTACGATTTAGCCATATTATCCTTGAGAGCTCAGAGGATATCTTCACTCTCTTGGATCCAAATCTTGGCTCTAGGAGCCTTGCTATCACCAAACATCACGTCAGCAAAAGATAAAGGATGATACCCATATAAGGCATAGAATGGTGACATACCAATGGACATGTGATGTGAAGTGTTGTAGCAATACTCCCCCAGATGCAGCCACTTTAGCCATGCTCGCTGCTTCCCACTGACATAGTTATGCAAGTAGCCCTCCAGCCACTTGTTAACTATCTCTGTCTGCCCGTCCGTCTATGGGTGATAACTGGTACTCGGTGTCATCTCCGTCCCCACCAACCAAAAAAGCTCCTACCAAAAATTTCCCATGAAACGACTGTCCCTATCACTGATGATGGTCTTAGGAAGACCATGTAGTCTGAAGATCTCTCTGAAGAACAACTCGGCCACCTGTGCTATTGTATAGTGTGCGGATATGGCAAAAAAATGTGCGTGCTTCTTCAGTCGATCAATGACGATGAAGATAAAATCCTTGCCCTGTACCATGGGCAACCCTGAGATGAAGTCCATCGAAATACTCTCCCACTTCCCCTTCGGAATGGGAAAAGGCTGCAATAATCATGCGGGATGGCTCATCTCTCCCTTGTTCCTCTGGCAAACATCGCACTCTCGGATATGTTGGAGTACGTCCTCCTTGAGGCCCTTCCATGAGAAACTCTCTCTAATGGCCCTGTAGGTTTTGGTAAACCCCTGATGGCCTGCCAATGGTGAATCATGTGATGCCTGGAGTATCTTCTTCTTGAGCTGAGACCCCTCAGTCAAGAAGATCCGTTCCCTGTAATATATGATCTCATCGACCAACCTGTACCTGTCATCTACCACCTTCCCATCTAGAACCTCACATGCAAACCTGTCCTTGGAGTACTCTACTAAGAGTCGAGCCCTCCAGTCTGTATCCAAGCTCATAAGAGACAATGTGGCTAGTCTACGTGAAAGGGCATCTGCTACCATGTTGTTCTTACCCTTGACATACTCAATGTCAAAGTCATATGCTTGGATCTTACTGATCCACTTCTGCTGCCTCCCCTGTAGCTGCTTCTGATCTAAAAGGAATCTGAGGCTGTTGTGATCAGTCCTCACCCTGAACCTGTTACCTACCAAATACTGCCGGAACTTGGCCAATGCATGCATGATGGCCAACATCTCCTTGTCGTATATAGAATACAGCCTCTCGTGCAGAAGGAGCTTCTGGCTCTCATAGGCTATTGGGTGACCTCCTTGCATCAATACTGTGCCGATCCCCTCTCCCGACGCATCACATTCCAAAACGAATGGCTGCGTGAATTTGGCAATGCAAGCACTGGACAATTGCTCATAGCCTCCTTGATCCCGTCAAAGGCTCGCTGTGCTGTATTAGACCAACTGAAAGCCCCCTTCCTTGTCAAATCTATCAGGGGTGCAGCAAGCTGGGAGAAACACTTGACGAACTTCCGGTAGTAAGTAAAAATGCCAATGAATCCCCGAAGTTCTGTCACGTTTCTCGGCTCTGGCCATTTTCTGATGGCCCTGATCTTCTCCTCGTGGATTCTCACTCTTCCCACCCCTATGATGTGTCCCAGATACAACATCTTCATTAACCCAAACTCACACTTGGAGAGTTTGGCATAGAACTGCTGCTCCTGTAAGATACGCAATACTATCTCAATGTGCTGGAGATGCTCCTCCCAAGTCCTGCTGTAAATGAGAATATCATCAAAGAATACCAACACAAACTTCCTCAAGTGACTACGGAAGATGTGATTCATGCAGGACTGAAATGTAGTGGGGGCGTTGGTTAGCCCAAAGGGAATCACCAAGAACTCAAAGTGCCCAAAGTGACACCTGAAGGTGGTCTTGGGAATGTCTTGCTCCCTCATGTGAATCTGATGGTACCCAGATCTTAAATCATTCTTTGAGAAGAACCATGCTCCTCTCAACTCATCCATCAACTCATCCATCCTAGGTATGGGGTAACTGTTATTCAGGGTCTTCTTGTTCAGGGCCCTGTAGTCAATGCACATCCTCAATGTACCATCCTTCTTCTTCACCAACACCACGGAAGAAGCAAAAGGACTCGTGCTCGGTTGAATGTGCCCAAGAGCTAGCAACTCCTGGATAGCCCACTCAATCTCATCTTGATAGGCCTTGGGGTGCCTATAGGGGGTGGTAATTACTACCTCTATGCCCTGCTCAAGCTTGATGGTGTGCTCAAACCCCCCATCCGGTGGCTGTCCTGATGGAATCTCCCCAAACACTATGGCATACCAATCAAGGATGGATTGTATCTCTAGATGTACCATCTTCCCTGTAGTCGCTACCTCTGATGCACGCAGCTCAACTTCCCACTCTATGTCTCCCTTGCAGAAGACTGCCTCTATTTGATGAGCCGAAACAGTTTGAGGCGGATATGTGTGCTATCCCTGTATCTTCTCATGCCTCCCTGTCTTCTCATCTTCCACTCCATATCTAGGGTCTTCCAATCTGTCATGACCTTCCCTAGAGTGATAAGCCACTGAACACCAAGTATCATGTTGGTGTCTGGAATATTGACCACGAAAAAGTGGTCAGTCAATGTGTAGGTGCCATCGTCGCTGAAAGCTCTGGAACATAACGAGAACACATCATGGTCTGATCTCCTGGGACCAAGACTGAAAACCGATCGAACCTCTCTGTCTGTATACCTCTCCGCTCAACCATCTGTGCATCAATGAAGTTGTGGGTTGCCCCACTGTCAACAAAAACTGATACTCACTGGCCACGTACTGTCCTCGGTACACGTAGCGTTAGATACTTGGGAACTCCTCGTAATGCTGCAAGGGCCCCTCCGATGGGTGCAAAGGATGCACCACCTACTGCTGGTGGTGGAGGTTCCAAAGGTCCCTGTACAACATGGCTCTCTCCTGCCTCCACATCATCCTCATCATCCTCTTCTCCATTGCTCTCGGAGAAGACCTCAATAAAATGTGCTTTTCCAGTAGCACATCTATGTCCTGGTGCCCACGACTCTTGACAGGTGAAGCACAACTGCTTCTTCTTCAGCTCCCTCCTGGCATCATCGTCAATCTATACTTGTCCTGGATTCCCCTTTGGAGGTGGAATCCTCACATCCTTCCCCTTAGACTGAAAAGTCTGTCTTTGGGGTTAAGGTGTCCGAGTCCTGAGTAAGACATCCTGTAAGTCCAGGGTATTGCTGATAGCATCCTAGAGTGTGGTTGGTCTAGCGGATTGGACTAAACCCTGAAGTGGCTCTGCTAACCCCTCAACATACATATAGACCCTCCGCGCCGTGGATAGGTCTGGCACCATCATGGAGAACCTCAAGAAATCTGCAATGTAGGTCTCTGGATTCCCTGTCTGTTTGAGCCTCGTCAGCTCAACAAAACGCTGCTCTGGATCCCTCCGATCAAATTACTCCATTAATCTCCTGGTAAACTCAACATATGTCATCACTTTGGAGTGCCCGAGTGTAACCATCCCATGAAACCACCAATCCTGGGCCTCACCATACAAATGCAATGTTGCCACCTTGATGGCCTCTGTCTCCGACATCTGGTTAAGTTGGAAATAAATGTCCAGCTTCTCCACAGAAGACTTTTCCGAACTGTTTGATGAACCATCAAACATAGGCAAGTGGAATCTACTCGCTACACGGTGGGTGTCACCATCATGGTAATGCCGGTACCCTCTGTGATGGTCGCGGGGTCTACTATCCCGCTGGAGCTGAACAAAATCTCTGAATGAGAGAGATTCCTTGAACTCCTGGCCATAGGCCTGATACTCTACAAAATAATCGCCCATATGTCCGGGATCTGCATCCTGCTGGGCTATGGCCCCCATGTCGGCTCCTAAGAAAGTGGGCATGGTAGAGCGTGTAGGGGCATGTGAGGCCACCTGCTGCGCAATATCACGCTACTCTGGAAAATGGTGGGATGCACCCGATCCCTCACCAACCTGGAAAACCTATGGGCTCTCACGCTGTCTGGCCTCTACTACTGTGAATCTTTGCCCCATAGCCTCAATCTGCCTCAACAGATCCTGCACTGATTTGAGGAGCATATCCGCAAATCTCTTCCCATAATCATATGCCATCAGATCCTCCTGCTCTGCGTCCACCACAGTCTCTTTCTGTTCTACGTCTACCACAGGCTCCTCCTGTTCTACGTCCACCACCGGAACACAGTCTTCCCCTCTGTAAGTGTTCTCCAACCTACATTCAGTGTCTCTGTATCTTCGACCTCTGTAACAAATGTAGGGTTTTTCCCCCGGTGTCATAGATTTTAGCTCCACACGCTGAGCCAGATCTATGCTCTATCAGGAATATTCCTCAAACACAAGCAAAATCCAACCAGAGATGGACTGGGAGGGAATTTACCAGATCTGTCACCTCTGAAAAGAGGACGAGATCCAGAGGCTACTTGGTCCTTTCCAGACTCTGTCTAAGAGTATAGGAGAAAACACACAAGTGGTATAATAGCCGAGAAGCTCAAAGAGATAAAAATGACAATGGTGCAACATATAACAATATAACCATAAGCAGATACTCAAGAAATGCAGAGAGAAATGCTAAGCCATTTTATTATACTGAGTAATAGAATGAGTATAAGAGGTGATCAGAAAGATGGCACCTCGACTTGCACAAGGAAAGTGAAGAAATACACTCAGAATAGTAAAGGAATGGCCCCTCTCTGAACTTCGTCCAAGCTGCTGGAGAACGACTATGCTGCTGCTACTGCAAGAAATTAAATGAGGATTTGGAGCTACTCCCCACGTCAAAAAATGCTGAAACTCTGGAATCAGACTCTACTCGAGAAACCCAAAAAAACCCAAAAAGATTTTCTGAAATGGCCGACCCCAAAAATCACCCCCTTGGGGTTTTGCGCAGTCCCTCAATGCTCTGTGCTACCACTGAATGAAACCCTCTAGAAATCTTCCTGAAACCACTGCCAAAACTCCCCAATATGCAAGGGCTAATCCCCTGCTCTATCTCTCAGCACAAATCCTACTGCAAACCCTCAACCCAACACTCATGCCAGAAAGAACTGCATCACCCCTCTCAGTGCTGCGCAGTCCCCCAAAATGTTGATGAAACTGCTACTGAAATGCTGATGAAACTACTGCTAAAATGCCAATGGAAATACCTTGCCCGAGTAGGCACTCGAAGTCCCCCGGGGCTAAGGGTGAGATCTCCGAATAGAGACACTCAATGCACTAAACAGTGCTGCAGACTAGCTAAACAACTAGTGTGCTCTAAGTCGAAACGACTATCACAAATGCTCATAACTGAATGATCAAAATGAGGGGGCTTCTCTCTCATTTATAGCCTTTGCCTCTCTCAATCCCTAGGCTCACCTCCTTCAACGTGATTCCTCCCTTGCCATGTGTTTCTTCCCTTCTGCGCAATCCCTCCAAGTGTCTGCGTGGGCTCCATCTCCGCATCCCCTTTTTGGCCCCCTTGGCTCCCCTTTAAGTCACAACGCTGTGCTACTAGGAAGTGAATTTTATTTAAAAGTGAGTTATGTCCCCCTTCCTCACCTTTTTATTTATAAATAACTATAGAAGGCAAAAATTGAGCAAAATCAAATATTCCAATTAGCCATGGCTAATTAGGAATATTACAATTACACACAATGAACATCCTTTAATAAAACGAGACGCACTTTCAAGCATATGAGGCCAATAAAAATACGTTTGTAGATGTGCCACCATCTTACTTACACTGAAATGACCAACAATAAGAGAATTATGTGGCTCTCTTATGATGTTAAATCTTTCTCCTTGCAAAATACAAAGCTTTCCAAGATGGTACAACAAGTTCTGACACAAATGATAATCCAATTCCTCTACTTGGTTGCCTTGAATCAAGCTTGCATAAACATATTGGAAGTCATTATCTAATGCATATTAATCAATATAAATTTCATGTAAAACATAATTATGCTTAAGTAGTTGCACTAACAATCGGCCTAGAAAGCATATCAACAACTTTATTGTATATACCTTTCTTATACCTCATAACCAAGTGGAATTGTTGAAGGAATCCCATCCGTCAGAAGTTCCTTGATTGCTACAACTTTGATTGAGATTGCATGTATTACAATGTTTGATGATCAGTTTGAATGACTGTTTCCTTACCCATCAGGTAGTGTTTTCATTTTTTCACACTTTGCACCAATGCATACAATTCCTTGTCATATGTAGGATAGTTAATCACTGCACCATTAATAATTCTCGAATGAAAACAGATAGGCTTACCATGATGCATGAGGACTACACCCATAGCGTAGTCACTAGTATGTGTCTGAATCTCAAATGACTGTCTCAAGTATGGAAGTGTGAGTACGGGAGATGTACTGATCTTTCCCTTCAACACATCAAAGGATTTTTGTTGTTTTCCTCCCCACTGGAAAACCTTTTTCATGCTTGTCAACGCATGCAAAAGAGCCGCTATAAGAGAAAACATAGCAATGAATTTCATCTAATATTGGGCTGCTCCCAGAAAACTTCTTACCTCTGTAACTATCTTGGGCCTCGGCCAATTCACAATGATATCATCCTTGGAGGGATCTATTTTCAACTCACCTCCTCCAACAATATGACCCAAGTAAACTAAATAAGTCTTTCCAAACTTGCACTTTGACATCTTAAGATATAAATGTTCTTTTTTCAAGGCATCAAGTACTTTTCTTGCATGCATGACATCTTCAACACAGGATTTACTTAAAATTAAGATGTCATCTAAGTAGACTATAACAAATTCATCAAGAAATGGCCTCAACACATCATTCATCACACACATGAATGTAACAGGAGCATTACATAAACCAAAAGGCATAACTAGCCATTCAAACAAACCCTGTTTTGTTTTGAACTCTATCTTCCAAATGTATCCTTCAACTATTCTAATTTGATGGTAGACACTTCTTACTTCCAACAAAGTAAAATACTTTGCATCTTTCAATTGATCCAGTAAATCATCTATTCATGGTAGTGGGTAATGGTTCTTTACCGTAATTTTGTTCAATGCACGAAATTCCACACAGATGCGTCATGTTCCATCCTTCTTTGGAACCAAGACAATAAGTGAACCACAAGGCAAGGAAGATGGTATGATCATCTTTTTATTCAACAACTCTTGGATCTGCAGCTTAATTTATGCGCTTTCCATCACTGACATCCTATACATGCCAATGTTAGGAAGAGGACAATCTTGTTGCAACTGTATCTTGTGTTGGATTCCTCTCTTGGGAGGTTTGGTTCCTGAAACATCTCATCATATTAGTTAACTACGTCAACCAATTCAGATTTCAAATTTGAATCACAACCTTTAAATGCTTCATTATCAATATCATTTTTTGGTTTGATCATGAGAAGCACAAAATTCTTTCTCGAATTCACCAATTTTTTCATTTACCCTGCATTAACAAGCGATTTTTTTTTTTTTTTGCTATGAGCTCTCACAATATATTCTACTCCATTTTTGAATAAATGATATTTATTTTCATGTCGATGGAAGATAGCCTTTTTGTCATAAAGGTACGGGCTGCCCAAAACGATGCCACAAATATCTAATGACACAACGTCAAGCTCCACTTCATTTATGAATTTTGCAGTGATAGCAAATTTCAGTTTATATTTTCTCGTAACTTGCAATTGCGCATTGTCACAATCCCATCCAAGTGGATAAGGTTTATGATGTGGAACAATTTCCAGATTTAAACTCTTGACCATGTTTTCAAAGATAAGATTGTCTTGAGATTTTCTATCGAACAATGTATCAATCTTGTTATGTTTTGAGATCACCCTTATGTGAAACAATTATATTCTCCTCTTTTCATTTGGCATTTCATTTTGTGAGTCTGAAGAACTAGTGTTGGCAATGGATTATTTTCCTTTTAACCCCATGGCTGTGATTTTAGTTTCATCACTCGAATCATAGCCCAAATCCTATTGAGTGGTTGTAGTTGTCTTCTGTTTTCCCTTGTTGTTGTTTATTTTTGGTCTCATTTTAGGATGAAGCTTCCAATAGTGAGCTTCATCGTGACCCTCTCTGGAACAGTGTTTGCATGTAATTTTCTCTCATTTTTTGATAGACGCATTTTTCTTTGCCTTCCCTTTGAAAGCCTTTTCTTTTCCCTTACTCTTAAATGGCTTTTTACTACCTTCTTCTGGGGCATTTTTCCCTCTTGCCTTAAGATCAGTGGCTTGCACAGACACATCATCTAGATTATTGGGATTAAACATTAAGATAGTATGCCTAAGGTAACTGTGTAAACCCCCTATGTACTTTAGTAAAGTGTCCTATGACTGCAAATCTACACCTAACATGAGAGACCTTTTTCTAAATTCTTGGGTATAATCTTGCACATTTTGATCTTTAATTTGTCTAAAGTTCTGCCAATTCATGACGTCTTTCTACATATAGGCTAGAGGGTAGAATTGTCTTTTAATTGCAACAATGAAATCATTCCAAGAAATTGAGATCTTACCATGTTTTTTTTATCTCCTCTTGGGTATTTGATTCCCACCACACTAGTGATACACCCTCCATTATCAAGGAAGCTAACTGAATCTTTATGCCATCCTCTTGAAGGTTTTGAATCCTGCAATAGACCTGTTGGGCACCAAATTGGCCTATCTTTTCCCTGCATTTCCACTCCTCTTTTCATCCCTTTTGTATTCATCCACATATATTTACTGTGTAAAACTATGAGGTAATTCCCTTTTATCGTCTCTTGGGATATTTAATTAATGAAGTAGAGTCATGAGGGTTTTACCTTTGCGAACCACCAAAACATGTGATGACCGCAAATTATGGAGCATAGGTGTTGACCGCATGGAATATCGCAACAGTTTTGCGATTCACAACAACTGATCGACCACGACGAAAAAACATAACTAATTTGCAGCTGTTCTCAACCCGTTTTGGATCATTCTTGTTCTTGCTCTCTTGGCACTAGTGCTGTGATGAAACTGATGTATATCTTTGGGCATATAGTTGCCAGGTTTTGGGGAGAGATGTTATTCTCCTTTGTATTGTATAAAAGATGGGTCATTCCTGTATCAAGGGTTAGTCAGACCCTGCATTGTATTGTAACAACATTATTCAGATTAATAAGATACAAACCTTTTTGCTGATCTATCATTCGCTGTGAGTAACACAGCCCTGATTAGAGAGCTAGGCCCGCTCTTCTGATCAAGTGCTGCGTGTTTCCTTGTTTTGTGTGTATTGTTTATCGCTGTGTTTATTTCTTGTTTGTTGTTGCAGATTCCTTAGATAACTGTGAATACCTTTTTAAGTTCTACAGTTGAGTTGTGATTTCTGTTTCAACAATATTTTGATTAGTAATCATGAACCCTTGGTCGATGACAGACTGTAACCTTGCCCCTGCATATACCTTGCGTGTTGCCTTGAAAAGAATACGCACCCGGATTGATACATTAATGTAGGAAAAGGGGTGGATAAATTGTTCATAATTGGACACCAACATTTTTGCACCATTTCCGGGGAGGCTAACGAGGTGCAAGACACGATCTGTATAAACCAGAGGGTCAATCTCTCGTCTTTGGGAGAGAATGAGCTTTCTCACTCTGCTCCAAGTCCTGAGCGTAGGTATTTCATTTATTTCATGCTTTTTATTGTTTTCCTATTTATTAGGGCCGATCCCTTGTCCTGGGGAGGGAGGAGTCCTTTGACACCCTGCTCCAGTCCCTAAGCTTAGATTTCCCTAACATTTTCGTTGTTTTGATTTCAAGAAACCCAATCTCTCGCCTTGGGGAGGGAGGGGTCCTCTGACACCCTACTTCAGGTCTTGAAGTGTTAGGTTTTCTCATGTGTGTGTTATTTTCTTGGTTGGGTTCTTTTCCCGGGAGGGAGGAGTCTTTTGACGCCCTGCTCCAGGCCCTGGACCCTAGGTTCCTGTTTTCTTTTCTTTTTTCTGTTAACTGCCCTCTTTTCAATGTGATCTCTTGTCCTGGGGAGGCAATGGTCTTTTGACGCCCTACTCCAGGCCTTGAGCATTGTGGTTTGATCACAACATCTGTTGTCACACCAACTTGTATGAATAGAGAGCCAAATAAAAGGGGTAGAGGGAGAGCCCCAAAGAAGGGACGACAGGATTTGGGAAAGAACACCTATATCTAACAAATCATTAGAAAAGATGAGACAGAGGCATCTTCCCGTGCAGCCTTGAGGCCAGGTGCGTAGACAAAATCTGAGGGACAATCTGTAGATCAACTAGTGGTGTTAATAGCACCCCCTATTAATTCGATACAACAGACCCTTCTAGCACCCGGAGAGACAAGCAACAATATGTCTGTTAAAGGGATCTCGTTGCTTGTAATAGAAGAAGAAGAAGTTGCAAGTAAAGCATCCGAAGGAATGGTCCATCCCAGTAGGGAAGAAGGAGTTGCAGAGAGAAGATCCAAAGGGTCCAACCACTATGACAGGGAGGAAGAGGTTATAGAGACATTTCTATCACCAAAGCATAGAGGGAGCGTTGTTAAGGCAACTCGATCCCCTGTGATAAAAGCCCTTCCTGCGAAGCCTGCTGAAATCCCTAGTGAGTACTGGAGGATATTTGTGGCACCTACAACCTCTACTATTGACTTCCCAATTCGGGATTTAGGGACTGGCGCATCAACAAAGCCCATTCCTTTAACAACTTTACACAATTTCCATGGGCTTACTTCAGAAGAACCTGACACGTTTTTGTTTGAATTTGACATCATGTGTCGAGGGTATGATTACATAACGGATGCTAAGAAATTGAAAATCTTTCCTGCTATGCTAAAAGGGACAACCTTGCAGTGGTTTATGGGTCTTGGGGGAAGGTCTATCAGCACATGGGAGGAGATGAGAGTTGCTTTCTTGGAGAAATACTAGGAGTATTGTAAATCACGGGATATTAAAGAAGAGATTTTTAAATTTACACAGAAAGAGGATGAAAATATGGAAGACTATGTGGAATGCTTTAAATACACATTGCAGAGATCAGGTCACTCTGACCTGGATAAGGACATTTTGAAAATTATCCTTCTTCGGGCCTTCCGAGAAGACTCTTTGGAATTGTTGAATATAGTCGGAAAGGGAGATATATCAAAGGAGGACTTTGATACCATCTGTGAGTTGTGTATCCAGTGCTCAAGAGGAGTTGCAAGAAATAAACAAGGGATTCGATCAACAAAAGTATCTGGTGGAGGTGTTACAAAAGCAGAAATTGGGAATCTGTTGGACAACCTGAGGACTGATATCCTGAGTACCTTGTCTGAACAGATAGACATGCTATAGGTAAAACAGAAACAACTGGAATTGGAAAGAACTATGGCCATATTTTTCCCAACATGCAGGAAGAAACACCCACAGAGGGAATGTCCATTAAACTCTGTAGAGGAGTGTGAAATCTGTGAGCTGAATCATGTGACAAGTTCATGCCCATCCTTGCCAGGACTAAAAGCGGTTTTTCAAGGGATAGGCGAAGAGATGGAGCAACTGTACTTTATGGGACCTAAAAAGCCATGGAAACCTCGACTGTCAATGGGAAATCAAGGTATGTTTCCGGATCCATCTCAATACTTTAGAAATTTTAATATGGGTCCCCAGACCATGCCTTATCCGCCCATGTGGCCCCAATACCAGTTTCCACCTTGGCAGCAGTGGGCTCCTCAAGTTAGTTCAAGTTCCTCGTGGGCTCCGAACTAGTAGGGACCTTCTCCTCCTGGTCAGTTTCCCTAGTCAATGCACAACAACAACTTCAGTTTCCCTCTAATGTGACCCTTGGTAATCAACCTCTTCATCCCCAACTCCCTATCCAACCCAATCCGAATCCTAACGATAAAAGGGCTCAACAAGTTGACACCCTCAACCTACCTTCATACAACATCTCTACCATAGAATTCTATGAGATGCATTTACAATATGGGTGGACAAGATGCTCAACCCTCACCAAGTATCATTGAAAAGATTGAAAGTGAGGAGAAGGAACCAAAAATGGTTGAAGGGGAACCAAACCGAGTCAACAAACATGATACACCTCCTCAACTGCCAGTTACTCAAAAAAACCAAGCTGAACTGCCATATCCAGAAAGGTTGGCTGTGAGTAAACCAACCCCTCAAGTTGAGTTTGATTTGTTAGGGGACTTATAGAATTTATTTGTCAAGATTCCCCTGTTTTAAGCTATGAGGGACATACCTGTATATGCGAAAAATCTTAGGGAATATTTTGCTAAGAAGCCTAAAAAGAAATCAAGAGACCCGCTCACCATTCACATAATGGGGAAGCTATCAGATTTCATGATGGGAAGGTCCATGCCTGTAAAGTATGGGGATCTTGGGAACCCAATTTTAACTGTGCAAATTAATAGGGTAGAAATTCCAAATGTACTGGTAGATTTGGGTGCTGCCATAAATGGCATCACTACTGAAACCATGCATGCATTAGGACTTCATAATTTGAAACACACACCTACAGTGTTAGAACTAACAGATCGATCTATAGTGAAACCAGTAGGGAAGTTAGAAGATATCACGATTTCGGTTGATTCATGGCACTACCCTGTGGAATTCCTAGTAGCAATCTCCTGCTGGAGGCCATCCCCTGATTCTGGGAAGACTGTGGCTGGAAACCAAAAACGCTTATATTGGGTGTCGGTCTGGACATATGATCATTTCGAATGGTCAAATCACTAAGAATCTAGTGTTATATCCTGCCACATAACCTAACCCATCAGCAAAATCAGCAGGCCACAAAAAATCTTTATACGAGAAAGAGTCTGAATTAGAAAATGAGGAGTTAAGACCAGTTCTCACTATTGGACAGGCCCTCCAGTTGAAAGCCAAAACAAAACATGACACAATTACTACCTTTATCAGTGATCCTTGTTCTGTTTTAGATTTGAATAAGCAAATCCTGGAGTCCTTCTTGAGCTGTGAGACTCAGGAAAGTATTGGAACAACAGATGGATTTGACAAGCTACCTACAGCTGCACCCTATGACAGTATTTCCGTGGAAATAGAACTAGGAAAAGCCCTGAATATCAATCCAGATCTGTTAGATTCCCAGAAAAAACAAATCTTGGATGTTATTTGGAAACACAAAGAATCCTTCACCTAGAACTACTCATATATGAAGGGAATTATTGCTAATATATGCACCCATCACATATACATCAAGGAGGACTGTCGTCCTGTGAGGCAACCCCAGAGAAGAATGAACCCTGCTCTGAAAAACATTGTTAAGGAAGAGCTCCAAAAGCTGCTGGACGTGGGATTTATCTACCCCATTTCAGACAGCCAATGGGTTTCTCCATTGGTAATGGTCCCTAAGAAAAATGGTAAATGGCGAATATGCGTGGACTACAGAGAATAGGTTAAGGCAACTCAAAAAGATCATTTTTTGATACCATTCATTGACCAAGTCTTGGATACATTAGCTGGGAAGAAGTTTTTCTCCTTCCTGGACGGATTTAGTGGGTACAACTAGATCCAAATAGCTCCTGAAGATCAGGATAAGACCACATTTACATGCCCTTGGGGAATGTTCACATATAGAGTCCTCCCATTTGGTCTTTGTAATGCACCTGCAACATTCCAAAGGGTAATTTTAGGGATTTTCTTTGATCTGATGGATGATAGTGTTGAAATTTATATAGACGATTTCACAGCATATGGAGATTCATTTGAAGATGCATTGGGGAAGCTATAAAAAGTTCTTAAAATATGCAAGCAGGCGCATGTCTCTTTAAGTACAGAAAAATGCCATATGATGATGAATGAAGGAATAGTCTTGGGACATTTGCTTTTGACTGTAGGAATCCGGATGGACCTAGCCAAGATAAAGGTAATACAACATTTTCCAATACCCAAAACACCCACTCAGGTACGTAGCTTTATCGGTTGTGCTACTTATTATAGGGGCTTTATAGAAAATTTTGCTAAGACAACACATCCACTTTTTCAATTACTGACAAAAGATGCAGAATTTGTGTGGACAGATGACTGTGATGCAGCCTTTGTGAAGATCAAGGAACTGGTATGTAGTGCTTCGATCCTTAGAGGACTAGACTGGGCATTACCATTCCATATTCATGCTGATGCTTCCCAGACAGCAGTTGGGGCAGTAAGTGGATAAGGTACCATATGCAGTTTACTATGTTAGTAAGAACTTGGCTCTTGCTGAGTTAAACTACACAGTGACTGAAAAAGAATTCCTTGTTGTCATCTACACCATCAACAAGTTTCGACACTATATCACTGGTTACCCCACCTTTGTACACATGGGTCACGCAACCATCAGGTATCTAATGAATAAACTCGTTACTCCTGGTTTCTTAACTAACCACAAAGCTCTCATCGATCTGCTCTGATCGTCTTTTGTCGTCTCTGGGATGCTTACTATATTTCCAACCATATCGTATTCCTCACTAACCGATCTTCCTCAACTACCTCTAAAGGCTCCATCCCACATGACAAGGTGTGAGTGTCGAATCTTAAGACTCTTAGATCACTATTGTTGGATTATATGAAACAAGATATTCGTCTGTTAGGTGGGGTTATGCAGAAAGCTCAAGAGATTTATTGGACTCAATACAAAGTGGATATCACCACTTGCTTGACATTGTCAAGGCTAGCTCTTAGCATTTATCGTATGAGCTATTACGATCCAAAGAGTTGGCCTATCTATATCCCATCTATTTCGTCATCTACCTAGTTGTCTGCTACTTCAATAATTTGATATTACCATAATAGATAAACCAGGGAAGGAAAACATGGTTGCTGATTTTCTGTCTAGATTAGAAAATAATGCCAAAGGTACACCTATCTAAGATAGCTTTCCAGATGAATATCTTTTTGCAATTTCCGCTAACTCTGTGGTATGCAGATATTGCTAACAATCTTGCTACAGGGAAGGTACCTCATCATTTGTCATATAAGGACCAACGGAAAATTATTCATCATAGTACCCGATATTTGTGGATGGAAGGATACCTCTTTCATACAGGGGTTGATCAACAGAGTTGACACTGTGTATCAGAGGATGATATCTATGAGATATTGAAGGCTGCCCATAGTGGACCTTGTGGAGGACATTTTGCAGATAAAATAACAGGCCACAAGGTGCTGCAAATGGGATACTACTGGCCTTCTATCTTTCGTGATGCTAGAGATTATGTCCGAAGATGTGACAGTTGTCAATGGATGGGACAACCTAGGAAATCAGATGAAATTCCATTATAGCCCTAGATAGTCCTTGAACCTTTTGAGAAGTGGGCCATTGATTTCGTTGGACCCATCAACCCACCTTCACATCAGAAGGTTCACATCCTGGTTTGTACTGATTATGTGACTAAGTGGGTGGAAGCCAGAGCAGTTGCAAAAGCAACAGAACAGGTGGTGGTAGATTTTCTGTTTGAAGAGATTTTTGCCCGATATGGTACCCCGAGATAATTTGTTTCAGATGGAGGAGCACAGTTCACATCCCACATGATAGAGAGGCTTATGCAGAAATATGGGGTTAAATACAGAGTGAGAACTCCTTACCATCCCCAAGCGAATGGATAGGTAGAAAGCACAAACAAGGTATTGGAAAATATCTTGACAAAATTTGTAGCAAGTCATCGCTGGGATTGGTCACAGAAACTTCCAGAAGCTCTTTGGGCATATAGGATGACATGGCGGAATACAACCGGGTTTTCACCATTTGAGCTAGTCTATGGGAAATCCCCCTTGTTTCCAGTTGAATTGGAGATCAGTATGCTTAGAACAGCTTTAGAAGTGGGATTAGACTTATTAAAGGCCCAAAAACACCAGTTGGAAGAGCTCAATGAGTTAGACGAGATACGTTAAGTAGTTTTCTAGAGAACCACTGCTATCCAACAACAGAGAACAAAATGGCACGATAAATTTATCAAGAATAAGGTGTTTCATACAGGGGAGTGGGCATTGTTATATGACTCCCAGTTCAAAGATTTTAAAGGAAAGATTCGCACTTGTTGGATGGGACCCTATGAAGTGGACGTTGTATTTCCAATGGAACAGTTAGATTGGTTACAATAGATGAAAATCATACTTCCTTCCTAGTGAACAGACACTGTCTAAAGTTATACCACCATGCAACTTCTAAAGATGCCTTCATCAAACATATTTCTGATACATCCAGTTTGATGGTTGTTGGTGCAGAGAATGCTCCCTCTGCCTTCAGTTAAAATATATAATAATAATAATAAATATATGTTGTTACTACTTACTTGTTTGTCTTTTTGTAGGAATAAGAACTGAATTATGACAAGGAGAAACTGAGAAAATTTTCAAGTAACAGTCGTTGCTATTACTCCGTCGGTGCTGTTACTCTGCCGTTGCTATTACTCCATCGATGTTACTCTTCCATTGCTGTTACTTCGCCATTGCTGTTACTCCACTATTGCTATTACTCTGTCGATGCTATTACTCCGCCGGTGTTGTTACTCCGCCATTGTTGTTACTCCATTAGTGCTGTTACTCTGCCGTTGCTGTTACTCCACTGTTGTTGTTACTCCGTCGATGTTGTTACTCCACTGTTGCTGTTACTCCGTCGGTGCTGTTACTTCGCCGGTGCTATCACTTCACCGTTGTCGTTACTCCGCTGATGCTGTCACTTCGCCATTGCTGTTACTCTGTCGTTGTTGTTATTCCATCGGTGTTGTTACTTCGTAGCTGCTGTTACTCCACCGTGCTATTACTTCGTCGGTGCTATTACTCTGTCGGTGCTGTTACCCCACATTTCTGTTACTTAGCTGGTGGTGTTACTCTGTCGGCGTTGTTACTCCACATTGCTGTTACTCCACTGGTTATTTTTGCTGTTACTCCACCGCCAAGTACGCCTTCATTGACTCTTACAGATTTAATTAAAATATTCCAAAGAAGAGACTAGTACGTGCCTTAGATGACCGCATTTAAGTTGGGGGATGTCCCGTCATAAAGAAATGATGTCATACCTAAAATCATAATCATATCATATCATTACCAAATATAATGAGAACGGAAACCAAAAATTGTGCGATTTTGTAATCATGATTCCTACGCATTGGGATTTTAAATCATACGCCAAGAAATTTACCGGTCATTTCCCCAGTAGGCTGTATTCAATTACCATAATCATTCACTTGTACTGCCACACCCTGCCATTATTTGCTATGTTTTTCGAGGTGTACCAACCATTATTATCATTCTTTTACCTCGCGACCACCATGATAACAATATTGTCATCGTCAGTTGGGTTGTTGTTACTCTCCCCCTACCAACCGACTGTATCCATCGTGTTGATCCAGTTCTTAGAGCGATGGGTGGATTGGTTGTGCGCCATGAGCCGGAGGGCATGACAATGGTAAAAAACAATCCAGAAGTATGGCAGGTTTTTGAAAATTCCGGGTGGAACGTATATTTCGACAAATTGCAAGGGTGTAACGAGGTGATTGCGATTGAATTTGAACTCAATTTAGAGGAAGGGATATCTCGGGCTTGGGGAATAGAAATCCCTATTATAGAAGAAACCATTGTAGAGGTCAGCAGGATACCCCAGTAGGGGCATAAATGGTTTTCATGAAGAACCGCCATTCTGGAGTTCCCCAAAGCGTTCTTGCAGGCCGGAGAAAATGTTGTTCAGAAACGTCGTGGGTACGACCAAAGTTCATTACCACACCCATGGGGTGAGGTAGCAGGTTTTGTAATGAGATACATAACCTGCGAGGGGAGGTATACCACCATGTTTAAATACCATTTCAGAATATTGGCTCACCTCCGGTTCCCACAGGCGGAAGCCTTCTCATTGAATATGCCTTTCTTCTTGTTAAGGAGTCTCTAGATGATGGTGTACTCTGCTTGGCGTTCGCGATAAGTGGCAGCGGTAATTACCAACCATGTTCTGGTCTGGATGTTAGTCATGCATGCAATTGATCGATTTCAAATCCTGTGGGAAACATTCTGGGATTCTATAGAGGAAGAGATAGCAGCTGCTAGAGCCGCTAGAGAAGAAGAGTTGTAAGTGATGGAGGAAGGAACCAGAGCAGAGGATGAATACATAGATCAAGAGGAACCATAGGAAATGGAGATGGAACTTGAGCGGCTGGAACATAATCAAGAGCGTGAACCAGGGAGGATAGTCAAGGCTGCTCCACAAGAACCAGCCTCGACCACAGAATGAATGGAAGAATAAGCGCTGCAGTAAGGGGCTAATATAGAAAGTTCCACCAGCACCATGACCGAGGTTGTCCCTCAACAACCAGCCTCAACCATGGAGCCAATGGAGAAAATCAACAACACTATAATAAGTGAAGAGGGACCACATCAGGCTAAGGTGGAGGAATTCGTTAATATTGCGGCTGGGGGTGTCCCACAAGAACCACCCTCAACCATAGAACCAATGGAGGAAGACGAACCAGAACTAGAGGGGCCAAAAGCTAAAAGAACTGTGGGGCCAACAGAAGAAGAGGCTATGGGTATAATAGATGGAATTGATGTGATTATGCAAGAATCCATCTGTATCAATGCTGTGCTGGAAGAAACAATTCCAGCATCATTTGTTCAAGAACTGTTGGACACAGAAGGTGGTGTTACACAAGAATCACCATCAACTTGTATGACCCTGGAGACCACATAAGAATTAAATGTTGGGATTGACGCTATTCCAAAAGAAACAACGTCAACCTCATAATAGGGGACTGCACAGTCAGGGGTTTTAACCCAGAGCAGAGACCGTGTAGATAGAGGGAAAGAGCCCGAGGCCACAACTGGGGCTGAGATAGATCAGGTAGGAAAATTCTTTCATTTTTCCTCTTATTTCTCCATTCCAAAAGGGGAAAGGGTGTCTCGCTCCGCCTGACACATAGAGGAGGATGTGGCCTTTCCACCAATTTTGAAGTATGATGGGTTGAAGAATGAAGCATTTGCCATAGGTTTGTTGGTCGCAGATCCCCACAAATACCTTTCTCAGGAACCTAGAATAGAGGAAGAGGCAGATGTTTTTGAAACGAGGGAACCTAGAAGGGAAAGTCTGGCTGAACCACTGATGGACATCCATCGAGTGAGCCCGCCACCTATCAAGATAGATTTACAATAGGATGAGGCAGGAGACAGCGAGGAAATGGCTACTCCCCAGGAAGAGAGACCAAGCAAAGAAGCCCCGTTGATTAACCCTGTGGATACTCCCTCAAGTAATCCACCACCTTTCGAACCGACTGCAGTACCAGATGAGGTGGTGGTCAAACAAGAATGGGTAGAATTGTGTGAACAATGAAGGCTGCCTATGAAGCAGAAATATCAGCTTCAATTCAAAGAAACGATGTGGCTCAAAACATAGGTTAAGAGGCTGAGAAAACAGATGCACCGGTTGAAGAAACAAGTGAAGAAATACAAGTGGTGGGCTAAGAAGCCCAAAACCATGATGGCTGAAGCAGGGACACAGGTAGATGAAGTGGCAACAACTTCTGTTGCCACTCAGACAGACCCGATAGAATATTTGTTTGAAGGTTGTGAGTTTTCTTTGATGGTTGAGGTACAAACCTGGAAATCCTTCGCGATGCGATATTAGAATGAAGTGAAGAAAGCCAAAGAATGAGCATCCACCACTATATTTGAATATGTGGAGCACATTGATGTAATGAAATTGAGGCATGAAAAGCAGCAACTCAAGGTGGAGCGACTGGAAAGGCAAGTAGTAGAGTTAAAAAGCGATAAAGAGAAGATGCTCAATTTAGCACAGGAAGTGATGGCATGTCGCCCTCCCGCTTCTAGTTACTCTTTATTTTTTCTTGAATGCTTTCTTTTCTTTTTTTTGGAAAGCATATAGAAAGAAATTAGTCATGGGATTGAGGATGGTGTACAATTCCTCCAGATATTGAGAGCCCATGATGTTCCAACTTAGCATTTGATGTGTGAGCTTTACATGCATGGGTATCTCTTGCGTGTTGAGAGAGAATTTAATCTGGTTCCGTATGTAGGGGACATTAATTTAAGGGTCCTCACCTCTTACACTTTTAATCAGATAAGCTGGCAGAAGGCTTCTGACATGTTCGAGTCAAATCAGGCCTTGAAGCCTTTTATGGTAATAGGAGAACCCAAGAGATCAGTGACTATGTATAATAAGCACACTACATTTTTGGAAATTATGGGAAATAAGGAACAGATGTTGAGGACACAAAAGTGGTGCATCGATCTCTGTGTCATTCAATTGGTCACATTTCAAGCTAAGGCCCTAGATAGTTGCCAGAAAAGATGGATGATGTCACCTACATCTGTCCAGAATACAGAACCATTTGGAGCACCAAATTTTGCACGAGCACTCAGCAGGGTGCCAAGATAAGTGGCATGCATCCAAACATGTGGGGTCTGGTGGATGGGAATTTGATTTCAGTACCCTATCCTATGGTTACCAGCAAAACACTACACCCCAACATATAATGTACCAAATGATTGGTGGAAGAAAGTTGTCCTCTCAGAGGGGTTTAAGGTCCTAGGAACAGAAATGGCCGAGGAATATGATCTTGCCTGGCTTTAGGAAGCACACAACCTATCCAACCCAGACCTGCGGAGACAGCAAGCTACATGAGGGTGTGTAGAAGGATAGTTGGGGGGGAGATGTTGGGCACCAAATTGGCCTATCTTTTCCCTGCATTTCCACTCCTCTTTTCATCCCTTTTGTATTCAATCACATATATTTACTGTGTAAAACTATGAGGTAATTCCCTTTTATCATCTCTTGGGATATTTAATTAATTAAGTAGAGTGTTTTACCTATGCAAACCACTAAAACATGTGATGATTGCAGATTATGGAGCATAAGTGTTTACCACACGGCATATCGCAGTAATTCTGCGATTCACAACAACTGATCGACCACAATGAAACAACATAACTGATTTGCAACTGTTCTCAACCCGTTTTGGATCATTCCTATTCTTTCTCTCTCAGCGCTAGTGCTGTGATGAATCTGATGTATATCTTTGGGCTTATAGTTTCCAGGTTTTGGGGAGAGATGTTATTCTCCTTTGTACTATATAAAAGATAGGTCATTCCTGTATCAAGGGTTAGTCATACCCTGCATTGTGTTGTAACAACATTATTCAGATTAATAAGACACAAACCTTTTTGTTGATCTATCGTTCACTATGATTAATGTAGCCCTGATCAGAGAGTTGGGCCCGCTCTTCTGATCAGGTGCTGCGTGTTTCCTTGTTTTGTGTGTATTGTTTATTGCTGTGTTTATTTCTTGTTTACTGTTGCAGATTCCTTAGATAACTGTGAATACCTTTTTAAGTTCTGCAGTTGAGTTTTGTTTTCTGTTTCAACAATGTTTTGATTGGTAATCATGAACCCTTGGTCGATGACAGACTGTAACCTTGTCCCTGCATATACCTTGCATGTTGCCTTGAAAAGAATACGCACCCGGATCGATACATTAATGTAGGAAAAGGGGTGGATAAATTGTTCATACCTGGAAACCAACAAGACCTCCAACTAACAAATCCAATTATCAAGCTTCTTTGCATTCACATCACCATTATACATGGAAAACTCAAATTTAACATCAAGTTTTTAAAAAGGTGATTTACCAGTTCCTTTTGAAGAATGATGATGAGCATGAGTAAGGGTTGTGTTAGTGGAAGAGGGTGAAGATGCTTGTGAAGAAGAAGACGAAGAAGGTGGTGGAGAGGGTGGAGGCTTCTCTCCATTCCCATTACCTCCTTTTCCATTACGTCCTCTTGAAGAGCCTTCTCCTTTGGGAGGTTTGGAACTTTCTCCTTGAAACCTGGTATTCCTCTCTTCATAGAGGACCTTCACCATATTTGTCATATCAAATAAAGCCTTTTTGAAGGTATTCTCATATTCTGTCATGTTTGTAGGTTCTCCTTCATGAGACATGATCTATGGAGTCTCAACTGCAACTTGAGGCTGAAATGGTGTTGGATATTGTGCAACCTTGCTCTTCTTCCCCTTGACCCAACTTCAGGGCTTCCAACCAACTTTCCTTCACCTCTTTTGAGTTATAACCATGTAAGCATGACATAACTTGCAAACAATTAAATCATTCTTTCACAAAGAAAACCTAGTGCTCTGATACCAAATTGATCTGATTTAGAATATTAGTTTGCAGTGTTAAGATCTTCCTCAGATTATAAACAAAATTCTTTCATTGTGCTTAAGGATTCATGAATTTTTTCAAGTGAAATGAAGAGTTTTTATGTTAATTTTGTGAGAAATTTAACATAAATTAGGAACTGAACAACAACATAAAAATGTATAGAACATCATAAAAAACACATAACAACAAGCACATGATAAAGGAGTTCACCCCTCCTAGGCTACGTCTCCTTGGTCCGACTTCCCATGGCTTGGGCCTCTGTATTATGCTCAAAAGTGTAAAAATATGTGTTCAAAATGCTCAAATGCTTCTGAAACCTATTCTAATAAGTCCAGAATGTATAAAAATGGCCATCCAACCTCTTTTTGCAACCAATTTGGTTGAAAACTGAAGAATTTATGACTTTCCCTTGTTTTCCCATTATTCGCTCCACAAATTGCTCCACATCCGACAGGAACCCACAATTTCGCTCCAAAAATCTGCTAACCGAGCGAGAATTTTTCCACGCGGCGGGCGATAATCTGTTGGCACTGATTGTCCATTGTAAATCATAATTGGCAGAGTCTTGCGGTCTTATGGACTGTGAACTAGGTGGGTGATATGCGATTGCGATTTAGCGGACCTGACAAAACTCTTAACTAGAGCTTATAAATGTATCACGTCCGGGATCCTTTAGCAATCAGTGGAGTACCGTGGTATTGTATATGTGGGAATTCGCATCATGTTGTGATTTGCGATTGTGATATTACATTGCAACCCAAACCTACATGGATCGATTTCGTAACGCCGACCCGCTTCCCTGTTGTGATGTGCAATATGCGGTTCTCGCATCACAACCCTGATCTTGTTGGGGGTCAATTCTATAACATCTCCTTTCACCGATGTATGATTTGCAAAATTCGGGGACCAACAGCGACCTGCCACTTGGTGCCTCCCGATTCGTTGAAGGAACCTGCCACGTCATCCAATCCTGCCATGTGAGCAAATCAAACCTGAACTTTGACTTTCTCTAACTTCTGCATACGAGCTCGGATTTGAGTTCCGTTCGCACTGTTGGAATCAAAATGACGAGATATTCGATCTGAAGTTAAGTTTAACAAGATTTTGACACTTTGATTTTTTGAACCTAATTTTGAGCACTTGATTAGGGACACAATTAACTATAATTGCATCAAAAAAATATCAGGAAGAGTTCTCTAGGAAGTTTGAAATTTAGTTCACACTTATTTCCTACCTTTCCTTAAGCACCTTACATGTTGGTGCAGGGCTACTAGATAATGGACCCATATGACATATGAAAGAGGCATGAGAGCTAATTAACAACTTGACTGAGTGGGACTTAGAATTGCATGTGGAGTTTAGTTTTGATACCAAACATGCAGTTGAAGGGGGTAGGAACAATGATATTCCAACTTGAGTTAGGATCCAGGTTGGAAGTGAAGGATGTGCTATGCGTGCTAGAACTTAGTTAGATTTCTTCTTAGTCTCTTTGATATAGAAGAAAGGGAAATGTTCCAGAATGAAAAAACACTAATCAAACCCATGGGATCTAACTCTGATGAGGACCATGTCCTTGGAGTTAGAGAGAGAAACATGTATAGGCTAAAGGGATAGCCTATTCGAGCAATGGAAAGAAGCAAAGTAGTGATAGGGAATAAGGAGAAGGTAGCTTTGAAGGTTGAGCAACTTAAAGGGAGTCAACCTTTAGGTTCAGGTTTGGAGGAGAAATTAGTAAACTACTACAAGTTTGTCAAGGAGGTATCTTAGTATGAGATGACCTGATAGGATGTTCAAGTGATCGGGATCTCGTCAGCTACCAGAATTAACCAAGATTTTTTACTTCGATGATTGTAGCAGAATTGCATATGAAAGAGCATGAAAAACCACACGTGCATACTGTAAAGAAGACGAAACATAAATACAACCATCAAATCAAAGAACAAAAACACATTGATAACGAGGTTCACTTAGTGTGGGTTACTTCTCCAGGCCCTGGTGTCAAGAGTGGGGATGCAATTTCATTAAATGATGCAAATGGTGATGATTATATACATGGTATGTTCTTTTTCATTACAATGATGAATACCCTCAACCATAGTGGCATGTATCTCCATGAGACGTTCTCAGGAACTCTCACTCATATGGGTAAATTCCCTCAACAAGAGTGGCATATCTATCCATGAGACATTCTCTCTATAGGAAATATCGCTCGTATGGGTCCTACTTCAGTATGACAAGCTAATAAAATCTCACATGATGTGGCATACAAGTATCCATCAACATAATGATAATCAGGGATCTCGACAACAAAAACATCATCTCAATGAATATGAAGAAAAGCATGACATAACTACATCATATACCTCCATTTTTGGGGATGGCCTAAAAATGCAAAGCTCAGTTGCTGAAATGGAAACCACTGGTAAATTTGTGGCACGAAATCGTGTCAAATGACTATAAACTTGGCCCCTTTCTGACATCGTCAAATTCTAGACCCTCAAGCATCTTGAAGATTCCCTTAAAGATTGCTACCTAAAGGTGGCCAAAACATCCGCTGCTCGGATGAAGATTATGAACACATCCTTGTTCTCCCTGTGAAATTATGTGAAAAATGACTATAAAGTCGGCATCATTCTCTCTCGATAAAAAATCAGCCTCCAAGGGAAGCTTTTAGATCCCACAAGATTTTTAAAAGATTCCTTTCTTCTGGATACCTGAATTTTTGGTGCTCAAATGGGGAAACAAATTGCACGGTTGGACTCCTGTCGAGAAAATGTGCAAAAATGACTATGATCTTGTCACATTTTGGCACAGGCACCTCTAGCCCTCTAAGGGAATTTTTTGGCATCAATTGATTCTCCTTGCTCATGGTTCCACTTCTCCTCTTGGGAAAGGCTCTATGGCTCCTCCAATTCGCCACACCGCTGCGTGGTCAACTAAATGATTAGAGTTTAAATACACTTTTTCTTGGCAGAGCCATGAAATAACGAGCCCGTGGCTCATTGGTAGCAGAGTCAACTAGGTCGGCAGAGGTCTCGGTTTCGAATCTCCCACCTCCCATAATAGTCGATTGTTTTATTAAATGCGGTAACAATTGGTTGGCGTGGTTGGCATAGACCCAACGTTACGATACGCTGTCTATCAACAGTCACAAATGCTTGTAACATTAAACAATGGTTATACAGTTTCATTTTACGTGGTGGCATGTGGTTTGGTTGCACATATTGTGGTTTGTTTGTTGTAACGGTTACATATGGAGCCGTTCGAGTGGTGGGCCGACCCATCAGGCCAGGCGGGTTCAAACCGCGTTGGCTCCGCTCCTTGCCACTTGTGGAATTATACATGGCATATGGTCATGGGTGGGGATCAGGTCACCCGTGGCCTCGACCCATCGCAATTTTATTTTTATATAATATATACCATAACAATGTTGACAGGGGTGGCAACTCGCCCCCCATTTAATATTTTTTTTTGTTCTCTTATAAAACATTAGTTTAAAATTTTCAGCCCAAAAATAAGGGCCACTGGGAAAATTAAGTTGGTGACAAATTCACCCATTTCGGTGGCTAGATTCCATGTGCTAGGTCACTGCCAAATTGTTGCGTCATTAAGCATGCCACTTGGCCAAGTTTGACCGAAATTTTGACCACGAATATTTGGAGCATACAAACTCATATTTGTGTTCCATTTTTACCATTGGAATCAGGGTGACGAACACTATGATCTGGTTCTAGTTTCACTTCAATATGAGGACTTTGATTTTCGACCTATTCTAAGCCCTCTTTGACTTTTGAATGTCTCTAGAGCCACCTGGATCATTCCTCCCCACTGAGGAGCTTTTGGTCCTCCAAAACCATGAACATAATTCTCAACTTTTGTGTTACATTTTTTGCACCATAAAGTTTCCTGATAGGTCACCCTTCCTTCTCCTTCCTCCTTGTTCTTCGAAGCCATAAGTTATGAGCTGACATCTGCATCCTCTGCAAACTTGTATTACAATATTTGCAATTACATGCTCAATTAAATGACCAATCATGACCCAAGCATCCCCATACTTGCTAAGAGTTCATAGGACACTCTTTGGTCAAGTTTACATCAGAATATAATTCAATACCCCAACTATCAACAAAAGGCCAAAACACTGTTGTTGCTTTAATAAGTGATGGAAAACACATCATCACAATTACATTTTAAGTTTAAACACATTATTTACAAAATGTTGCCATGACAAGATACCATATCTAGTAAAACCATCTCTTACTCAACAAAGTGAACCATGAGGAGTGTGGTGGTTTTGCTTGTTGAACATCTTCACCAATTGGTTTCTGCATGGGCGCTTTGTCCTTAAGATGCTGCTCTAGATGGAGCCTCCAACATGTAGCTCTTCGATGACCACCTCTGTTGCAATGACTACAAAAAGTCTTCTTCCTCCATACCCGCTTTACCTTCTTCCTTCCATGATGTGGAGAAGGCCTTCCATGCCTCATCCTCTTTCTTGCTACCATTCTCTTCTAGAACTCCCCAACCACATGATTATGTAAACCACAAAAAACTTGGTATTTTACGCCATGATTTCTGCTCATCATTAAGGTGGTTGTAATCAAAATGAACCTTAGAGTAATGAAACTTGTTATACCTATCTGGACTGTCTATGATGCGATTATGGTGATGAGATCTTTCCTTAGCTCTCCCTTTGCGATGTGCACTGTCATGGGAGGATGGTGATGTGTTCCCATCATTCTCTTTCCTTGACTATTTCAATAATGTCTTGGAAGCTTCTAATACCTTTGAGAACTCTCCTTTGGTGTACCCCAAACTTGGAAATTTATGTCTTTGTACAACCTCTAATGGCTAAGTCATACCTTGGCCATTAATTGCATCATTATATACCTCCACTTTCTGGGATGGCCGAAAAATGCAAAGCTTAGCTAGTGAAACAGACACTGCCACTGAATTCATGGTGCGAAATCGTGTCAAACGAAAATAAAATTGGCCCCTTTCTGACATTGTCAAATTCTAGACCCTTTGGCATCTTGAAGATTCCTCCAAAGATTCCTTCCCGAAGATGGCTGAAAAATCCACTGCTCAGATGAAGATTTTGAGCACACCATTGTGATCCTTGAGAAATTATGTGAAAAATGACTATACAGTCGCTACCATTATGTCTTGGTTAGAGATCAACCTCCAAGGGAATCCTTTATATTCCATAAGATTCAACAAAGATTCCTTGCTACTGGACAACTAGCTTTTTGCTGCTCAAATGGGGAAACAAATTGCACGGTTGTAATCTTGGAGAGAAAATGTTAAAGAATGACTATAATTTTGTCACATTCTGACACTTGTACCTCTAGCCTTCTAATGGAATCTTTTTGGCATCAATTGATTCTCCTCGCTCATGGTTCTACTTCTCCTGGGCAATGTTCCCCCACTCCTCCAATCTACCTCTCCGCTGCCCGGTCGTTTGAATGATTAGAGTTTAAATACATTTTTCTTGGTGGAGCCACCATGGAACGGACCCGTGGCTCGTTGGTGGCGGAGTCAACTAGGTCGACGAAGGTCTTGGTTTCGAATCCCTCACCTCCCATAATAGTCGATCGTTTTATTAAATGCGGTAATAATTGGTTGGCACGGTTGGCGTAGACCTGAGAGTTAGGATACACGGTTTGTCGATGGTCATAAATAGTTGTAACATTAAATAATGTTTAGATAGTTGCATTTTATGTGGTGGCATGTGGTTTCATGTTGCACGTATTGTGATTTTTGTTGTTGTCACGAGTACATATGGAGCTATCCTAGTGGCGGGCTGGCCCACCAGGCCGGGCGGGTTCAAACCCCACCGGCTCCACTCCTTTCCACTTGTGGCATTCTAAATGGCGTATGGTCATGGGCGGGGTCCGGGTCACCCACGACCTCGACCCACCATAATTTTATTTTTATATAATATATAACACAACAATTTAGGTAGGGGCGATAGCTAGTTCGCCATTTAATATTTTTTTTGTTGTTTTCTTATAAAACATTAGTTCAAATTTTTCGCCAAAAAATAAGGGTCATTGGGAAAATTAAGTAGGTGACAAATTCACCCATTCTGGTGGCCATATTCCATGCCTCAGGTCACTACCAAATAGTTGCCTCGTTAAGCCTGCCACTTGGCCAAGTTTTACCAGAACTTTGACTGCGAATATCTAGAGCATACAAACTCAGATTTGAATGTCGTTCACACTGTTGGAATTAGGGCGATGAGTACTACGATATGGTTCTAGTTTCACTTCAATTTGAGGATTTATTTTTATTTTTGACCTATTCTAAGCCCTCTTTGACTTTTGAATGTCTATAGAGGCACCTGGATCATCAAGAGTAGTATACTTCTAGGAACTAGTTTAGGGGGAGCATGAATTCGAGAATTTTTCTAGACTAGGTGATAGGGAAGGCTTTCGGTTCATAGGGATTAGCTATGGAAGCTGATACAATTCTAGAATTGAAGCAAGTTTTAGGGGGAAGAAGTATCTCCCTCATTAAGAGAGTGTTGATGTTTGTAGCTTAGGCAAGTATTTGTACATAATCCTAAGTGTCTAGGTGTGTAGAAGTCACCCAAGATCTCCTTAAGACACTTGCCCGAATGTAAACAAGTCGCTAATGTAACTTAGTCTAAGTTTTAAACTTAGGAAAATCTCATAATTGTTGTGGGGAAAAGTATCCAACACGGAATGACCCTATCCCACTCTAAGGGTGATAGTTCGTTAGCAACAGCTGAAGCAAAGCTATCTAAAGTTACTTCTTTATGACATGCAAGAGATGAAAGGAAGAGATCCACTTACCGATGTCTTGCGCAAATGGTCGATCCAATCTCCTCTATTTGCCGCTCGCTCCCAGCTCCAAGTCTTCTCACGGGCCCAGCTACACGAGATCCTGCGAACAAGACAAGAAAAGGAAACTACAAGAAGCATGCATTCATAATTGATTCAAGGATTAGCATAAATCAAATACGCAAGTAAGACAATACACCATTGAAACACATGCGAACAGAAGAACCTCAAATTCTTTATTAATATAAGGAAGTAAGGTTCAGGCGGTGATACAACCATGAGAGGTCCAATCCAGCATCACCTTCCCGACGGAAAGAAATCTCCTCTTCACCTCCCTCAAGCAATCACCCAATACTCTCAACTGTAAACCAACATCAATTCTTTGCACAAAATTCCGGCCTCTAGATCCCATGGGATGAGATCCTTATATAGAGTTTTGGAGTGAAGATAAGTCAGCTTGATGTGTGACTTGTTGTCCTCTTCAACTCCAGTTGTTCTTCAGTCCTTGAGTCCACTCGGAGTTTCTACCTTCCACTTGGAGTTTTAGAAGCTCTTAACTCATCATTAGGCGAATCTTCTGATCCAAGTGTCATTTTGGAAGCTTCCTGGGCACTGGCACATTGAGAAAAGATTCCTCCACATGTCAAAGTACGCCCAGCGCAGGTAGCCTTTGTTGCACTTGCTATGCAGCGCAGGTACACCATAGAGCTTTTGACATTCATCGCAGATGCTTAGTGGAGCAGCTGCTTTGATCCAAAATTGACCTGTTTTTGAGTGTTTTTCAGTGGAGAACTGATCTGTAGTGCTGTGGTTTGCTGACCTTGTTCCTCTAGGGGTAGGAACAACATGTTTAGGGACTTTGGATCCCTCAAATTATTGACATTTCATGCTCTATGCTGTAAGGCACAAAAATGTCTATAACAGTTGCCCCCTAAAGTATGAGGTCGTTTATCGGGTGAAATGCTTTATTAGGAGGATCCGAAGTTCATTCAATCGTCGGGAGGTGACCTGTAACAAAATACAATACAATACATTATCTTTTCATACTTTCTTTTCATGATCTAGCTGATGCGGGCATTTCCCATGCTCAGCTTTATAAATACATTTGCTGTACATAAATAGACGATCGTCTGATAATAGACTGATAATTCTCTGCTTTTAATTATCATCCTTTTAGTAGGATGATCATCTGCTGCACATGTCTATGTTTTTATCTCCTGAATATATATCGCAGCCCGGATGGATGAAACTAGATCTGGGGTCTTCAAACTTGTCCGATCTTCACTCTAGTACAAGTCGATCCATGTGAGAATTTCTTGAAGTCGAACATGGAAAGACATCGCTTGATTACCAGTCAATAATGTAAACTGTTAACAAGCGCGAGAGGAATCACCGATAATGATGATGACCCTCAAGGTACTGCAGCACAATTCACGTGGCGTGAATATAGGATCTGACGTCGAACACCTCGCAAAGTCTCCTGGTCGAAGGTCATTAATGTATACCTATCGCCGGAAGTGAGAAACTTGCCATTGAGGCATGCAAGCTTCAAAGTACTGAGTGGGTGTTCCTAGATCAACTTCTTGGATAATGAGCTGATGTCGACAAGAAGTGATCCGTCAAAGGAGGGCCTTAATGAATCCCACATCAGTGACATGGAACGAAGCTAGTGATGATGGTGAAAACGATCTGTGAAATATGATTCAGGGTGGCGGTCATGGAAGGATGAAAGATGATGTATGGTAGTGGATGGGACCCGGTTGACACTTTCTGAATGACATCTCTTGAACATATAACGACACTGATGTGATGGATCGGTAGCATTACCCCATGTATGGATGGTATGGCGAGACCATGGTGAAGGAACCGGCGAATGATAATAACCCAACCCGATATTTACGGAGGCAAAAGTGTCATGTTAAAGAGCGACTTGCTACCATTAAGCTTTGAGGTTCTCCCAATTTTTCCCCAGTCATTTCTGACCAGTACCTCTTTATTTTTGTCAAGCTTGAGGAGGATAACATATGCTTGTTCTATAACCTGCCCTTCGGGCAAGCCCATCGCTATGTTTTAACGAGCCTAGCGATAGGGAAACTCGTTCTCGTCTAAAGACAAGTTTGTCGCTATCTAATATTTTTAACAAGCCCAGCGACAAAGACAACTCGGTCCTTTTCATCTTTAGAGAGTCTGAAAAGGGTACATAAAGTGGACTCCAGGGGTCCTTTTTCGTCATCTAATCCCTTAAGTCCGAAAAAGTATAAAACAATACAGAAGGGATGAATGTTCGATATCTTTATCGAGCCGAACTAGACAAGCGCTCGATCTTTTTGTGCAATAATCCCTCAGGTCCAAAAAGATTAAAATCTAGAGGAGGGATAGCTCTTCCGGTCCTTTTAACGAGCTGGAAGGCCAAAACTCGGCAAACTTTTCATATTTTACAAGTCAGTGAAAAGAGCTCAAAGAAGACTCGTCTTTTGAGGAACGAGTGATAAACAAGGATAGCAGCAGATTCCAGGTACAGGTTGGAATTTTCCAATCACGGTAGTATTACAAGGATGGCTAAGTGAAATCACTCTTCGCAGCTGTTCCTCAAAATAGGTAAACAATCAAGTGGATGTGAATGATCGGCCAAATGAAAAGTGGAGGTGACGGTGCACAAACACGACCAAGGCTTTTATGGCTGATGAATTTACGGTCTCAAATGGTTATTTACCAGTTCATTTTTTCTGGATGAGCTTGAACTCTGGGGGGAAGCCTGCTCACATGCTTATGTTTATTTTTTAACGAGCATGAAGTCCGCGTTAAAACTGCTCGGATCTTGCGTTTATTTTTTAACGAGCATGAACTTTGCCAAAACTGCTCGTTTTTACCAGTCATAAAGTAGGAAGGTCTCCTGGTAGGTTGCTCGCTATTTTTTAAGGAGCTTCATCTCGCTATGCTTTGTTCCATATCCTCTCTTTATGCAAGCTAGGTATCGGCTAATCCTACGAGTTTAACGGGTTAGACCTACAGGTTTAAAGGGGGGACCTAAAAAACTAAAAAACAAAATAGCCGCCCGTGCTTGCATTCCAAGAGGTTTGCATGCCCCCAGGTGTAAGTCTAATTTCAAGGTCGCCCCTACTTGTCCGTCAAAAACCCTTGTTTTCAACGGGTGAGGCTTACCTCTTTCTGGTTACCCAAAGAATGGTTTTGTTTGCTGCCGCAAATGAAACTCTTCCTTCGGCGATGTCTATCATTAGGTTACACAAAGATGGTTACAATTTGTTGCAGCAATAGAATCTCTTTCTTTGGAGGCTGCCCCTACTTATCCTTTAAAACATTTGTTTTAACGGGTGAGGCTTGCCTTTTACCCAAAGATGGTTACTACTTGCTGCCGCAAACGGATCCCCTTCTTTGGCAGAGCCTACTTATTTAGACAAAGGTGAATGACCTTTGTCAAACAAGTAACCTTGACAAAAGAATCCTGTTCCAGAACAACCCCATTCCTAACTGCCCCTTCTTCTGCATGAGAGCTCTTGCCGGCTCTTCTGTTTTACGAAGATGAAGGAGGGGATGGGGTACGGACTAGTCATATTCTCCCGCGGAAATTCTACTTTACACCCAAGGTTTTTTCTGACCCCAGCAGACCAGGATGCATGCCCCCTGGGTTTCGGCCCTACTTTCCCGAATCACTCGCACTCATCAGGAAGAAGAACCGGAGGTAGAGACCTTTCTTGATCAAATAGACCATTCAGGATAGGTATGTGACTATTTGCGATGCGTGATCCCGGAAATGAAAGTTGGTCTACGAGCTTGACCATTCTTCCTTCGTATGGAAAACACATTATTCAAAAGAGTGAGGAGACTATTGCTTCCATGCAATATATGTAGTCTCATCCAAGGAGTAGGTTATAATCCAAGGGTCCTTGGATGACCATCAAGTTCATCTTGATAGCCTTCCCTTTCAAGGTAATAGGCACATTAGGTAGAATCCCTAATGGTCGACTGGTTCCTTTGTCAAAACCCGAGAGATTCCTTATCTCAGGCAAAAGCGCTGGGCAACCCAGTGCTTTCCAAGCAATAGAGGACAGGATACTCACAGATGCCCCTTCATCAATGATAGTCCCAGCCATCACCATTTTGTATATTTGGACTATAATTCTAAATGGTATACTGGCTGGTAACCGGGGTCTGCCTAGTTGGTTCCAATCAAAGGACGCAACCAGGTTGCTTGGTGGTGGGACCGAATATACGGCCGGGTATGATCCTGACGATGCTCCTTCCTGCGATAAAGGAGTGGGCACATTGCCCTGATGTTCATCAGAATCGGTGTTGATGAAAAGAATCTGGACGGTGTCATCCTTACTCTCTTCGGTAGGGGTGTCAGCTGAAGATGAATCCTCAGTGACCGTGGTATTTGAAGATGAAACTTCTGAAGGGAGAACCGGGTCAACTGCCGTTTCGACCTTCGGACTTTCGTCCGGTCCGGATTCAGTAGGTTCACTTTCAGTGACTGACACTTCAGCTGGCCCTATGAGCGGGGCAGCTGTATTTTCGACCAACGAAGGACTTGGCGCGAGTTTTTGGTATCCAGGAGGAAGTAGCAACGGTGCAACCGGTTGATCTTCCAAAACTCTCTTTGCTTCGTCTAAAAAGGGACAACGGTGGAGGGTGTGATTGCCTTCACACAGTTCGCAGGGGAATCTCATTCCCCTTCGTCGTCTAGAACCTTCACTTTCGTTGGTCGACGGTAAGCATTCAACCTGGTTGTCAAAGGTTGACGCTTCCGAACTGTGCAAACGAGGGGACCAGTCCCTTAGTATCCGGGGAATACTGGGACAATCATGGTGGAGGTGGTCCCCTCTACATATGACACATGGCGATTTGGGCCCGGTCCATGCTGTGTGTGGATTTTTGTTAGATGCCTTTTGCTTGCCCCCAGGCGCCTTTGGCTCCTTCTGCTTCTTTTCTTTCTTCTTCTTTTCCTTCTTCTTTTCTATGGGAGCTCCGCTTTCGGCGGCCTGACCTTTCGAAGAAGAAGGATTGGAGGAAGGCTTATAAGAAGTGGAAGGCTGGAGGGTAGCTCTAGACTGGTCTAACTGTTGACTCGACTGTTCAGGAACCGTGGTGTTCTGAACTACAGTGGTTGAGAATAGCCAAACTGGCAGGCCATTTGTCAGTCCTGGAAGCGACAACGTGGCCATGTGGGGCGCACCAACTTCTCCCCAAGAGGAGAAAGGGCTAGGGTTCCCATCATGTGGAATCCCTTGGTTGGCGTGTTCCATGTTCTCAACCTCAAGATCAACGCAGGAATAAGGGGTGATTATGTTCCGTTTAGAATGAATTTTATATGACGACGCTTTAGACACAACTTGCTTTTTCAATTTTTAAGAGTCGAGAGAAAGCTAAAGATGACTCTAGTCTCCTTCTATGTATTAACGAGCCCGAAGTGACAAATGCTCGGATGGACTTTTTCAGTTATAGAGTTTGAAAAAGGCCAAAAGAAACTACTCTGGAGTTCTAGGCAGAGGGTGTGCCAAACCTTTCGCGAAACCACAGAATACGTTTTACGGTACGAGTGGTCGATCTTCGTGAATGCTGTGTTCACTGCATCGCGATCAGTAGGGCAGCCGACACGGCTTCCTATGGATAAAGGCTTTGTTCCTATAGGGGTCCCCCAATATACGCGATGGTACGCGGGGGCACAAGTCCGTATTAGTGCTATCGTCCCTCAGGAGGAATCACCCACCTTCGTAGAGATCGACAGTCACTATGTTTAATGATGTCGGTTCACGTCTCTACCTAGACCTCTACTGTGTTTCGTTATGTTTCAAAGCGTTGTTATGTAAATTCAGTTCGTTTTAGGTTGATCTTGCTTAGCAGTTTGCCTTTATGGATCACCACGTGATGTATGATACAACTCCTAAATGCAGTCTAAGAATGATAAGAAAGCTTTTTCAATTCTTTCAACTTATGAAAATCTTAACTACTGAAGGAAAAGAAAGACATCATCTTTTCAAACAGATCATAGAGCACACACTGATGCACTTTCCTAAATCGACATGCAAACTGTCAAAATGCACATGCACAATGCAAGTATTTCTTTTCTTCTTCCTTAATGTTGATGTATTACAAAAAGAAAGCTGTTGTATAATTTCGAATTCAATTTCAAGCGAAAGCAAACAAGTTTTTGTCCAATAATCAAAATAACACCTTAAGATTCACTCGTTTCAACACAAGAAATACTGAAATTCGAACCATATAACGAAAGCAAATGTTCAAGCAGCTATGAACAGCAATAAACTAGCTCTTAGAATCACAACGACACTTTCTTACAGGCCTAGATCCAAGAGGTCACAACAAGACTAGTTCACTTTCGCTACGGGAAACTGTGAATGAAAGCAAGAAATACAATAAGAACAATCACGGTTTCTTCATACAACTGAGGCGGAATGAAGGCAAAGAAAGGTAGTTTCAGCTGGGTATACAGGTTGACAACAGGCTGCAAAAACAATATTGAAAACTGGGCAACAGACAGTAGGGAACCCCAGTTGCACAAGGCAAAACTGGATCAGCGCAGGTACTGCACTGTCAATCTGACATGCAGCGTAGGTAGCCCCTTCGGGACCTGCGTTGCAGCGGAGGTAGCCTTTGCTGCAGCTGCACTGAAGAGACAACTCTCGTCTCTCTCAGATTCCGGGTCACAGTTTGCTCAAAAATCAACTGTTTTTGGCCAAATCAGAGGCTATCAATCAAGTATACTCTAGAGGATGATTGAGGAAGATGAACACTATCACAAAGAGCTAAAAATAGTCCTTGTGGATCATCTCTTCAAATCATAAACATGCCCAGCACTGAGCTAGAGTAGCTGCCCTCTACTTTGCATTCGAAGGATTCGAATGCAGTTCGATTCGGTACTCCCTTTGTTTAGGAAATGAATAGCAAGAAACACAAGCTACCAACAAGACACGATCCCCAGCGGAGTCGCCAGTCTGTTGTGGGGAAAAGTATCCAACACGGAATGACCCTATCCCACTCTAAGGGTGATAGTTCCTTAGCAACAGCTGAAGCAAAGCTATCTAAAGTTACTTCTTTATGACATGCAAGAGATGAAAGGAAGAGATCCACTTACCGATGTCTTGCGCAAATGGTCGATCCAATCTCCTCTATTTGCCGCTCGCTCCCAGCTCCAAGTCTTCTCACGGGCACAGCTACACGAGATCCTGCGAACAAGACAAGAAAAGGAAACTACAAGAAGCATGCATTCATAATTGATTCAAGGATTAGCATAAATCAAATACGCAAGTAAGACAATACACCATTGAAACACATGCGAATAGAAGAACCTCAAATGCTTTATTAATATAAGGAAGTAAGGTTCAGGCGGTGATACAACCGTGAGAGGTCCAATCCAGCATCACCTTCCCGATGGAAAGAAATCTCCTCTTCACCTCCCTCAAGCAATCACCCAATACTCTCAACTGTAAACCAACAACAATTCTTTGCACAAAATTCCGGCCTCTAGATCCCATGGGATGAGATCCTTATATAGAGTTTTGGAGTGAAGATAAGTCAGCTTGATGTGTGACTTGTTGTCCTCTTCAACTCCAGTTGTTCTTCAGTCCTTGAGTCCACTCGGAGTTTCTACCTTCCACTTGGAGTTTTAGAAGCTCTTAACTCATCATTAGGCGAATCTTCTGATCCAAGTGTCATTTTGGAAGCTTCCTGGGCACTGGCACATTGAGAAAAGATTCCTCCACATGTCAAAGTACGCCCAGCGCAGGTAGCCTTTGTTGCACTTGCTATGCAGCGCAGGTACACCATAGAGCTTTTGACATTCAGCGCAGATGCTTAGTGGAGCAGCTGCTTTGATCCAAAATTGACCTGTTTTTGAGTGTTTTTCAGTGGAGAACTGATCTGTAGTGCTGTGGTTTGCTGACCGTGTTCCTCTAGGGGTAGGAACAACATGTTTAGGGACTTTGGATCCCTCAGATTATTGACATTTCATGCTCTATGCTGTAAGGCACAAAAATGTCTATAACAATAATTATTATGTTGCCTAACTAAGCTAAAGAAACTTAGGAAAATTAAATTAAATTACATTAATGATTATGGTTTAATCTGAAACATTGATCTCAAGTGAGGCAAGATCTAATTTCGACCATCAATCACTTTGGAGATTAGGGTTAGGGATTTATATCAGTGAAAAGTTATAGAAGTAATGTTAAGGAAAGGAGAAGACATACCATATAGTGACACTAGCATTTGAGAGGGATTATCTCAAGTGAAGGGTGTGATACTCTAGTGTTTCGTGTTAGAGGAAGTGCAAAAGGAAAACATTGGAGATTCAAATTAGCCAAGGAGATTGAGGGCACATTTGAGGATTTCTCTACTAGGTTCAAGGAAAAATTAACATCTAACCCACACCATGGCCTCCCAAATCGAAATCATTGTATTGAAGATAAGCATCCTATGCACAAAACTTGTTATCTCTTAACAATGTTCAAGGAAAAATTATCAACCCTTGGCCAAAATAATGTAAGCTACCTCCAGTGAAGTGATAGGTCTCCATTCCCTTATGGTGTCTCTAGAAGTATTATTGGGACATAAACATCTAGTTGATGTTTTGATATAGGTTACTAGGTCAATTCCCTTACTATTCAAATTGTTATATTTGTGGGAAACACAATGGATTCAAAAGCATATTCTTTGTTTATGCTTAATTTATCACACTTGGAGTAACCTAACGTCCATAGTATTTTCCATTTTCTTTCGAATCTCTACTATGAGGAGTCACCTAACTTCCATGGCCTTTTCCATTATGTTTGGAATCTCAACCCTTGTTATATGAGGTGATAAAAGTTAGCTTTTTTGTTGGACATTTTTCTCCATCACATCGTCAAATTCATGAGAGGATGATAGAGAATGATATCTTAGATGTTATTGGGTGTTGAAATAATCTAAGTGGACTTTGGAAGAGGTGGGTATCTTTCAACTAGAAGATATTCATAATACTATTCTCTAAGAAGACATTTTTTTTGAAGTTGGAGGTGCAAAATAAAAAGTAGTGCATTGTCACAATGGTTAGGATTTAGCTTGTTACCATTTAGGGATTTCAATTATAAGGTGATCCCTCATTCCCAGATTGGGGTGTCTGTGGCAGAAAATGAAGTGATGGGTGGTAGATGTGGCTTGGATTATAACCACCTCCCTTCTCCACATGCCACCAACTATGATTAACCTTTATTACTTGTGTCGATCAAGATTCCACCCTCCTCGAATTATGCCCCACATTAATCTCCCTCTTTTAGGTTCCTCCAACACCTTCATTGAGGTTGCTATCTCTAGGATTGTGGACATGGCTTCGATTTTTACTCTGGTCCACTTATCCATGTAGTTTCATCCTCCCACCACGAATTTCGACTGTGATTATCCTTCTCCAGATTCCTCACATGGTCTCCTCTCCCTTTCCTTTCTCTCACCTTCATTGGAATTGACATAGGGGGTTTGCCCCCCTTTCCTTTTTCTCGCCTTGACTGAAATTGACAAAGGGGGATTGTTTCATCTCTATAATTTCTAAATCCAGCCTCTTTATTTAGGATAACATCACTCTCTTCTTCGACTTGAATTTCATGTTCCCCCCTACTCTGGGTCTCCTTAGACCTGTAAGTTTCTTCCTCCCTTTGACCACTATGACAAAATAGGGTGCTTGTTGCCACATAGAAGGTGGTGGTTAAGACAATGTGGGAGGATGATGCACTTTATTCCACAAAGATGTAACATCCTCCTCCAAAATCTACCCAAGAAACCGAACAGCCTGGGTAAACATCCCACGAGAGGCCACTATGATATGATTCAACATCTTAAGTCACGTTAAGGAAGTGGAACCGACGGAAACACACCATACATACATTCAATATCAGCATTAGGACCCTAAGGAACCAATCCAACCTTTCTACCAACCAGCCCTTGGGTGCCACTAAGATTTTGGACCACTTGACCTCTGGACGCTCTCATGCTATGGGCATTCCAACATCCAGGGACCTTTGGACGCTCTCACAGGCTTGCAAGCCAATGCCCAGGGATTATTTTGCACAATGCTGTTCCATTGTCCTCGGGATGAGCCACATTTTCAGGCCCAGAGCCTAAGTCACTGCCCAAAACTTGTGATGTCTTTTGGAATCCATTAAACACATGATGACAATAATATTAAATCAAAACTAACTCCAGGACTAGGCTTGACCATCCCCAACTGGGACTAACATTCTATCAATCACTTGGCATCAATGCAATCTAAAGGTGTAAACAATAGATCTAAGCATAGGGGTTTCATACTTATCACATTAGCTGCAATTTCATCCATTAGGCCATAGATACACTGTTCATTCATATACAAGTAAAAACATGACGGGAGCCATACATAGCCACTATCATAATACACATTCATAACCATCATAATAACAACATAAATACCAATGAAATAACAACCATATAATCCACATATAAACCAATATAATACTCATGAGATAAAAAGGATAAATAATTTCATATTAATGATGCAAAAGCCAACCCGGTATGGGACTACCAAGTTCCACCTGACCGTAGAATGGCCAAGCCAAATATCTCTTCAACCATTCACCCCCGTGCCATATTGGAAGAATGAATGTGGGATCTCATAGAACACATCAATCCAAAATCATCCAGGGCTTCTAGAGGCCATCCACCTCAACCCATCAAACAGTGATTCCACCTCATGACCGGACATCACAAAACCAACATCATATTGGTCTCTATCCAAGCCTTCCAGGGCTTCTAGAGCATTTTACCAACCAAGGGTTCTAGGACTAGTAACTCAACCCACAAATTTTACCGGGCTTCCACAACGTTTTTCTAACCAGGGGTTTCAGGACTTGTAACTCAACCCACAAAAGTCTTCTAGAGCGTTTTTCCAACCAAGGCTTCTAGGACTAGTAACTCAACCCAAGCTGTTACAGGGCTTCCAGAGTGTTTGTCCAACCAAGGCTTCCAGGACTAATAATTCAACCCAAGCTAAGGAAACATGAGAACCAACTAAAACAAAAACAATGAAATAAACCCATAGTCTCCATGGCTATCTGAGAAATGGAAAGGCTAGGAAATCCATTATCAATCCCAACCATCCTCCATGCCAATGAAAAATCATAACCAACAAACCAAATGCAAATGCCACGCATGTCAAAACTAGTGAGGGAAACATACATGAAACTTGGTACCTGCAAGAAAAACCCGTTGTAGTTGTTGATCCCGATGTCCTCTTATGATTTCTTGCTCTTCATTTGCCTTCTTTCTCTAAAACTACAAATATTCCACACTCTTCAAGGGTGCTCCATGAAAACTCTAAGTGTCCAAGAGTATGAGAGAGAGAGAATAGAAAGAGCTCCAAAACTAAACTGACATAATCTTACCCATTGATCCTCATAAGCCTTTTTATTAATGACGCCTCTATTTTCTTAATTTTCCATTATTTGCTTCATTTTCCTCCTCACATGAAACATGGGACCTTTCACCTCTCTTTTCTCCTAATTTCCATTATTTTCATAAATAAAATGCTAGTTAATGCCTCTTGCCTTTCCAAAGCCTTTGCCATTGCCTTTTCTAATTTCCTTAGCCATAATAAACCAAATGAACACCCACTAGGATGTTTTACCCACCATTCATATTGGAATATGTGTCCCATGACCGTGGTATTATATATTTTTACATGGATATTTAACCAAGGATGTTACAAAACCCTCCCCCTTGGGAAAACACCGTCCTTGGTGTTCAATGACACCTATAACCAGAAAGACCGCTGAAAACAAAACATACTAACCATGGAGCTTTATAGCATAGCTCATTGCAGTATTTACAATGATCGTCTGCTAAAACATAAAAAAACATACCGTTTATTGGAGCTTTATAACACAACTCATTACGATATTTTCAATATCAACCACATATACTTAAGCACATTTTCTTCAACCAATAATAACCATACTATTTGTGGAGCTTTATAAACTAGATCGATATAATATTTACAATAATATACACATATGTACATATACACATTTTATCATCCAACAAATAAAAGGATATGATGCTTGTATCAATCAATAAGGGAATCTAGAGGCTCACACCTCCACCCTCAAAAGTAGTTCCATGGTTCAAATCCTTCCCAGGAAGTCCATAATCCACTGCCAAAGTCAAAGTTGCATCCAATGTCCAATACTATAATCCTGCGCCAGTTTTCCTCTCAGTGAATAGTTATTGGCACATTGTTCTAGGGCGCATTCCCAATGTGCATATGATTCCATCTGGAAATTCTAATTACCCAAACAAATCCATCCTCAACCTTCCCTTCTCTACTACACAATCCCTCTGGAAATCCAGCCACCCCCTTCGTGATGTCGCACACCTTCCAAGTTTTGCTGGCACCCCGATTCCAGGCAATCCATCTCTTGGCAAGGATTCCTCACATCGGAAGATACAAAAACAAAGGCATACCCTTCCTAAAACCATCATACTAAACATAACATGCTCATGGAAATCAATGGACATTATTGGGTACCAGTGTCCCACAATGACCCTGCTCCTGAATACTTTACCAACATACTGTTGCATTTTCCAATTCCTTTTGTCGTTACAAATTCTTGTAGTTGATTTCAACCACCCAACTGGGCATGTTCATGCATTCTTGTACCAAGCACATAATTTTCATTAGATTTAAAATAAATTGAAATAACTTCAAATGATACCTCATTGGTAGCTCATCAATAAGGTACACTTGCAATTCTCTTCGCTTCTTGTCACAACAAGTCAAACTAGCATCTTCGACCAAATCATCGTGTATAAACATATCACCTCAGGTTAGCTCAATATACAAGCATCATAGATCAAAATCATGAATCACATGCAATCATCATAAACCATAATCATAGATCACATGCATAATAAAACTAAAATAAAATGTTGATACTTATCCTTTAATCTATAATTAGCTTTTACCTTTGTATTTATTCCATACACACTCCAAATCGGTTTTCACACTTGACAAACACCCGATGACTTCTCCTCAACAATCTGCACATACACATAGTGTGCATCACACACATACAACCACACACGACATACAACACCATGCCATACATGCATCTACACCTGACACAACATATAGACATACATCGAATGTACAACACAACACAATAAATGCGCCTACACTCGATGTACACCACCACACAGTACATACACCTACATCCAATGTGCAACACATCATAATACATGCGATTACACTCGGTTTACACCACCATACAATATATGTACTACACAAAGTACAACACAACGACTACACATGTCGCGATACCACAACTACGTCATGCACATACATAGTACCGTATGTACACAACAAAACATGTACGACATGCACATAATACCACTAGTACACTAATACCACATGTAAAAAATGTACACATTACCACCTATACATAGAACCACCTGCACAATATGTACACAATATCACATATACACGATACCACCTGCTCAACGTGTACACAATGCCAGATGTACATCGTACCACCTGTACAACATGTACACAATACCACATGCAGAACATGTACACGACACCAGATATACACAACTTCCACATGCACGACATGTACAAAACATCACATGCACACATCACCACATGTACAACATGTAAACAACACCACATGCTCACAACACCACTTGTACAATCATGCATATCACACCATATGTACATAGCACCATATGTCCAACATGAACGCAACACCATATATACATAGCACTACATATACAATATTCACATAGCACCATATGTACACTACATATCCAACATGCGCACAACACCATATGCACGCTACACCACATATCCATCACACACACAGTACAATATGTACACAACTCCGCATATCCAACATATACATAGCACCATCTATACCCAAAACTGCATATGCAACATTCACACAACACTATCTGTACCACCCTGTAGATAACATTGCATAAACAACATGTAAACACACTATATATGCACAACACCGCATGCACACAACATCACAGATGCAACATGTACAACATATACAACATATGCACAATAGTATTACCACACATCAACAACCACATTGTCTCTACCAAGGAACCTTGCTTCCAATGTCTCTCTGCCATCCATGCTTATATTAGCATGCCACAAAGCACATTGTTTTCATTCCACTGAAGTATCCTTCAACGTTACCTGTCATAACATGAACATATGAATAATACAAGCATACAATATTAATTCATATCCACATGATACTGACCTCATATATTTGTCATGACTACTCTTCCCACTTGATTCCTCATAAACCAAGAACCTCTTCATACCATTCATCTGCATAAGAAATCATTCCTCCAGAAGAATATTCCCTGACAACCCTTTCAGACAATGGTATGCATATACATATATACATATAAACATTAGCATAAAAACAATCATGATCCATGATGACCCTGTCAGACATGACATATATACATACATACATACATGTATACATATAAACATCAACATAAAACAATCATGATCCCTGATGACCCTGTCAGATAAAAACATGCATACATACATATATGCATATAAACATTAGCATAAAGCTATCATGATCACAACATAATTACTAGATATCAAGGTCAAGGTTAAGAGAACTTCCTTTATCTGTGCACACCATGCATAACATTGAGAACAACTATTCCCAACATAGCCAAGGAATTTGATGCCTTAAATCCATTTACTTCACCTTTCCTATTACCTTTCTCATGACTATACTTCCACTATCCATTTACACCAATGGACCGAACCAATCCAACTGATGGTCATATTCTTACCTTCAACTTCCTTACTCATACACCGAGCTTCATCCAGGTCTTACATTACCTGCTAAGTTTCATTCAACTCTCCCTGAGCTCCATTAACTTTCCTCTTTCACAACCAATTCCCAAGGCTTTCAAAACAATAAAGGAAATATCGAGAAAAAAACAAGAAGAAAACCATGGAAAACCAACAACAATATGCCACCACAATAAAGTGGCATGGCCATGCACAAGAAGCAAACACAACCGCAATAAAGCACAATAAATCACCAAAAGACCAAAAGCACAAGACTGGCAACAAACACCATGACTCCATCCCTATGGTTCCCAGTGCTTCCAAGGGAAAACTAAACCTAAGCCTTCTTCAAGATTTCATGGCAGCCTCTTTTACATGTAATCGCTTGCATCATATTACCATCAACATATAACTGTCAGTGTATAAATAAATATAAAAACATACTAGTTATCTTACCTTGCCATGCCAAGAAAGTTACCTTGTAGATGAACACATTTGTGCCATATCTCAAGGGAATTTGATTCCCTTGACATATCCACCTGTAACTAGAGACTAGCTAATATACCTGTCAAATACATGTTCATGAATATAGCACATACCCACATAATGTCAGACGAAATCAATGTTAAGAAGACTTTCAATATGTAAAACACTCATTCGTTTGGAATTAGGATTTCCAAACATAGCCAAAGGAATTATTTCCCAATTCCTTTCTTTTACCTTTTTACTTTGTTGTATTGAGTCTTACTATGCATTGTCACATCACCCAACTGTTAGTTATATAAACACATCAACTATTACCTTGGCAAGTTAATACCAAGAATGTCTCCCTGCAACTGCTCACACATGTCAACTACATGTTCCTAATATAAAGACAATCATATCTATCAATTTGAAAACATTTACCAAATATAACAACCATGTCATAATCCATAGTTAACTCATAGTTATTAGACATAATGCTACAACTGTCACCTATTATAATCAAGTTCATATCAACTGTCTCAACACATATGTATTAGTACAATCATCCTAAAACAATATCATTTCTGCAATAAATTTTATAGACACATACTGATATCATTCAAGTAATCAAACATTCAAACAATAGATAGACATCATAATAGACATCAAACACTCAAGCAATAAATAAATGACATAATCAAACATTCAAGCACAAAGTAGACGAAATAAGCAAGATCATATCTTAATGTATCTAAGGGGATGCTATCTTGTCTGCACAATAAATCCATATTAGCATGAATCAACTCAAATATAAATAAGGTCATGATATCCATAATAGTCACTAGCTAACATGTTCACATCATAAACTCATAAACAATTATCATTCATACATAATAATCACATCTACACAGTCAATCTAGACTAGTATGACATAATATCACATCATATTAACTCATACCTAAATTTCATAACCCTAACCATTTTCATATGCCAATCCAACTTCGTATGATACATATAACAACAAGATCTTAATGTAATAACCCTAACCATCAATTTATCTAACCTAAAACAACAATAGCAATGCATACCACCACAAGTTACTATCATTCATGAGTATCTGACACGTGCATATAACTACACTAATCAAATAGCATCTATCATGTATGTAACCATAAAATCAATGGAATAAAAGGAATACACATAACCATAATGCATATAACTATCCTTAACCTACATACCTGCAAGCCCAACATATAAACTTGTATGACGACATGCTCTTGGCTCGAGGTCCAATGCTGCAACTTCACTTTAATGATTTGCATCTCCTGTTCTATCTCATCTAACACATTAGCATCATAACATACCAATATCATCATGATGACCTAATTGCATCCAATGACCTCATAATGCTTTTTTGACCTACTATACATGCATAAATATAACCATGAAAATGCATGCATATAAACACCGACATGCATGGCAATGCATATACACCCATACACTCATAACGAAACATCCCACAACAACACCACCAACCTTTGCATGGCGCATCACTACAACCATGATCAACACCATGCAAATGCAACAAGCACATGGACTACAAGCACAAGAAATACATATGCAACCAACATGAATGCATGACCAATACACAAACCATCTAGTCGAAGGGGTGAACCATGCTCTGATACCACCCTATAACACCCTCCTCCCACATCTACCCAAGAAACCAACCAGCCGAGGTAAACATGCAATGAGAGGCTACTATGATATGATTCAACCTCCTAAGTCATGTTAAGGAAGTGGAATTGATGAAAGCACACCATACAGAGATTCAACATCAACATTAGGACCCTCACAAAGCAATCCAACCTTTCTGCCAACCAGCCCCCGGGTCCCACTAAGATTTTGGACCACTTGACCTCTGGACGCTCTCATGCTATGGGCATGCTAGTGTCCAGGGACCTTTGGACGCTCTCACAGGAATGCAAACAAGCGTTCAGGGATTATTTTGTATAGTGTTGTGCTAACTTCCACGGGATTTGACCCACTTTTTTAGGCTTAGAGCCCAGGGCACTGCCCAGAAATTTTGGTAACTTTCGGAATCCATTAAACACATGATGACAAGACTAGTAAACCAAAAACTAACTCTAGGACTAGGCCTGACCATCCCCAGCTGGAACTTACATTCTGTCAAACACTTGGCATTAATGCAATCTATAGTTGTAAACAACATAGCTAAGCATAGGGGTTTTATACTTATATGGGATTCACTATGAAGCATTGTTTCCTTATCACATTAGCTATGGTTTCATCCATTAGGCCATAGATACATTTTTCATATACAAGTAAAAATATGATGGGATCCATACATAGCCACTATCATAATACACATTCATAACCAACATAATAAAAAAAAATACCAAGGAAACAAAAACCATATAATCCACATATAAACTAGTATAATACTCATGAGATAACAAGGAGAAATAACCTCATATTAATGATGCAAAATCCAACCCAATATGGGACTACCATGTTCCAACGGACCGTAGAATGGCTGAGCCAAATATTTCTTCAACTATTCACCCCATTTCCATATTCCAAGCATGCATGTGGGATCTCATAGAACACATCAATCCAAAATCATCCAGGGCTTCCAGAGGCCATCTACCTTAACCCATCAAGCAGTGATTCTACCTCACAGTCAGACATCACAAAACCATCATCAAATTGGTCTCTATCTAAGCCTTCTAGGGCTTCCAAAACATTTGTCCAACCAAGGCTTCCAAGACTAGTAACTCAACCCATAACTTTTACTGAACTTCCATAGAATTTGTCCAACTAGGGCTTCCAGGACTAGTAACTCAACCCACCAAGGTCTTCCAAAGTGTTTGTCCAACCAAGGCTTCTAGGACTAGTAACTCAACCCACACTATAATAGGGCTTCTAGAGCATTTGTCCAACTAGGGCTTCTAAGACTAATAACTCAACCCAAGCTAAGGAAACATAAGAAACAATCAAAACAAATCAATGAAATAAACCCACAGTCTCCATGGCTATCTAGGAAATGGAAAGGCTACGCAATCCACTGTCAATCCCGACCATCCTCCATGTCAATGAAAGATCATAACCAAAAAACCACATGCATATGCCACGCATGCCAAAAATAGTGAGGAAAACCTACATGCAACTAGGTACTTGCAAGAAAAACCCACTGTAACTGTCGATCCTAATGTCCTGTTGCACTTTCCTACTCTTCCTTTTCCTTCTTGCTCCAAAACTCCAAATATGGCACACTCTCCAAAAGTGCTCCAAGAAAACTCTAAGTGTCCAAGAGTATGAGAGAGAGAATAGAGAGAGAGCTCCAAAAATGAACTTATATAAGCTTACCCATTCATCCTCATAAGCCTTTTTATTAATGAGGCCTCTATTTTCTTCATTTTCCTCCTCACATGCAACCTGTGACCTTTCACCTCCCTTTTTTCCTAATTTCCATTATTTTCATAAATAAAATGCCAATTAATGCCTCTTTCCTTTCCAAAGCCTTTGCCATTGCCTTGCCAATTTCCTTAGCCATAATAAACTAAATGAACACCCACTAGGATGTTTTACCCACCATTCAACTTGGAATATGTGTCCCTTGACTGTGGTCTTATATATTTTTACATGGATTTTTAGCTAGGGTTGTTACAATAGAATCCTATTCCTATCGTTATCAAGCTCACATCTTTCTTGAAACTCAATTGAAAATCAATGCAGTTGAAGAGGAGGTGCTCCAAGATTGTCAGGGAATTATCGAATCTAATATTCTAAATGGTGTTGCATCATGGAGTCCAAACACTTAGAACACTAGGGGTTTTTAGAATTGCTAACTATATACTGTTGATTTATATTTGCATGTCGAATTACTTCTTGGGAAGGTTCTTATTGATAGGAGGGAGGCACAGGACAACATCATGCACACGTTGGAGGAGTTGACACTGTTGATAATGGATGTGGAGGTTCATCTGGCACGTCTATAGATGGGTTTGCCTCTAGGTTCTATGGCGGCGCTCCCTTGCAAGGCCGCATACCAACCCATAAATTTGGACACCTCCATGTCTTCTTGATTTATATGTTTCTCCTTACTATTGTTATGTTTACTCCTTTAAGAAAATTGATCTCCATGATGTTCACTCTAAAGGGTGATTTTCCCACATGTGGGACAATATTTTTTCCTTTTAGTCATATGTGTTTAGTGTTGGACATGCAAACATACATAGTTAACTATCCATAATTTCGTGTTTTTATTCATTGGGTTTCCCCTCTACAGGGCACCAAATCTCTCTAAACTCTCTATATGTTGGGTGTTGTTTTCCTTAGAATTTTTTTGGACAATGATTGACTAGCAATTATTCTATCTCTGGTCTATTTTTCTATGTGGTAGGCCAAAAACAATTAGTAACTTTAATAGGCAGTAAATTCTTGTCAATAAAAATTTACAAAAGGAAAAAAAAAGAAGTAGAAAAAGAAAAGAAAAAGTGATCCTCATAAAGTTTATAATGTGACAAGTTATTGAATGACTTTATAAAGGGCGAGCTTCTTTGTTATGAACCTTTTTTTCACGGTATCTGGTGAACTAGTAACTTTGAAGGACTGTTCTGGGCAAGACACATGATTGAATCACAATGACTGCTACTATTCACCTCAATATCAAGATATTAAATTTTTTTTGCCCCTTCAGGCTTGTAGCAATTACTCATCACTATTTTGAACCTGTTCTAATTCTTACCATAGAAGCTAACATGTTTTCAGAGAATAGAACCCAACTAGAGAAGAAATTAAACCTATTAGCTACCACTCAAATTATTGTTATTTGATATATATATATATATATATATATATATATATTTCACATTTCCATTTAAAAATATTTTATAATAAAAAAGAAATGTTATAATTAATAGAAATCTATATTTTAATTATATATACATAATTTTTTAATGAGTTTATTTTTATTTTTATAGTTGAATATTTATGTAGGAAAGTTACACAAAGTAAGTAAATTTAGAGGCATATTTTTTCTTACTTTAGTTTGTTTATAGAATCACTATTTAAGAGTACTTAAGCTGTTAAAATAAGTAGATGATGGCACTTTATTTAAGTTGCATCAAATTTTAATATAGTTAATTTTTTATTAATTATAACTGTAGGTTTTAATCCCGTATAGAAATTACCCGCATACGAATTCTAAAACATAGAAAATAAACAATGTGAGAGCATAACACATAAAACACATATACACAGAGATTTTCCCCTGGATCCCAAAATTGGGACTACCAGATTGATTTTTCATTATGTTCCTTTCAATGTTACAATACATATATATACATGCTGAAGCATCCAATACCATGGACCGAAAACCATCACGCCCAAAACCATGTTGAAAACCATGCACAAAACCATAGGTAGGTTTTCCCATCTAATATAGGGTTCAAAAAAATTTCCTTGGGGCGCTGTCCTGGACCTCGTAGAGGGGGGCTACCCGCCCCCCTCAAACCCCCTAGACAGGGGGGGTTGCCGCCCCCCTTGTGACCCCCCCATTGCGCAATTGGTGCAACAAAGGGGAGGCTCCGCACCCCCGTGACCCTCCACTACACAATCAGCGCAATTAAGCGGGGGCTTTTCCCCCTAACCCCTCAGTTAAATAGGAAAGTTAATCGTGGAAATAGTATAACACAACCCAACACTAATTTGAATTATAACCATTTTATATAAAAAACTTTAAAAATCAATAACATCAATAATAAAAATTATATTTATATATAATTTTTTTACATTTTATTTTTACATATATAAAATTTTAACAACATAAAAATATTTATAGATAAAAAATATAAAAAAGGGTCTATTCACATAATTTTTGGTGTACTTTGTATCAAATTTAAAACAAGTTCATAGAAGTTGAAGTTAATATATGATAAAGTTTGTTTGATTTGTTTTTAAATATTAAATATTATTTTATATTTTAATAATATATTGGTAGAAATTAATTTATTAAAATTTGATTTTATATTTCATAATATATGATGTATGAGAAAATTGTTTTAATAATAAATGAATAATATATATATATATATATATATATATATATATATATATATATATATATATATATATATATATATATATGAGATAGCTTTGGTCGAGTTTTTGTTGCTAAGTATTTTGTTATAAGGGAAGTCATGGGTCAAATCTCCTCGACGCCCTTGGGATTAAGATCGACATATTAGGTTGGTGGGTAGATCTACCCAAAGTATTGCCCGTGGATGTAGTGAACACTCAATGACCGTAAACCACAATTGAAATATATATATATATATATATATATATATATATATATATATATAGTTTTTCCAACCAAATCCAATAACATTGTAGTGTGTGAATTTGCATTTATATTATAAAATGAAAATTATAATAGTGATAAATTTGGATTCAATATAAATTAGTATGATTTAAATAAAATAATTTCAAAAGAATATTTGTAATAAAATAATAAAATTACTTTTTATTAAAAATAATTTTGTATTTTAATATTGAGAATTGGGGTAGGGTGATGGAGGGGATGGAGTATGATGATGTTATTGAAATTATGATTTTAAGTAAAAAAAATATTTATAGCTATGAGAGTTTTAGTGGATACAACACTTTTTTTGTGGTTAGATGGCCACATCAGTTAAATCTTTGTCTTCACTCCCACTCCATGCTCCGAATATCACTTCTTTTAACTCATTGGTTGCAAATGGGCCGTAGTACCGGAAGGAAATGCCTTCTCGCTTTGTCAAGAAGTTGGAAGAAATTCGAAAGGTCAAGGTTTTTGTGACAAAATTAAGAGCATGAGCCTTGCAATCGGACAGATGTGGCTTGGTAGGGCAATTCATGTGGATATGGTCCTCCTCGTGTTATGTGAGGTTGGGGGTTGAAAAACATTGGAAACCCATGATCAAGGGTTTTTCACTTCACCTTTTTGCGGAAAAAGTATTTCTACCTTTTTTTTCAAGAACAAGGATGATTGAGACTTGATTTTTTGAAGTGGGCCATACTTCCACAAGGGTTATATCTCAATCGATAAGCCCAAATTTTAACTTTGAAAGTGAAGTCCCATCTTCCATCCTTTTTTAAGTGAAGCTCCCTTTTTCCCCTGCATTGCTAGAATGATACTACTTTCAGAATATCAACAATACACTTGGAAATCATACATTGATCCAACTAAGCCACCAAAGGGGCTCCTCTCCTATGCAAGGATATACATGGAGGTATATCTAGATAAGGGGCTCCTAACAATAATAACCCTAAGTATGGATAATTGGACCCATATTCAAGAGGTTAACTATGATCAAATTCCTTTTAAATTCAAAAATTTCCATGAATATGGCCACTTTGCAAGAAGCTAAAAAAGGAAGTAGGAGAAACAAAAAAAAAGGGAATAAAGGAGAACAATGGGAATAGAAAAAAAGGAAAAGAGGATCAACTAAACAATAGAAAAATCCACCAAAGTAGCCAGTCCAAAAGGGTAACAAAGGGAAAGGACTAGCTTCCCTTACGCAATCCATTATGTGGGGAGGGGAGGATCTAGTAAAGGCCAAAATGAGGAAAATAATAGTTTTGAAGCTCTCAATTTGGTGACCAAATAAGGGGAAATTCTCGAAACCCATGTACAAAAACATGTACAAGATTCAGGACTAGGGTGTGAACTAGAGAAAAATGATGAATCCATACTGCCATTCGAAAATGACCCAATATCAAAGAAACAAATAGTAGAATCTTCCTTAAAAGAGGAACAATTCTTATCCTCTAAAAGCTCCAAATTGGGGCCTTCCTTTCCAAGCTTAGTTGACGAGAAGTTGGAGGTAGAGAAGGAAAAAGAATTAGAAATACTCCAACAAAAGGTTGGTCGGTGGACCAATAGAAAGAACATGCACGAAAAAACAGAGAAAGATAAAGAAATGGGAACATTGGAAATCTCAGATCCAAAAGTAAGAGGATATATAAACACAAGAAAAAGAGGAATCTCAACCCCTCAAAAGGGGATACTATGACACAGTAAAAGGCGCAACCCAGAAGACAATGCAGACGTGACTACTTCGTGACTGTTAGAGAATAAATAGCGACAACCTCAGATCAAAGGAAAAAAATGAAAGTTGGACTGGAGCAAGGCCAGATCTATCACTCAGAAGGGTGGGAAGGCTACAGGAGTAGTCTAACAACTTCTAGAATAGAGCATGCTACCCAAACAATAAGGAAGACAATAAACAAACAAAACCAATCAACACAAAAGACAAAAGACAAGTCCCCAGTGGAGTCACCAACTTGTGACACAGGTAAGTTCCCTCTACGGATAGAGGCAACCCCTCTAGCCCTAGAGTGGGTCTAGTCACTGCAAAGACAATACCAAAGCAAATTTCCTTAGAAAGTTGGTGTTATGAAGGCCTACCTTCAGTTCAATGTTCGGTGAAGTCCTTGTCGTGTTGCTCTAACTCTTGTTCTTCTAGTCGCTTATACCTGAAAACAACATATAGAGAAACACCACAAACACAGTAGAAAACAACCAACCAATCAACTTGAAGAGTCAAGGAACCTCAAGCTATCGACATACAATTTAACACATGATATAGGAAACAAGCTATTGATTTGTATTAATATAAATCAAAGTAAAACTTACAACCGAGCCTTGATGTCGTAAGCCTCCTCGAAGGGTCCTGTCGGAATGTCTCCGTAAGCATTTACTTGTGAACCGTCTCCCAAGGGAACATATAATTCTCTCTTTTGTCCAAACTCAATCCAACTCTACTCAAACATCCCTCAAACCAAAATACATATGAGGCTACTTCCACACTCCAATAACACTCTCTACCTCTACTCCTCTCTTAGGAACCTGAAGCTATCATATTACATCTAGCTATCATCCAGTTACATCCAAGCTAGCTGATATCATTCATGGAGGAGATATTTATAGGAGGGAGAGGTCCCATAAGAGATGGAAGGAAGAGCTTATCTCTTAGGGAGGTTGCACAAAAGGTGGAACAACTATCCCAGAGGAGAGAGGTGAGCTCAACTGACCCAACAACCAGCCCTAGGACTGCCCATGAAGCAATTTCATCTCAAATTTTCGACGAGTTGTTGAAAAACTTTCCAAATCTGGCTCGTCGTGGGTGCAACATAGGGACAGAGCGAAGACTTCGCTAGGGCTAGTGTTAACTTGACCATCTTTGTGGGAGGGATAACTTCTGACCTACGATGACCCAGAAACTTAGGTAAAAAGGGGTCTTCTTCAGGGATAATGAATTGAGACATTCTTCCTGAGATTGCAAGGAAGGTAGTGACACATAATTGGAAACATGACACAACACAGATGTCAATAACATGGACCGACAGTATTCGAGATTAGGGAATGTAGAGTTAGTTAAAAATTACTATGTAACAGATGCCCCCTAAAGCATGAAGGCCGAGAGAGTGGGAGGGGTGAAATTCTTTACGAATCCATAACCAAAACAGAATGTCCTCACAGAGAACTTGCAGATGCAAGTACAACTGATATCTATGATACATGAGTACATAGTGAAAGGAAATACATGTTCATAAGGCATGGGCATAGCCATCCAGAAGATAAACATAAATGGTCTGTGGTATGGACGCAACCACCCAATCAGAAAGACCACAAAAGAGACTTAGGTATGGTCACAACCAAACAATCAAACGAGTCATGTATGAATCAATCCACGCAACCTGGACTTGTGTAATCCGAGCCGAGGGCCTTGAATCCCAATTTGACCATGGTATAATTTCTAATATGCGAATAGGTGTGTTGAAGTCAAGCATACTAGAAAATCACTTGACTACCAGCCAATGATGTAAACCATTAACAAGCGCGAGAGAGACCACCAGTAATGTCAATGGTTCTCAAGGTGCTGCTAGTACAATCCACAACATGTGAAGAATGATCTGAAGTTGAACACTTGTGAAATCACTCGATTGAAGACTAATGATGCAAGCCTATCGTCGAATGCGAAGAACTTGCCATTGAGGCATGCAAGCTCTAAGGTACCAAAAAGGAGTCTCTAGATCAACTTCCTGGATAATGAGCTGAAGTCGACAGGAAGCGACCAGTCGAAGGAGGGCCATAATGTTTCAAACATCATCCACGCGAGACAAAGGAACAATATGAATGTGAATGAGACAGAGAATCTGAGGAAGGTGTGTAAGGCTACAAACTACAGAAGGATTAAGCTCTTGAACTTATCATCGACACGACTCCGGAATTTGGTAGCATTTTGGTACCAAGGGATCAAAGGTCATGACGATGTAGCAAGGATCAGATGGAAGGAGGAAAAATGAATAATCCAAAACCTGAAAGGCCAACGATAGAATGAGGATATCCCAACCCGACTTGAAGCAGAAAGAGTGTCGATTTCCAAGAGTGACAAGTTGCCGTAATAACTAATACTATCAACATAATGTTTCCAAATTCCCCCCCCACCATTTCTAGGGAGTACCTCATTTATTTTTGAAACATAAGATTGAAGGGGTTAGCATATGCTTGTAATGTAAGTTCATCCTTCAGACGAATCTAACTTAGCGATTTTTAACGAGCCCTAGGAAGGAGAAGCTTGATCTTGTCATGGTGACGAGTCCAATGTCGTCAGGGTTTAACGAGTCCGACATAGGTAAAACTCAAAGTCTTTTTCATGTTTAGAGAGTTTGAAAAAGACACGGAAAAGAAAACTCCAAAGGTTCCTTTTCATAAATTTGTCCGTCGAATTTGAAAGGGTAGAAAACAACACCCAAGGGAACCTATTGACCATGAGAGATCAATGTATACCTTTTTTGTAAATAATATATCCCAGCCTGAAAAAGGGGTAAACTTATACTGGGTAGATGATGCTTTGCAACCTTGAACGAGTTCAAAGCGACAAAAGCTCGATGACCTTTTCATGTTTCGAGAGCCAGAAAAGGGCTTAAAGATGACTCCAAAAGGGACTTTTTCGTGTTTTTACTGAGTCCAAAAAAGTATAAAATATAACTCGCAAGTTAGTCACCAGAGCTCGTGAAACCTGTTGCTACAAAAACACAAGCGTAAGATCCATCTTTGATATAAAAATACGTGAAATATTAAAAAATAGACAAAAACCCTAATTTACAAATCCTAATTTGACCAAAAAGGCTTATAAAAGAGTCATTTGGTAAAAATCAAATTACTTTTCACTGTTTTACCTAAGAGTGAAAAAATTTACCCTTGTGCATTTGAAATTTCAACGGTCGACTGGAGGAAGATCAGAACCTTGTCAGCAAATTCGTCCGGCCCAGGTAGGCACTAGTCGATTTCTTGTACATTTAGATAGATAATATTTCATTTTTAATGGTATGAGCCACCACTTAGGAAGGATTTAGGGCCGACATATTCGTGGCGGTCATTGCGAGTCGCCAGCTCGGGACCGCGACGACCCAAAATTTTCCACAGGGAGAAAACGGGGTCTTCGCGACTGTACACGAAAAAGTCGCGAAGATCTTGATTTTCCTAAAAGGTAGATTTTGGCTCGACGCACCTGTTAGAAAAATAGGCGCGCCGAGTGCCGATTCTTGATATTTCTCAAAACTTAAGCAATTTCCTTGGATTTTAAGCACAAGTGGAGTACTTATAATCATCTATGTGTGTATGCAGGAAGAAAACATGGTGATTGAGTGGAAGGAACCAGAGCACAGTGGCAATGATGAATTAGACATGGGGGACCAAAACTGCCTGGACGTACTTCGGAATTGCGGTCTGCTGGAATTCTTCATGGTGCCCTGTCTGAGGGCGCAACCGGACCTACTCCAATATCTGGTTGAAGTGTGGGATTCGAATGAGGGGAAATTCAACATTTGAGGACATAAGCTGGAGATTGAGGCAGCAAACATTTACTTCTTGACGAGGTTGACATGGAGGGGGAAAGGCCCCACATGACTAGGACCCAGATCACTAGAGAAACCATGGATATGATGATGGGAAGACTGTGTCTAGAGGAAGAGAAGTCAGATAAGGGAGGAAAACTCAAGATTGCAACCATTAGAGACTTGTCTCTCCGAGTCCTCCTCTCTACCATCACTAGAGAAACTGGCTCACAGGCCCCACATGAGGCCACCAAAACCCAACTGTGGCTGGTAGCCGACTGTATGGATCCCACCGTCTTCAACTGTGCTGAGGTCGTGGTTGATAACTTAAAATGGCAATTAACAAAGTGCCATCGAGGGGATGTCAAAAAGTTCAGGTATGGGTCCATTACCGTATCATTCATCCTTGAGCATCTTCCTATCTTCCAGAGACAGGAAGCAATCGTAGCATGGATGACTCCGCGGGAGCCATGGATGACTCGGTGGGCAATGCTGATGCCTCGAGGAGGCGGGGGTCAACATATGTCATGGAGACCCGAGTTTTTCCAATGGTTAGATCATCAACTTGTCATTGTTAAGGACTAGCCATATGCTGGGATAGATTTCAGGGGTGATCCAGATTTAGTACTTCCCCCTGGGGAACACCGGGACAACATAGGTAACAAATTTTTATTTTTAAATATTTTGTAAATTTTTATCATTTTTTACATATGTTCTGATCACTATGTTTCAATCTTGCAGATGTTGGGTCGAAAAGGCCTGCAGGTTTGTCTTTGATTGCTTGGAGAGCTGAGCGGGAGTTTGAGATTCCTCCTCCCGGTGGAGATGTAGAGGACGAGATTGCTTGTGACCTAGAGGGGTTGACGAAGGGGATCCCAGACTACGTGAGATTCGAGGATGTCCCTCGACAGTACCAATGACACATAGTAGGGGTGTCGGGCAAGATTCACCGACTACTCAGATGTGTTGTCCGAGTAGTCGTGTGCTATAGAGAGCACCACGTAGATTAGACTCCTAGGTTTAATTTCTGCAATTTTGAAAGACATGTTGTGTTGCGATGTAACCCAAACATATATTTTTTGAGCACTGCAATGTGCAACAATTGATACACACACATATATATATATACCTTTGTTTTTCTATATTGACATATTATGTCTTTAATGATTTACTTTTATAAATGTCGCAAATGTTTATCTAATACATGATGTACTAATGCATCAGTTAATGTATTTAGTCTTCTAGGAATGTGTCGATACGTAACATAATCAAAATTCCTTTCCACTAAATGAACATGTAAATACGACCTTAAAATTTGAGGGTTTCTGACGAAATAATGTCTGTTGAGTTGAAGAACAACAAGCTGTGAATCCAGATTCATGATCAATGCACGAATATGGAGGGTAGCAACCTCGGTTAGTAATTCAATGACTGCACTATATTTAGCGACATTGTTTGTAGTAACTCATATACAAACACCTTGAAGATCTACCAACTCACTATGAGGATCGTAGATAACCCATGCTGCGGAGGAAAGATTTCGGGTACTACGATAGGCACCATCAGCAAAACCGACATAAGGTGCGACATACATCTGCATAAGAAGAAAAAAGGACACAATAAGGGGCAAACACTTACACATGAAGCCGAACATGTACAAAATGAAAAACACATTTATGTACATGGAAATTCATGAAAGACTCATGCATACTAGAAGTTTCATTGCATGCCCCCCAGCATAATGACTCAAATCGAGGTACATGGCCCTAAGCTTCATTTCATTCAGCGAGATGGATGGAATGAAGGTTCACTTTCGAGATCCTGGAAAGACTCGATTGGGATGTTATGAGATCTTAATCAAAGAATTGATTTACAATAGGGAGTTGTTTCATTTTATAACGAGGTTGATACATTAAAAGAACTATCCTCGGACACCTGTTTCATTTTTTAACGAGCTAGACATAAGACAAGGAACTATGCTCACGTCTCGTGTTTCATTTTTTAACGAGGTTGACACCAGACCAAGGAATCTCCTCACTGATGCCATTCATGGACCATATGAGAACATGGCTCCCAAGAGGTCTTCACTAGACGGAAGGATCATGCTCCAGGAGGAATATATGTCATTAGGTACCAATGACAGATCGGGTTCCAATGCCCTCAATACATGATGTACGAGACCATCTGCGTGATCATTAAAAGATGTGGAGACGGAACGGGTAGCCACATAATGGACCTGTGGCGTAGAAGGTACTGATTGAAAACAAGATCCGATAGGGGATGATGGTTGCAAAGGAGGTACCTGGTGACCAATGAACGACAATTGATCAATAGTCACAATTCTTCCTTCGTGCAGAAAACAAACCACATGGAAAAGTGAAGAAACAAGAGCTCCCATGACATAAATATAGTCACGTCCAAGGAGAAGATTGAAATCTAACGAACCTTGGATGACCATCATGTCTATATAGACGGTCTTGCCTCCCAAAGTAATAGGGAACTTTGGAAGGATCCCTAAGGGTTGACTAGTTCCTCCGTCGAAAGCCAACAGATTCTGGGTGACAGGCACAAGCTGTGGGGAACCTAAAGCTTGCCAAGTAGTGGAAGACATGAGGCTAATAGACACACCTTCATCCAATAGAGTGCCAGGTACTGCCATATTATAGGCGTGTACTGTGATCTGGAAAGGCACATAAGATGGGAGGCGAAAAGTAGTCAAGTGAATCCAATCGAAGGAAACAACATAACTACTTGGTGGGGGTATCGTATGATTGCCCCCATGCTCTTCAGGAATAGAAGAAGGACTCTCCTGAGCAACCGGGACAAGAGGATCACTCTTTGATTCATGAGAATCTAAAGAGATGAGAAGAACATGAGCAACATGATCATTATGCACTTCCGGAAGAGAGTAAGCAACTGGTGGTGAAGCCAAGTCGACACTCTCTTCGACCAATGGTTGGTCGGGAACAAACACTAGAGATTCAGGCTCAGGAAGAGCAGGGTGGGTAAGAGATGAATCTAAGTCAATCTCTTTACCAACCAGGGGAGGGTCAGAAGAAAGCCTCTGATAACCAATAGGGACTTGGGGATGAGAATCCGTAAGGTTTTCTGAAACTTTGGAGGCTGTATCCATAAGAGGACAAAGGTGAAGAAGATGTTCTCCTTCACATAACCTAAAAGGAAATCTAGTATTCCCTTTCTTCTTACCATCTCTAGCCAAGAGCGTAGCATCGACATGATCTCTAGAGGTCAATGAGGATGGTCGATCGAGGTTTTGAGACCATACCTCTAAGACTCTTGGAATGCCAGGACAGTCTCAGAGGAGATGATCACCCTTACACAAATTGCAAGGGAATTTGACCTTCCGTGGAGGTTCAGAAGGTTTGCCGATAAGAGGTGCATTTGGAGTAACATTTGCATGGTTGGCCCCTCGCTTAACCGACTTCTTCTTCTTCATCTTATTTTTCTTATTCTTAGACTCCTGGTTACTAGATTTGAAACTTTCATCAGGCGAAGTAGACGAGGAAGGTGAAGAAACATGGGAATAAGGCAAGGAGTCAACTTTAGAATCACAATGGCATGATTTGAATGAAGGAGATGGTGGGGCTAGAGTTGAGACACTAGGGATTACTAAGGTTAAAAATAACTAGACGGGTAAACCAATGGTTAACCCAGGGAGGGACAACGTTGCCATATAAGGAGCACCAACGTTTCAAAAGGAAGGAAAAGGACCATGATTCCCTTCTAAGGGGAACCATTGACTGGTAGATTCCAGAAATGTTGCCATTAGAATCGGCTCTAAATAATCACTAAGGAAATCAACTGTTACCAGGAATGTTTCGTGGGAAGTTAATTTTAGAACATTGAAACAAAACTTTGCCTTTTCATGTTTTAAGAGTCGAGAAAAGGACAAAAGGTGACTCTATCACTTTTGATTGGAAATGAGCTTGAAAGGACAAGTGCTCAGATGATCCTTTTACTTTTAAAGAGTCGAAAAGGAACAAAAGTGACTGCTTTGGAATTCTAGGCAAAAGGTTTACCAGACAAATCGTAAAACTGCATATACACCCTGGTAATAAAATGAAAGAGAAAGGACCAAGGACTTCCCGTATGGCAGTCAATCATCCTGAATGCTGTGTTCAGTGCGTTGTGATCCGTAAGGCGGTAGACTCAGATTCCTATGGATAATAGAATGATAACCTGGAGGGGTCTCCCAACATATACTTGATGGTAAAGGGAGCACAAATCCGTACTAGCATCTATTGAATCACAGAAGGAGGAATCACCCAACCTTAGTGAAGACAATAGCAACTAGGTTTAACAACGTAGGAACACGTCTCTAGCCCAGACCTCTAGATATATGAGCATTAGGTTCCAATGTGTTTTTAAGTCCATTCAATAAATTTTAACAGTTAATATTGAATTAAGTCTCGGTTTTAAGGCCCTATCAAATGTATCTTTATGACACTAAATGAGAAAAAAGACCATTCTCGTTGGATGAACAACTAGCTAAGGAAGAGTGAGAGGTTCAATGCATAACAGCTGAATGGCAAACAAGCAAACCAATCAAAGAAAAAAGAACACTTCTATCATTTACTCAAACTTGCAAGCAATCTGAACAAGAAAAAATGAGAAACACACTTTTTGCTGCAAAAATCGTCTTCCAAACCTTAATACAAGATGAATGAAATTTTTAATTTTTTCAAGTAAATGATAAGCAACTACATGCAAAAATGAATCAAGGACTCAAAACTAAGGAAATAATCCTTTTTACAAAACTGGAAAACTGTCTCATTGACTGGGAAGCAAAGTGATTTATGCCAATAAAAGGAAGGAGACCGAACAAACAAGATAAGGAAGTTCGGTGACCAAATGCCACACACCAATCAAGAGGATGACAAACAATGAAAAGGAAGAAGCCTCAAACAACGTGAGAGATTATACCAAGCAGAGTCTAAAGATCTCAATGAATGAGTGACCCAAGCAAACCAAGCATTCGAGAAACCCTAAGGTATTTAGGTCACACAGTTCAGGAGGGAGGATTTGAAAAGACTTGAAAATCGGAATCGAAAATCTTAACAAGCAACACTTTTGACACAACAAAGAGGAGAAAAACAAGCTTTGAGGATAGAACACACTGGCCGATCAACCAAACAAACTTGAAAATTTGACTTACAGGAATCATCTCAAGTAAAACAATAGCAACATGCGCCGAAAACAAATCATTGCACGTCCCTAATTAAGCACTTTGCGAAGTCATCGCGAAAGTACATTAGTTAGCTGCGTTGAGCTGATTTTAGGACTCGTCACGACTGTTAGACAATTCAATCGCACCGTAAAATAAAAGACGCAACCCAGAAGACAACGCAGACACAACTACTTCGCGACTATTAGAGAATAAACAACGACAACCTCATATCAAAGGAAAACAATGAATGTTGGACTGGAGCAAGGCTATATCTATCACTCAGAAGGGTGGGAAGGATACAGGAGTAGTCTAACAACTTCCAGAATAAAGCATGCTACTCAAACAATAAGGAAGACAATAAACAAACAAAACCAATAAACACAAAAGACAAAAGACAAGTCCCCAGAGGAGTCGCCAACTTGTGACACAGGTAAGTTCCCTCTGCCAACAGAGGCAACCCCTCTAGCCCTAGAGTGGGTCTAGTCACTGCAAAGACAATTCCAAAGCAAATTTCCTGAGAAAGTTGGTGTTATGAAGGCCTACCTTTAGTTCAACATTCGGTGAAGTCCTCGCTGTGTTTCTCTAACTCTTGTTCTTCTAGTCGCTTATACCTGAAAACAACATATAGAGAAACACCACAAACGCAGTAGAAAACAACCAACCAATCAACTTGAAGAGTCAAGGAACCTCAAGCTATCGACATACAATTTAACACATGATATAGGAAACAAGCTATTGATTTGTATTAATATAAATCAAAGTAAAACTTACAACCGAGCCTTGAGGTCGTAAGCCTCCTCAAAGGGTCCTGTCGGCATGTCTCTGTAAGCATTTACTTGTGAACCGTCTCCGAAGGGAACATATGATTCTCTCTTTTGTCCAAAAGGATTGATGCTAGAAAGTTCTCAATCCAACTCTACTCAAACATCCCTCAAACCAAAATACAAATGAGGCTACTTCCACACTCCAATAACACTCTCTACCTCTACTCCTCTCTTAGAAACCTGAAGCTATCATATTACATCTAGCTATCATCCATTTACATCCAAGCTAGCTGATATCATTCATGGAGGAGATATTTATAGGAGGGAGAGGTCCCATAAGAGATGGAAGGAAGAGCTTATCTCTTAGGGAGGTTGCACAAAAGGTGGAACAACTATCCTAGAGGAGAGAGATGAGCTCAGTTGACCCAACAACTAGCCCTAGGATCGCCCATGAATAATTTTCATCTCAAATTTTTGACGAGTTGTTGAAAAACTTGCCAAATCTGGCTCGTCGTGGGTGCAATATAGGGACAGAGCGAAGACTTCGCTAGGGCTAGTGTTAACTTGACCATCTTTGCGGGAGGGATAACTTCTGACCTGTGACGACCTTGATACTTAGGTAAAAAGGGGTCCTCTTCGGGGATAATGAATTGAGACATTCTTCTTGAGATTACAAGGAAGGTAGTGACACATAATTGGCAACATGACACATCACAGATGTCAGTAACATGGACCAGCAATATCCAGGATCAGGGAATGCAGAGTCAGTGACAAATTACCGTGTAACAACTACCCATACAAGAAATATTTAAGTTGTTAAAATAACTAGATAATGACACCCAATCTAGGTTATATCAACTTTTAGTATGTTTAATATTTTTCTTGTTTCCTCTCAATTATAATTTAAATTATGATCGTCTTATAAAATAAACTTTAAAAATCAGTCACATCAATAATCAAATTTTACTTTATACACAATTTTCTTACATTTTACTTTTACATATATAAAATTTTAATACAATATAAACATTTATAGATAAAAATTATAAAAATGGTCCATTACCATAATTTTTCTAACCCAAAATTTAAATGTTTCTATACTTTCCATCAGATTTAAAAAATAGTTCATAGAAGTTAATATATGATTAAGTGTTTTTTTTTTTAATTAAAATTAAAATTTTATTTTATATTTCAATAATATATTGATAGAAATTAATTTATTAGAATTTGATTTTATATTTCAATAATACATGATGCATTTGAAATTATTTTAATAACAAATGAAAGTTATTGAGTTTATAATAATAATAATAATAATTTATAAATATACTTGTCGAGTATATATATTGTGTGGATTTTAATTTATATTATATAAAAAAATTATAATAATGATAAATTTGGATTTATTATTGATTAGTATGATTTAAGTAAAATAATTTAAAAAGAATATTTGTAATGAAATATTAAATTTACTTTTTAATAATAGTGAGTATTGGAGTATGATAGTTGATAGAGGGAATGAAGTATGATGATGTTATTGAAATTATGATGTTAAGTAAAAAAAGAAAAAGTATAGTTCTGAGAGTTTTAGTGGATATAACACTTTCTCTTTGGCTAGATGGCTAGATCAAGTGGATCTCCTTCTCCACTCCCACCACATATTCTGAATATCACTGCTTTCAATTCATTGGTTGCAAATGGTCCATAGTACAAGAAGGAAAAACCTTCTCATTTTGTCAAGAAGTTGGAAGAAATTCCAAAGGTCAAGGGTTTTGTGCCACGATTAAGAGCATGAGCCTTGCAATTTGTTAGATGTGGTTTGGTAGGAAAATTCATGGGGATATGGGCCTCCCTGTGTTTCGTGAAGTTACGAGTTGAAAAAAATTAGAAACCCGTGATTAAGGGTTCTATCACTTCACCTTTTTGTGGAAAAGGTTTTTTACCTTCTCTTTCAAGAATAAGGATGATTGGGACCTGATCTTTCGAAGTGAGCCTTACTTCATTGATCCAACTGAGCCACCAGAGGGGCTCTTCTCCCATGCAAGGATATGCATGGAAGTAGATCTGGATAAGGGGCTCCCAATAACAATAAACCTAAATTTGGATAGTTGGACCCATATTTAGGAGGTTGACTATGATCAAAATATTTTTAAATGCAAAGTTTTCCATGAATATGGCCACTTTGTAAGAAGTTGAAAAATGAAGTAGGAGGAACAAGAGCAAAAAGGGAATGAAGGAGAACAATGGGAATAGAAAAAAGGAAAAGAGGCCTAACTAAACAATAGAATGATCCATCAAAGTAGCTAGATCAAAATGGGAACAAAGGGAATGGACTAGCTTCCCCTAAGCACTCCACTTCAAGGGTAGGGAAAAGATTTAGTAAAGGAAAAAACAAGAAAAATAACAACTTTGAGGCTCTCAATTTGGTGACTGAAGAAGGGAAATTCCTTGAGACAAATGTACAAAAACAGGTAAAAAATTCAGGACCAAGGTGTGAACCAAAGAAAAATGATGAATCCATGCCACCATTATGAAATGAGCCAATATCACACTAACAAATAATGGAATCTTCCTCGGAAGAGGAACAATTCCTCTCCTCTAAAAGATCTAACTTGGGGCTTTCCTTTCTAAGCTCAATTGACGAGATGTTGTAGTTAGAAAAGGAAAAATAATTAGAAACGCTCCAATAGAAGGCTGGTTAGTGGACCAATAGAGAGGTAAGGCACAAAAAAACGGAGAAGGAATATGGGTCCAACTATCCAGATTTAGGGATATAGAAACACAAGAAAAGGAAACTTAGCCTCTCAGCAAGGGGCTACTCATAAAAGAAGTATTTATGTTGTTAAAATAACTAGATAATGAAACTCGTGTAAGTTACATCAACTTTTAGTATGGCTAAATTTTTTCTTGTTTCCTCTCAATTGTAATTTGAATTATAACCGTCTTATTAAATGAAATTTAAAAATCAATCGCATCAATAATAAAATTTAACTTTATACTAACTATTTTACATTTTATACATATCTTTTGAAGAAGAAGAAGAAGAAGAAGAAGATTTTTCTCAATGTTTCTGTAATTTGTATCAAATTTAAAAATAATTCATAGAAGGAGAAGGAGAAGGAGAGGGACAAGGAGAAGGAGAACCGCCAAGAATAATAATAATAATAATAATAATAATAATAATTTACATGATTTTTCTGTTATGAAACCAACTCACAAAAAGATAGAAAAGATAGATCAACACCTTATAAATAAGCCTCTTCGAGGGGGCAACCTCCTTTACATTACACAAATGAATAATTCTTGGATGATACACATGACAAGAACTCCTTTCTATATATAGGAGTCTAAGGGGTCATAATATAATCAAAGCCGACATAACAATGATAATGTAAGGGCACAACAATAACAATAGCGAGCTTCTATGGGGCACAATAATAGCAATATGAGGACTACATGGGCACAACAATATAATAAAGGGGTTTTACTAATAACAATAAGGGGTTACACTAGTAGTATAGGGGCCTAACATCCCCCTCTCCTTCAAAAAGTGTTGTCCTCAACACTTGAGTAGTTCTTGATGCTTCTATATAAAATTCTTGTCCTCCCATGTCAAATCTTCAGCGGGTAAGTTCTTCCACTTGGTGAGATACTCTAAAATTGATCAATTTCGTAGCTCTTGGGTTCTTGTTTCTGTGACTGCTCCAGGTTCCAATATGATTTTTCCTTCCTCATCAAGTTTTGGAAATATTTTTTGAACTGAGATCTTCTGCAACTTTTGAATGATTGGCCACACTTCTTCGTCCTTCTTCCATTCATCACTTGCCTCATTTATCCAATCTGGTTGGATAATAGAAATAACACAAAACAATGCTTCCGCATCCTCATCCTTTCTTGAGAGTGAATCTGCAACAACATTTTTCTTCCCTTTTTTGTAGATGATTTCAAAGTCATAACACAACATATTTGTGACCCATTTTTTCCGTTCTTCTAAAGATAATCTTTGTTCTAAAAAGTATTTAAGACTATCATGATCCATTTTTACCTTGAAGTGTCTTCCCCTTAGGTAAGGTTTCCATTTCTTAAGTGCATGTAGTATTGCCAACATTTCCTTCTCATAAATAGCTTGCTTGAGATATAACTGTAAAAATACCCAGTCACCTACATCAAAACTTCTTTCACTACGATGTTGATATGCCTGTTGTTTCATTCGATTCTGCACCAAAGTGGCGCTATCCTTTAAAAGTTGGAGAACTTGTTGATGCTCGATGTGATCTTTCACTGCTTGAATCTTTTTCTTCTTGTTATGTCCTTCTAACTTGAGAGTTTGAGGAGTGGTAATTTCTTCCAATGCATTACAAGATATGGTTGAATTCATTTCTTGATGCTCGATGTCATCTTTCACTTCTTGAACATTTTTCTTCTTGATATGTCCTTCTATCTTGATAGTTTGAGGAGTGGTAATTCCGGCCAATGCATTACAAGATATGGTCGGATTCATTTCTTCTTTTTTGATGTGATCTTTCACTTCTTGAACCTTTTTCTTCTTGATATGTCCTTCTATCTTGAGAGTTTGAGGAGTGGTAATTTCTTCCAATGCATTGCAAGATATGGTCAGATTAATTTCTTCTTTCTCTGGGGTTGGTTCCTGGTGTATATACTCTTCTTTTGATGTTTCTTGACCCTTTTCTTCCTCCTCTCCACAATCATTGTAAAATAATTTCTTCTCAGCACACTTATGACCTTTAATGTTTTTGTTATCACAATTGTAACAAAGCCCTTTTTCTCTTTTTTCTTCCAATTGTTGTGGTGTAACCCTTGTAGGTTGTGGAAGGCTAGGAGAAACAACACTTCCATCTTTATAGTTGTGAGGGGTAGACTTCCTTGTTGCCATAATTTTTCTTTCCACTTTGTAACAAAGCTATTTTTCTCTTTTTTCTTCCAATTGTCGTGGTGTTGCTCTAAAGAAGGTGTTGCTCTTTGTATCCTCATAATGTGCAATCATTTCCTCCATGAAAATTGACCACGTAACAAGTTGTTTATGAGAACAAAGCCCTTTATACCATAAAAATTGATTTGGTTCTAAATATGAAGATGTAAAACATACCTTTTGTAATAGTGGTACACCATGTAGATCAAAATATTGCTCCATCTGTAGTATCCAATTTACAAGATCCTTGCCATCAAACTTCCTCATATTGCCTTTTCTTGATTTTGGGATCTCAATCTTGAAACGACTGTAACTTTGTAATATCGGATCTTCTAGTTCTAAAATCGCGACCTATAGTATCCGTCTGCATCCTCCTTCCAATGCCACAAGTCTGATCGAAATTGGATTCTCCAAGAAAGAGTTATGCACAATCTCCCAAGATGACCTGATTATATACCTTTTCAGAAGAGCGAACATGTATGAAGTGCCACGTGTCACTTTTTTGACCTTCGGATCTGAAAAGTATACACAAAAAACTATAGTCCGTCCTGTTTCTGTAACTTCTTACAAAATTTCAATTTGAAGAATTTGAAGAAGAAGAAGAGCCAATTTACATGATTTTTCTCAATGTTTCTATACTTTGTATAAGCCTTAAAAATAATTCTTAGAAGTTAATATATGATTAAGTTTGTTTGATTTGTGTTTTTTTTAATATTAAGTTTAAAATTTTATTTTATATTAACTAATTTATATTTCAATAATACATTATGTATGGGAAATATATTTTAATAATAAATTAATTATCTCTCTCTCTCTCTCTCTCTCTCTCTCTCTCTCTCTCTCTCTCTCTCTATATATATATATATATATATATATATATATATATATATTATATATTATATATATATATATATATATATATATATATATATATATATATATATATATATATATATATATATATATATATATATATTATTTTAATAATAAATGAATAATATGCAATAATTTATAAATGTAGTTGTTGAGTATAGCCCCAAGGGTTAGCTTAGTTGGTCAAGTTTTCGTTGGTAAGTACCTCACAAGTTGGGAGGTCACGGGGTAAAATCTCCTCTACGCCCTTGGGGTTAGGCCCTGCTTGTTTGGCCGTCAGGTAGATCCCTTCGGGTTGATCTGCCTGGATTTTTCTCGTGGATGTAGTGGCCACCCAGTATCTGTGAACCACCCTTAAAAAACAAAATATATTTGTTGAGTATGTATATATATATATAAAATCAATAACATTATGCATTATAGTGTATGAATTTGAATTTATATTATAAACTGAAAATTATAAAATGATAAATTTGGATTTAATATTGATTAGTATGATTTAAGTAAAATACCTTCAAAACAATATTTATACTAAAATACTAAAATTATTTTTTATTAAAAATAATTTTGTATTTTATTTTGAGTATTGGAGTATGATGGTCAGAGGGAATGAAGTATGATGATGTTATTGAAATTATGATGTTAAGTGAAAATAATATTTATATCTCTGAGAGTTTAGTGGATAGAATACATTTTTCTATGGCTAGATGAATAGATCATGCAGATCTCTGTCTCCACCCCCACCCCATGCTCTGAATATCACTGCTTTTAACTCGTTGGTCGCAAATGGCCCGTAGTACCAGAAGGAAAATCCTTCTCATTTTGTCAAGAAGCTGGAAGAAATTCCAAAGGTTAAGGATTTTGAGCCACAATTAAGAGAATGAGCCTTGAAATTGGATAGATGTGGCTTGGTAGGCCAATTCATGGGGATATGGCCCTCCCCGTGTTCTATGAGGTTGTGGGTTGAAAAAAATTGGAAACCCATGATCAAGGGTTTTGTCACTTCACTTTTTTGCGGAAAAGTTTTTTTTTACCTTTTTTTCAAGAACAAGGATGATTGGGACCTGATATTTGAAGTGGGCGTTACTTCATGGGGGCACAAGGGTTATACTTGATCAATGAAGCCAAAATTTTAACCCTAAAAGTGAAGTCCCATCTACCATCCTTGTTTAAGTGAAGGTACCTTTTCCGCCCTTCATTGCTAGAATGATACTACTTTTAGAAATATCAACAATATGCTTGGAACTCATACATTGATCCAACTGAGCCACTAGAGGGGCTCTTCTCCTATACAAGAATATGCATGGAGGTAGATTTAGATAAGGGGCTCCCAACAACAATAACCCTAAATCTAGATAGCTGGACCCATATTCAGGAGGTTGACTATGATCAAATTCCTTTTAAATGCAAAGTTTGCTATGAATATGGCCACTTTGCAAGAAGCTGAAAATTGAAGTAGGAGGAACAAAAAAAAAATGGAAAGAAGGAGAAAAATGGGAATAGAAAAAAGGAAAAGAGGCCCAACTAAGCAAATTATAGAACAACCCATGAAAGTAGAAAAATCAAAATGGGAACAAAGGGAAAGGACTAACTTCCCCTAAGCAATCCACTCTGTGGGTAGGGAAGGGATCTAGTAAAGGTCAAAATGAGAAAAATAGTAGCTTTGAGGCTCTCAATTTGGTCATTGAAGAAGGGGAAATTCTCGAAACCAATGTATAAAAATAGGTACAAAATTCGAGACTAGGGTGTGAACCAGAGAAAAATGATGAATCCATGCCACCATTATAAAATGATCCAATATAAAAGCAACAAATATTGGAATCTTCCTCAGAAGAAGAACAATTCCTCTCCTCTAAAAGATCCAAATTGGGGCCTTCCTTTCCGAACTCAGTTGACGAGAAGTTGGAGGTAGAGAAGGAAAAAAAGTTAGAAAGGTTTCAATAGAAGGCTAGTTGGTGGACCAATAAAGTGGCAAGGCATGAAAAAATAGAGAAGGATAGGGAAATGGGAACACTGGAAATATCATATCCAAAACTAAAAGGATATAGAAACACAAGAAATGAGGAAACTCAACCCCTCAGCAAGGGGATACTCATACAAGAAGTGTTTAGGTTGTTAAAATAACTAGATGATGACACCTGGTCTAGACTACATCAACTTTTAGTATGGTTAATTTTCTTCTTGTTTCTTCTCAATTATAATTTGAATTATAATCCTATTATAAAATAAACTTTAAAAATTAATCACATCAATAGTAAAATTAATTTTATACATAATTTCTTTAAATTTTACTTTTACATATATAAAATATTAACACAATATAAATATTTATAAATAAAAGTTATAAAAAAAACCAATTTACATAATTTTCCTAACCTAAACTTTAAATGTTTCTGTACATTGTACCAACTTTAAAAATAGTTCATAGAAGTTAATATATGATTAAGTTTATTAGATTTGTTTTCTCTTTTAAGTTCATAATTTTATTTTATATTTTAATAATATATTGATAGAAATTAATTTATTAGAATTTGATTTTATATTTCAATAATACATAATGCATTAGAAATTTATTTTAATAACAAATGAATAATATATAATAATTTATAAATATAGTTGTTTAGTTAAAATATTATAATTAAAGTTCACAGGGTTTTGGATAAACGGTGATCAAGTGCTTTGTTAAGGCACTCGATGTGAAGTTATCGGTTCAATTTCCCGTTTTGATCGGAGTGATATATTGGACATGATGAAGATGTAGTCCTGCCAAGCTTACAATTTTATTATTATTATAATTATGTGTGTGTGTGTGTTGTTCTAATTAAATTCAACAGCATTATAGTGTGTGAATTTGAATTTATATTCTCAAATTCAAACAACTTATCTCACCAAAGCATTAATGGTAAGAAAGATACTTGAACATAAAAATAGACTAATCCCTAAGCCTAAAAGGAACGAGAATATTTATAAATGAAGATCTCATTCCAGAAGACCAAAAGGTCAAGGAGGAAAGAAAAAAGGAAAATGGGAAATCATTAGGAATAGAAAAGCTATTATTAGAGACAAGAGTCCCAAACACGAGTGATAAATAGGGAATAACATCACTCCAGATCCTCTTCTGGAACAGTCGTGGTTTTCCATGGTGTAAAGGTCGTATGTTAAGTTGGATTTTGAGTGATATTGATCTTATTATTTTAGTTGAAACTTGGGAGCATGATGAATCTAGGGTCCCTCACCTTGACAGATTCACTCTTTGGTAAGCTTGGAATAAGAAATCCTCCAGGAGAGGTTTTGGTGCTATAGCCTGTTATATTAGAAACACTATTTCCTCTCACATCCGAATTCATAAAACTGACCCCTTAAATCAATACATTTGGATCGAGATCTCTGATTCTACAACTAATAGGATCTTTCTTACCCCTATAAACTCTACATCCTATAAGAAAAACAACCTGGATAAGAATTTTCCTTTCAATACCTTAGAAAACGATATCTACAACCTAAGGAATGAAGGTAATATCCTTTTTCTTGGGGACTTTAATGCTTAAACTGCTACTAGCCAAGATATTATGTTAAGTAACAACTTTAACCCCGACCCCTTGTGCCTTGACAAGGATGGTAACCTAGCTAATATATGCAAGAGAAACTCTGAAGACATAATCAAGAACTTATTTGGCGCTAAGCTCCTCAAACTTTGTAGTTCTCAGGACCTAATCATTTATAATGGTATTAACAAGTGGCCTCTCTCTAGTCAGATGACCTGTTTCCATGGGTTGGGTAGCAACGTCGTGGATTATGCAATTTATGACACCCATGTCCTCTACTGTATTACAAAATTTGAGCTACTTATCGGGAGCGAGCCTGACTCTGACCACATAGATTTGTCTTTATCCCTCAATCTTGTTATGCATACCACCCACTTGCAGGAGACTAGTGAAAGCAAAAGACACATTCACTTCGATATAGTAATGCTGACCTTTTCTTAAGGGATTTAGAAAGGGACATAGGCTCCATGAATTATAGTAACAACATTGATCAAATATACTACCATTTTACTACTACCCTTTCCACTACCATTAACAAGTTCTCTAATGAGACATTGTATAAGAAGAATTATAGAAATTCCAATCCTTGGTATGACAAAGATTGTAAAATTTCCAGGAAAGCGATTAGAGACACCCCTAATGAAATAATTAAGCTCCAGAACATAAGTATATACAAAGTTATCATCAAGAGGAAGAAGATGTCATATATTAAAAACAGACAAGTGCATCTTCTCCACCTTTCTAAAATTGCACCCAAAAAGTTTTGGCGGAATGTGATTGTTCATAAAACTAAAGATAATCATTCTATCCCCTTAGAAAATTGGGATAAATATCTTAAGAATTTATATGACTCTCTAGAAACCATGGGCACTGTTATCACTCTAGGAAACTCTCCTAGGTTGCAGCTCGGAGATGCCTGATAACATATAATCTTCAATATTGTTCTCTGAACTATTGGAATAAATGATGGTTTGGATCAAGCTAGATAACCATTTCAACTATGTTTTAACTCAAGACATGCATGAACACCCTCAGCTTCAAGGCTTTAGACCACTAATGCTCAATAGTTTGTAGATTCAATGAATGGATGGAGAATACTGACCATACCGGTAGATACATACATAAACATAAATGAATAGCTAGCCACATGCAACAAATGAGAATACTGACTGTACCGGAAGACGCATATATGACCACATATGAATGGTTAGCTACAAGCAGTAAAGAAGTTTGCAAATATAATTTATCAAAGCAGAGATAAGATGACAGTTATCTGGCCTTAGACACAAAAGAAAACATGAACGAATTATTCAAGTGCAAGCTTAGAACAAAAGATAAATGGACATTGAACATATAACATCAAAAGAAGCTTGTACTACTAATGAATGAAGATGAGAATCTTGAGTAACAAAGTCTCTATAGTCTCTAGAAGTTTGAACCTGTATTACATCTTACTAATAGCTATTTATAGCCTGTTTACAATGCTCCTGAGCTCTAAAAGGCTCAGAGTCTTAATCTGTCTAATCTGTCCCTTAACTGTTTGATCTCCTCAATGGGAAAGCATGGCTCGGAGGTTTTCACCTTCTGACAGACGAATAACCATCTTCAGATATTCTGGATATTTTGCTGCGCTGTTTGGGAGCTCTCTTATGTCAGAGATGCTCCATGACCATTCTGTTTGTTGGGATGGGCTGCGCTGTCTGCACCATGATCTATTTTTTTGTTGTGGTTATGCTGTGCTGTAGATGCCCATGATATTTGTATTTACGGGCTAGTTGCGTGTGCTGTGGCTCCATGATCACTTTCTGACCTCTGTTTTCCCTGCAAACTATCTCCCAGATTATACTATGTGGTGGAAAGGTTCCTTGGGCTTCTGTTTTCCCTCTAACGGTTGAGAGTGACTGTTTCTTTTGTTAAACACAGAAAAACACAGAAATACTGTAAAAATCACGCCAAGCTGTTCCTTTCAGACTTCAAAAGTCCTTAAACGTGGCTTATTATCCTATTAGGTCTGCCCTTTGGGTCGCTGTCGCCTATCGCAGGTGGCCTGGTCCCTTTATATTTTCCCCGTATTCGGAAATACGTAAAACACTGAAAAACATGAAAATTGGCTTTTCCTGAATCCCAAATTTTATATATTTCACTTCCTGGACCCTTTTGGGTCTGGGCTTTATTGCATCGGCGCTGCCCAAGGCTCCCTTTGTATTTTCATTTAAACAATGAAAATACACAAAAACATTAAGAATTGGGCTTTCCGCGGACTTGAAATATGATACAATATTGTTTATAACCCCATGGGGTCCGGTTATCAGGTCGCTGCCACATATATGTAAAGGCCCCACCCCTTGGTCAATGCCGATGCGATCTGATTTCAATCGCATATCGCTCCTGCCCCGGGCCGTTTGTAAGCGCTCCATGCTATCTTCGATAGCGATCGTCGATAGCAATCGCCATTTCCTTTGGACCCGGGCTGATTTTTGCTGATTGCCTATGCCGATGTGACCCACCGATCAGATCTGGACTGTTGATTGGACAGATCTGATGACTACTGTGCTTTGACTGTTTTAAGCCTGCGCTTTTGGTTTTTCACGATTTTCAAGCATTTTTTGCCTCCCGCTAGTGTATTTACGCCCTTCCAAGGGCTCTCCTCTTGCGCTGTTTTTGACCTTGGGGTGATTTTGAGCAGATGCTGAAGATTTCAAGAGCATTTAAATCATCCCTTGGGATGATTTTAAGCAAATTTGGAAATTTTTAAGAGCATATATGGATCCAATTTTGGGCCTTTTTCTAGCGAGGCTAACATGCACCATATTAAACACTCCTATTAAGGAAGATATATTTTCTCTGGAAGATGTTGAGCTTGGGATTAATAAGCTCTCTAATGGGAAAGCTAAAGATATTGAAGGATAACAAGCTGAGATATTTAAAATGGGAAGATTTGTTCTCATTCCTCATCTCCACAATCTTCTCAATTTGGCTGTAAAGCATGGCTTCCATAGGCTTTGGAACAAAGCCTTGTTGTGCCTATCTTTAAAAATGGGGACAATATTGTTCCCTCTAACTACATGTCCATTATGATTAGCCACATCCTAGCCAAGCTTTATGGGCTCATTTTAGAAAAGAATCTTAGCCTTTGGCTTAAGAACCAGGATAAAAGGGCTAAAGGGAAAGCTAGTTTTAGGAGACAAAAATTGACTATCGACCACCTTGTCACTCTCAAGATAATTGCAGAGAATGTCACAATACTAAAACCGATCTCTTCTGATGTCTTGTGGAATTTAGAAAAGCTTTCAACATTGTCCCTTGAGATTAGCTCCGGGAGAGACTTGAAGAGATCATGGTTCCTCCTGAACTGAGGATTGCTATGATCCGCCTCTACAGGACTTCATTGCCAATCTTAATGCCAATGAAGGGTGGTCTAAAGATATTAAATTCAATATCAGGTTTAAGCAAGGGTGTCCCTATCCCCTACCCTTTTTGGTATTTACATCAATAAGCTAGAGGAGTGTCTAGAAACTGCGGGTTGCAAGGGAACCGAACTTGGTGGAATAATCATTACTCTTATCCTTTATGCTGATGATATCATTCTTCTTGCAAAAAGCTATGATGACCTAGACAAGAAGCTTAAGACTCTTCATGTCTACTACTCCAAGATGGGTATGACTATTAATACCAAAAAGACTAAACTCATGATCATTAAATCCAAAAAGATCACCCATAGTAGTTTCATCTATGATAACCATTGTCTAGAGAATGTTTATTCTTATAAATATTTGGGTATTGAATTTCCTCATAAGTTCAACTGGAATTATAGCATCGAGAAAAAAGATGTTGGAGGTTGGAAAGCTTATTATGAGCTTGAAAAAAATTGTAAATTGGTTGATCTTTACATTTGGAGTAAAAAAAGGTTCCTCTTTGAGACTCTCGTCACTCCTGTTGTCTTATACGGGTGTGAATTTTGGGGTTACAGTATATCTGGAGAGTCGTGGAGAAATATTGAGATGATCCAAAATAAATTCATAACCTATAACGTCAAGATCAAGGGAAATACTCCCTATCCTATCCTCTTTATTGAAGCGAGCTTGTCCCCCATTGAAAGTACAACCATGTTTAAATATTTGATGTATAAGAAGAAGCTTTAAAACATGGAATCCAAAAGGCCTTCAAAAATTTCTTCTAACTTTAGTCAAAACCCCCACCTACGCTTCAAGTGTGGGTGGGATATGGATGCCTAATCTTGGCTCAACCTTTGGGGGATTAAGGAGGAAATCATAATGGGAAGCAAGGATAATATCAAAGATACTATTAACTCCAATTTTAAGGACAAGATGTGGGATGGTAAGGAGATGGAGGGTAAAAGGAAGCAAAGATACTATAAGGAGGTGATAAACCCCACCCTTGATAACCAAAATGATCTCTCCATGTTGATTAGCACTAAGAAGAAAATGAAAATCACTAGGATAAGAACTAGTTCTCATGAGTTTCGAAGTGATATTGGGCAATGCTCTATTCCCAAGACTCCCTGGGATGATAGAATCTGTCAGATTTGTGATACTAAGAAGGTGGAAGATGAAAAGCACTTCCTTTTAGACTATCCATATTTTTCCCACATCTGCTCTTAATTCCCTATCATCAGACATACCTCCTATCTTCTTGAATTATTAATCCAACCCAACTATAACGAACTTGGAGCGCTTCTTTCCCTTCTCCTTGATCACAAAAGCAAGATTTTGAAGAATGACAATTAAACTCTTTCTTTTCTTTTATTTTCTTGAAGTCCGATAGACCACATTGGTCTTAGTGGACGTTAATCATCATCATCATTATAAAATGAAAATTATAATAATGATAAATTTGGATTTCATATTGATTAGGACGATTTAAGTAAAATAATTTCAAAATAATATTTGTAATAAAATTATTTTTTATTAAAAATAATTTTGTATTTTAATATTGAGTATTGGAGTATAATAGTTGGTGGAGGGAATGAAGTATGGTGATCTTATTGAAATTATGATGCTAAGTAAAACAATATTTATAGTTGTAAGAGTTTTAGTGGAGACAACAATTTTTTCTGTGACTGTATGACCAAATCAATAGGATCTTCATCTCCACTCCCACCCCATGCTCTGAATATCATTGCTTTTAACTCAATGGTCACAAATGGGCCACAATAACAAAAGGAAAATATTTCTCATTTTGTCAAGAAGCTAGAATAAATTCCAAAGTGTTGGGTTGTGTTATATTCTTCCCACGACTAGCCCATGTAGTTAACCGGGGGGTGGAGCCCCCCTTCATTGTGCCGATTAAATAGCCGGGGGGGGGGGCGGGTCATAGGGGGTTTGAGGGGTGCAGGTAACCCCACTCTATGGGGTCCGGGGCAGCGCCACGGAAAATTTTGGTTTTGGAACCTATGTTAGGTTGGGCGGACCCACCTATGGTTTTGTGCATGGTTTTCGCACATGTTTTTGGACACGATGGTTTTCGGTCCATGTTTTTGGACGGGATGGTTTTCAGTCCATTGTATTGGTTGCTTCAACATGTATAAATATGTATTATAACATTGAAAGGAACATAAGAAAAATTCAAGCTGGTAGTCCCAGTTTTCGGATCTAGGGTAAAATCTCTGTGTATATGTGTTTTATGTGTTATGCTCTCGCATTGTTTATTTTATGTGTTTTAGAATTCATATGCAGGTAATTTCTGTATGGGGTTAAAACCTACATTTGATATCAGAGCTATTTTGGCTTCAAGGGGACGCCTTTGTTGTTGAGGGGTTTTGCTTAGGCCTGTGGTAGACCCTGTTCAGTGGAGATCTGCGAGATTGATTCTGGTGGTGAAAGAAGATGGCGGGCAGTGGAAAGATAGAGATCAAGAAATTTAATGGTCAGAGTTTTGAGTTGTGGGAACTCAAGATGGAGGATCTGTTGGTGGATAAAGATCAGAGGATCGTGGTAGATCCGGGTACTAAACCAACAAGAATGTCCAATGAAGAATGGAAGAAATTGGATCGGAAGGCAAAGAGCACAATACGATTGTTTGTCTCAAATTCAGTATTACTAAATGTATCAGGGGAAGCTACGACGAAGGCTTTGTGGAACAAGTTAGGGACTTTGTACCAATCTAAGTCTTTGGTGAATAAACTGTTCCTACAGAAAAAGCTATATAACCTGAGGATGAATGATGGAGACTCGGTGACAGAACATCTAAATGCATTTAATACTGTGGTAAGTCAGTTATCATCTGTTGATATCAAAATTTCAGATGAAGATAAGTGCATTAGTTTGTTGTGTTCTCTACCAGATTCGTGGGATAGTCTGGTTATTGTAATAGGTAGCAATGAAACTGCCTTGCAGTTTGATGAAATAGTCTCATCCTTACTGATGGAGGGTATGAGACGGAAAAATATGGAGAGCTAGAGTGGTGATGCCTTATCTGTACGAGGACGGTCCTAGAACAGAAACAAAAATAAGTCATCGAGTGGGAGATCTAAATCTCCAGGAAAACCTGTAAAGGTGGTGTGCTGGAAATGCGGAAAGGAAGGGCACTACAAAAGGGACTGCAAATCTAAAGCTCCTGACAAAGGAAATGGATTTGATGATGCTCCTTCTGTAGAGGCGAAAACCACCTCAGATGAAGGTGGGGATGTGTACTTGGCTTCTTCAAGTACACATGTAGATCATGAGGCATGGTTTATTGACTTAGGTGCATCCTTTCACTTCACTCCCCATATAGAGTGGTTTTGCGAGTATGAGAAATATGATGGTGGTGAAGTCTTCTTAGGGGATGATAGGAAGGCTAGAATCGTTGGTCGCGGAAAAGTAAAGTTGAAGTTGCAAGGTGGAAGGGTTAGAACACTTCTGAGTGTTATAGATATTCCTACATTGGCCATAAATTTGATTTCTGTAAGCAAGCTAGATGATGTAGGTGTAAAAACAGTGTCCGAGAAGGATACTTTTAAGATGGTTCGGGGAGCATTGGTACTGATGCAGGGAGTTTGGACTATAACTCTGTACAAGATACAAGGTAGCACTGTTGTTGATGGGTGCAACAGTTCTGTGGTTCCTGAAAGTGGAGCAGAAAATCTAGTGGTCTCTGGAGAGAAGACCATGTTGTGGCATCAAAGGCTTGGACATATTAGAGAGAAGGGCCTTCGAATACTTCATGGTAAAGGTATGAGTAATAGCTCTTTGGATTTTGATTTCTGTTAAAATTGTGTATATGGGAAGCAGAATCGGGTGATTTTCCCCTCTGGTGGTAAGAGGTCAAAACATATATTAGAGCTTGTGCACAGTGATGTGTTTGGACCTATGAAGATTCCATCACTGGATAAGTTTGTGTACTATGTATCATTTATAAATGACTTCTCAAGGAATACATGGATATATTTCCTTAAGAAGAAATCTGAAGTCTTTGACAGGTTTAAAGAATTTAAGGCTCTAGCGGAAAACCAGACAAAGAAGAAGATAAAGGTGTTGAGGACAGATAACAGTGGAGAGTTTTGTAGTAAGGAGTTTGAAGAATTCTGTAAGAAGTGTGGTATAGCACGACAGAAGAATACTCCATATACACCTCAGCAAAATGGAGTTGCAGAAAGAATGAACAAGACGTTGATGGAAAGGGCAAGAAGCACGCTCAGTGGTGCCAGGTTAGGATAGGAATTCTGGGCAGAAGTGGTGGAGACATCATGTTACCTGGTTAATAGATCACCTTCATCAGCGTTGGAGGATAAGACTCCAAAAGAGGTATGGACTAGTAAGAAACCCTCTCTTTCACATCTGAGGTATGTGATGCATATGTACATGTTCCAAAGGAGAAATGAACCAAGTTGGATAGTAAATTTGAAAAGTGCATCTTTATTGGGTATAAGGATGGTTTAAAGGGTTATAAGCTTTGGAACCCAACAACAAGGAAGGTTGTGTACATCTGAGATGTGGTGTTTAGAGAGGTGAAAGATGTTATTAAACATGAAGTCCAACCAAAGGAACCTGAGAAGATAGAGTTTGAGCTAAAGGAGGAAGAATTAGACTCTATAGTAGAGGAGGAATCAAAATATGGAGAGCCACAAAATCCGGGTGTAAGAAGATCAATTTGAGAAAGAAGGCAACTAGAAAGGTATAGTCCATATGCTTTCTGTTCAAATTTTGCTTTATCTATTACTGATAATGATCCCAGAACTATGAAGGAAGCAGTAGATTTAGAGGATGGAAAACTCTGGAAAGAGTCCATGGTTGATGAAATGGCATCTTTGCACAAAAATGAGGCTTTGGATCTGGTGGAGTTGCCGGCTGGAAGGAAACCCATTGGAAGCAAATGGGTATTCAAGAAGAAGACAAATGCATAAGGAAAGGTGGAGAAATACAAAGCTCGATTGGTAGCAAAAGGTTATTCCCAAGTGCCGGGAATCGATTTTGGTGATATTTTTTCTCTTGTTGCCAAGGTAGCTTCTATTAGATTACTTTTATCTGCTGCTGCTACTTTTGATTTTGAGGTAGAATAGATGGATGTGAAGACAACATTTCTTCACGGGGATCTAGAAGAGGAGATCTACATGAAGCAACCTGAAGGCTTTACGGTGAAGGGTAAGAAAGAACTGGTATGCAAGTTAAAGAAGTCTCTGTATGGGTTAAAACAGTCACCAAGGATGTGGTATCAAAAATTTGATACATTTATATGGGGACTTGGCTTTACCAGAAGAAAAGTAGATCACACTGTGTATTTTAAATTAATTGGTGACCGTGTTATTTATCTGGTCTTGTATGTGGATGATATATTGCTTGTTGGAAATGAAAAAAGAAATTATCGTGGATTTGAACACCCATTTGTCCTCCAAATTCGACATGAAAGATCTTGGTGCTGCAAACTATATTTTGGGCATGGAAATTAAAAGAGATCACGCAAAGAGGAAGCTCTGGTTAAACCAGAGGAAGTATGTCGAGACAATATTTCAGAGGTTTAATATGCAGGATAGTAAAACGGTGAAGGTTCCTATTCCTGTAAGGGTAAAATTATTTGTTGAACAGTGTCCCAAGACACAAGAAGAGGAAGAGGATATGTCGAGTGTTCCATATGCAAGTGTAGTCGGTAGCCTGATGTATGCGATGGTCTGTACTAGACCATACATTGCACATGCAGTGGGAGTATTGAGCAGGTTTATGTCAAAACCAGGGAAGGAGCATTAGACAACAGTGAAGCGGGTTTTTAGGTATTTGCATGGCACTAGTGATTATGGTTTATGCTACCAAGGAAGACCAAGATTGGACAGAGTTTTAGATATCCGTGGCTTTGTTGATGCGGACTGGGCTGGATATCTAGATCAGAGAAAATCTACAAGTGGGTATGTGTTTAACCTATTTGGAGGTGTAGTCAGTTGGATGAGTAAGAAACAATCTGCAGTGGCACTATCAACTACAGAGGCAGAATACATGGCAGCCACTCATGCAAGCAAGGAAGCAGTTTGGTTACAGAGATTGTGTTGAAGTATGGGGTTAGTACAGGGAGCTATAAGGATAGACTGTGACAACCAAAGTGCAATTTTCTTGGAAAAGAACCCTGCGTACCATTCAAAGACAAAGCACATTGATGTTCAGTATCAATTTGTGAGGGATATGATAGAAGACAAAAAGGTGTTGCTGGTAAAGGTGGACACTTTGAAGAATACTGCAAATGCATTGAAAAAATCTGTGAGCTCTGAGAAGTTCTCTTGGTGTAGAGAAACAATGGGTGTTGCAGGGCTGGATAAATGACTAAGCTCTCTTGTGGCCCCCCGTGGAAAGAAAACAACAAGTGGGAGAATGTTGTGTTGTGTTATATTTTTTCCACGACTAGCCCACGTAGTTAATCGGGGGGTTAGAAGGGGGGCGGAGCCCCCCTTTGTTGCGTTGATTACTTAGTGGGGGGGTCATAGGGGGTTTGAGGGGTGTAGGTAACCCCACTCTATGGGGTTCAGGGCAGCGCCCCAAAAAAATTTGGTTTTGGAACCTATGTTAGGTTGGGTGGACCCACCTATGGTTTTGTGCATGATTTTTGCACATGTTTTTGGACGCGATGGTTTTCGGTCCATGGTTTTGGACGTGATGGTTTTCGGTCCATGGTATTGGATGCTTCGGCATGTATAAATATGTATTATAACATTGAAAGGAACATAATGAAAAATCAAGCTGGTAGTCTCGTTTTTCGGATCCAGGGGAAAATCTCTATGTATATGTGTTTTATGTGTTATGCTCTCGCATTTTTTATTTTATGTGTTTTAGAATTAGTATGTAGGTAATTTCTGTATGGGGTTATAACCTACATAAAGGTTAAGGTTTTTGTTCCACAATTAAGAGCATGAGCCTTGCGATTGGCTAGATGTGGCTTGGTAGTCTAATTCCTGGGGATATGGCCCTCCCCATGTTCTATGATGCTGTAGGTTGAAAAAAATTGGAAATCCATGATCAAGGGTTTTGTCACTTCACCTTCTCATGGAAAGGGTTTTTTTACCCTTTTTTTTGTGAACAAGGATGATTAGGACTAGATCTTTCGAAGTGGGCCTTCCTTCATGGGGGCACAAGAGTTATATATCGATCAATGAAGCCAAAATTTTAACCCTGAAAGTGAAGTACCATCTGCCATCCCTGTTTAAGTGAAGCTCCCTCCCCCAACCCCCCTACATTCCTAGAATAACACTACTTTAGAAATATCAGTAATACACTTGGAACTCATACATTTATGCAATTGAGCTAACAGAGGGGATCTTATCCTATGAAAGGATATGCATGGAGGTAGATCTGGATAAGGGGCTCCCAACAACAATAACCCTGAATTTGGAAAACTGGACCCATATTCAGGAGGCTGACTATGCTCAATTTCCTTTTAAATGCTAAGTTTATCATGAATATGGCCACTTTGCAAGAAGCTAAAAAATGAAGCAGGAGGAGCAACTGAAAATGGGAATGAAGGAGAATAATGAGAATAGAAAAAATGAAAAGAGGGCCACCTAAACAATATAAAAATCCACCAAAGTAGCTAGATCATAATGAGAACAAAGGGAAAGGACTACCTTCCCTTAATCAATCCACTACGTGGGGAGTGGAAGGATCTAGTAAAGGCCAAAATGAGGAAAACAATAGCTTTGAGGTTCCCAATTTGGTGACTAAATAAAGGGGAAATTCTTGAAACCAATGTACAAAAATAGGTATAAAATTTGAGACCAGGGTGTGAAGCAGAGAAAAATGATGAATCTATAACACCATTATAAAATGATTGAATATCAGAGAAAAAAACAATGGAATCTTCCTTGAAAGAGGAAGAATTCCTCTCCTCTAAAAGCTCCAAATTGGGGCCTTGTTTTTCGAGCTCAGTTGATGAGAAGTTGGAGGTGGAGAAGAAAAAATAATTAGAAAGGCTCCAACAGAAGGCTAGTTGGTGGACGAATAGAGAGGTAAGGCATGAAAAAACAAGGAAGGATAAGGAAATGGGAACACTGAAAATCTCAAATCCAAAACTAAAAGGACATATAAAAACAAGAAAAGGAGGAAACTCAGCCCCTCAACAAGTGGATTCTCATATAATAGGTAAGTAATGAGGGATCTCTTCTAGAATTATAGGGGATTGGTGTTAACAAAAAGGTTGGAGGAAGTGAAATATTTGATCAAGAAAGAGAGACCCTTAGTTCTCCTACTCAAGGAGACAAAAATATGTGATCTAGAGGTCTGCCAAAATCAAAAAAGGATTTGCAATGGTAGTGGTATTCTTTTCGTTAGTGCAAGAGGAGCTTCACATGGGATATACACCATGTGATCTCAATCTTGGCTTAGATTGTTGGAATCTAGTTCAACCTCTCACTAGTTGGCTACTTGTTTTATACATATTCCTTCAAATAAGGTATGCTACTTTGTTAATATTTACATTCATATTCAATTCAGAGAAAAACATGATTGCTGGAATTCCTTAATGGCCCTTGGGGACATGATTTTTGGATCAAAATTCATATTGGATGGCTACTTAAATACAACTCGGTATTAGTGGGAGAAAAAGGGGTATCTCACATTCAATATTAGTTCCAGTAACATTTAGAAGACCTTATCCAAAAATTAAATTTGTTAGATATATCACCTTCCCCTAACAAATTCACTTGGAGAAATAAGTGGACTAGACCAGGCCATATTATTACTTAGTTAGACATATTTTTAATTTTATATTCATTCTTATCCCAAAAAATATTGGTTAGATCCATAATCCTTCCCTGGATTAACTCAAATCACACGTTGATTTCTCTTGACATCTCAAAAGACATTGACTTTGGGCCACTACACTTTCATTATTTTTTGATTTGGGAAAACTCACCAAAATTCAACAATATGGTAAAGAAGGTTTGAAGTGAGTGGGTATTGTGAGGCCAAATTATGATATGGGAGAAAAAGATCAAGAACTTGAAGCTTTCATTAAAACATTGGGCTCAATACCAACAATAAAAAAGACAACGAAAGATACAAGTACATGAAAATAATGGAAATTATATAGGATAAGATGGAGAATGGGTTAGTGACACATGATTTACTACAAGAAGAAAGAGAAGAATTTGCATCCTATCATAAAGATGTCAAAGAAGAATAAGAGATTTTGCGTTTAAAATATCAAAGAATTATGTTAAAGGATGGATTTATGAACACAATTTCTTTCACAAGCAAGAAAAAAATCAAGTCTGGAAAAACAATATTAAAGAGATTGTTGAAAGAGGTATACAAATTTTAGATTTTGCATCACTAAAAGAGGATGCGGTCCATCACTTCAATGATTTGTTAGAGACACAATCTGTGGTATCCCTGAAGCGAAACAATTAATGCTAGAACATATGCCTGCATTTATTTCACAGGAAGATAATGCCATGCTCAGAAAAGAACCCATTGAAGAATAAATCCACCAAGTTATATTTTCCTTCAATCCGAACAAAGCATTGGGACTAGATGGATTCTCTGCTCATTTTTACAAAGAATATTGAGAGATAATAAAATTTTATTTTTTGCAGAATGGTGGGTTATACTTTAAAGAACAATTGTATGTGTTGGGGGGGGGGGGGTTAATTCTTCCTTTTTATGCCCGATCCTAAAAGATCTAAATCCTGATTCCTTTTCAATATTATGGTCTATATCACTCTGTAATGTCTCTTATGAAGTGATCTCAAATATTTTGACCAAAGTATTAAGCCTATTTTGCCTAGAATTATCTCTGAAAATTAGGGAGGATTCATGCATCAAAGACAAATATTTGACAATATCATGTTTATTCAAGAGACAATCAAATGCATCCAAAATAAGGAAGACAAAGGCATGATCATCAAACTATATATGTCAAAGGCCTTTGATAGAGTAGGTCATGAATTCCTCTTCAAATTAATGTACAAATTTGGCTTTGATGCTAAATTTATTCCTTGGGTTTCTTTCTGTATCAAAGCACCATGAATTGCCCTTTTGGTTAAGGGAAGAGTGGCTTGTTTCTTCTGAGCCTTTTGATGGCTTCATCAAGGATGCCCTCTATCTCCTTTCTTATATATTATCTTGATAGATCCTCTTAGCTGCATGTTGGAATATAAAAGGAAATGTGCGAGCCTTATGAGAATTAGAATTGCTAGAGGTATCAAAAAAATCAATTACTCTCAATTTGCTGATGATACACACTTGTTGGGGGGCACGTCCACAATAATAGCTAGAAGGTTTTTTTTTTTTGGATTCCTTTCTTGAAGCCTATGGAGGCAAAACAAACTCAAGGAAATCTCATATTTATACATGGAATGTATCATTAAGGAAGCAAAGAAAAATTGGAAGAATTTTGGGTTTTCAAATAGTTGAATCATGGAAGGAATTCAAATATATAGGAATTCCAATATGCTTGAAATCACATTCATCTCAAGCATGGGAAGGAGTCCTAGAAAAATTTAAAGGGAAATTTTCCTCTTGGGGATCTTGATGGCTCAACCTTGTTGGGCGTGTTGTTCTTATGAAGAAAATTCTCTCTGATTTGGATTTATACCAATTTTTACCTCTCCTTGCTCCATAGTACATCCTTTCAACTTCAGCGAAAGAAACTCACAAATTCCTATGGGAAGATAGTAAGGAAATCTCCAAAAAATTCCATTTGCTTAAATGGGCTCTGATGAAGGCCCCTAAAAATCATGGGGGTTTGGGAATATGAGATCCATTGCTAATGAATAAGGAAATAGGAGAAAAACTAGTTTGGATATTTTTCATCCAAGAAGAAGACTAGTGGAAAGTAGTCTTGAAGAAAAAATATGTTCAAGGAGAAAGAGCTCGATGTCTAGAATCCATATAGATAATTAAAGGATGTTCCTTGGTCTGGAAATTATTTGTTTCATCATTCCCCCTCATCCACTCAGGGATGTATTGGAATCTAGGAAATGGTAACAATATTAATCTATGGACTGATAAGATTATGGACCAACGACCTCTTGAGCGATTTCTTGAATTCCTTCCCTTGTGAGAATATTTTTGTGCTCAAAGGAAATTTACATTGGTTGACATCTCCAATTGGGACGAAGATGGAAATTGGATGAATTCAAACTTAAGGAATGTTCTATCAAATCTCTAGTGTTTGGATGCCAAGCTCCATGAATGATTGATAGGTTGTGCACCTTGGAGAAAGGGGGATAAAGATCAAATTGGTATGAATGCTTCAAATTATTTAGAAAAGGAAGAATACGTGGCTTTTCTCTTTTAATCCAATAGTGCCTCCAAAGCTCAACATTTGGAAAAAAATATGGAAGACTAATGCTAATCCAAAGGTGAATTCCTTCAGTTGACTCCTTGCACATAAGAAAATATTGATAGTTGAGAACCTTAGAAAGAGAGACATCCATTTCCCCTCAAGATGCTTTCTATGCAAGAATAAAGTGGAAGATATCTCTCATATTTTTTTGGAATGTGAGTATACAAAAAAGGTATGGATGGAGGAAACATCTCCTCTCCACGGTAGGGTTAAATGACACTCTACTCTGCAAGAAATCTTCCCCTCTTGGGAAAGTACAAAGGTAGTCTTACATGAAAACCTCTTCTCAAAACGTAATTGGAAACCCTTCCCAAATTTATATGCTAGAAATTTTGGCTTGCTAGGAACAATGCAATATTTAATAATAAGCATACTCCTCCCCAAAGAATTACAATTAAAGGATTATCATTGCGTGTCGAATTTGAATCTCAAAAGAAAGATCTTATCTCCCCTACGAAAGAGTTGGATTAGACGAAGCATGTATGGCTCAATAAATTGGTAGGTATGGATAACAACCCAAAAATTACTCATTGGAATCAACAAAAGATGAGATAATGCTGGAATCTTAGAATGACAGATATAGAATTCAAACACTAGAAGAATAGTAGACAAGGATGGATTCTCTATTTGATGGGGCATCCAAATGAAATCTAGGAGTGGTAGGAAGGGGATCTTTGCGGCTTTGAAGATGATGAAGTGTATAGGTACTCATGGGGACTTGGTCATATGAAAAATAATCAAACATAACTTCATGGTCTTTATCAAGGTCTCTTGATTGCTAAAGAAAATCAAGTGCAAGAGCTCACAATCCTGGGAGTTTCCCTCATTTTGCAACATTTAGTTAAAGGCTTAACGTTGAAGGAGAAATCTATGGAAAATATCATGAAAAGAGCACGAAAAATGGTGAAACACATTCCATCAATAGCATACTCATGTAACATATGACCATAACAAAGAAGTAGACACACTTGCTAATGATGGATGCAAATTGAAACCAGTGGAATTTTCACATCAATGGCCAAATTAGACAATCAATTATCCCTTAATGGAGCCTCCTTAGGACTCTAGCAAGTTCATAATCACCAAGGACTTTATTATCGATCAATAGTTTCATGTTTTGTAAATATGTATTATGTTGCGACACTTCGGTAAGGTTTACACCTACAAAAACCCTAACTTTGTTTCTCAATAGTTTGCCCAGGAAAAATTAACATATCTCTTGAATAAGAGAAAAGTGATAGAAAATTTGAAAAAGTTACTATTTAATTCTTAATGTATTTGCAGCGAGCCAAACACATTTATGTAATATAAATATTATTTTCTGTTAAAAAAACATTTTATACGATGAATATATATATTTTAATTTTTAAAAACCATTTTAAATAATAAAACTCAAAAAAATTATAAGAAATATTTATCATACAAACAACAAACAACATATCACATGTAAAAATTAAATTATGGGGAAGAAAATAACAATATTTATTGAAGTACTTATTCTAAATTCAATATATCGAGAATTGATTTTAAATACAGAAAGTAACAATATTTTTTTCAACCACAAAACCTGAATTTATTTTTAATTTTTTATTAAAATAATTTAAAAAATTATATAAAGAATATTATCATTATAAAATATTAAAATAAAATATATAATATCAAACATAAATATTCTAGAATTTTATCGAGCCTAAATGTTTGAGGGAATTTTCAATTTGAAAAAATAAATACTTCAAGGTATTCAACTAATGATGGCACTCTTCACCTAATGCCATAAATCGATTCATGCATATTAATGTGCTATTAAAGGGAAGGGAAATTTGGATACTTTTCATTTTGTAAGAATTTTTATTTTATTTTATATTTATTGAAATGTTCAAATAAGTTTTTTTTATGATCGTAATGGAGTTAATGAAACGAGATGTATGATGGTTTTTTAAATGAGTTATGATTTATTTATATCTATATATATAATTATTTTTAGAAATAATAAAAATTAAATGTTTTAGAATTTAATAGAGACGAGATGTGTAGGCGTAATGTAATGTAAATATCTCAATATTTTTAAAAGTTGGGAAAAATACGTATAGAAAAAAAATTAAAAATAATTGTTGGCTTCATATGTTTTAATTAATATTCAAATTAAAACATATATAAATATAAAATGTAAAATGTAAAATATAACATAAAATGTAAAATGTAATGTAACATAAAATGTAAAATGTAAGGCAAAATGTAAAACACAAAACTACCAATTTGACAAGAAGGAATTGGTTTATATCTAATGTAAAGCTAACATACTATTGTTTCTTTAACATGTTATTTCTTTATATATTATTATAGGTGTAATAATCAATAATATTGTTTATTATTAATCGAATATATTATAATAATAATTATCTCCATTGCAAGTATTAATATATTAGACTTTACATATATTATTGATTACATAGAGTGACAATTCTCAATCATATGGATGGAGGGGGGAGGGAGAGGGAAAAAAAGAGATACAAAGAGAGGGAGAGATATATAGAGCAGGAGAGAGTGGGGGGCTGTTAATTCAGCAGTTCAAGGAAAACTTCCCTCCTTTGTACAATCTTCCTCATCGAGAGAGACCCTTCCTAGCTTTTGGAAGAATTTAATTTGCTTAAGGAAAAATGTATTTTTAAGGAGGAAACCCACATGTGCACAAAAGTACAGGTCAATTTTAAGAGGAATTGGACTTCCTTGGAAGCATATAAACATAAGACAAATTAACCTCATTTGGACATCATCTTCTAGAATTTTCTCTCTTTCTTCTTTGGACTGGTTCGTATAGGTTTGAAATTGGTTTGTGTAGTGCCCTGCTTTAGTTGACTAACAGTGATATGACATTAACATTTGTTTAGCCCTAAGGCCCACAGTTTATTCTTTGAGGACCTTAGGTTGAGGATCCAGACACATGAATCTATTGTTAGTGGTTGTGATGTTTATGTGTGTTCTCCATTGATATTATGACGATGATAGCATTAATGGTTATGTATGTTCTCTATTGGTATTGTGATGATTGTAGCATTAATGGTTATGAATGTTCTCTATTGATATTGTGATAACTGTAGCATAAATGGTTATGTTTGTTCTCTATTGGTATTGTGATGATTGTAGCATTAATGGTTATGCATGTTCTCTATTGATATTATGATAACTATAACATAAATGGTTATGTTTGTTCTCTATTGAAATTATGATGATAATAACAGTAAAGGATATGGATGGTCTCTACTGATATCATGATGATGATAGCTTTGATGGATATGTATGTTCCATTGATGTTATGATGACTATAGCCATAATAGATGTGTCCCCTATGTTAGCTACTTACATTAGTTCTGGTTCACAATGAACAATGATGCGAATGACTATGTGATGTTGATGATGCTATTATGGAAATGACTAACAATGAGAAACTTTGTTACTGATGATTATTGCGTATGACAGGAAACCACTAGAGGCACTCACATATGATGAGTTGACGACACCTGGTTTGATGAAAATTAATATTTTTTCTTTGAAATTCTAAGTCAATTTTAAAACCTGCTATATATATATATATATATATATATATATATATATATATATATATATATATATATATATATATATATATATATATATATATATATTCTGATGATATGTTAGTGTTTGCAGGCACATATTAGTTTCTCGGCCGAATGACTCACATATGGGTGATGGGGTTGTACACTTGGATGGAACTACATGGGAGGGGTGGGACAGTGTCCCTGATCATACCCGCTAGCACTCCTGCTGTGACTTGGGTTGGAATGGTTGAAACACCTTCGCCTTGAAGATCACGATGTCGTGAGGGAAGGTTCCAAATTTGGGTCACTCATGAGGATATCACTGGGGGGGCGCACATCAAGGCAGATTCCTTGATCCTCGACACCATTAGTCTCACTATGGCATGCAACATAAGAGATGATTGTGGTCTACATCATTGCACCTATAATTTCTCCTTGTTGCCACTAGATGCTTGAAGGCCAAGTGGCATGGAACCCTTGGAACTTCAAGGGAATTTCTTGAAGGGCATGACCAACTTGGAACCATTGGAATCACAAATAAACTGTTAGGCGTGGCACCCTTGGAACTTCAAGGAAAGTTCTTGAAGAGCACGACCAACTTGGCACCCTTAGAATCATTAAAAATAAATAAATAAATAAATATAATCAAGATATGAAAACTCTGTAAATTCACATCAAGCGGTAATTGATGTAAGAACCAAGGTAATTAAATCAAGAATAAAATTTGGGTTAAGGGGATCATAGGAAGAAATAAAATATTTTACCTTGAAAAATCTACCTTCCCATGTCGGAAAATATTAAGTAGATAATGTACTTAAGTAACTTAATTAGGTAAAAGGGGGAAAGAGGGACATAGATGTAAGTATAAATATTAATCCTAAAATAATTAAAACTAATTAAGAGAAGAGGGTGGTGAATTAAAATAAGATTAATAAATTAAATTTTAGAGGAATTTAGAGAACCTCCATGTGGTAACATTGAACATAAGAATATCCATCTAAGAGGAAAATTGAGTTAAATTAGGGAGTAGTTAGGTGATCAAATATGCGACTTATCAATTGACTTTAGTAATGAACACAATCGAAGAAGTAGAAAAGGGGGATCAAGAGACAACTAGGAGAAGAAATAGGAAGTCTTGTTGGGGGGGAGGAAAAATATATTTCTAAATTAAAAACAAGAAGAAGTGGGGCAACTAAAGGGCACAACATGGCACCACCACAACAACCAACTCCTACCACCCCACCCAATGATGGGGAAAACATCACAACACTAGAACAAATACCAACTGGAGAAGTGTTGAACTTAATGAGATCGTTCCAACACATGTCTGAGGCATTAATAAATCGTTTGGAACGGGAGCATGGAGGACTTGTCATACAAAACTAAGTACCCCAAAACACTACAAGAAATGATGTACGTCGAGATTTGGAAAAAGTGAAATTTCCAGAGTTTTGGGGGTCCACGGATGGTTAATCTGTAGAGGCCTGGTTAGAAAACATGGCTATGTGCTTTACCCTGAGAGATTACACCTCAAACATGAAGGCGAAGATGGGTATATTCCAGCTAAAGGGAAACACACTACTTTGGTGGAAGACAATATTAACCCAATTGGGGATGGATATATCAGAAGTAACTTGCGAACTTTTTGAAGAAAAATTTAGAGAACATTACTTTCAGAGGAGTTCCTTGAGAGGCAACTAAATGAATTCAATGCATTAAAGCAAGGGAGTCACTCACTACCAGAGTATGAGGCCCGTTTCAAGGAATTACTCCGTTATGACCCTCACTTAAACATAGAGAAGCTCAAGGTGAACAAAGTTGTGTATGGAATAAATGTTAAAATTCGAGTCAAGGTTAAAATCTTAATGCCTCGCATCTTGCACAAGGCAGCTCAATGGGCGATCATTGTAGAGGAGGAGATGGTGAGTAGTGGACCTAGTAAGTCAACAAGGCCCACAGGATGAAGAGTACTAAGTGGAAAAAATATGGAACATAGAAATTTGCAAAGGGGTCCTGTGCTCAATCATTAAAAGTGGTCAACAGGAAATCAAAGAACACCATATAGGCATCTAGCTCAGCATCTACACAGGGTAGCTCAACAAACTTGTCAACCACAACAACATCGACCTATGCGACAGTACCAAGTCACACCACCTCAACACCAATCCCAACAGTCTGGCTCTTTCCAACAGAGTTCCAGGCCAACTCCCAGTTTAGTTGGTAGTAGGATCCAAGCTCCTAAGTGGGGATGTTGGACTTATGAAGGTCCTCACTACGAGAGGGATTGCCCTCAAAAGACAGGAAATACCAACTCAACTAAGAAATAAAGTACAGTGGCGGATCTGGGGAAGGCTCATCAAATCCATGCAGCGGTGAACAATTGCCAGGTCGAACACCAGTCCAATGTGTTGGAAACCTTAGGTAATATTGATGGTATGAGTTTTGTCATTTTAATAGATCCAAAAGCTACTAATTCCTTTATTTCTCTAAATGCATTATCAAGGATTAAACATAAAGCAATTTCACAATATGAATTTATACATGTAGAAATGGCATGTGGTATGAAAAGAAATGTAGGAAGGATGGTAAAGGATTGTGAGGTGGACCTAGGTGTACGTAAGACCAAGATATCCTTGTACTCTACAATTTTAGGAGTCTACGACGTAGTTATAAGAATGAATTGGTTGGAACGACATGAGGCCCTCCTAGACTGCAAATACAAGATTCTACATTTCACAGATGATGACAACCAAAGAAAATCATTGAGGGGAAAGAACCGAGGTGTGTCCCTGAGGTTCATCTCCTCCATGCAAATAATGAAATATAGGAAAAAGGGATGTCAAATGTTCTCGATGGTAGCTCTAAATGATAAGGGTGATTCTGAAAACCTTGATAAACATCCAATTCTTGTTGAATTTAAGGATGTATTTCCCGAAGAACTACCTGGGCTACCCCCAAAAAGGGAAATTGATTTCACCATCGACCTTAAACCAGGCACTGAGCCTATTGCAAAGGCACCCTATCGTATGTCGGCTCCAGAGCTAAAGGAATTGCAAATCCAATTAAAGGAATTGTTGGACTTGGGGTTCATACGACCTAGCATATCTCTATGGGGAGCCCCTGTGATTTTCGTTAAGAAGAAGGATGGGTCTTGGTGACTATGCATTGACTACCTCTAGTTGAACAAAGTGGCGATAAAAAATCAATACCCTCTTCCAAGGATATATGACTTTTTTTATCAAATGAGGGGGGAAGCTATGTTTTGAAAGATAGATCTAAGGTCTGGATATCATCAGTTGAGAATCAAGGAAGAAGATATCTCAAAGACAACCTTTAAAAAAAGATTTGGGCATTATGAATTTGTACTTTTACCCTTTGGACTGACAAATGCCCCGGGTGTTTTCATGAGTTTGATGAATGGAATATTTCAGGATTACTTAGACAAGTTTGTACAAGTCTTTATCGATGACATCTTGATCTACACAAAGACCCCAGAAGAGCATGAAGAACACTTGAGGACAGTTCTACAATGTCTTAGAGAAAACCATTTATACAGGAAGTTGTCAAAGTATTCCTTTTACCAAACCAAGATTCATTATCTTGGGCATATTATCTCTGGGGATGGTATCACATTAGACCTGACAAAGATCGAGGCCATCATGGAATGTCCAACACCAACCAATGTTCATGAAATACGAAGTTTCATGGGCATGGAAGGGTATTGTCGTAGATTTTTTGAAAGGGTTTTCAAAGGTAGCAAGCCCCATTATCGAGCTCCAAAGAAAGAACAAGAAATTCATTCGGACTGAAAAATGTGAAGAGGCATTCCAAAGGTTAAAGATGTTATTAACGACAACACCAATTTTGACGGTGCCGAATATGGAACAAGAATTTTTGGATTTCACTGATCTACACAAACCATGACCTAGAAATGGCAGCAATTGTTTATGCATTGAAGATTTGGAGACACTACCTTCTAGGAAGGAAGTTTGATCTTAGGACTGACCATTGTGGGCTACACCACATATTCACTCAAGACCAATTAAATGCAAGACAAAGACAATGGTATGAGCTAATTAGTGAATATGGTTTTGATATTACTTACATGAAAGTAATGGTAAAAAGGGTGGATGATGCTTTAAGTAAGAGGCCTCAGATATTTTTAGTGATTCCCTTAAAGACAAATTTGAGGGAGAAATTGCTTGACTTACAATTTAAAGACACTTGGTATCAAGAGGTTAGCAAAAGTTTGAGGGAGGATGAAATGAGGGTCCCAAAATATGAAGAATACTCCCTTGATAATGATGGGCTACTACGATTTTGGGGAAGGATATATGTGCCACCGAATGAAGATATACGCCAATTAATCTTGAATGAATCACATCGCGCAGTATACATGGCACACCCTGGTGTTAAGAAGATGAGTGTAGACCTAAAACCACTCTTCTTTTGGAAAGGGATGAAGAAGGACATCGTAAACTTGGTAGCAAGATTCTTAGAGTGTTAACGAGTAAAAGCTGAACATAGACATCCAGTAGGGTTATTACAACCCCATGAGATACCAAAATCTAAATGGGAAGTTATATCAATGGACTTCATTGTGGGACTACCAATGACCTCAAGAAGACATGATTCCATATTTGTAGTGGTGGACACATTGACCAAGAGCGCCCATTTTATACCAGTTAAGACTACATATAAGGCACCAAAGATAGCCAAAGTTTTTATTGATGAGATTATGAGATTGCATGGAGTGCCTAGGAAGATCCTATCAGATAGGGGAGCAATGTTTATAAGAAGGTTTTGGACCAGTTTCTAAGAAGCCTTGGGAACCCAGTCGAACTTTAGCACTACTTATCACCCTAAGACAGATGGGCAGATGGAGAGGATTAATCAAATCCTCGAGGAAATTCTATAGATGTATGTGATGGACCAACAAAAGAGATGGGAGGAGTTTTTACCCCTCATGGAATTTTCTTACAATAATAGTTATTAGAGTTCCATCAATATGGTACCATTTGAGTTTTTGTATGGAAGACCTTGCAGAACACCTCTTAGTTGGGATCGACTAGAGGACCAAGTATTAATAGGACTAGAAGTGGTGCAAGAGATGGAAGAATAAATGACTATGATTAGGGGGAGGCTAAAAGAAGCACAAGATCGACAAAAGAGCTATGTTGACGCCCATCGGGTAGACCGAAGTTATGAAGTAGGAGATAGGGTTTTCCTGAGAGTAAGGCCCCTAAAAATCTCTATAAGATTTGGAAAGGGAGAAAAATTATCTCCATGATTTGTGGGACCTTTTGAAATCTTGGAAAGGAAAGGGCTGGTGGCATATAGGCTTTCCCTACCCCCGTATTTAGTGCATATGCATGATGTGTTTCATGTTTCTACGTCATTATATTTCAGATCCTTCACATGTTATTGCCTTTGTTTATTTGTAGGTTTCGGACGAGGGAATCCTAGTGGACAAACCAGTTCGCATACTAGACCAATGAAATTTGTAGCTTAGACGACAATTAGTGGACTAGGTTAAGGTCTAGTGGGACAATTATAGTCCTAGTTCAACGACTTGGGAGGATGCCGAGGAGATACATCACCATTTTCCTTACATATTTCAAGTACTTCGAGATAAAGTCTATTATTAAGAGGGGGTGTATGTAGTGCCCCGCTCTAGTTGACTGACAATGCTATGACATTAACATTTATTTACCCTAAGGCCCACACTTTATTCTTTGAGGATCTCAGGTTGAGGATCCAGACACATGACTCTATTATTAGTGGTTGTGATGTTTATGTATGTTATCCATTGATATTATGATGATGATAGCATTAATGGTTATGCATGTTCTCTATTGGTATTGTGATGATTGTAGAATTAATGATTATGCATGTTCTCTATTGATATAATGATAATTGTAGCATAAATGGTTATGGTTGTTCTCTATTGGTATTGTGATGATTGTAGCAATAATGGTTATGCATGTTCTCTATTGATATTATGATAACTATAGCATAAATGGTTATGTTTGTTCTCTATTGAAATTATGATGATAATAGCAGTAAAGGATATGAATGCTCTCTACTAATATCATGATGATGATAGATTTGATGGATAGGTATGTTTTCTATTGATGTTACGATGATGATAGCTTTGATGGATATGTATGTTCCATTGATGTTATGATGATGATAGCCATGATGGATGTGTCCCCTATGTTAGCTACTTACATTAGTTCTGGTTCACAATGAACAATGATGCAAATGACTAGGTGATGTTGATTATGCTATTATGGAAATTACTAACAGTGAGAAACTTTCTTACTGATGATTATTGAGTATGACAAGCAACCACTAGAGGCACTCGCATATGATGAGTTGACGACACCTCATTTGATGAAAATTAATATTTTGGCTTTGAAATTCTAAGTCAATTTTGAAACCTTATATATATATATATATATATATATATATATCTATATATATATATATATGTGTGTGTGTGTGTGTGTGTGTGTGTGTTGTGTGTGTGTGTGTGTGTGTATGTATGTATGTGTGTGTGTGTATGTATGTATGTATGTGTGTATGTATATGTGTATATATATATATATATATATATATATATATATATATATATATATTCTGATGATATGTTAGTGGTTACAAGCACATATTAGTTGCTTGGCCGAATGACTCACATATTGGTGATGGGGTTGTACAATTGGATGGAACTGCATGGGAGGGGTGGGACAGTGTCCCTGATCACACACGCTAGCACTCCTGCCGTGACTTGGGTTGGAATGGTTGAAACACCTTCGCCTTGAAGATCACGATGTCGTGAGGGCATGTCCCAAATTTGGGTCACTCATGAGGATTTCACCGGGGGCGTGTGCATCAAGACGGATTCCTTGATCCCCAGCACCATTAGTATCATTATGGTAGGAAACATAAGAGATGATAGTGGTCTGCGTTGTTGCACCTATACTTTCCCCTTGTAGCCACTGGATGCTTGAAGGGCAAGTGGCATGGAACCCGTGGAACTTCAAGCGAATTTCTTGAAGGGCATGACCAACTTGGAACTGTTGGCATCACAAATAAACTATTAGGCATGGCACCCTTGGAACTTCAAGGGAAGTTCATGAAGGGCACGACCGACTTGGCACCCTTGGAATAATTAAAAATAAATTAATTAATAAATATAATCAAGATATGAAAACTCTATAAATTCGTATCAAGTGGTAAATGATGTAAGAACCGAGGTAATTAAATCAAGAATAAAATTTGGGTTAAGGGGACCATAGGAAGAAATAAACTATTTTGCCTTGAAAACTCTACCCTTCCCATGTTGGAAAATATTAGGTAGATAATGTACTTAAGTAACTTAATTAGGTAAAAGGGGGAAAGAGGGACATAGATGTAAGTATAAATACTAATTCTAAAATAGTTAAACCTAATTAAGAGAAGAGGGTGGTGAATTAAAATAAGATTAATAAATTAAATTTTAGAGGAATTTAGAGAACCTCCATGTGGCAACAACCAACATAAGAATATCAATCTAAGAGGCAAATTGAGTTAAATTAGGGAGTAGTTAGGGGATCAAATATGTGACTTATCAATTGAATTTAGTAATGAACACAATCTAAGGAGTAGAAAAGGGGGATCAAGAGACAACTAGGAGAAGAAATAGGAAGTCCTGTTGGGGTGGAGGAAAAATATATTTCTCAACTAAAATTTAAGTAAATAATTTTGGAGATCCTTGGTGAGAGAGTGACACATGGGTGGGCGAATAATCAAACTATTGGATTAACAAAAATAATTAATTATGCATGAAATGCCAAGTGTCACCTATGAAGACTCATATAAAAGAAGGGGCAGGCCATGGGAGAAGGGACTTTTCTTTTACCCTATTGTTGGATGGATGAGACTATGTCAAAGTAGTGACTACGAGCTATAGTGAGTTTGGTGAGGTAGAGGACTTTAGAGAAGGGACTCTTGAGCCAAGGAGTGCTCTCCTCTACCAGCTAATACATTTCCTCCATTGTACAACCCCATTGCAGCTCGGGGGTCTGCGGGGAAGGAGAGTACCCAAGGAGTAGGCTGGGAGGTCAACCAGTGGGTCATTGCATTCGGATTAAGCACGTCAACATTCACACTTGGAGGTGACTGACAACAAAGGAGTGCAAGTAGCGACAAGTCAAGATTGAATCTCATCTCCTGGTGAATGGTACCTATGTTATTATAATGTTCTTTTATATGACTTCATTATGGCTTTAGTTAATAACATGTAAAATAGATGATATGTTCAATGTAGTGAAATTCATGGATGTTTTATATAAGTGCTTAATATTTTTGAGTTCCCAATGCTAGTTTCTTATGGTTGTATTCTTAGTTAAATAATAATAATAATAATAATAATAATAATAATAATAATAATAATAATTAAAATTAAAATTAAAATTAAAATTAAAAATTAGGGTTGGTCTCTCCAGTTTGTACAAGTCTGAAATTGTAGTGTTCGAGCTCACACGTGCGAAAATATATTGTTCTTGAGTTGTAGGTTGGTTTTTGGAAATCTTGGCTGCAATCACTCACTTGATAGGGTATTTCCTATATTTGGAGAGCTTCAGCCACACTCACTATCACTGAGTCTGTGCAACTATGATCTTTATTATGTTGACCGTTGACCATAAAATTTGAAGATTTTGACTTTGATTAGACTTGTCTACAGGGTGCATCTATTGGATATTGTTTGATTGGATTTTGGATTGACTTTTACTCTTCATTGGTGAATTGGAACATTGTACTCTCTTTATTGAACATTTTATGACAATCTAATAATAAGAATAATTTGAAAGGGTTTTCCCTATTGTGGGGTTTTCCCTGTTGTGGGGTTTTCCCTGGTATTTGACCAAATCCTTGTGTCTCTTATTGTTCTTGATTGCCTTCTACTGTATATTGCATTTACTGCTCTATATACAATTTCTATTGATCATTGGAAGATTAAAACATGTTGAAAGATTACTAATTAAATAAAATGATTGGGCTAAAGTGATTGTAACAACATATAACAATGGAAAATTAACAGGGGGGAGAGAGAGAGAAGGAGAGATGGAGGGAGATAGTGACAAAGTTGGAGGGAATAGGGGGAGAGAGAGATGGGGGGAGAGATAGAGGGAGGAAGGAGACAGACAAAGAGAGAAAAAGGAAGAGAGAGAGGAGGGGAGATAGAGAGGGAGAGAGGGAGGGAGAGAGAGATGAAGTTGGAAGGGGAGAGACATGGCAAGAAGAAAAAAGACATATAGAGATAAAGGTGGAGAGAGGGGAGGAGAGAGAGACGAAGTTGGAAGGGGAGAGACATGGAAAGAAGAACAAAGACATAGAGAAATAAAGGTGGAGAGAGAGGGAGGGAGACAAGGGGAGGAGAGAGAGATAGGGAGATATAGAGATGGAGAGGGGAGAGAGGGGGAGAGAGAGAAGGAGAGATGCAAGAGATATTGAAATATTTGGAGGGAAGAGAGAGAGAGGTGGGAGAGAAAGGGAGAGAGAGGAGGAAAGAGGTAGGGAGAAAGAGATGGAGTAGGAGGGGGAGAGAGGGAGGGAAGAAGAAATACATATATATAGAGAAAGGTGGAGAGAGAGAGGGAGGGAGTGACAAGGGAGAGATGAGAGAGAGGGAGAGAGAAAGAGGGAGGGGGAGAGAGATAAATATATATGGAGAGAGAGTGTGTATGTTTTAGGGGTGAGATAGAGAGACACAAGAGAGATGGAGGGAGATAGAGATATAGATGGAGGGGGAGAGAGGGAAGAAGAGAGAGAAAAAGGGAGAGAGGAATGAAGATAGACAAATCTTGGGAGAGAGAGTATTTGTATTTAGTGGGGGTGAGATAGAGAGATAAAGAAGGAGAGATGGATATATATATATATATATATATATATATATAGATATATATATATATATATATATATATATATATATATATATATATATATATATATATATATATATATATATAGATATATGGCAGGGTGAGAGTGTTAATTTAGCATATCAGGGAAAATTCCCTCATTTCGACAACCTTCTTCATTAAGAAAGACCCCTCCTAGCCCTTGGAAGAATTTCATTTGATCAAGGAAAAATTAATTTTTAATGTGAAAATCCAAAAGTGCACAAAAGTTCAAGGTATCTTTAAAGATAGATTGGGTCTCCTCCAATGCATATAAATAGAACTCATTAGCACCTCATATGGATACATCACACACTCAATAATTTTTCTTCTGTTGAAGGTTCGATCTATTTGAAAAATTGTAGGTCTTAATCCACATGTGCGAAGAGGAGAGAGAGAAAATTTCAGAGGGCTGAAATCCATCTTTGACTAATGTTGAATTTTTGTGTTTGGGCATAGTTTGACATGGCACTTTTTGGACTGTTTTGGAGGCCGAATTCTTGGGCACAAAGATCGAGGTTTTTTGGGCACTTCGACTGCAGTTGACTACATATGTGACAATTGACTTTCTCTCTATATTGACCAAGTTAAACCAAGTTGTTTGGCACTGTTTTGAATTCAATTTGACTAGCTTAGAAGGCTGAATATTTTGACCTTTGGCCGAGCTATATTGGAGGTGTTTAACCACTTAGTTTTGGACTGGTTAGGGAATCTTTGACTACTGTTGACTTTGACCAAAATTGTAGATTGCACTGTTTGACTAGATTTGACTTTTGGGCTCATCTCTTGGATTTTGTATATTGGTTGGTTGGAAAGTCAAATTTGTTGACCTTTGACTCTTGATTGGTGAATTGGATCATTTTACTCTCTTTACTGAACTTTTTATGACAATCTAATAAGAAGAAAAAATTGAAACGGTTTCCCCCATGTGGGGTTTTCCCCTAGTCTTTGACCAAATTTAGTGTCTCTTGTTATTGCTCTTGATTGTCTCTTACTGTTCATTGCATTTACTGTTCTATCTACAATTTCTATTAATTATTGGAAGATTAAATTGCTTTGAAAGATTGCTAATTGAAGATAATAACTGGGCTAAAGTGATTGTAATAACATAGTACAATGGAAAATTAACATGGTATCAAAGCTAAGGTGAGGACAAGCCCAAGGAGACAAGAGATAAGAGCAATCATCTTTGAAAGAAGCTGAAGGAGCCTATTTGACTTGGTCAAGATATCTACCTCTTACTTTAAGGATTCTGAGAAGCTGAGTGACTCATGAAACTTTGTTTCTTGGAATATTAGGTTGGAAGTGATATTGGATGAAAATGATGTCTTGGAATATGTGGAAGAAAAGCTTCTTGTACCTCCAGAAAATTCTCATGTTGCTGTCAAATTCAAGTACAAGAAAGGTGAGCTCAAAGCCAACAAAATTCTCATTGATGGTTTGCAAGATCATTTTGTTAGGTAAACTTGACTCAAGATAGAGTCAAAGTTGATCAGGTTAAACAGTGATGGTTTTGGGGCACATGGTATTGTGCACCCATAGTATTCTGCCCGTGGTATTATATGTAATGGAGCTTATAAAAGGCTAGAAGGACTTCATTGTAATGCAAGACCTGGAGGTGAGCGGTGAAGGCTCACTTGGTTGGATTGGCCAAGGTTTTGGCCAATGCTAATGAGATCTTATTAGGTTTGGTTTTTCCCCGGATTTGGGGTTTTTCCGGATAAACATTTGTGTTTATGTGTTTATGGTTGTTGCTGGTTATTTTTATATTTATTACTCTCAGTAATTATTTATGTTATGTAATTTATTCCTCTCACTCTAGCTCTTACCCCCCTTAGAGTTTTTACCTGGGGTATTGTTAACCCGATACCCCCCTATCACCTAGGTCTAACCCAGACTTTACCAGTGATCACCGAGGGGTACACATGCCTTACCAGGTCTTATAGTAGTATGCCCATTTACATGCAATAATTTTGACTTCATTAATTTTTTTTTTTTTTTTTTATTGTTGCGGTGATTCTAATCCATCCTCTCTCAATTTGATTTGCTCAAAAACTTCTATCAAACCACTCCAACTGTGAGGCCGATGAGAACCTCTTAGATTCCAGCACCGGTGGCATCAAGTAACACAAAACGAACAATTTTCAAAGCCGCATGAACAATTTTCTTCTGCTGACCTTCTTTAAATAGCCGCATGAATCCCGAACAATTCGTCAGCATGTTCCAAACCGGTAAATATCGCAAATGCACTGTGATCCCTGGCAGTTACGACACTATCTTCCGCACATTCTCCTCAAGGTTCTTCCGCGTACGATTGTTCCACCATTATTTTCCAGACCCAGATCTGTAAAAAGGCTGCATTGATCTCATCAGGCACTATAAACCCCTGGCATCAAAGAATCCCTTTGAAGCCAATATCTGGCTCTGATACTAGTTGTTAAGAAATTTACTGCATAACATAAATAATTACTGAGAGGAATAAATATAAAAATAACCAGCAACAACCATAAACACATAAACACAAATGTTTATCTGGGAAAACCCCAAATCCGGGGAAAAACCCAACCATAATGAAATTTCATTATCCTTGGCCAAAACCCTGGCCAATCCGACCAAATGAGCCTTCACCGCTCACCTCCAGGTCTTGCATTACAATGAAGTCCTTCCAGCCTTTTATAAGCTCCATTACATATAATACCACGGGCAGAATACTATGAGTGCACATTACCATGTGCCCTAAAACCATCACTGTTTAACCTGGTCAACTTTGACTCTATCCTCAGTCAAGTTTACCTAACACATTTACTTGTTTATGTTGGCAACATGGAGAAGTATAAGGATATTTATGACAAGCTGGTTGGGATGTATGAGGTCAAAAACTTTAATCACATCCTCTCCTTGAAAAATCAACTCAAAGAGATGAAGATGAAAAAGGGAGAATCTATACAATGTTATGTCATGAGGGTATCTCGCCTGAAGGTTCAATTGCAGATTGCATGAGAGCCTATATCTGTTAAAGAGCTAGTGATGGTGACTCTTAAAGGTCTTCCTCCTATTTGGGAAACCTTCATTACTACTATAAGAAACGATAATGTACTTAACATTTCATGAGCTCGTTGGTAAATTAACTCAAGAGGAGACCATGATGATTGCCAGAGGAAGGATTCAAAAGCATGAAGAAGGAGATCCCTCTGCCTTTTTTGCTCAAGACAAGAAGAGAAAAGTAAGAGGAAGACCATATGGTTCAATAAGGCCTTCCCCTAAATCAAAGGGATCCAAGAGAGGAGGAAGTGTAATTTAATTCTTTAACTGCCACAAGCATGGTCAATATGCTTGAGAATGTTTGGAAAAGAGAAATGATTCAAGATCCAATTGCAACAATAATCGAGGCTTCAACAACAACAAGTTCAATAATCGAAGAAGAGGAGATGATTGAATAAGAGGAGATGATAGAAGAAGGGATGATAGAAGAAGAAGAGATGCTTCGAATGATCACGTAGAAGGCCATCATCCTCAAAAGAGGTCAAGAAACTTCACGTATGAAAATAATGCGGCTATTAGTCAATTTGAATATATACTTTCTTATGCTCTTTCTCAATTCCTCCCCTTCAAATTTGTATGATATTTGGTTTGTAGTGTTGATGGTCCTGGACCCGCCAACATTCAGGGGATCACCCCGGTAGGGAGTCCCAACTAGAAAACACACCATTTGGTGAGGGAGTCCCATCCGGTATGATGGTCCGATTTCCATTGTCTTAAGGATTTGCCTCAAATCTTGCTTATCAGCACAGGAGAGTGGTTTTCTATTCGAGAAGTGAGGTTCGTGTGCCTGGTGAGTGCTAGTGTACTCGTGTCGATGGTTCATTCACTGTAAAGGGGGAGGGTGAAAGTGAGTCCCAAGTTGGTTGGGATGCAGTCCCAACTCGGCTAGGAACACAAAACACAACAGGACATGCACAACTTTTGGAGAAGCAGTCCACACCGATGCGCTAGTCACAACATAAAAGGTAAGATAACACGTACAACACTCAACAGATGAGTCCGAACGAGTGCAATGGTTGTTACAACAAGCTTCATGTGAAAGGTCTGTTTGATGTCCGTGAGAGTAGTCTACACAGGTGAGAAAATGTTAACAACATATACAACACATTTCCATTAATAGATTATGTACTACAACAAGTGAAATAGTTTAGCTGTAGAACATAAGTTGAAGCAACATGCATTACAAGTGTTAAATATTAGTCTTACAATAGATACAATACATGTGTGAAAACATGTTAGCTCGTTAACATGCTTCTGAATTAAGCGAAAGTTCCAAGACACATCGTTACACGATACATCACTAACCCTGAGTGTGGGGCGTTGGAGCCACTACTTACTCCTCAAAGAAAAGATAACAAACTCTCTTGGCTATGTGGGAGGAGCTGAGGTGAAAAGTACCTTGCATGTACAAATGAGGGGGTATTTATAGCCAAGAGTGAAACTGACCCCTGTGGTTGTTCGACTACCCTCATGACTATTTGACTTCCATGAATTTTTGACTTACATGACTCTTTGTTCAAAAAGTGGGTTTCTTGGACTTCCACGTTACATTACATTGATTGACAACATAGACCATAGTAGATATGTGGGTGACATGACTCATGACATGACTCGACATGACAGTGCTGGTACATTAGTGCTATTGCTGGAGTGCATGTTGAGCTTCAGTGCTGCTGGGTGATGGATGTTTTCATGGTGTATAACAACTTCACCTTCGCATGGTGAAGTGCAGGAGTCTTCGATGGTCTTTGGTTTTCTTGATGAAACTTTGGCATGTTGTTCCTTGCTTGCATGTTGGAAGGCTTGATAGGTTCATTTGTTCAACAAAGGTGCATGTTCGTCTATTCGTTCGTTGGTGAGCACATCTCTTCACATGCATCGTTTGTTTATCCATTGGTGAACTTGTCCATCTACATGTGCTCCCTTCATTCATCCCATTCGTTGTCTTTCCATGTTTGTTGGTGTACTTGTACCTGAAGTCACTCATGACGAGACGACATCAAATCCAAAACCTCCTAGTCTACCATGACACATGGTCATTTTCGAATATAGGTGTCAGGGAGAGGTAGCAAGGTTGTGAAGCAGGATGATGGGTTCGGGCAATGCTGATGAAAAATGCGCAAGAGTCACTGAGTGATGGAGACGGGTGATTTGATTCGGCAGTGACTGCCTAGAAGGTCTGGCTCGGCTGGGAGGCAAAATTGTACAAATTTTTGGAGGGACAGTCCGGGCTCTAGGAAGGCAAGGTAGGTAGGATCTGCGCAGTTTCTAGAACAAGAGGACAACAGGGGCTGGAAGGCAAAATTTGTGCAATTTTCTGGAGGAACAAACTGGGTTGTAAGGAGGGTCAGCAGGCAGGGATTGCACATTTTTTTGGGAGGAACTGCCCAGGAGACTGGCAACCAAAACTGTGCAATTCCCAGAGGGAACTGACAGTTGGCTATTGGGGTCACTAGCAGCCAAAACAACACAATTCCCATAGGGAACAGGCAGTTGGCTGCCTGGTCACTGGCAACAGAAAACTGTGCAATTCCTGGAGGGAACTTGCAGTCTGCTGCTAGGAGCTGCTGGTAGAAGAAACTGCACTAAGGTCGGGAGGCCGACTTGTTGATTATCTCTCTGCAATTTCTAAGCTGAGCTAACTGTTGTGCAACAGAAGGTCTACTCATGAAAACTGCGCAATTTCAAATAGTTGGTCAACTATCAAGATGTCTGACTGGGAAAACTGCGTAATTTTCTAAGGGATACAAGGACAGGAACTTGGTGTCTGTCCAGCTTATCTGCACAATTTCCTCAGTCAGCTGAGTGAGTAAGGTCAGTGGCCTTTGTGCAGTTTTTGAGGGGAGTTAGTCCAGGGGTGACTACTGGGTCTGACTGTTTGGGTGGCCAGCATGAGAGTTGATTGAATTGCTTGTGGGTAGCACAGCTTGAAAATACTAGCTTGGTGCTTCTGTGTTGTTCTGGTTGACATTCGATCGACTCGATGGTAGGGTGATGGTCCGACTGTCAAAGGAGGGTCTGGTCATCAGAACTTCAGTAAAAATTATTAAGTGTGTGAACGATCGAAAGATGCATAGGTGATCATACACACTCACATGACTCAATGACAAAATGACTCAAACCATTCAGACACACGTGTTCAACATGACTAACCGACGGTGCAAGTGTCAAGTGTGATACTCGTGATTAACCGTTCATTGATCAAGACGACGCTTGCACGAAAGTGAATGTGACTCTGTGTTTGAGTGCGATATATGCTTTCATAGCGAACACAAAAAGCACATACAAAGTGAAGGCTTTGAGCATAACTAGAACATGGTCGCAAGCATAACTTAGACACCATGATGCAGAAAATTGAATGAAATGAACAAGCAAGGCGGATGAAAAGACTCCCACGGGCTCAAGGAGTGATCCTGAGGGTGTGCAATCATCAAGTGAAACTCTCAAGGGAGGCTCCGAAATTGGTGCATACCAAAATTTTGGAGTGTGGTTGTAGCCACTATAACACTTGGCGACACATTGGTAGAACTCTAGCTTATCTGTTTCGGTCCATTGCTAGCGCAGGGCCTTGGTATTTTGGGGAGTATTGAATCGCTGTGCAGGTTACTTTAGCTTCCCCATTTACCCCATGGATGTACATGGTTCACCCTTTGCCAACTGGGTCAAACAAAATCAAAAGTTTAGCTTAGATCTCAGCATTTCGAATCCAGGAAGGGTAGTTTAGCTCGTGAGTTGAAGATTTTCAGAGTATAAGTTTTCATCTCTGGTGTTGCTCTGTTGCTAATAGGCCTGGAAAATACCCCGGTGGAGTCACGCAAGAACACACACATTTCTCCACTGCCAAGGAGCCTAGTCAGTACCCCGATGGAGTTGAATGCTACACCTCTCTGCGTAGGAAGCCTTTCTCTTCTTTCGCCTTTGTATTTTTCAAGAGCACTATACATAGGCACTTATTTATTTTTGGGGCGGAAGAGGGATCTTGACTTATTGAGAGCAGAAGAGGTTGTTCCTTTAAAGAATCATGTAAGACCTCTGACATAGGTTTGCTCGTTTAGATTTTCCCCTTCTCCATTTCTACTAGTTGGATGAGCTTGAACACATAGAGTAGAAGGCTGAGTACAGGCATGGGGCTTCCCAGTGTGGACATAGGTTCACGGTTGGATCAAAACTTCCCTTGCAGATGGTTCATATTTTCCATCAAGACTTCATTGGCTGAAGGTTACAACCAAGCATAGAGAAGGCAGACACAAAATTTTCCAAGTGTTGCAGTGTCACAAGTTTCTTTCAATTTCAGCCACATACTCTATTCAAAAGCCAAAATGTAGTAGTCAACAACACTTTTTTTTGGAAACAAAAATAATAATATATAAAACAAACAAAACGAATGTGAACAAAAATAGTAAGTAGAATCAAACAAAGCAAAAACAAAGATAATATGCAAAGAAAACAGGACGAAAACAACAAGTAGCAAGCAGAATATGTACATGGCACGGGCGCAACCTGACCTACTGAAAATAATGCTTGAGATCTTGCCCATTGATAGGAAGGTTGTCAATCCTCCTGCTAAGTGGTTGCAAATGATATTTGTGTGGGCCAAGCTTCTCGTAGACCAGTGCAAGTCCACCAGGCTCCGCTACCAGAACCTGGTGGCATTTCAAAAGACCTTCAAGTGAAGACAACACCACTGTTTCAGGTATTGCGTGCAACATGGGATCAAATGACGCACGGGTTAGTTGTTTTTATTTTGGGAAGAAGTTTCGAAAGTCAATGTATAAGTGGATTTTCCTGGATTACTTACGTGCAAGATTCAAACTAGAAAACCAAGTATGATGACAAACTTTGCGAGTAATCCAATCACCCAAAATGTTAGTCCATTTTTCTGTAAAAGGAGTGAAAACAACATGTATGTGTTACCTGGTCTTCGCTGCAATGGCTTGTCTCATCCTTTACTTGGGATCTCATGTTGGATTTCTTGCATTTAGTGTGTACTCAGGTCATCATCTACCCATGCAGACCCATCCCGGTACTGTTTGGTCAAGAAGTCAAATATTTGTTGTTGTTGCAGCGTGTAAATTGCATCGAGGTTGGCCATCTTATGATCATGATAGGTTCCTAGGATGCTTTGTTCATTCGTAGCATTGGTCCTTTGTATGTTTAGCACGATAGCTTCATACTCAACATCGTTGTTTTTTCATTTGAACTTCAAACAACTCGAAATCATGCATCGTCTGTTGTCTTGGATGGCTGAGATACACTCGGTCCTTAAGCCATAATGTGTTTCCGATTTGTCAAGACTCATGGCCCACAAATCATCTGTACATGGACCATTTGGCGTATTAGTACTAATGCTACTACTGCTACTATCGGAAAAATAAACTGTACAAGTTTCATTACGATCAATTTGGCAAGGAAGGAGTCCCAACTGTGTGTCTGATGAGGTTGGAGCTGGCTGTGCAGGATAACACTCCAATGTTGTTTCCAGGAGGCAGTTGCCAAACATGAGTTCTGCAAAGGCCAATGGTTTATTCTCGCCATTAAGGGGAGTGACATTGTGTTTCATATACCTCTCTGATAACACACGGATTTGGTTGCATTTTCCCTTGTACAAAAGCCACATGTGAGACTAGTCTGTAGCAAAATATCCATCTAGCTTGCTGGACCAGTCTCTGCTGAGTAGCAAGCCATATGCTTTTGGTATGTCCACAACAAATATGTTGATGCATTGGTGGACTTGACTGTCATGAGATAGTCGGATGATCACGTCTCACAATTCACCAATGGCTGGTACTAATGTTCAGTCGAGTTGGATGATTCTCGTGGATGTTTTGCTCCATTGTGCATTGATCTTCTTAGCAATGGAGAGTGGCATGATGTTAGCTATCACACTAGAATCAACCAAAAATTTGTGAACATTGTAATTGAAAACTTAAAATGAAAGCAGGAAAGGGGGGCAACCTGAGTTTGCTTCTTCCATTCGAAGTGTATTGAGCACAGTGGAAAGTGACCCGGGAGGTGTGCCTGCTCCCTTGCTGGTAGAGGCTGCACTGTCTACTCCCGTCTATCCAAACACACTTAACAGGATATCTCATTGACTCTGGACTTTGGCTAACTCAAACAAACTGATGTTAACTCGATTTTTCTTCATGTCATTAGCTATGTTGTAGTCCAGAGGTGGCAGACTCACTGAGGTGTCCGGGGCAGAACAAATGTTTGTGTTGTCTGGCGGAGTGTTTTGCAACTTGCTACTCATGCATGTACTCTTATCTACTACTGTCTTCTCGGACTTTCTTTGTGTTTTTTGCTTTGAGGTGGCCGGTGGACTAGCCTTCTTTATCAGCAGTCTCACCTTCTCTTGCATTTCCCCAAGTGTAGGGGGAGCCCCTTTACTCCTAAGGTTGTAATGATCATTTTTCTTTTGGGGCTGCTTCTTGGTGTTCATCTTCGAGATTACTTGTGAGCATTGATATGTGTTCACCACATGCCCAGAACTTGGTGTTTCATTAGGTGCAACCACTTCGTCATCGTCAGTGTCTTCTGCCTGCTCCTACATATCACCTTCCACATCAAGTGTATGACTGCAGGCAGAGCTAACGACTCGCTTCTAATACGAAAAAGAGTTCTCAGGGTGATACTCTTCATGGAAGGAACAAAACTTAGGATCTGCGCATTGATCGAGTTGGAACACAGGTTTTTGCACAGTTTTTGAAGTGAACCAGTTGTTGCTTGATGAGCCAGTTGATGAATTGTTTGCCTACCTCTGTTTGGGCAGATGGATGCTAGCAAATGTGTCCATTTTCCATTGCTTGAGTTCGGACATTTCATTGGTCAAGTTCTTGACAAGGCGAGTGAGAGTCTCAATATCAGTTGCTTCCTTGTCTTTACCCTTGTTCGTTGTTGCTTGGGGCTTCTTGCTCGCATCCTTAGATTCTTTCATTGATTCATCATCTTTGATGCCTCTGACTGTGCGCAATTTATTTTCAACAGCAATGGCCTCTTCGCAACTTTCCAAAAGTGTTGGTTTCACAGCTTGCTTGACAAACTGTGCAATGGTGGTTGGCAGTGTGGACATGTAATAGTCAACAATGATGGAGTCATGAGGTTTAATGTTTGATGCAAACTTGTTCAAAATACGCATAAACCTCTGATTGAAGTCTTTCACTTTCTCTTTTCCCTCCATCTCAAGGCTTCCCAATTATTTGAGTAGCATGTTTGGGGTCTTGTCATCAACAAACTTTTCAAGGAACATACATTTCAAAGCACCCCAGTTCTATATGGAGTTGGCTAGAAGGATGTGATACCAAGTAGCTACGTGGCCATCCAAGGTACATGGGAATAATCTACATGCTACGTCATCATAACATACCTCAAGGGTCTGCAGATGTAGGCAGAAGTTGTCTAAGTGGTCTTCTGCCTTCACCGTGCTATCAGGGTTGAACTTGATGTTCATTCTCTCTGCTCCCTTCGGCATCTTGTGCAGAACAACTGGGAGAGCCAATGGTCCCTGAGTCATCCATTCAAGATTTGGATGAACCATCTCTTCTTCTTCTTCGTCCTCTTCCTCTCCTTCAGAGTCTGATGGTTCCAGATTTGAGTCTGTCGATTCATCTCCACCTACACCTCCTCTGTTTCCTTCCCCTTCGCCTCCAATACTAGAGTTCGATCCCATGATCACAAGAGTGCCTTTTTCGTCTTGCGGGAAGATTGGAGGTTCCTCTTCGTATTCAATAGATTCTTCTAGACCTTCAAGCGTGGCAAGGACTGCTTCTTCCACCGATGATACAACAACTCATGTGGGAGTGGCTTTTGGCTGTCTAGATGTTTGTAGAATATACTGTATGCCTGGGATCAATCCGAATTATTTCGTGAACTAGCGAGTGATGGGATGGACAGAGCGAAGGTGTTGATATGAAATCTCGTGTTCAATTCTAGGAGGTGAGGAGTAACCAACTACAGAGTCACATGAAGTTGAGAGGGAGTGCAAGTTACTGCCTTGACCAGATGGTTGATGAATGAGTTTGAGGTGAATTTCAGCCATGTACAACTGGCTGCCCTCCTTCTAGCGCTAGAAATGTTGATGGTGCTGGACCCACCAACATTCAGGGGATCACCTCGGTATGAAGTCCCAACTAGACCTCACACCGTTTGGTGTGGGAGTCCCATCCGTTATGATGGCTCGGTTTCCATTGTCTTAAGGATTTGCCTCAAGTCTTGCTTGTCAGAACAGGAGAGTGGTCTGATTTTCCTTCGAGAAGTGAGGTTCGCGTGCCTAGTGAGTGCTAGTGTACTCGTGTCAATGGCTCTTTCACTGTAAAGGGAGAGGGTGAAAATGAGTCCCAAGTTGGTTGGGATGCAGTCCCAACTTGTCCAGGAACACTCAACACAATAGGACATGCACAACTTCCAGAGGAGTAGTCGACACGGATGCGAAAGTCACAACATACAAGGTAAGATAACATGTACAACACTCAACGGATGAGTCTGAACGAGTGCAATGGTTGTTACAGCGAGCTTCATGTGAAAGGTCTGTTTGATGTCTGGGAGAGTAGTCTACATGGGCGAGATGAAGTTAACATCATATACAACACATTTCCATTAATAGATTATGTATTACAACAAGTGAAATAGTTCAGATGTAGAACATAGGTTGAAGCAACATGCATTATAAGTGTTAAAGATTAGTCTTACAACAGATACAATACATGTGTGAAAACGTGTTGACCTGTTAACAGGCTTCTAAAATAAGCGAAAGTTCCAAGGCACATCATTACACCATACATCACTAACCCCGAGTGCGGGGCGTTGGAGCCACTACTTACTCCTCAAAGAAAAGATAACAAACTCTCTTGGCCATGTGGGAGGAGCTGAGGTGAAAAGTCCCTTGCATGTACAAATGAGGGGGTATTTATAGCCAAGGGTGAAATTGACCCTTGTGGTTGTTCGAATACCCTCATGATTGTTTGATTTCCATGAATTTTCGACTTACAAGACTCTTTGTTCAACATGTGGGTCTCTTGGACTTCCACGTTACATTACATTGATTGAAAACATAGTCCATAGTAGAGATGTGGGTGACATGACTCATGGCATGAATTGACATGACAATGCTCGTACATTCGTGTTGTTGCTGAAGTGCATGTAGAGCTTCAGTGTTGTTGGGCGATGGATGTCTTGATGGTGTATCACAACTTCACCTCCACATGGCGAAGTGTGCGAAGTCTTCAATGGTCCTTGGTTCGCTTGATGAAGCTTTGGCATGTTGTTCCTTGCTTTCATGTTGGAAGGTTTGATAGGCTCATCTGTTCGCAAAGGTGCATATTCGTCCGTTCGTCTGTTGGTGAGCACATCTATTTGCATGCATCGTTCATTCGTCTGTTGGTGAACCTGTCCTTTTGCATGTGCTCCCTCCGTTCATCCCATTCGTCGTCTTGCCATGTTTGTTGGTGTACTTGTACCTACAGTCACTCATGACGAGATGACATCAAATCCAAAACCTCCTAGTCTACCATGACACATGATCATTTCAGATGCAGGTGACTAGGAGAGGTAGCAAGGTTGTGAAGTGGGATGATGGCTCCAGGAACTACTGATGAAAATTGCGCAAGAGTCACTGAGTGATGGATACGGGCGATTTGAGTCGACAATGATTTTCTATGAGGTTTGGCTCAACTCAGAGGAAAAATTGCACAAATTTTGGGAGGGATAGTTCGGGTTGCAGGAAGGCAAGGTAGGCAGGATCTGCATAGTTTCTGGAACGAGCGGGCAATAGGGTTTGGAAGGCCAAATTTGTGAAATTTTCTATAGGAACATGCCGAGATGTAAGGAGGGTCAGTAGGTGGGGACTGCACAGTTTTTGGGAGGAACTGCTCGGGAGATTGGCAGACAAAACTGTGCAATTCCCAGAGGGAATTAGCAGTTGGGTGCTGGGGTCACTGGCAGCCAAAACTGTGCAATTCCCAAAGGGAACTGGAAGTTGGCTTTTGGGGTCACTAGCAACCAAAACTGCACAATTCCTAGAGGGAACTGGCAGTTGGATACCTGGTCACTGGCAGTAGAAAACTGTGTAATTCATGGAGGGAATTGGCAGTCTGCTGCTAGGAGTTTCTAGTAGGGGAAACTACACTGGGGTTGGGAGGCTGACCTGCTGATCATCTCTATGCAATTTCTGAGTTGAGATGATTGCTGGGTAGCAAAAGGCCTGCTCATGAAAGCTACACAATTTCTGAGATGAAAAATTGGTCGACTGTTCGGATGACTTACTGGGAAAAATACGCAATTTTCTAAGTGAGACAGGGATGGGAACTTGGTTCTGTCCGACTTGTCTGTGCAATTTCCTCAGTTAGTTGATGATTAAGGTTAGTGGCTACACAATTTTTGAGGGGAGTTAGTCCCGGGGTGACTGCCGGGTCTGACTGTCCAGGTAGCCAACATGAGAATTGATTGAATTGCTTGTGGGCAACGCAACTTGAAAAGACTAGCTTGGTGCTTTAGCGCTCTTCTGGATGACAGTCGATCGAGTCGATGGCGGGGTGATGGTCCGGTTGTCAGAGGGGAGTCTGGTTGTCAAAATTTCAACAAAAATGACTAAGTGTGTGAATGATCGAAAGATGCATAGGTGATCATACACACTCACATGAATCGACGACGAAACGACTCAAACCATCTAGATACACATGTTCAACATGACTAACCAATGATGCAAGTGACAAGCAGGAAACTCGTGATTAACTATTCATTGATCGAGATGACGCTTGTGCGACAGTGAATGTGACTCCGTGTGTGAGTGCGATAGATCCTTTTATAGCAAACACAACAAGCACATATGAAGCGAAGACTTTGGGCATAACCAGAACATGGTCACAAACATAACTTAGACACCAACATGCAGAAACTTGAATGAAATGAACAAGCAAGGCAGATGCAAAGACTCCCATGGGCTCATGGAGTGATCTTGAGGGTGTGCAATCATCAAGTGAAACTCTCAAGGGAGGCTGTGAAATTGGTGCAGGCCAAAATTTTGGAGGGTGGTTGTAGCTGCTACAAAAGGTAGATAATGGGGCTTTTAAACATTTCCCTAGATATCTAGAAGTCATCTCAAACCTAGTTGAGAGGGAGTAAAATTTTAAAATCATCCTTGGAGACAACACTACTCATCCCGTGAAGGGTTTTGGTTCCATCAAATTTCATTTGGACTCTGGCGAGTTCAGTATTCTCCATGATGTGATGTATGTTCTGGGACTAAAGAAGAACTTGGTATCCATATCTTCCTTGGATGAAAAAGGTATGAGAGTAACATTCATTAAAAAAAAATTCCTCACATGGCCTATGGAATCCTGCATGAGGGATGCTTTTACCTTGGGATCTAGAATTAAAGGACTTTATAACATCAATGGAAGATCTATGCTAGCAATGATCAATGACATCAATCATCAAAGTAAGCCATGGCACTAAATATTGGTACATCTACATTATGCAGCCATACCGAAATTGAAGAAGTTTTTTTTTGGGATGTGCCAATGGAAAGAAGACAAGGGGACCATTCCTCTCCAACAAGAACAAGATTAACGATATTCTTCAACTCATTCATTCTGACCTCTATGGACCCATGCCAATGCACTCTCTTGGTGGCCATCTCTACTACATAATCTTTATTGATGACTTCTCTAGGAAGACATTGATATTCTACTTGAAACATAAGGATGAGGCTTTTGATATGCTCGAAGACTTCAAGGCGCTGATAGAAAATCAAACGTGGAAGAAGATCAAAGTCTTCAAGTCCGATAATGGTGGAGAATATACATCAAATGAGTTTTTTGAATTTTGCAAGAAGGGTGGAATCAAGAAGGAACCCAAGCATAATGGTGTGGTTGAAAGAACGAACAGGTCTATCATAGAAGTTGCTTGAGTTATGCTTCATGATGAAAAGTTGTTGAACTTCCTCTGGGGAGAAGCTATGACTACAATGGTCTATGTTCAAAATTGAGTTCCTCATCAAGCTTTGGACAACAAGACTCTCGAAGAAGTATTCATAGGTGTGAAGCCTAATATTGGACATCTTAGGATATTTGGTTGTCCTGTATACTTTCATGTGCCAAAAGATAAGAGGAACAAGCTGAAATCCATCGAAAAGAAAGGTATGTTTGTTGGATATTGTGAAAATTCTAAAGCATTTAGAATATATATATCTTCCCAAAAAAGGATCGACTTTAGCAGGGATGTAACTTGCGATGAGGATGCTGACTTGGAAAAGCAAGGGACCTTCCTCTGCCTCATTTTGTTGAGAAGAGAGATGATGAAATGAACCTACTAGAAGGTCATTCTATGAACGAGCCAGAAAAATAGGTTGAGGATGATCCTACAAAGCCTATGGACCCCTTGGATCCTCCTCCAAGTAATCCCCCTTCCAAGAAGAGACCATTGTGGTTTCGTGACACCTTACATGATGTTGAGAGACATGTTCTTGCCACATGGACCTTTAGAGAAAGTAAGAAGCCATCCTAGTACTAGGGATACGTTTTAGCTACGAGCACTATCATCCAGCTAAAGCTCCTACTTTTGAAGAAGTGAAATAACAGGATTGGAAGGATGCCATGGCCAAAGAGTATGAATCGATGGGATGTTGTTCTAAGATCTAAAGGAAATTCTGTAGTAATTTCAAAGTGGCTATACAAGATCAAACATGGAGATGATGGAAGCATTGAAAAGTATAAAGCAAGGTTCATGGCTCAAAGTTTCTCCCAGAAAGAGGGAGAAGACTATGATGATATATTTGCTCCTGTTTCCTGCTACACTACGATGAGATCGATTATTTCCATTGCTGCTAGTCAAGGATGGACCCTTCACTAGATGGATGTAAAGATGACATTTCTTCATGGCATACTACAAGAAAAAGTATATGTTGAGCGACCTCAAATATTTGAAGTAAAGGGCATGAAGATCCATGTTTGCAGGTTGATGAAAGAATTATATGGTTTGAAGCAAGCCCCCAGAGCTTGGCATACTTGCATTGACACTTACCTGGTGAAGCTTGGATTCACGAGAAGCAGTTTTGACTTGAACCTGTACTTCGAATTGGTCCAAGGTATGCCTTTGATTTTGGTTCTATATGTTGATGATCTATTCTTGACATGTAGTGAGCCCCTGATGCTTGAGTGTAAGAGGGAGATGGCCTTTGAGTTCGAGGTGAAGGATCTTGGTATGATGCATTATTTTCTAGGATTATAGGTGTGGGAAAGACCTGAAGAAATTTTCCTTTCTCAAGGAAAATATGTCGTAAATATATTGGAAAGATTTGGAATGGTACAATGCAAGTCCCTAGACACACCAATGGAGATGAACTTCAAGAAGTTGTGAGGAGATGCTGCTGGACTTTACTTGGAAAACCTTCTGAGTACTAACAGTTGATTGGGGCGATGATGTTCCTTGTGAACACCCATCTAGACATATGCTTTGCAATGAACACTTCAAGTCAATTAATTACTGAGCTCCTTCATGCACACTGGATTGCTTCCAAACACGTACTAAGATATCTACATGGGACGATTAACCTTGGTTTGAGATACACAATCGAAGATGTATGACTTCATGGGTAGACCGATGATGACTTGGTTGGAAATGCTATTGACAGGAAAATCACATCTGGATGATGCTTTAGTTTGGGTTCCACCATGATATCTTGGATGAGCAAGAAACAAAATTCCATGGATTTAAGAACAACCGAGGCAGAATACAATGCTGCTAGCATGGGTAGATGTGAGGCATTTTGTTTGAGGAAGCTCTTTAGAGAGTTGTTTGAGTAGGTCCTAGATACAACCGTGACATATTGTGACAGCAAGAGTGGGATTTGATTGGTAGAAAATTATGTATTTCATGATAATTCCAAGCACATCGATATCATGTATCATTATATTCGAGACATCGTGCAGAGAGGCGCTGTGAGGATCCATCACATTTCGATTAATGAGCATATATCAGATATACTCTCCAAGGCTTTACTGAAAGGGAAGTTCTTGGTCTTTAGAGAGTATCTTGGATTGAAAGTTGTGACCCTCCTTGGTAAGGATCCCCACTGATCGAGAACACTGAGCATGCTCTTCCCCCCTATTGAGTTCCCAGGGTGGGAATGTAGCAGTAAGGGACACTAGGGTTGAGGGACCTCTAGAAAATAGGATAGGGCATAAATCCTTATCCTTGTGGTAAAACGATCTCGCTTATTGTCGCTTTGACAGAGTATATTCAAGTTGCTATCCTACCCACAAGCTTGGCTTATTGGGATTGGACCTCCCCATCTGAATAATGGGTGGAGGTGACTTGAGATAGGGTGTGTATCCTTACCCATGTGGTAAGTTGATCTCACTAAAGTCTTGGATGTAGGTGTTCTACAACTTGAGTCTTAAGGGTCTTGGTGGAGGATCAATGAACAATAGGACAAAGTGTGATCCTCAAGTCGATATTTCCTATTGCCACTAGACGATAAGATAGTGTGTGATCCTTGGGTAGATCTTGCCTATTGTCCCAGGTCAATAGGATAGAGTGTGATCCTTTCCTTTGTGGTAAGTAGATCTTGCTTATTAATAGAGCGTGGTAGATGTAGCTCCCCTATGATGTCAACTTCTTCTTCTTGTAGATTTGAGAGTGTTCAACATAAATGAGCAAAGATGAGCAGAGATGAGCAATGATGACATTTGAGTTGACGATGATGAGATATTTGAGATGGGACATATGTTTCCATCGATAATTTCTCCCTAACTAAGAGGGAGTGTTAATTTGGTAGATTAGGGAAAAATTCCCTCCTTTGGACAACCTTCCTCATAAAGAAATACCCCTCCTATCCCTAGGAAGAATTTAATTAGGTCAAGGATTTTTTTTTTCTTAATGTGAAAACCCAAAAGTGCACAAAAGTTCAGGCTGGCTTTAAAGACAAATTGGGTCTCCTCCAACGCCTATAAATACAACTCATCAACACCTCATTTGGACACATCATTCACATATTAATTCTTCTTCTCTTGGAGGTTCGATCTATTTGAAAAATTGTAGGTCTTGATCCACACATGCGATGAGGAGAGAGGAAATTTCAGAGGGATGAAATTTGTCTTTGACAAATGTTGAATTTTTGTGTTTGGGAATAGTTTGATATGGTTTGATTTGGTATTTTTTGGACTATTTTGGAGGCCGAATTCTTGGGCACAAAGATCAAGGTTTTTTGGGAACGTTGACTATAGTAGACCACAAAATTTGACTTCATATGTGATAGTTGACTTTCTCTCTCCATTGACCAAGTTTGATTGAGTTGTTTGGGGCTATTTTGACTTCAGTTTAACTAGCTTGGAAGGCTGAATATTTTGACATTTGACTAAGCTCTTTTGGAGGTGTTTGACCATTTACTTTTGGATTGGTTAGGCATCTTTGACTACTGTCGACTTTGGCCAAAATTGCAAATTAGATAGTTTGACCATATTTGACTTTTGGGTTCATCTCTTTGATTTTATATATTGGTGAATTGGATCATTGTACTCTCTTTGCTGAACATTTTGTGACAATCTAATAAGAAGAAGAATTTGAAAGGGTTCCCCCCTCGTGGGGTTTTTCCCTAATCTTTGACCAAATTTAGTGTCTTTTATTATTTCTCTTGATTGTCTCTTACTGTTCATTTCATTTATTGTTCTATGATCTATCTACAATTTCTATTGATTATTGGAAGATTAAATTGCTTCCAAAGATTGCTGATTGATGATAAGACTTGGGCTAAAGTGATTGTAACAACATAGAATAGTGAAAAGTTAACAAAGAGAGAGAGAGAGAGAGATGGGGGAATGAGGGAGGGGGAGAGATACAAGGATATATGAAGGGAGATAGACACAAAGATGGAGAAGAGAGATATAAGGAAGAAGAAAGAGACACACATAGACAAATATATATATATATATATATAGATATATATATATATATATATATATATATATATATATATATATATATATATATATATATATTATAATATTGAACATTATTAACCATAAAGGAAGAGGAATTAAGACTTTTACAAAAGGTAAAAGAAGTTGGATTTAGAAAGTCATAAATATTTTTGTTTTTCACTAAAATAGATGCATTGATTTTAGTGTAAATATTGATTTCTAATCCTATTTGATTGCTTGCACTAGATGCATTGATTTCAGTGTAGTTGTTGATTTTTAATTTGATGTAACTAGATGTATCATGTAAATTAATTTCAAAGTAATTACGCCGTAAGGCGTTCCCATTTGAAATGAATTGCCCCAGCCGCCACCGTGTTTTATTGCTGATCGTCGATTTGTGGTGTTAGAAGATTGAATGAACTGTGATCATTGATCCAAAACTGTTCAACTGAACGGTTAATGAGGAAGCGAAACTGAACGGTTAATGAGGAAGCGAAACTGAACGGTTAATGAGAAAGCGGAAGCGGGACGGACGCACCGCCAGCTTCGCAGCTGATATGTGCTTGGCTCGCACTGCCAACTAGGGCTCTGCCTGGACTCGACCTCTGGTTTTGCTGTCAATCTTGTTGTTGGTAGGGTGTGAAGACACAGAGAGTACGTTGTGCAGGCGGCGGAAGATCGCGCGTTCGAATTCCAGTAATTTATGTGTTACTACTGGTGTCATGAATTTCATATGTTTTCCCCTTTTATTTTCCTTATCGATTTCGACCATATTATGATAACTGGGGTTGGAGTTATTATAATTATCCTGAATCACCGACGGGTTTGTTTGCATTGCACATTCTTCTGTAAATACTACAGATGTTAGGAGAAACCTTGAGTGTTATTGAGGTACTGGTTTCTATTCCGGGTTTTGTTAGAGAGGCTGGAACTCGGGTTTTACTCTTTATATCACGCATTGAAAATCCCTTTGTGGCGAAGTTTAGTAATATTACTGTATTTTAATGCACTTGGAAAACTATTAAATTGTGTGCTGAAGATTACAAGTGATGGAATAAACAATTCCTTTCATTTTATTCTGATCAGCGAAAACAATCGCTCCCTGGCTTCGGAAAATATGCTCTGGTGTCGATGGTTGAACTGCATAATACGGACTTTCTTTGGCTTACGACACAGGCCTGTTAGGTTTCTATTTTGCACGAACGTAACCCCATCCTTTTTGACATGTCCCCATCCTTCCTTTTTGACGTGCCATTTGAATGGGGCAGGGCACAACCAGAACGGAACCCTGGCGGATGGCTTAACTCACCAATGGTCCATTAGAAACAACCCGAAATTGTGTTATAAGTGGCGTTAAAAGTTTTGGAAAATGCTAATTTTGATTGTTGGTATCTTTTGCTCAACAGTTGGTTGGTATGACTTCTGTCCTTCTGCAGAAGGACAGTAAATCTGTCATCAAAGATTAGACTGACCCTGCAACTGTGGAATTCCCTGTCAGGTAAAACCCACATGTTAACATGCACTAAGCTTCCTAGCTGCACCGCAAAGCACATTCAGTTTCGCTTGGGGGGCAGGTTTGAGGAGTAATGATTCCACCAAATTCTTCTGCAGCTTGCACCCTTCTTCAGCACATTTTGACGTGTCATTATGGTGGGGTGGACCACATTTAGAATGAAACAATGGGAGATGGTCTAATGTTCTGTCAACCTCACCAGCGAACCAATGTCCTGTTGGTGAATCCACACTTGATTTTGGAAAAAAAGAAACCTAATATTGTCTTCTGTGATCAAGGTAATGTCCTTCCTCAGGCAGAATCCACACTTGATTTTGTAAAAGATCTTAAGAGTAGCAACTGTGGAATGCAGAGAGAGTTAAGGAGTTTGGATGTGCTCCTGGCATGCCATGTGATATAGAACTTTAAATGCTTAATTAGTGCAATAAGTTAAAACATGATATGTTCTCGGAGCCAACTTAGATTAATGAAAATCTATGGAAGCAGGGGCATTGAAATTGGATAGCATAAAGAGACTGGGATCTCTTTGATTGCACTTATGTAGAAGCCATATAATTCTGACATGAAGCACACAAAGATTTTCTGGCACCAACCAAAAGAAGCACCAACCTCCTAAAATGACTTTCTGGCACCAATCAGGATGAGGCACCAACCTCTTAAGAAATATAGGCACCATCTTGATAAATGCTTAATAGAATTCCTTGATGATGACTTTAGCTTAGTTTTGTACTGCTCCTCTATTCTGTTTATGTTTTGCAGTGAGATAAATTTCTGCCTTGATCTACTTTTTTTTCTTTCAAATATCATTTTCATCTTAAAATAAATCTAAACTCCTAAAAACAATGCTCTGTAATTAAAATTCCCATCAATCAAATGGAACTATAAATTCCAACAAAGTTCTTACTAGATTTAAAAAGAATTTGTAGAGTTTTACACTATTTAACTCACTTCTTGACACTTCATTAATCATCGACCATGCATTTGTAATTAGTCCATTTGCGTACTAAAAAGTCATCGAGCCTATCAACAAACTCATCCTTGCCACCATGCCCTCTTCATCCTATAATTCTTGAAACCAGGAGCAGAAATTACAGTAAAATAATAGTGAACTGCCTAAATTTGGACTCCGCATAGATCAGAGCCCAGGTTTGGGCCTCAATAAAAGGAAGGCCTCGTACACAGAGAGAACTGCAAGAAAAAGGTTTCCATTTAGATATGAAAGAAACTAACATACATGTCTGCAATATTCCACCCTAACTTCAGATTCCAGCACACCACCTTCACAAATAGTGAGACCGGGCCAGCAGAACAATGCCAATGCAGAATCACTGATAAAAATACCATATGCAAAGCACAGAAAATAATCACAGAAAACAGAAGCTTATAAACCCATCTGTAGCATCCACCCATGCTATTATGACAATTGGCAACAGATGGGTGGGGCACTAGGCCATGGATAGGAATTCGATTAAGCCAAGGATGGATACTCACAGATGGGAATGGTATTAGGCAAAAGATAGATATTCATACATAGGTATCCAACCCTGATTAAGAATGGAAATCATAGATGGGTATATGCTTGCATTTTGAGATAGTCATATTACAGACTGGGGATGGAAATTCAGAGTGGGTATGAATGGGACCAAGTATGGAACTTTATAAATTGGTAGACTGCCAGAAACCTGATAATTATATTTTATAGACTGATTAAACATAAAACTTTGATTGAGACATCAATTAGATTATTAGACTATGCCAAGGATGGATATAGAAAGATGGGCATGATATTAAGTTAACTGGGGATGGATATCCAGAAATGGGTAGTGCATTAGGCTGAAGTTAAACAAATTTAGGATCCACTGAAGCAAGTTTTGTATGGACTGATTCATATTTGTGTAGTCACTTTATAAAATCCATTTGAAACCCAATCTTTTAGGTAAACAGGGTCTATATTAGCTAAAATGCACCTTCAAAGATAGAAAGAAACTACAACTCACTCGACAGCAAATATTAGTAGTAAAGGAACATGGAAAGCCCATTTCCACTGCTCAAGCACTGATCAGTTTATTTATTTGGCACTGAGAAGCAGACATGAATCCGACTTGAATGAACAGGGCGACTGATGTTTGTACCTTTAAAAGCGCCTTGTGTGGGGAAAATTCCTAACATCTATTGGACACCATCTATGATTTGTCATTGAAAAGGAATTCCTGGTGGAGGTGATGTGGGCCTTCTGAAAGAACTTTGAAACCTACATTGCCTCTACGGCTTTATGAATGCTTTCTTCTAAAGGCGATGGGGTATAGTCGTTTCAGTAGTCCAATCTTTTCATGGTTTTTTGCCGAAATGAATCAATCAAATTCCCATAATCCGCTGTTGGACCCCTAACTTGTGGCCAGTAAGCTCTCACCAATCCATCCCTTGGTTACAGTGCAGATTTTACTATTCGATCTATTTCAGGGTCTACCCTAAGTTTAGTTCAAACGCCCCGCATTTCCTGTGAATTTTTGTTTCAATTTTCTAGAAATCCGAAACACTGACTCCATCCCAGAACATTTGAAATTTTGTGCAACTGCTAACTACCCCATGGGGATTCGGGGATCTCTAAAATTATCGCGATGCCAGATATTTCAAATCAAGTAAGGTATCAAAAACTGTAAATCGATAATCCGAAGAAACTGATACGTCTCAGTGAGCGTTTAGATTATCTGAAAGAAACTTAAACGTCTCAGTGAGCGTTTAGATTAGGGCTCTATTTCATGAGGTTGACAAAATATAGTATAGATAAAATGCTGCTTTTTTCTTACCCAATAGGTGAGATTAATAAACGATTTTACCTTGATATACTTGTAATTTCTATTGATTTGAGTGGCTGGTTTCATTGAACATCATCAAGTACATTAGTTCACAGGAAACCCAAAAAGATGAGATGTTCATTGTCGTTGAGTACATCATTACAATACATTTGGTGGAACTTTCACTTTGTTGGGACAGTGTTTTCGTTGCTTAAGAGGCCCACACCAACCCTCATCTACAAGATGTCAGGGTTTATCTGAGTAAAAACATGAATTGGGTGTTTGACCTTTCCACATTGGTAGGTAATTGATGTTTTGATAGATAGAAGATGGACGCAGAAACATTTTGTTTTTTTTTTTTTCCTTTGTAATTTGGCGATATGATTTTTTTCATGAGCCATTGATGGGCTTTTATTTAAATTGTATGTTTTAATCCTAAAATGAATTTAGTGTCTTTTTTGTAAATTTATATCATAAAACTATAATTTTCTGATTTGTAAAATAGATAAAATATAAATATATTTACTCTAAAAATAACAAACAAACAAAAAATATGTAAGAAGAATACAAAATATATAACACTGAATATATTTGAATGTGGATGCAAATATATTTGAATTATTAGTCATTTGCACAAAACCGAGGTACATATTATGTAAGCTGAATATATAATATATAATACTGAATATATTTGAATGTGGATGCAAATATATTTGAATACAACTCGAATTATCAGTCATATGCACAAAACCGAGGGACATAGTGCGAAGGAGTTGATAAATCATTCTTAAAATTTATGTTTAATATTTTTTATTTTATAAAATTTTTATTATTATATTAAATAAAAACTTATTTTATATATATATATATATATATATATATATATATACGCCGTAAGGCGTTTCCATCTGAAATGAACTCTCCCAAATGCCCTTCTGTCCTAATCGTAGCCGTTAGATTTTTTGTTAGACGATTGAACAAAAATCATCCGTCTAATTTAATAAAAAATGTTTTAAAACATTAAAATACCCTTAAAAAAACTCCGCTCGACATCTGTGCGCTTTTTACGGAGGAGTTACAGGTAGAGTCCATTTGAATTCTTAGTGGAGTTTATGGCAATGAACAATGCTCTCCGCTCCACATATGTGCGCTTTTTACGTAGGAGTTCCAGGTAGAGTCCGTTTGAATTCTTCATGGAGGTTATGGCGATGAACAATGACGCCACTAGAATGCTCACAAGGAGAGAATTCCAGCGAAAGGAGCTCAGAGAAATGTGGCGCTAGCGGCCTAAGGTCAATGGGAGCAGGCCCAGGGCTGTGGTGTTGCAGAGCTTCAAACCACCAAAGTCGGAATGCCAGAGACATCCACCCTAGCTTTCAACAATGTCCATTCACATGTTGCTATTTTTCCACACACTACTATTATTTACAAAATATCCATATTCAAAATACACATAACTAATACTTTCAACTCTAACTCATTATCATCCACCCTTTCTTTCAACAATGTCCATTCACATGTTGCTATTCTTTCACAAACAATTATTATTTACAAAATATCCATTTCCAGAATACACATAACTAACTATTGCAATTGTAACTCATTATCATCAACCCTTGCTTTCAACAATGTCCATTCCCATGTCCCTATTATTCCCCACTCTATGCTATTCTTCCCCACTCTATACATGTCCCTATTCTTCACCACTCTATGCCTTACGGCGTTTCCTTTGCAACATAAGGTGCAAATGCTAGTTATATTAATATTTCACATTGATTTCAGTGTAAGCACAAAAAATTACTGATAACATTCATTGATTTATGTGTTACAATGATCAACCATAAATAAAATACTTAATTTTTCATCTTAAATAAAATATTCGCTTACCTGAAATGTTTGATTCTTGAAATTGTAAAGTATTTGTAAATGAATACATTCTTATTATTCTCATTTTCCATCAATCAACATTGTTAGTCACTTTGCATTCAAACGAGGTAATAGAAAACAACTACCATTTGAAACTTTGGGTTTAACGCTCCATACATCACAATGATGATTTTGGAGAAAGCGATTATTAATATTGGAGAACAAGAGAGACAAGGTATGATGTTTTCTACAATGTTGAATTAAAGATTTGAATAGTCTATGATTTCAACCACCCTTTTCATATGATTGGTATGAAAATATGACAAAACTAACAACATGACAATACAAACATTAGAGGAAAATAGTTTGATATTGATCACAATGAAGACCATTTTTAATTGACTACATTCTTATTATTCACATTTTCTATCATTTAAAACTGTTATATTCACTTTGCATTTAAAATTTTTATTTAATTGTTTTTCATCATTCAAGATATTAACAACCTCTATCATTGTTGAATTGAGGCTTCTGTGATCCATATCAAGTTTATGAGAGACTTTTCGGCATAAATCACAAGAAATTTCATTTGTCGATGCGTTTCAAACCAACTAGTGTGGTTCATAATCAGGACAAGTTGAAGAGTCAGATCTAGATTACAAGTTAAATAGTCAGAGTAGAACATCCAATAGTAACTAACTAACGGCTATATTTGACTAGAAACGGCTAGTTAGACGGGACCCAAGGAAAAAGGGGGGGGGGATAACATGTTTATTTATTTATTAATTTATAATTAATAAATAAATAATTTATAATTAAAATAATTGAACAATTTAACATATAAGTATATCTAAATATTTAGAAATTCTAGAGGTTTATTCGTATACGTAAATTTATAATAAGATATATATGTATATTTATAATAATTATTTAATAGTTAACTCGTCTTTTAATTCATTAATACTTTAACCCCTATTATTTGATTAATTATTTAAATCCTTAATATTAACTCCCAAAAATTTTAAAAAATAATAAATAAATATGTTATCCCCCCCTTTTTCCTTGGATCTCGTCCAACTAGTTGTTTCCATTCAAATATGGCCGTTAGTTAGTCATTGTAGCTGTTTCCTAGTCAAATATAGTCGTTAATTAGTTACCGTTGGATGTTCTGCTTTGACTATTTAACTTGCAATCTAGATCTAACTCTTCAACTTGTCCTGACGATGAACCACACTAGTTGGTTTGAAACGCGTCGACGAATGAAATTTCTTGTGATTTACGCCGAAAAATCTCTCATAAACCTCTATCATCTCAACAAATTGAGGTAACTAAGCAAACTTAAAATTAAAATGACTAGATTAATCTTAGACATATTTAACATATTCAAAGTGATCAGAATAATTAATTTTGACCGTGCATGACTAAAAGTAGCCTAGATCCATCTTAACCCCGAATTTATCAAGCGTTGAGGAGGATCAAATCTCTCAAGGTGCAAACCTTCCTCAAGTTTTACACTAAAAAAAGGGGTTTGCAGGTCGAGAGATTTGATCCCTTTCAACACTTGATAGATCCAATGTTAAGATGGATATAAATAATATATTAATTTTACATGTTGGATATATTAATGTTATTATTGTGAATATATAAAAATATAATGCATGTATAAAAGTCAAGTTTGTTATAAAAATATGTTGTATTCAATTACGAGAAATGAGAAATGGTATGGTATTTTAAGCTTAGTTTTATTTTTATTTAAAATTGTTGGAAATACTGAGAGGGGGGTGAATCAATATTTCTTTTCAACTGTTATTGTTATCAATTTAGATTATTTACAATTTTAATCAAAGAAATGATTTTATTAAAATATAGAAAAATATTAAATACAATATCAGATGAATTTTGCCAAGAACCAACTCGGACTTTGATGAGGCTCCAACCTCTAGGGCCCCAACACTATCTTACCAAGGCACCGACCTTGAATTTAGGAGCACCAACTCCAAGGACACCAACCTTCCAATTCTGAGGCACCAACCCCAAGGGCTCTGACCCTATAGTGTTACTCTGTCAAGAAATGTTTGATTCCATTATACTGCTCCCAAGGACTTCTTTACCAGACCCTGTCCTTATAGTCTTTGTAACAGGTCGTTGTCTACCTTATGGCTTCACTTCGGGTTTGAGCCTTCCAAGATGAACCCAGTCAAAAGATCTCTCTATCTTTAGCTTCCTTCTTCACTCAAACTTTAGCTTCTGCTGCACCTTCGACATCTCCTAGATCTTCACCTTTCTCTGTTTCTTCAAGTTCACGACTTGTGAGTTGTTTCACTTTCTCTGTAATGGATACCAAAGATCAATGTTCTTCAACTTTAATGTTCCGGTGTATTTCTCCTCTGATCAACCTTTGGCTTCTTCTCCTCTGTTACTACTCGTCCTTTGGTTTTCTTTGAGTTCACAAGTTGTGAACTATTAATTCCTTTTCTATGTATTCTAATGCCAGAGATTGATGCTTAAGGTGAGGTATTTAGCTTGTATTTATATGGGTTTCGTCAATACCTAGAGGACACATCCATTTGGAAGGAGAGGACGACTTATCCAATTACTCATAAACTTGTTTATTTATCGAACATTTCATAGGAGAGACCATACCCATATGAGGTCCCACATCCATGCCATCAATCAGAATCGGAACTCATGAAAATCCCACAATTGCAACCCTATGGCTTCACGATATAACATCCTGATACCCCTACTGTCGATGGAGCAGATGAGATATAATATCAAACAACTTGTTAATAAATCTGTTGGGTCCATAGCTTCATCGCAATAACAACTTTCAGAGGTCTCTTACAAGTCATGCTCATAACATAGCTGATTGCCCTACTGCTGAAGGAGCGGATATAATATTAAACAGTCATTAATAAATCTGTTGGGTCAACAACCTCTATTGCAATCGGCAGTTTGGCTGCGTCAACCCTTAAGACTTGAGAAATGACTCTCGATGAGGCAGGCACGATATTACATAAAGGTGTATTCTAATGGAGCGGTCGGGTCCGCATATTATATCGCAATCAATGTTTTGAATGAAACATCCCTTTATGGTTTGCGATTATGTGACGGATGCGATATTATATTGAGTTGTATTATAATGGTGCATCAGGTCCGAAATGATATCGCAATCGCAAATTTTGGGCAGTGATACATGATAAAGCCGTCGATAAACTGCTGATATAATTCCTTCGATGCATTGTGGTCTTTAAAGAGTTTTCACTATTTATTATTGTTAACTCCTCCGTTATGGCTCTTACTCTTGGGTTCTCGCTCCTATGACTTCTCTTCTCTCTTCCACTCTTCCGATAGCTCTTTCTCCGCTACGTGTTCCTCTTTTCTCCTTTAGATGAACTTCTTCCTCTCTCTTTGGCTTCACGATGATTTCTAATGGCTTCCCTAATGGCTTTCCTCCTTGGCTTCTTTCTCCTGTTGCTTCACAGATCTGCTCTCCTTGGCTTCACATCATCATTTAGTATCCATAATATTGCCATATTGACATCAATGACAATCTAGAACAACAATCTCCCCCTTTGTCATTGATGGAAATTTTCTTCTTCTCCCCCCTTTGACATCAATGGAAAATGGAGTACACAAGGACTCCCTTGTCTAACTGCTCCTCCTGTCAAACTGCTCTCCCTATCACACGACATTTTAAGAATTGGTTTAGTGTGATGCTAAAGAAATAACCCCCATATTTTGATGAATATGTTCAAATGCTTCTCGAGGAATAAGTTTGGTGAAAATATCTGCAATCTGTTCCTTGGTATTGATATATTTCAACTTGATATTCTGTTCAACCACTTGTTCATGGAGAAAATGATAGTTTACTGGTATATGTTTGGTTTTTGAGTGCTTCACTGGATTTTTAGTGAGACTGATAGCACTTGTGTTATCACAATAGATGGTGATTGGCTATTTAGTTTCTATGTTGACAACCTTCAAAGCTTCCTTCATACATAGTATTTGTGTACAACAGTCAACTGTGACTATATATTGAGCTTCAATTTTAGAGAGAGATATAGATGATTGTTTTTTGCTGAGCCAAGCTACTAGGCAATCTCCCATAAAAAATGCACTTCCACTGGTGATTTTACAATCATCCATGCTTCCAGCCCAATCAATATCGGTATAAGATGTCATTGTAGTATTTGTGCTTTTGGGATACCAAAGACCAAAGTCAAGAGTTACTTTCAAGTATCTGAGAATTCTTTTCACAACCAGCATGTGGGATTTCTTAGGAGCTGATTGAAATCTTCCCACCATTCCCACTGCTTGCATAATGTCGGGCATTGTAGCAGTTAAGTATAAGAGAGCTCTAATTATTGACTTGTAAAGAGATGCATCTATGATATGAAAATGGGGCTCTTAGGCTTCTTGTTTAACTTACAAGAACCTCTCCCACCTCCAAAGCTTGAATTATTCCCAAGTATATTCGATTAACCAATAAGGAAATATGAAATGCTTGAAAATATAGGAATATGCTTGTATTTATTGTTGGCTATTTGTTTGCTTTAAAATCTGCTATGTATGCTGATATTTAAATGTGCTTGAACATATACATAAATGCATATAATAGCAAAAAATGTAGCAGTAAAACAAACACATGAGACAACAATTTAATTAGGAGTTCACCCAAAACTCTTGGGTTTCATCTCCATGAGCTCTAGTCAACTTGACTAGGCTCTCTGGGATTATGGTATTAGTATTTTACAAGTCTTGACTCAACTCCTGTTGTTCTACACATAGACAGTGGGTTCAAACACCATTTAATCCCCTCTGGCTCTTGAAGCTCTGGCTCTTGGCTCCTAGCTCTTGGCTCTGGCTCTTTGGCTCTGGTTCTGGCTCTTGGCTCTAACTCTGACTCTTTGGATTTTTGGCTCTCCACTCTGGCTTCTTTCTGCCTTCTACAACCTTCAGCTCCTGGCTTCACTTTAACTTCAAGTGACCCCAAAGGCTCCCTCAGCTGCTCCTTTTTCTTCCTCATTGCCTCCTTGGGCTTCTGTGCTGCTCCTTTTGCCTTGGCTTGGCTTTCAGCAACAGACCGTCTTCAAAAAAAACTCGGCCACCAACATTAACTCAGCAACAAACATAATTTGGCCACCGTTCTACAACCCAGCAGTCCTGTTTCTTTGCCGTTCTATGGCTTTTAAGCCAAATCGCGCTGCCTGTTTATCTCCCCTCTTGAGCTCTCTATCTTCAAGTCATCATCCCTTCATTTTCCTCCTCTGAGCGTTAGTAATCATTGCTAAATGCTTCTTGGGATGGATGCCACCTATTTGGTAACAGACAGGGCAATCGGTGCTTAAAATTCCTTTGAGCAATCATTTTCTGTTTACACAGAGAAACGCTGCCAAACACAGGAAAATCCTCAGAACACACAGCTCTGGAATTTAAAGTTTTATAATCCTAATTTATATCCCTATCGGGTCCGGTTAGGGATCACTTATCGCAATCGCAATTGGACTGCCCTCTTATTTTTCATTTAATAAATGAAACAGGCGAAATACATTAAAAATCGCATTTGGTGGATTTAAAAATATATATATATTTGCATTCCAGAATTCTATCGGGTTCGGCCATATCGCATCGCTAGTCGCAATGGCCCTTTGGCTACCCCTTTGGTATCGCCGACGTTGATCCACCAATATTGGCGATCACAGTCGTACTATCACGCGCACACACACACACACATATATAACATGGCCACTCCATTGTTTTCACCGATGGTGATCACTCCATCACATCACCCCAGTCCAGCGCACTATGCCTCTGATCAAACCCGTCGATCACCGCCGATGCGATATGCTGATTGGATTTGGACCTTTGATTGGCTAGATCTAATGACCCCTGTGCATTCATTGTTCTAATCTCCGATAGGTTCATTTTCATTGTTTTCTCATGGTTTTGGGGTCCCGATAGTGTAATGCGATAAGTCCAAGAATAATCCTCTCTCGATGGTCTTGCCCTTTGGGGTGATTTGGAAGACTTAGAGGGTTTTTAAACCCATTATTCAAGGGATTTTTGCCTTTTTTTCCTTTGAAAAAGGGAAACTTCATTTTATGATAGCTTTCCCATCTGAAGTCCGTTTTCGCCCATTTAAATTGCGTTGGATTTAAAATAAAGGGATCCCTACCATGAGACTATGTCTGAGAGCAACCTGCGATTTTAATTTTCCTCTGATTTACAAAGGATTTGTGCCATTTGGCACCTTTCACCTCTTGCATGAAGTCTTTTAGACTTAGAGGTTTATCCGGATCCATTTTTGGATCACGCCTTCCCACTAAAATAATTTTTGGTCTCCAATAGACTGATTTACTTATCTGAACAGTAAATGAGAGTGACTCACCCTCTTCTTTAAACCTCCTTACACTTGCCTATGCATAGTGCCTCTGAACCAGAGTTTCTGACCACTTCCCTTCTTTGGATGGGTTGGTCTTTTTGAGAAGAACTGTCTTCCTCCTTGCCTTCCTACAGAACTTCTACTGAAATGGTCATAGAAGGTAGTGTGAGATTCTTTGCCTTAATCATTGATCCAAGGTGGCTCAACAAATGTGAAGTACATCTGCTCCACAAAACTTTCATTTGTACTTGTTTGACAAGCTGTGTTACACAGTAATTTGTCACTGTCTTCATACTAGTCTTCCTACTGTGTCATGAGTCCAAATCATTCATGCTCATGCTCTCTGATGTTGCTAAATGACCCACTTTGCCAAAGTTTTTTCCATCATCGCGATTGTTGTAAAAATAAACACGCTGATGAGCGCTCCAAAACAGACCAAACGCGCTACCATCGCGGAAGTACACGTGATTCCTGCGATGGTCGAATTTCATGAGATAGCGCGACTGTTGCTTATATTTGATCGCGCTGACATGACTTTCTCCGTTATGCAGTAGCGATGTCAACGCTCCAGTATAGTTATGCACCCGCGATGATCCAGTCTGGGCAAGTTTGTTCTAACAGCCGGCCTTCCAGATGACTCCAGACTTGGTTGTTGGCCTTGTATATGTCGCCCACCCTTCTCTGGCATATCTGTTTCGTCATTTGAGCCACCTTCCTTGGAGATAAGCTCATCCTCCCACCATTCATGGAGACTCCTTCTCCTATTTAAGCCTCCACCATTGCTATGAGCTGCTAGTTTTGGAATTCATAGTGTTTGGAGTGTTGCTGAGAGTGTGTGAGCTTGATAGGTAGCTGGTGTGACAAGTGTGGGATTGTTAGAGAGCTTAAGGAAGGTTGTGAAGTGTTTTGATCTTGTATAAACTTGTGAGTGAGAGAGTTTTGTCTTGGGAGATCTACCTTCAAGGGTGAATGCTTGAGGAACTTGCTGGCTGGACCCTCTTGAGAAGGATTTGACGTCAGAACTATGGTTGTATTCTTCTTTGTTTATCAATAATAGACGATTATCATTATGGTTCCACTCTTATTGTCTCTATGATGGTTTTTGAGTTATATCCTTTCTGACTGATATATAGTTGCATCCATTGGATTTTATGCTTGTGTTTGTATCGTTCTTTGTATGTGCAGGTGTCCATGCACGAGGATCGTGGGGATTGTGACCGGCCAGAGCAAAGGAACGGGAGCGACGACTCTTCTACAAGTACTAGCGTTGGAATCCAGGTAGGCCCTCATCATCGGTCTTTGATTTGCAATTAGGAACCTGCGTGTTAGCGTTGTTTGATTGTTGCTAGACCCCATTTGGGCTAGTAGGGATCACCTCAGTCCGCAGAGGGGATTTACCTCCACAACAATTTGGTGACTCCACTGGGGATTTACCTTGTTGTTTGATTTGTAAACTTTAGATGGAGCCTGAAGCACGGCCAAGTAGCCTTCGAAATGCTATTTCTATGCATTAGCGAAGTAGATCAACGCCACTTCAGTCAATCTCCGGTTTGGTTTACGAACTGAACAACTTGGAGCTGGATTTTGTCCTTTTATGTTCATTCTTTCCTTGAGCTTGTTTTTGGTCTCTTTTCAAAGTTTGGGGATTAGTTCTCTGTTTCTTGGTTTCCTGGTTCGGTCTGGGAGATGCCTTGTTTGTTTAAAGATTGATTGTCTTGGTTTGGGAGTTTTTGGCTTGATTGTGGCTGTTTTTGAGCATCATCGCGGTTTATAATTAAACAGTCGCGCTGTCATCGCGCAACCCTTTCTGTGACCTCCTGATCATCGCATTAATACACCAAACAGTCGCGACAGTTCTGTAAATCGGACCATCACGGGTAAGGCGTGTACTTCCGCGCTGACATCGCATTGTTGCTACGCGTAGTTCTTTATCAGCGCATTGTTGCTGTGTATCACCCGCGCTGATTCCTGTAGAATTGAATTTCTTCAATTCTACCTCCTGAGCCTGTTGGTCTTGCTATCCCCTACTGTCCTCACTTGGTTTATGACTTGTTCTTCACTGTCTGGAGGTTGAAGCACTCTCTTGTGAGTCTTGTTGAGCGAATCGTGCCTTTTTGCTTTGTAATCTAGTTTTATTATTCCAAGTTTGTTGGATCAGCTTTGCTTGGTTACTCGTTTGTAAAGGTTCGTTTACTGCTTTCTATTTGTTTGATTGAGCCTTCCTCTTTGCTTGCTTTTGCTTGGTTGTTTAAGTGATCGTTATTGAACCAATCTTGACATTGTTTTGATTTCTTTTCACTACCTGGACACGGATCACAATTGTTTGGGGTCAACCGGTTTTTCACATTTGTTTGTTATTATTTCTCAAAGTTTGTTTAATGCACTTTGCCATCAACAAAAAGAAAAATCTCTTTTGCTTTGTATTAGTTAATGAGAACTAGAAGCTTTTCATTTTGATTAGTGATTAGTGATCTCAAAGAAAAGTTTGTTAAATTCCATTAGCTGCATTAGGGAAGTTATTTGTTGTTTTGTGATCATTTCGTTTGCGTGAAAGCCTTCAAACCCTCTTGTAACTAGCATTCATCGAATGGAATGACGTATTTTGGCATATAGTTTGCATTTAGGAAATTTTGAGAGATTTCATACGGTAAGGCCTGAAAACCGAAACCTAATACAAGATCAACCTTAAAATGAACTGAATGAACCTAAAAACGCATTGGAACATAACGCTCACTGTTTAGAGGTCTAGGCTAGAGACGTGCTCCGGCGTTGTTAAACCTAGTCACTTTTGTTTCACTTAATGTTGGGTGATTCCTCCTTCCGTGATGCAATAGTGGTCTAGCACGGATTTGAGCTCCCACGTACCGTTGAGTATATGGGGAGACCCCACTAGGTTATCATCCTTTATCCATAGGAAGTCGTGTCTGCTGCCTTACAAACCGTAACGCACCGAACACAGCATTCGGGAAGATTGACTGCCGTACGGAAAGTCCTTGGTTTTCATATGACTGCCAAGGTGTATATGCAGTTTTACGGATTTGTTTGGTAAACCTTTTGCCTAGCTCTCCAGAGTAGTCACTTTCATTCCTTTTCGGACTCTCTAAAAGAAAAGGTCCATCTGAGCACTTGTCACTTCAGGCTCATTAAACACTCGAAGGTGACTAGAGTCATCTTTTTGTCCTTTTCTCGACTCTTAAAAAATGAAAAGGTCAAGTTATGTCCTTGCGTCCTAAAATTTATTCGGCCACGATTCACATTTACCTGGTTAGATCTTGTTTGCGTTAGTTTGAGTAGGGTTCTTTCTCGTTTGGGATGGCAACTTCCCCGGAGTTTACCAACCCGGGCATCCCCTCTGATGGGAATCCTGGTCATTTCCCTCCTTTTGGAAATGTTGGCGCTCCTTACATGGCAACGTTGTCCCTTCCAGGGTTAACTGTTGGGTTGCCTATTTGGTTGTTCTCAACATCTCTGGTCCCTACCATCTCAACTACTGGTCAATCAGTTCCTCCACCCGAAAAACATCATGTTGATTCTAAGGTGGACCTCTCCCCTTCTTCGCCTGTTTCTACGTCCTCATCTTCTACTTCGCCTGGTGAAAGTCTGGATTCAAGTAACTAGGTGGCTAAGAAGAAGAAGAAGAAGACGAAGAAGAAGAAGTCTCATCAGCGAGAGGATAAAAGTGCAGTGACTACTCCAAATACACCTCAAGTCGAGCCACCTTCTGCTCCTCGGCGGAAGGTCAAATTTCCTTGTAGATTGTGCAAGGATGACCACCTTCTTCGTGATTGTCCTGGCATTCCCAGGATCCTTGAAGTATGGTCTTGCGATCCGGCTCGTCCCTCATTGTCCTCTGAAGTTCATGGCGATGCCACCCTATCAACTGACAACATTCAGAAGAAAGGGAAGATTCGAATCCCCTGTAGACTATGTGAGGGCAATCATCCCCTTCACCTTTGTCCGCTCATGGATAAAGCTTCCGCTATCTTGGAAAGTCTTACAGCTTCCTCACCCCAACTTCCTGTTGGTTATCAGAGGCTCTCTTCTGACCCCCTCCTTGTGGACAAAGAGATCAACTTAGATTCTTCTCTTGTCTGTCCTCCTCCTTCCGAACCTGGCTGTGCCAAGCCTGTTCCAGACCAACCATTGGTCAGAGAGAGTGTTGACTTGGGTTCACCACCTGTTGATCACTCTGTTTCGGAAGAGCATCATGCCCATGTCCTTCTCATCTCCTCAGATTCCCCTGAGTCCAGAAATGACTCTCCTATCGCAGCTGCTCCCGAAAGTCCTTCTTCGGTTCCTAGAGAGCATGGGGGCAATCATACAATTCCCCCACCAAGTAGTTTGGCCATCTCCTTCGACTGGAGTCACCTGACTGCTTTCCGCCTTCCATCCCATGTGCCTTTCCAGATTACAGTACTTGCCTAAGATAAGGCAGTACCTAGCACTGTTTTGGATGAAGGTGCGTATGTCAGTCTTATGCCGTCCACTACTTGGCAAGCTTTAGGTTCCCCGCAGCTTGGGCCGGTCGCACAGAATCTGTTAGCATTTGACGGGGGAACTAGTCAACCTCTAGGGGTCCTCCCAAAATTTCCTATTACTTTGGGAGGCAAAACCGTCTATATGGACGTGCTGGTTGTCTAGGGTGCTTTAGATTTTAGTCTTCTCCTTGGCCGTGACTATGTTTATGCCATGGGGGCCCTTGTCTCTTCGCTTTTCCATGTGGTTTGCTTTCCACACACCGGAAGAGTCGTGACTATAGATCAATTATCGTTCTTTAGTCCCCCGGTGTCTCCTGCGCAGCTACCACCCCCTCCTGGTTTTTACCCACCGGTTGTGTCTGCCCCACCACAGGTCAACTACGTGGCTACCTACCCCGTGCCTGTATTCCATGATGATGCCGTCGTGCATAATGTCCTGGGGGCATTGGGTCCTGACTTCCAAGATGTTGTCCTTCCACCGGGAGTACCATTCTTGGAAGTGACGACTTCCTGTTCATTATGATGAAGTTCGTTTGGAGCACAGTTCCTTGTCTTGTGTCAAGCTCGTTAAAAAATGAAACAAGGGTTATGAGGATAGTTCTTTCACTCGGTCAACCTCATTAAAAAATGAAACAACTCCCTTTCCAAATTGAGTCTTTGATTAAGATCTCGTAAAATCCAAAGTCGAGTCTTTCCAAGATCTCGAAGTGAACCTTCATTCCATCCACCTCATTGAATGCAATGAAGCTTGGGGGGCATGTACCTCGATTTGCGTTATTATGCTGGGGGCATGCAAACTTATAACAAGCATAGTTTTTCGTTTAAAGCTTGTGTAAACATGAAACCAAATCCAAGCAAAGTTCTCCATGGTTCAAGCTTATGTAAAAATGAACCCATACCTGATTTACATCTCGTGATTTCCACTTTATCCTTTAAATTCTGCTAGATGAGCCTTGGTTGTTTCATTCCATTGCTACCCTCTCTTTGGCCGATCATATACTCTTACTTGGTTGTTTTTCCTTTCCTGAGGAACTGCAGCGATGAGTGGTTTTAATAGCCAGCCTCTTGACCATTACATGTTTTGAGCAGTTCCACCATTGCCGGAACCAGTTGCTACCCTTTATACCACTCGTTCCTCTAGGACGAGTCACCTTTAAGCTCTTTTCTGACTCGTAAAATATGAAAAGATTACCGAGTATTTTTCCCTTTTTGACTCGTTAAAGAAAATAAAAATTGAGGTTTGCTTTCAGCTCCTTTCCGACCATTTAAAGACGAAAAGATTGCCGAGTTTTTCCTCTTGACTCGTTAAACGTAAATAAGAGGCGTTGTCTTTAAACTCTTTTCCGACTGTGTAAAAATGAAAAGATTGTCGGACCTTTGTCATTTCAGGTTTGTTAACGGTGACGAAGCGACGTGGTTTCGATCGCTTTTTTACTTTTTCAGATCGAAATCACTAATGAAAAGTACTCCTCGATCGTAATGATCGGGCGGTTCTTTCGAGAATTGTTTCATACTTTTTCGGGCTTGAGAGACACAACTTTACGAAAAAGGACCCCCCTTGGAGTTTACTTTTCTGCTGTCTTTTCAAACTCTCTAAACATGAAAAGGCGCCGAGTTTTTCCTTTGTCAGACTCGTTAAAACTTAATGACATCGGAGTCTGTCAAAATGACGCTTTTCAAGCATATGCTATCCCCGTCATGCTTGTCATCAAAAAATAACCGGGGTACTCGCCAGCAATGGTGGGGAAAATGGAACCACAATCATTGTCATGTCGGCGGTATGTCGCTCTTGAACATGGCACTTGTCTGCATTCGTGTTTGGGTGGGAACATCTCATCTTGTATTTACGCTTGCCTCCGTGGGTTTGGGTTACCCTGTTTGACCTCTCATCTGCTCATTGCCTTGTCACCATGACCCCTGATCGTTTAATGTCAAATACTGCCAAGTCCACTATTGTGCCGTCGATATGTTCAAGAGAAGTTGACCTCTGCAGAATACTCAACCTCCCTCTGATACCTCACACAAAACATCTTATCCTTATTTGTCTCGTGCCGATGATGTGGGAAACATTATGGCCCACCTTCGATCAAGGTCACTTCCTGTCGACTTCAGTACATTATCCAGGAAGTTGACCGAGAGACTCCCTTTAGGTGCCTTGGAGCCTGCATGCCTCAATGGCAGGTTCTTCGTGTTCGACGCGAGGTTTTCATCATTGGCCTCTGATCGAATGATTCTACGGGTGTTCGATGCCAGCTCACTGATTCGCACGTCGTAGATTGTACCTATAGTACCTTGAGGAACATTGTCCTTATTGGTGGTACCTCTCGCGTCTGTTAACAGTTTTCATCATTGACTGGTAATCAGACGATGTTCTTGCATGTTCGACTTCAACTCCTATATTCACATGCTTGAACTTGTACTTTGTTCGGGTCGAGATGGAGCGCAAGACCCTGGATTTTGTCTATTGAGATCCAGGTTGCGATTTTGTGGATTATTATGATCATTACATGACTCGTTGATGGATGGCTACGACCATACCTGAGTTTTCATGGATGACTGCGACCATACCTTTATTATCATTATGGTCTCACTAGCTGGGTGGCTGCGTCCATACGACAGACCCATTTCGTATGTCTTTTGGATGGCTGCGCCCATGCCTAGACTACATGTACTTGATTATCAGAGATATCAGTAGTACTTGCGTGCAGGTTATTCCTAGTGGTGTTCCAGTTCAGTCAGTTTCGTAAAGCATTTCACCCCTCCCACTCTCTTGGGCTTCATGCTTTAGGGGGCATCTGTTACACAGTAATTTGTCACTGTCTTCATACCAGTATTCCTACTGTGTCATGAGTCCAAATCATTCATGCTCATGCTCTCTGATGTTGCCAAATGACCCACTTTGCCAAAGTTTTTTCCATCATCGTGACTGTTGTAAAAATAAACGCGCTGATGAGCGCTCCAAAACAGACCAAACGCGCTGCCATCGCGGAAGTACACGTGATTCCCACGATGGTCGAATTTCATGAGACAGCGCCACTGTTGCTTATATTTGATTGTGCTGACATGAATTTCTCCGTTATGCAGTAGCAATGTCAGCGCTCCAGTATAGTTATGCACCCGCGATGATCCAGTCTGGGCGAGTTTTTTCTAACAGTCGGCCTTCCAGATGACTCCAGACCTGGTTGTTGGCCTTGTATATGTCACCCACCCTTCTCTGGCATATCTGTTTCGTCATTTGAGCCACCTTCCTTGGAGATAAGCTCATCCTCCCACCATTCATGGAGACTCCTTCTCCTATTTAAGCCTCCACCATTGCTATGAGCTTCTAGTTTTGGAATTCATAGTGTTTGGAGTGTTGCTGAGAGTGTGTGAGCTTGATAGGTAGCTGGTGTGACAAGTGTGGGATTGAGAGAGATCTTAAGGAAGGTTGTGAAGTGTTTTGATCTTGTATAAACTTGTGAGTGAGAGAGTTTTGTCTTGGGAGATCTACCTTCAAGGGTGAATGCTTGAGGAACTTGCTGGCTGGACCCTCTTGAGAAGGATTTGACGTCAGAACTATGGTTGTATTCTTCTTTGTTTATCAATAATAGACGATTATCATTATGGTTCCATTCTTATTGTCTCTATGATGGTGTTTGAGTTATATCCTTTCTGACTGATATATAGTTGCATCCATTAGATTTTATGCTTGTGTTTGTATCGTTCTTTGTATGTGCAGGTGTCTGTGCACGAGGATCGTGGGGATTGTGACCGGCCGGAGCAAAGGAACGGGAGAAACGACTCTTCTACAAGTACTAGCATTGGAATCCAGGTAGGCCCTCATCATCGATCTTTGATTTGCAATTAGGAACCTGCGTGTTAGCGTTGTTTGACTGTTGCTAGACCCCATTTGGGCTAGTAGGGATCGCCTCAGTCCGCAGAGGGGATTTACCTCCACAACAAGCTACCAACAACAATTGTTAACAAAACAGGCATAGGACAACAACTGGATGGACTAACTCCTTCTTCAACAAAAGAAACATATTTCACATCTTGTGAACACCTCCATGTCTTACATCTGCATACAAATGATGGACTAGATGACAAGTCCACAAAACATGCCTTTAAAAAAATGGCCCTTCAAGACAAGCATGTAGAAAAAGACCATTAGGACTCTTTTTCCAAAATATGAAACTTTCATCATTTTCTCCATTTGGAGACCAAATTAACTTCTTTCAAGTCAACATGGCATCCCATGCAATGCATGCATTTCATCCCTCAACTTTCACTTAAGCACGCTGTACTTTCGAAGTTGAAATGAAATATAATGTAGATGCATCAATAGACATGCAGTCTTAATCAGATAAGAACTCTAACTATTCCTTACCAATCCATTTCAAAGGTACTACCTTTGCTTGCACATCAACATCAACATGTGAATCATTTTGAGACACATCATTCATGGAATCTTCACTTCTATTTCTCTTTCCACTTTCTTCAGCTTGGGTGGAAGCATTGTTGGATTCAATGTCCAACACTTTGCAGCAAGATGTCCTTGCTTATGGCAGTAAGTGCACTGCATGTGCATCCTCCTGATAGCATGATTTACCTTGTCCAATGGACCTTTGGATACTTGCTTCTTTTCCTTCTTCTGCTTCCTGTATGCGGCCATTTTCTTCCAACATCTAGAAACATCATGGTTATCCAAATGACAAAAGGAACATGCAACTCTTTCCCCATACTTATGTGGAAATTTATCATGCTTTGAAAAATCAAAAGGAATATGATTAGAACCAGATTTATACCTGCCTCTTTCACCTTTATTGCCTTCATGAGGAGGTGAAGCAAATGATGAAGTGGCCCCCTTTGGAACACCATCAAACTCTTCAAGGATGTTAGAGTCTCCCCAACTCTCTGGTCCAATTGTGTGCTTTTGAACACTTGCATCCTGCAATTGATGTTTCAAGCTATTGCATTCCTCTTGAATACAACCTTCACACTTTTGAGGTAGAGGACATGAACTGAAACTCCTCCTTGGGACTCTTTCAATGGCTTTCATGGCAGATTTGGAATTCTCTCCGTAAGACTATCCATAGCCAAGGCCCAAATATTTAGGCCTTTCCTCAACCATTATTGGTTCAACAATACCTTGTGCATGCTTTCCCAAGCCCTTTCCTTCATAGCCCATCTTGGACATTAGCTTGGAACCTATGCCTTTAGTATGTTTCTCAAAAGAACCAATACAATTATTCTCAGAAGAAATTGAAGACAAACTGGAATGGCTTACCTCTTCTTCAAGCTGGTACTTGAGTAAGGCTTCTTGGGGAACAAAGAGCTGTGTTTCCAACTCATGCATCCTCTTTAGGTTCATATTTGCAATATGAAGTTGCCTCTCCATTTCCTGCAATTTGTTAGCAAGCAACTGCTTCTCTTCCTTCAAGACCCACTTATAGAAGTTGTCATTATGCCAATGAACAAAAAAAAATTCAACAAGATAAATAAAGAGCTTATTTAAGCAACCTCTTGCAATAAACCTCTTATGCTTTGGATTGTTTTGAGGTCCTTGGGATAGAAGAATGCCTTCAGCTCATCTTCCTTCTACAAACTCAGCAAATAGTCAGTCTGCAAAGAAGCATACAGTCAACCTCTTGTTGTTCAAACACCTTTCAGACAAGCAATCTTTGCTCTGTCAATCAAGCATTCTGATATAATCCTTCTTTGAAGGTGTGGTTAACCAAACTTAAGCTTTGATACCACCTGATCTGAAAATGGGGCTCTTATGCTTCTTGTTTAACTTACAAGAACCTCTCCCACTTACAAAGCTTGAATTATTCACAAGTCTATTTGATTAACCAATGCGGAAATAAGAAATGCTTGAAAATATAGGCATATGCTTGTATTTATTGTTGGCTATTTTTTTGCTTTAAAATCTGTTGTGTATGCTGATATTTAAATGTGCTTGAACATATACATAAATGCATATAACAGTAAATAATGCAGCAGTAAAACAAACACATGAGACAAAAGTTTAATTATGAGTTCACCCAAAACTCTTGGGCTACGTCTCCGTGAGCTCTAGTGAACTTGACTAGGTTATCTGGGATTATGGTATTAGTCTTTTACAAGTCTTGACACAACTCCTTCTGTTCCACACATAGACAGTGGGTTCAGACACCATTTAATCCCCTCTAGCTCTTGAAGCTCTGGCTCTTTGGCTCTGGTTCTGGCTCTTGGCTCTGACTCTGGCTCTTTAGCTCTGGCTCTTTAGCTTTTTGGCTCTCTGCTCTGGCTTCTTTCTACCTTTTGCAACCTTCAGCTCCCTCGCTTTTCACTTGAACTTCAAGTGACCCCAAAGGCTCCCTCAACTGCTCCTTTTTCTTCTGCGCTGTCTCCTTGGGCTTCTGGCTGCTCCTTTTGCCTTAGCTTGGCTTTCAGCAACAAACAATCTTCAACAACAGCTCAGCCACCAACATTAACTCAGTAGCAAACATAATTTGGCCACCATTCTACAACCCAACAGCCTGTGTCTTTGCCATTCTGTGGCTTTTAATCCAAATTGCGCTGCCTGTTTATCTCCCCTCTTTGGCTCTTTGTCTTCAAGTCACTGTCCCTTCATTTTCCTCCTCTGAGCGTTAGCAATCATTGCTAAACGCTTCCTGGGATGGATGCCACCTATTTGGTAACAGACAGGGAAATCGACACTTAAAATTCCTCTGAGCAGTCATTTTCTGTTTACACATAGAAACGTTTCCAATCACGGGAAAATCCACAGAACTCATAGTTCCGGACTTTAAAGTTTTATAATCCTGATTTATATCCCTATCGGGTCTGCCTGGGGATCACTTATCGCAATCGTAATTGGCCTACCCCTTTGTTTTTCGTTTAATAAACGAAACAAGCGAAATACATTAAAAATCGCATTTGGCGGATTTCAAAATATACATATTTGCATTCCAGAACCCTATCGAGTCCAGCCATATCACATCGCTAGTTGCAACAGCCCTTTGGCTTCCCCTTTGGTATCACCGACACTGATGCACCGATATCGGCGATCACTGTCAGACTATCGCGCGCACACAGACACACACACACACACAGATATATATATATATATATATATATATATATATCTAACATGGCTGCTCCATTGTGTTCGCCGATGGCGATTCGCCGATTTTAGTAATCGCTTCATCGCATCACCCCGATCCATCGCACTATGCCTCTGATCAGACCCATTGATCACCGCCGATGCGATATGCCGATTGGATCTGGACTGTTGATCGGCCAGATCTGACGACGCCTGTGCATTCATTGTTCCAACCTCCGATAGGATCATTTTCGTTGTTTTCTCATAGTTTTGAGGTCCCGATAGTGTAATGCGATAAGTCCAAGACTTCTCCTCTCTCAGTAGTCTCGCCCTTTGGGGAGATTTGGAAGAATTAGAGGGTTTTTAGACCCATTATTCAAGGGATTTTTGCCTCTTTTTCCTTTGAAAAAGAGAAGCTTCATTTTATGATAGATTTCCCATATGAAGTCTGTTTTCACCCATTTAAGTTGCGTTGGATTCAGAATAGAGGGATCCCTGCCATGAGACTATGTCTGAGAGTAGCCTGCGATTTTCATTTTCCTCTGATTTACAAAGGATTTGTGCCATTTGGCACCTTTTACCTCTTGCATGAAGTCTTTTAGACTTAGAGGTTTATCTAGGATCCATTTTTGGATCACACCTTCCCACTAAAATAACTTTTGGTCTCCAAAATACTGATATACTGATCTGAACGGTAAATGAGAGTGACTCACCCTCTTCTTTCAACCTCCCTACACTTGCCTTTGCATAGTGCCTCTGAACTAGAGTTTCTGACCACTTCCCTTCTTTGGATGCGCTGGTCTTCTTGAGAAGAACTGTCTTCCTCCTTGCCTTCCTACAAAACTTCTACTGAAATGGTCATAGAAGGTAGTGTGAGCTTCTTTGCCTTAATCATTGATCCAAGGTGGATCAACAAATGTGAAGTACATCTGCTTCACAAAACTTTCATTTGTACTTGTTTGACAAGTTTCCAATAACAACTGTTAACAACAACATGCATATAGACAACAAGTAGATGGAATAACTCCTGCTTCAACAAAAGAAACATATTTCACATCTTGTGAACACCTCCATGTCTTATATTTGCATACAAATGATGGACTAGATGACAAGCCCACAAAACATGCTTTTAAACAAATGACCCTTCAAGTCAAGCATGTAGAAAAAGACCTCTTTTTCCAAAAGATGAAACTTTCATCATTGTCTCCATTTGGAGACCAAGTTAACTTCTTTCAAGTCAACATGGCATCACATGCAATGCATGCATTTCATCCCTCAACTTTCACTTAAGCACACTGTACTTTCGAAGCTGAAATGAAATATAATGTAGATGCATCAATGGACATGCAATATTAATTGAATAAGAACTCTAACTATTCCTTACTAATCCATTTCAAGGGTACTACCTTTACCTGCACATCAACATCAACATGTGAATAATTTTTAGACACATCATTTATGGAATCTTCACTTCCATTTCTCTTTCCACTTTCTTCAGCTTTGGTGGAAGCATTGTTGGATTCAATGTCCAACACTTTGCAACAAGATGTCCTTGCTTATGGCAGTAAGTGCAATGCATGTGCATCCTCTTGATAGCATGCTTTGCCTTGTCCAATGGACCTTTGGATACTTGCTTCTTTTCCTTCTTCTGCTTCCTGTATGTGGCCATTTTCTTCCAGCATCTAGAAACATTATGGTTATCCAAACCACAAAAGGAACATGCAACTCTTTCCCCATACTTATGTGGAAATTTATCATGCTTTGCAAAATCAAAAGGAATATGATTAGGACCAGATTTATACCTGCCTCTTTCACGTTTATTGCCTTCATGAGGAGGTGAAGCAAATGAAGAAGTGGCTCCCTTTGGAACACCATCAAACTCTTCAAGGCCGTTAGAGTCTCCCCAACTCTCTAGTCCAAGTGTGTGCTTCTGAACACCTACATCCTACAATTGATTTTTCAAGTTATTGCATTCCTCTTGATTACAACCTTCACACTTTTGAGGTAGAGGACATGAACTGAAACTCCTTCTTGGGACTGTTTCAATGGCTTTCATGGCAGCTTTGGAATTCTCTCCATAAGACTGTCCATAGCCAAGACCCAAATATTTAGGCCTTTCCTTAACATTTATTGGTTCAACAATACCTTGTGCATGCTTTCCCAAGCCCTTTCCTTCATAGCCCATCTTGGAAATTAGCTTGGAACCTATGCCTTTAGTATGTTTCTCAAAAGAACTGATACAATTATTCTCAGAAGAATTTGAAGGCAAACTAGAATGGCTTACCTCTTCTTCAAGCTGGTACTTGACTAAGACTTCTTGGGCAACAAAGATCTATGTTTCCAACTCATAAATCCTCTTCAGGTTCATATTTGCAATATGAAGTTGCCTCTCCATTTCCTGCAATTTGTCAGCAAGTAACTGCTTCTCTTCCTTCATGGAATTCAACTACTTTCTAAGCATGATGTTATTCCTTCCATCCTCATACATATCTCTCACCATATCAATCATGGTGGACAATTCTTGCTTCATGTCTTCATCAAAGAGTCTCATGAAGAATGTAGAATTTGAGGACCCACTTGTAGAAGTTGTCATTATGCCAATGAACAAAAGAAACTTCAACAAGATAAATAAAGAGCTTATTTAAGCAACCTCTTGCAACAAACCTCTTGTGCTTTGGATTGCCTTAAGGTCCTTGGGATAGAAGAATGCCTTCAAATCTTCTTCCTTCTGCAAACTCAGCAAATAGTTAGTCTGCAAACAAGCATACAATGAGCGTCTTGTTGTTCAAACACCTTTCAGACAAGTAGTCTTTGCTCTGTCAATCAAGCATTCTGATATAATCGTTCTTTGAAGGTGTGGTTAACCAAACTTAATCTTTGATACCACTTGATCTGAAAATGGGGCTCTTAGGCTTCTTGTTTAACTTACAAGAACCTCTCCCACTTCCAAAGCTTGAATTATTCCCAAGTCTATTTGATTAACCAATGCAGAAATAAGAAATGCTTGAAAATATATGCATATGCTTGTATTTATTGTTGGCTATTTTTTTGCTTTAAAATCTGTTGTGTATGCTAATATTTAAATGTGCTTGAACATATACATAAATGCATATAACAGTAAATAATGCAGCAATAAAACAAACACATGAGAGAGAAATTTAATTAGCAGTTCACCAAAAACTCTTGGGCTACGTCTCCGTGAGCTCTAGTCAACTTGACTAGGTTATTTGGGATTATGGTATTAGTCTTTTACAAGTCTTGACTCAACTCCTTCTGTTATACACATAGACAGTGGGTTCAGACATCATTTAATCCCCTCTGGCTCTTGATCTTAGCTCTGGCTCTTTGGCTCTGGTTTTGGCTCTTGGCTCTGACTCTAGCTCTTTAGCTCTGGCTCTTTGGATTTTTGGCTCTCCGCTCTGCTTCTTTCTGCCTTCTGCAACCTTCAGCTCCCTAGCTTTTCACTTGAACTTCAAGTGACCCCAAAGGCTCCCTCAATTGCTCCTTTTTCTTCTGCACTACCTCCTTGGGCTTTTGCGCTGCTCCTTTTGCCTTGGCTTGACTTTTAGAAACAGACAGCCTTCAACAACAGCTTGGCCATCAAAATTAACTCAGAAGAAAACATAATTTGGCCACCGCTCTACAACCCAGCAGCCCTGTGTCTTTGTCGTTCTGTCGCTTTTAAGCCAAATCGCACTGCCTGTTTATCTCCCCTCTCGAACTCTCTATCTTCATGTTGTTGTCCCTTCATTTTCCTCCTCTGAGAGTTAACAATCATTGCTAAATGCTTCCTGGGATGGATGCCACCTATTTGGTAATGGAAAAGGAAATCGACGCTTAAAATTCCTCTTAGCAGTCGTTTTCTGTTTACACAAAGAAACGCTACCAAACACGGGAAAATCCGCAGAACACACAGTTCCAGACTTTAAGGTTTTATAATCCCGCTTTATATCCCTATCAGGTCCGCTTGGGGATCGCTTATCGCAATCGCAATTGGCGGATTTAAAATTATATATATTTGCATTCTAGAACCCTATCGGGTCTGGTCATATCGCATCGCTGGTCGCAATAGCCCTTTGGCTTCCCCTTTGCACACACAGATATATATATATATATATATATATATATATAGAGAGAGAGAGAGAGAGAGAGATAGATATAGATATATATATATATATAACATGGTCACTGCATTATGTTCGCCGATGGCGATCCGTCAATTTCGGCGATCGCTCCATCGCATCGCTCTAGTCCATCATGCCATGCCTTTGATCAGACCTGCTGATCACCACCAATGCAATACGTTGATCAGATCTGGACCGTTGATCAGCCATATCCGATGGCCCCTGTGCATTCATTGTTCCAACATCCGATAGGCTCATTTTCACTGTTTTCTCATGGTTTTGGGGTCCCGATAGTATAATGCGATAAGTCCAAGACTTCTCCTTTCTCGGTGGTCTCTCCCTTTAGGGAGATTTGGAAGACTTAGAGGGTTTTTAGACCCATCATTCAAGGGATTTTTTCCTCTTTTTCCTTTGAAAAACTGCAACTTCATTTTATGATAGCTATCCCATCTGAAGTCCATTTTCGCTCATTTAAGTTGCGTTGGATTCAGAATAGAGGGATCCCTGCCATGAGACTATGTCTGAGAGCAGCCTCTAATTTACAAAGAATTTGTGCCATTTGGCACCTTTTAACTCTTGCATGAAGTCTTTTAGACTTAGAGGTTTATCCAGGATCCATTTTCGGATCAATATACCATGGGAGGGGGGGGGATTCATCATTTTTTCTTAATTTGCAGTTTGTGGTCATTGGTGTGCTCATAGGTGCTCATTCTTCCATTTCGTATCTTTTACGCATGTCTTTGATATATTTTGTTTGAGAGATAAACATACCTGCTGTGGTTTGTGATACTTGTAGTCCAAGGAAGTAGGATAGCTCACCAATCATTGACATTTCAAATTCTTTTGACATATTTTGAGCAAACTCATGGCTCATTTAATCATTATTGCTAGCAAAAATCAGATCATCAACATATACAAGGGTGATTAGTAGTTTATCCTCATCCATCTTCATGTAGAGATTACTTCCTGCCACCCCCTTTTTGAAGTTTTCTTGTTGTAGATAGTGATCCAATATTGCATACCACACTCTAGGAGTAGGTTTCAAACTATATAATGCCTTTTTCAAGTTACATACAAAGTCTTTTCCTTCTACTAGATCAAAACTTTCCGGTTGCTCCATGTAGATTTCTTCCTTGCGTTCCCCATTCATAAATGTTGATTTTACGTCCATTTGATAGAATTTGAATCCTTTTGAGCATGCAAATGCCAAGAACATCCTTATAGCTTCCATACGAGCTACTAGTACAAAGTTTTCTTCTAAATCGATTCCTTCAATTTGTGAATAACCCTTACAGACAAGTCTTGCGTTATTTCTAATGATTTTTCCATCTTCATTCATTTTGTTTTTGAAAACCCACTTAGTTCCAATTATTTTTTATCCTTTGGATGAGGTACCAGCTCCCATGTCTCATTTTTCTCAATTTGAGACATTTATTCTTCCATGGCTTCCACCCAATGAGGATCCTTACTTGCTTGAGTAAAACTTTCTAGTTCTATCATAGATAGGAGAGAAACATCATTTTTCTTTCATGTACTTGTCACCCTTCTTCAGGTTTGTATTCCTTCATATACATTGCAAATAATCTGCTCTTCTGGGTGATGTTTTTGGAGGAATTCCACTTTTGAAGGAGTTTGAGATGGTTCTTTTTATTTTTGTTTTTCTTGATTTTTTCCTCCTTTTCAGGTTCTTCACTTTCTTCAATAAAAGGGGTCAACTTCATGATCTTTAATTTTCTTTTCTGGAAGGCCTTCATCAATCTTTACATCAATTCTTTCCACTATTTTCCATAATCGATTACTGTAGCACTTGTAAGCATTTCTTCTGGTAGAATATCCAAGAAATATTCCTTCATCAACCCAAGAATCAAATTTTCCTGGTGAGTCATCATTGATCTTTATGAAGAATTTGCTTCCAAAAATCTTGAAGTATTTTACTGAAGCAGGTCTTCCTTTCCATAATTCATAAGGATTCTTCTCATTATTTGGTCTTAGTTGAGTTCGATTCAAGGTATAAACTGTTGTCCCGATTGCTTCCTTCCAAATTTTTGGCTACAAGTCAATTGCTAGTAACATAGTTCTTGCCATTTCTTGAACAATTTGGTTTCTCCTTTCAACTACCCCATTTTTCTTAGGTGTTCTAGCAATAGAGAGTTCTCTTTCGATTCCATGTTCGTTACATAATTCATCAAATTCTTTGATGTGAATTATCCCCCTCTATCCATTCTAAGACATTTAATTTTTGAGTCCTTTTCATTTTCTACAAGAGTTTTAAGATTCTTAAAGAATTCAAAGGCTTCAAATTTATATTTTATGAAATATACCCACATCATTCTAGTATAGTCATCAATAAATAAACCAAAGCACCTTTCTCCTTGGAGTGCTAGAGTCCTGGTTGGCCCACATAAATATGCATGAATGATCTCAAGAGGATTTGATGTGGAGAATTCCTTAGTTTTGTGGTTTGCTCTAGTTTTCTTTCCATGTTGACATGGGCCACATACAACTTGATCTGGTTTGAACATTTTTGGAATGTCGCTTATTGCATTGATTTTGCTGATATTGATCAAGTTATCAAAACTTGTATGCCTCAGTCGCTTATGCCACAATCGGATTTCATTTGTTTGACTTAGATAACATTTATCTTCTTGAATTGTGTTCAGAATGTAGACATTATCTGATGTTTTAACTCCTTTTGCCACAAGTTCTCCTGAGGAAGAGTTCCTTATTTCACAATTTTTAGTGTCGAAGACAACATTATGTCCTTGATCATAGATTTGGCTAACACTAAAGAGATTGTGTTTGAGCCCATCTACCAGCAAATCATTTTGAGCCTTTCCTTTTCCATTAATAAGGGCAATGGTCCCTTTTCCAACAATTTTGGCAGACCCACTCCCAAAGGATATATTTCCTTCATTTTCGTTTAATGAGACAAACTTCCTTTTTTCACGTGTCATATGTCTGGAGCACCCACTATCCACAAACTAAAGATTTTCATCACTATGAGCACATAGAGCTAGACAACATTTATCCTTATTGGGATTTTCATCTTTTGCTTCTCTACTTTTGAAGGGGAAATTTTGTTCGTTATGTCCATTATCATTACAAAATGAGCAAATTGGATCAAATTTGGCCAAAGGATCAAAAGAGTTGAAGGTATTGATTTGTCCTTTCCCTTTGACACTACATGGTTTGTTTTTCTGATCCTTCAATCTTGGTGCTTCATTCTTACGAGCCATGCAATCTTTAGCTTGATTACCAAAATTTTTACAATAATAACAATGCCCAAGATAGATAGTTTGGTACTTGTTATAATAGCCATGATTTGAATAAACCTTCTTTCTTGGAGTTTCTCTTTCTTCATTCTTTGGATTTGAATTGGGCCTTTGATGAAACGATTTTTCTTCTTTTGGATTGCTGCAAAGTACGTGGTGTAGCTTTTTGCATGATCCTTAGCACTTGTTGATTCTTCTTTAAAACCGATCCGAGACTTGTCACTTTGAGATTTATGAGTATTGAGAATGTGATCAAGTGTTTGAGAACTTTGCCAAATTCTTTTGATTTGTTGCATTTCCTTTTTGGGAGATACTATTTCAGCTTCATGTCTTTCACATATAATGTCCTCCCTTCTTTTAGCTTCCCCTTTGTCCATTTTAAGAGAGATAACCTTCTTCCGTAACTCCTCATTTTCTTCTATGGTAATTATCATTAATTCATTTGTATCTTCTTGGTTTTCCTGTCTTGGTTCATCATCTACAATGAATTCCATAAATAGTACTTCCTTGCTTCCAACATAGTCATTCTCTTCATCTAATTCATCATTACTTTCTTTGTGATGCAATATATATTTGGATGATTTCTTCTTAATGACCACATATTCATCCTCATCATATTCATCATGTTTAGAAAGGAAATTCTTCTTAGTAAATCCTTTCTTTTTGTATATCCTTCCTTCCTCATCATCACCATCATGCTTATGAGGACATTTTGCAGCATAATGACCTATTCTTCCATAATTGAAACAAATAATAGGATGCTTACCTTTTAGCTTGGATCCTTTCTTTAGTCTTCATACAAATTGCGCCAATTCGGATTCAACATTAGTCATCACTGCTGTTATTCCATCATTTTCTTTTTTATTTTGAGGCCTTGAATGTTGCATCTTTGGAACTTGGGATTCCTTTTCTCATCTCATAGGCAATGAGGATTCCATGAAGTTCATCCATTTTGATTGTCTAGTTCTCACATTTCTTCTATAACACTTATTTTGGAGTCAAATTTGTCTGGGAGAGATCTTAAGAACTTTTGAACAAAAATGCTTTCTTCAATATTTTCTCCCAATCCTTTAAGAGAGTTGACTATTTCAGCTACTCAGAGGAAGTATGATGCAATATCTTCTTCATCATCCAATTTCAGACTTTCGAACTGCCTCCTATGAGTTTGAAGCTTTGCCTTCTTAACCTTGGAGTCCCCATCATATAAGATAACCAGCTTATCCCATACTTCTTTGGCCGAGTCACAATTCAAGACTTTCGTAAACTCAGAATCAATAATTCCACTAATAATGGAATTTAGAGCTTTGGCATTTGCAATGTACACTTTCCTTTCATCTTGATCAGTAGGAAGAGTGGGAGGGGCATTGTACCCATCAAAACAACATTCCAAATTTCAAGTCCAAGGGAAATTAAGTAGTAAGACATTCTCTTTTTCCAAAAACCAAAATTAGTACCATCAAGCAAGGGAAGTGTTCCTATCATTTCTTGATTCTTCATTGTAACTAAGAATCCTTCTTCCAACTGTTAGGCTAATTCTGAAGAAGCTGGCTCTGATACCAATTGTTGGAAATACTAAGAGGGGGTGAATCAATATTTCTTTTCAATTGTTATTATTACCAGTTTAGATTCTTTACAATTTTAATCAAAGAATGATTTTATTAAAATATAGAAAAATATTGAATACAATATCTGATGAATTTTTCCAAGCAACAACTTGGATTTTGATGAGGCTCCAACCTCTAGGGATCCTACCCTATCTTACCAAGGCATCAACCTTGAATTTAGGAGCACTAACTCCAAGGACACCAATCCTTCCAATTTTGAGGCACCAACCCCAAGGGCTCCGACCCTATAGTTTTACTTTGTCAAGGAATGTTTAATTGTATTATATTGCTCCCAAGGAATTCTTTACCAAACCTTGTCCTTGTAGTCTTTGTAATAGGTCGTTGTTTTCCCTATGGCTTTACTTCGGATCCAAGCCTTCCAAGATGAACCCGGTCAAAAGATCGCTCTGTCTTCAGCTTCCTTCTTCGCTCGGCCTTCGACTTCTGTTGCACCTACGACGTCTGCTCAACCTTCGGCTTACTCTGTTTCTTCAAGTTCACGAGTTGTGAGCTGTTTCACTTTCTCTATAATGGATACCTGAGATCAATGTTCTTAAACTTTAATGTTCTGGTGGATTTCTCCTCTGATCGACCTTTGTCTTTGTGAGGACCACATCCAGACTATATACATTTTTTTTTTTTTTAAACAGCAAATACAACCAGAAAAGAAACGCATTGAAATTCAAATTTATTTAGCACACGCATTCCTGCCACTCCTTTCAGGAAACATATCATAACATTTTCATACTTTTAACTAAGATTAATAGTAATGAACACTACAACAAAACAAGCAATTTGCGCCAGATTTAGCACCAGATTTTAGTGTATTTTTCTCTCCATTGGGATGATCAACCTGGCACTAAATCTGGCTCTATTGTACAATTTTTAAAGCGTCCTTTTTTGCACCAAATTTTGCATCTTTTTTTACGCCAAATTTTGCATCATATTTTGCACCAAGATTTGCATTTGGTTTTACAACAGGTTTTGCTTCTAGTTTTGTGCCATTTTCTGCATCTATTTTTGCATCATTTTTTGCTTCCTGTTTTGTGCCATTCTTTACTTCTATTTTTGTGTCGTAATTTGCATCGCGTTTTACACCATCTTTTGCATCTGATTTAGTGCCCATTTTTGCATCGTTTTTGTGCTAGTTTTTGCCTCTACTCTTATGCCATTTTTTGCTTCTAATTTTGTACTTATTTTTACATCTATTTTTGTATCAATTTTTCTGCCTTTTTTTCCACCATTTTTTGCATCTAATTTTGCACCATATGTTGGATCTGATTTAGTGCCAATTTTTTCATCCATTTTTGGACCATTTTTTCCATATGCATTTTCATTTCGTTTGTCTCCCTTTTTTGCATCCTATTTTGCACCTGATGTTGCATCATTCGGTGCATCTAATTTAACATCATTTTTAACAACATTTCTTACATCCAATTTTGCATCCTTTTGATCATCTAAATTTTCACCCTATGTTAGACCATGTGTTGCATCCACCTTTCAATCCCATTTTGTGCCTAATGTTATGTTCAATTTTGAGCTATTTTTTTCATCTACGTTTGCATTTGTTTTTTCACCAAATTTTGAATCATTTGTTGCACCTCATTTTTCATCCAATGTTGCATCCGAATTTGAGCCATTTTATGCCCATTTTCGCACCATTTTTTCTACTTTTATGTCCAATTTTCACCATTTTTTATGTCCAATTTTCTATCCTTTTTGGTATCTAATTTTGCATCCTTTTTGGCATCCAAATTTGCATCCTTTTTTCTGCCACATTTTGCGTCCACGTTTGCATCTTATTTTGCACCTAGATGTTGGTCTAAATTTTCATCTAGTTATGCATCATTTTGGGCATCCTTAGTTCCACCCTTTTTTAGTCCCATTTTGCTTCTTGTTTTGTGTCTTTTCTTACATCCTTTTTTCACCCAAATTTTCATCCTAATTTTACACCATTATTTGATCCTCATTTTAGTGTCCATTTTTACATCCTTGTTTGCACCCAATTTGGTATCTTTCTGTATGCCCTATTTTGTTCCCTTCTTTGTGTCTAGTTTTACACCCTTTTTTAATTCTACTTTAAAACCCTTTTTGTCTCATTGTTTGCATCTTTTTTTTATGGCTAGTTTAACATCCAATTCTACTCTCAAATTTGCATCGATGGTTACATCCACTTTTGGCTTCTTGTTTAGAGTTTTACTTTTACTTCCATTTTACTAATTTTATTACATAGTGAAATATATTACAGTTTCTAAATATCATTTTGCTATAGGATTTAATGCACAGTTAGATGAACATAAAACCCTCTCAGTTTATCACAGAAACCTAATATAGACTGATTAAGAGAAAGGTTGTTCTAGGGTTCAAGATTCTTAGTAGATCAAGGTGTAGAGTATAGATTAAGAAAAGAAGAATGAATTCATGTCAGTCCTCGCATGCAGGTCTTATTGGAGTTTTTAGTGTTGCTGGGAAGCGCTCCTGGATAGCTCCAAATCATGGTCCTACACACAAGAGAGAGAACAAAGAAAACTTCACAACATAATATCTTGATAATTGAAACTATCGTAAACATATAAATATTACTGAATAAAGAAATATAAACCAAAATGCCATACATTCATTAGTTAAATAGGATAAATACAGAATGAATAGTAGCATATGGAAGGAAGAACGACTAATATATATTAATAAAGGAGTTGGAGGAAAGTTACAACCATCAGATACAGTTGCAACAACACCTTCCCCCAACTCCTAGCTCCAAAACTCTCCATCTCAAGATATATCTCAGCAGCATGACAATACATGAATTCCCATTATTTCCTCAATGGCCAAGCCTCGAATATATAGGAATGTGAAGGCTATGAAGCTTTCCCAAATTCCTCATTAGTTCAATCTTGGCAAAAGCTTTTGGGTGAATAATGTTTCCTCATATAAAAATGGAATTTTCCACTTTTTAGATGCTTTTGTGCTTAGGAAAAAGCTTCCCCATGCTTTATGGCTCTTTCCCACTTTTGTATGCTTTTATTTTTTAGGAAAAATCTAAATATGAGGATAAAGAGATCACATTCCACCATATGAGTTTCCGCAAGTGAACAAGAGAGTGTAGTTAACTCAAGCTTTTTTCATCACATTAGAGGAATTTTCATTTGAAAATGTTAACATTGAATTTCCATGTCATAATGTGTAAGCCAATCAAAATCCTTTAAAATTTAAAAGACATATAGTTGTGACTAGGCAGTGGATTTTTTTAATAATATAACTTACCTAATTTAACTATGAATGCTGCCCAAGTGACCCAAAACTATATTAAATATTAAAAATAAATTTAATATCTTAATCTATAAAAGTTAGAATATCTAGAATATTTTTAATGAAGGGTAAATCATGGCATGTTAAATAAATAAATTTAAATATAAAATCCTAAATCCTAAATTTAATTTAAATTTTAAATTTACTTTCTTAATTTAAATCTTATGTATTGATAAATTAATTTAAATATAAATTATAAATATATGGTTCTTTTGATAAAAGTGCATTTATTTGAGTAACTTAAATTTATATTTTAAATTTTCCTTTTAAATTTAAATTTTCTTAAATCTTGTGTTACTAAATTAATTTCAATATAAAATACATGTAGATGGTTATTTTTTATAAAAGTGACGTTTATTTTGGTAAATTAAATTTAAATTTAAATTTCCTTTGACTTTTAAATTTGCTTTTGAAATTTATATTTTATTAATTCTTGTGCTAATATATTAATTTAAATATAAAATACATATACAGTTATTTTGATAAATGTGACAATCTTTTGGGTAGTTTTGGTAAAAGAATATAAAATGATATATTAAAAAATTGTCTACATGGCATAATTTTATTAGTTTCTTAATTTTTTCTTAGGTGGTTATTATTTTGGTAACAAAAGTTAGATGAAGGGGACAACTTGTTATAGACTAGGATCCCGTGGTCCTCATGGTATGTAACTTGTAGGCTTATATAGTTTAGGAGAAAGGGGTATTTCAACTAACAACATAGTATTCTCCTCCAAAATAATGAGGAGGTATTTTCATGTATAACACATTTAAGAATATATCACAATTCAAATTCATAATTTAGTATTTGTAAACAAATTTAAGGGTAATTGACAACATTCATAAAAAATATATCAGTATCCTCATATATAACAATTCTCCATGAAAAAATCATTGACAATTTTCAATATACATATATTACTACTAAATCAACATCTATTGCAGATATCATTATTCCAAGGTAAATTCACAACATTACATCCAAAAATAGTGATGTCATCATACATAATCATTCTCCATAAAAAAACATTGATAGGTTTCAACACATATATAAAGTAACAAGATAATACTAACACTATCCTCATCATCCTTAATCAAATCAACTAAGATTCAAATTTGTGATTATCATATCAAAATATTTCATGAACACCATTATTCTAAGGTAAATTTACAACATCTATCAAAAGATAGTAATATCATCATACATAATAATTCTTCATCAAAATAATGTTGATAATTTTCAATATATACATAAAAGGACAAGAGAAAAATGATAATATCATCATCATATTTAATCAATCAACTAAAAGTCAATGTAAGATTACCAAATAGAAATTTTTGATAGATATCATTATGATAAGATAAATTCACAACATCCATAAAAAAATAGGAATCTCATCATACACAATAATTCTTCATAAAAAAATTGTAAAAAAATTTCGACATATTCACAAGGTAACAAGATAGTATCATCATCATTATTCAAATAAACTAAAATTCAAATGTATGATTACCATATTAAGACATCCAACTAAATATAAAAAATAACGCATGGCTAGCTAGCACCACGAAAATCATAGCCAAACTCATCCTCATGATCATCATCGTGACCATCTTGATAATGTCATCCACATAATCATCACCAATGCCATCACCATCCTCATCATCATGATCTCTAATATATGATGTAACCTAAACATAGTCTATATCATCATCTTCGTGGTCATTACCTATAGTGTTCTAGAAAAAAACAATATTAGATCTTAGTACTAATTCTATAGCAAAATGCATATTTTTATTACAATGCTAACAATAAAATGAGGTAGGACATAATAACATTTAATAGTACTAAAAATAAAATGAAAATATGGCTTAAGATGTATTGGAGATCCAACTAAGATTACACTTGTAATTCACATTAAGTAGTAGAAGCATTTTTTAATCCATATGAAGTAGGTACCCATTTGTTCTTCATATTATATTGTGAATATAGACAAATATAGCTTAACACACAAATATAACTTGTTAAGTTGAATTTATGGATTTAATTAACACAAATATATTAAACTACACTACAATAAAAATTCGAATTATTAAGGATATTTGGATGGGTAATAAAGGTGATTCAAATTTTCTACTGAGTTTATTCATTTTTGTGATCAATAATAACTTTCCCACACGCAGGTAATATTTTCCCCATATAGGGAATCCCTAATGGCATAGGGTCCCTATCATTGTATTGTTGTCATCGTTATCATCATTTAATCATCATCCTCATTGCCATTGTCATCGTCATCATATTCACCATTGCCACCACTATCATAGGTCATTTTTGATGACGATTATCATCATATCTTCCTTGGTTTCTAATATATATTTGTATATGATGATGATGAGAAAAAAAAATCATTGGTCATAAAAGGTTACCATACTAGACTATCTTTAAAGGTAGATCAAATTATTTTTTTGCACACTTCCAAAACATATGGTTTCTATTCCAAGGTAGATCTTGAACACATTGATGAATGCAACTTTGTCTTGGATGTATCATCCAAGCATTCGGTATATTTACAAGTTCACTTGTCATTTTCATTGTTTTTTAAAATGTTAAATATTTTCACGCATGATATACTGAATAGTTAATGGACACTACAAATAGTTTCCAGTACGGTTGATATTATTCTACTTATATGCTCTTTGTAACTGAACAAAATTATTAATTTTGTCTTGAAAATTAGACTTGTAGCACAAAGAAAATGGTTGGGAATTATTTAATGACTATATCAATTCACAACTACTAACAATTGTTTTTTCTTTCTCCTTAAGTTTTGTAACCCAATTTGACTTAAATTTGCTTAACAGTGAAAAACCATTTGTCAATACTTCAGGTTTTACAAAATTCCTATAAACAACTATATCTACTTGGTAATCTAAAAAATATCAACAAATTCACAATCTCATATATTAGTCAGAAGAGGCCATCGTCAAAGTGAATCAAATACCAAGAATGATCTATGTCTGCTAAAACCTATAATCACATTGTTTCCTTAATAGCAACTAAAAACTTCTATACCCAGTTGTTGAACTTTTGCAACCAATTATAAACCTTCAACAAGAAGTAGTTTTCTAACGAGTATTATTGCCATATCTTCCTTGGTTTTACGAGGAAAAAGAAATAAAATTTCATGTGTTATCAAAGGTAAACCAAATTCATTATTTGCATACTTCCAAACCTAGGGTTTCGTATCCAAAGTAGATCCTAACCACATCAATGAAACAAACTTTGTTTTTATGTATCATCCAAACATTATGTACAATTACAGACTCACCTCTAATCCATTGTTTATAAAAATGTTGAATATTTTCATACATGATATACTGAACAGTTGGACAATGAAAATAGTTGTCATCGTTATTCTTCCATTTATATGCTTTTTGCAACTTATTTGAAAGAGCAATTTTGTCCCAACAATTATACTTGTAGCATAAAGAACATGGTTAATACATATGATTAGACCAAAAACTAGTTACTACCAAAATTCAACCAAAAACAATATTACTTCATAAAAATAGAATTAAAAACAAAAAATATAAAAACAAAAATTTCCCAAATTAAAAATAAATAAACGATAAACTTTTTTTACCAAAATTTAGTGATTTTTTTAGTGCTAATACTAACATCACCATTACAACAAGATATTTTTCTAGTGCTAATATTGCCATTACCACAAGATATAAGAGGGATATAATGCAAAAAGTTTAATAATAATATGTATGTAGAAGATGGTCTTCAGACTGGTGAATTCATGATAATCAATGGGACTACAGTCAAAATAATTGGATGTTATTTACTTTTTTACATAGATTGTCAAAATAATTGCATAAATCGATTTTTTTTAACCAAAATTTAACAAAAACTTTGCTAGTGCTAACATTAGAACCACCATTACAACAAGATATCTTTCTAGTGTTGACAACACCATTATAGTAAGATACCTCAAGAGAGACAAAAAATTTAAAAAGTATGATAGTAATACGTATCCAGAAGATGGTATTGAAACTAGTAATTGTTCACGAATCCATAAGATTGTAAGGTCATTCTCATTATCATAATCATTGTCATCATCATCACCATCATCCTTGTCATTGTTATTTCCATCATTACATTATCATCATAATCACCATTCATGCCATCATCATCATCATTATGGACATTGTTTGCAATTGTTCATAATTGTAGATGTTGTAAGAAATATCATCAACCCAAAAAATGTGATCAGTGCTAGAAAAGGGTTGTTTAGGACACATTGATATACGTAAGAGAAATAACAACTCTATTTTTGACAGATGATCGATGATGATCATCATCACCACCATTATCATCGTCATTGTCATTTTTATCATCCCCATCATCATCATTAATGTAATTTCTATCGACATTGTTGTAATCATGCATCATCATCATTCATGCGATTATTGTTTTTGATGATGACCTAGATGAAAATAATGATCATGACACCAAAGATAATGCTTATGATTATGACAATGACAACATCTAAAATTGGGAAGATTCGCCAACGTCATTAGCATCGTCATCATCATAATCATTGCCATCATCATCATTGTCATTGTAACCACTATCGTCTTTATCATCATAATCACAATTCATTTCATCGCCATCATCTTCATTTTCATCATTGTCAATATTATTGACATTGTCATCAATTGTTCATAATTGTCAATGCCATAAGGAATATCATCAATGCAGAAAATATGATGAGTGTTGGAAAAGGGATGCAAAAGCGAACATAGAAATGGGGGCAACAATAGAAGTAAAATTGGATGAAAAGTGGATACAACATAAGTAGATGCACAACAACATGAAAAACCTGACACAAAGGTGGATGCAAAAGTAGATGCAGTTGTCAATGCAAACTTGGATGCAAACATGAAGGCAAAAGTGGAAGCAAACATGGGTCCAATGGTAGGTGTAAAACTTGGCACAAATTGTGGTGAAACAAATGTGGATGCAACAACGGAAACAAAAGTATATGCAAAAATGGATGAAACAAAAGTGGATGCAATAGGGGATGCAAACGTGGAAGCAAATGTGGTTGCAATGGTAGGCACAAGATATGGTGCAACAAAAGTGGATGTAACAATAGACAAAAAATATGCAAAATAAGATGCAAAAATGGATGTAAAAGTGGAAGCAAACATTGATGCAACAAGCAAAACAAAATTGGATCCAAAAAATGGATATAATGTAATTAGATGCAAAAGTAGATACAAAACGAGATGCAAAACCCAATGCATAAACCTGACATAAAAGTGGATGCAAAAATAGATGCAATATTTGATGCAAAAGAGGATGTGAACATGGATGCAAAATTGGAAGCAAATGTGGATACAACAGTGAGTGCAAAACATGGTGCAAATTGTGGCATAACAAAAGTGGATGTAATGATAGATGCAAAAAAAGAATCAAAGTATGATGCAAATGAAGATGTAAAAAGGGATGCAAAAAGTGAAATTTAAAATGGGTGCAACAGTGGATGCAAAATTGTGTGCAAAAGTGGATGCAATAGAAGTCGATGCAAAAGTAGATGCAAAACGAGACACAAAACCCGATGCAAATCCCAGTCCAAAATTGGATTCAAAAAGGGATGCAAAAATAGATGTAGTAGTTGATGAAAACCTAGACGCAAATGAGGATGCAAACGTGGATGCAAAATTATAATCAAAAGTGGGTGCAAAAGGAGGTGCCAAACTAGGCGCTAATTGTGGCACAAAAATATTAGATGCAATAGTGGGTACAATAATAGATGCAAAAGAGGATGTAAATATGGATGCCAAACAAGAGGGAAAAGTGGATGCAACAAAAGTAGATGCAAAATTTTATGCAAAACTAGACACAAAACTCGATGTAAAACTTGGCGCAAAAGGGATGCACAAATGGATGCAAAAAATGATTTAAAAAAGGATGCAAAAAAGGATGAAAAAGTCGATGCAAAAGTTGATGCAAGTGTAGGTGCAAAAAGTGGATGCAAATGAGGATGCAAAAGTATGTCAAACAAATTAGGTGCCAAACTTGATGCAAAACCTGGAACAAAACCTGGTGTAAAGGATGACACAAAACTTGGCATAAAATTTGGTGCAAAACGTGGTGCAAAACCTATTGCAATACCTGGTGCTAAACTTGGTGTAAGATTTGGTGCAAAACTTGATGCAAATTTTGTGTCAAGTTTTGCACCATATTTGATAAATGGATGCAAATAGCACCAAAAATGGGCTCTAGATGCAAAAAAAGAAGTAAAAAGGGACGTTAATCGCTGGTTTTGTTGTAGTGGAAATACATATGTACCATTCACCAGAAGGCGAGACTCCACTTGCTCAGCTGTTGCTGGTATTCCCTTGTAGTTGGTCACCTCCGCGAGTGAATGATGACGCACTTGATTCGAATGCGAAGACCCATCGGTTAACCTCCCAGCCTACTCCTTGGGTACTCTTCTTCCCCGCGGACCCCCGAGTTGCAATGGGGTTGTACAATGGAGGAAAGCACTAGCTGGTAGAGGAGAGCACACCTTGGCTCAAGAGTCCCCTCTCTAAAATCCTCTACCTCACCAAACTCACTATAGCTTCGTAATCATTGCTCTGCAATCATCTCATCCATCCAACAATAGGGATCCCCCCAAAAAGTCCCTTCTCCCATGGCTTGCCCCTTCTTTTATAGGAGTCCTCATAGGTGACACTTGTCATGTCATGCATAATTAATTTTTTTTTATAATTAAATAGCTTGATTATTCACCCACCCATGTGTCATTCTCACATCAAGGGTCTCCAAAAATTATTTACTTAAATTTTTATTTAAAACTAATATTTTCCTCACCTCAAAAAGATTCCTATTTCTCCTCCTAGTTGTCCCTTTATTCCCCCTTTATATTCCTTAATTTGTGTTCATTACTTGAAGTCAATTAATGAGTCAAGATTTTATCCCCAATCTACTCCCTAATTTAACTCAGGTTATCTCCTAGATGGATATTCTTATGTTGGTTGTTGACACATGGAGCTTCTCTACAATTCTCTAAATTTAATTTATTATTCTCATTTTAATTCACCTTCCTCTTTTCTTAATTAGGTTTAAATTAGTTTAGGATTAATCATTATCCTTACAATTATGTTTGTCTTTCCCCTTTTTCCTAATTAAACCACATAATCTTCCTAGTATTTTCCAACATGGGAAGGGTAGAGTTTTTAAGGTACTCTATTTTATTTCTTCCTATGATCCTCCTTATTCCAAGTTTTATTTTTGATTTAATTACCTTGGTTTCTAATCATCATTTACCCTTGATGTAACTTTACCTAGTTTTCATTCCTTACTTATATTTATTTATTATTATTTATTTTTACTGATTCCAAGGGTGCCAAGTTTGGTTGTGCCCTTCAAGAACTTCCCTAGAAGTTCCAAGGGTGCCACACCTAATAGTTTATTTGTGATGCCAAGGGTGCCCAGTTTGGTTGTGCCCTTCAAGAAGTTCCCTAGAAGTTCCAAGGGTGCCACACCTAGTAGTTTATTTGTGATTCCAAGGGTGCCAAATTGGTCATGCCCTTCAAGAAATTCCCCTGAAGTTCCAAGGGTGCCACACCACTTGCCCTTCAAGCATCCAGTGACTACGAGGGGAAAGTATAGTGCAACGTCATAGACCACTATCATCTCCTATGTTTCTTGCTATAGTGAGACTAATGGTGTCGGGGATCAAGGAATCCGCCTTGATGCGCGCCCCCCGGTAAAGTCCTCATGAGCGACCCAACTTTGGGACCTGCCCTCATGGCATCGTGATCTTCAAGGCGAAGGTGTTTCAATCCTTCCAGCCCAAGTCACGGCGGGAGTGCTAGTGGGTGAGATCAGGGACTCTGTCCCACCCCTCCCATGTAGTTCCATCCACCTGTACAACCCCATCACCCATGTGTGGATCATTCGGTCAAGCAACTAATCTGTGTGTACAACCATTAACATATCATCAGAATATAGTTAAACATATATGGCAGATTTCAAGATCGACTTAGACTTTAAAAGATAAACTAATATGAATTTTCATCAAACCAGGTGCCATCGACATGTCATATGTGAGTGCCTCTGATGTTTTCCTGCCATACTCAATAATCATCAGTAACAAGGTTTCTCAATGCTAGTCAATTATCATAATAGCATCATTAACAATTCCTGGTCATTCAAATCATTGTCCATTGTAAGTCTGAACTAAAGGAAGTAGGTAACATAGGGGACACATCCCTCATGGCTATCATCAATAATCATTAATGGAAACATACATATTCATTAAGCTATCAACATCGTAACATCGTAGAAATATACCTGTCCATCAAATTTATCCTCATTATGCTTTTGGTAGAGCGCATACATATTCTTTACTACCCTCATCATAAATTCAAATAGAGACCAAATTAACTATTTAATATTGCAATCATCAGAATACTGATAGATAAGATACATAACCATTCATGCTATCATAATATCAATGGAAAGCATTCATAAACATCACAACCATGAATATCTCAATCGCTAATAATAGTGTCATGGGTCCAGATCCTCAATCTGAGGTCCTCGAAGAATAAAGTGTCTAAGATAATGTCGTATTAAGGTCAGGAAACTAGAGTGGGCACTACATACACCCCCTCTTAACAATGGACTTCGTCCCGAAGTCCTCGAAACATAAAGGAAAACGACGACACATATACTAGGAATCCTTCCTGAAACTATTGCTAACCTTCTGGTAACAGGCATCTCTGATTTTTTTAAATTAAGCACATTTTTTCTTAAGGAATTAAAATCAATTAACAAATTCGTTTTCATCTTCTGGATTAAGTAATTTTCTCAACTAATTTATTTATTATTATTTTTATCATTTTTACCTAATTAGTTCTATTAGGCCCTCATGAAACATTGTCATAAAATCTAATGCTTCTCATTTTCATTCCTTTAACCTCTTGAATATTCAAGAGTGTCTTTCAAGTATAGTTCCTTCGAACATGAGCTTGAGATGTAATGCCCAACAATTGTCCTTGTTATGATCATCCTTCATACTATGTTCATAATGCAAGTCTTTTTTTTTTTTTTTGAATAATTTAACTTTAAGTAAAATGTCAATATGTGGATTTACTAGCACAAAAATACAAATAACAAAGCACCAATGAAGAGAATAACATGCCTTAGTTTTCACTAGATCAAAACATATTAGACTGTCATATATCCAGGAAACATGATATCAAGGTCCACACAAACTAATTGCTTTGGATTTACAAACTAACTGAATTATCATCGCATTACACCTCTTACTTACTATACAAGTCCATGCTGACACTGATCATTTCAAAAGAAGCACGTGTTACTCAAACATCTCAAGGAAAATAACTTAGAGCAATGTTTTTCAGACTATAAACGCTTAAGGCACATTGCTCTTGCCATTGGTAGCAATAACATATCCTTGATCAAAGAGACTGGTTGAGGATTTTGAAATTAATGAACCAAAATTCCCATTCCCGGTTCCAATTCATCATCTTAAAAGGAGATATCACTTACAAAAGCTTTGATATAAATTTTCATTCTGCAATACAAATTTTATTTCCTCAGGCACTCAAAAATAAGCAGAATGTTTGTATCATATTTTAATAGCCACTCCCAATGACTACTTTGTTGTCTGAAATAATATGTTTATTTTATTTTTCATTTATCATCTAACAACCCAAAAATTTGTACAAGGAACAAACCAAAAATAGATTGCTTCAGTTGATAACTCTAAAGCACTGGTGTAGAGAATTGAAGCAAGATAATATAGATTCAAACTGTATTAGTTAAAAGCATAGAAAGGATTTTTAACGATTAAGGGTGTTATTTAATACTAACATTGTTTTATCCCCAAAAACAAGATTCATTTCAAAGCTTTATCTAGAGAGGAAACGAATAGACTCATAAATACCACAACTCCCTAATGGAAGTAAGACTCATCAGTATTAAAAATCTGTGTTTTAAATCAAAGGATCACCATAGCAGATTGAAATAGGGAATAGAATAGACAGCTTGGGATTTATTTTCAGCGATAATAAGAGACATTAACAATCAAGGTTCATAAGCTATGTTATTAGAATCATTTAACATGTTAAGAAACTCTAGCATAACAGAGGAATACTTTAGCAGAAATGACATTTCAGCATATCTGGAATCTTTTAATCATATGATAGATGAAGGAGCTAACAGTAAAGGCCTTAAATTCAACCTCAATGACCAAAACATTCGAAAAAAAAAAAAAAAAAAACCGATTCCAATATGAAACAAGATTGTTGGCGAACATATAAACAGGCTGCATTTTCGATAGATTGAAAATTAGCAAAATCATGAAGTCAGCATTTGGCATGCATCTACCCCATGCCAAATGGAATGTCTTAAATGAAAACCAAATAATTTTAGAAGTATTTCTACACAACTGGAAAATTTTACTGTATAACAATCTTTATTAGACTATATGGTCTATTTAGCAAAGCAGTAATTTTAACCACGCATCGTCTTTCATGCTAAAGTAAATGTCCTTAATGATTGGATGAAAGGGTGGTGGTGAGGTGGGAAGCCCCTACACTTGCAAATAGTACAATAATTGGGACGTTGGTGATGTGAGACCGGGTAAAAGTACTTTGTCAAACAGCAGAGTACGATACAACATGCAAATTCCCAATATGGTTATGCTAAACCTGCTACTTCTATGGTGGACGCTTTAACGCCTTCTCAAGACCTGGGAATCACTCAAAGCTCGTAGATTCTCACTCTATGATTTTACATAACACAAAACCATGCACTATATGTATATATACATCTAATATTACGTTGTGCTATAATGCCACTAGCCACCCCTTCCATCATGTTATGCACTTTCCGAATTAATTCAAAGCACTATGACTTATCATAGGTTACCAATCTACTTTTAGTGTGACTTTGGATTAACGTTGAGTATTGTTGTGTTCTTATGTGGAGTTAGTTTAAATCATCCATCCGACATGTTGTCAAATATCTCACAATTTCATATAACCAAACAATAGACCCATGTCTAAATGTAAATGTCTAGAACGCTATGACCTACGGTTCCTTGGAACATCTCAAATTCCACATGTCATGCATAGGAGGGGCTAGTGATATGTTTTCACTCGACAGGTGTTTGATCCTTTTCGTCACTTCTTAGGGTTTTTAATCGGACGGTCCTGTTGCGAGCATCACAGTTAAGGTAACCAAACCTTTCCCTCCGCCGCAGCAGAATCTCCTTTACGATCATTTGCGATTTTCATTCTCTGTGGGAGAACTCTACAATTATAAACCAAAAACTAATAGGTATTATCACTTAATAATGCATGTCGGTGTATATAATGCTTTCCTGCAAATGCATTTATCCAACTTTCCATTATCTTGATATATCTACCTTTAACTATGTTAATTTTTTTTTTGTCATTATATTTTTGACATATGATCATCCTGTTAAGTTGTCATGAAACAGCAAATCCTATCGAAAAGGGAAAATGCCATTTCCTTGGATAATTCAACAACTGAAGGGTCAAGCTTGTGGATTGAAAGTATTTGATAAAGGGCCAAATAGCCAAATGACATACAAGCATTATGAAATAATCTTCACAGAACAGATATATGATACAAGATCATTCAGAATTTAAGAGGACCTTTCAGGAAAAGATATGCACAGAATGTAAAACAATAGAGAGAAACCCATGTCTAAAATGATCATTGACTGTATCGAATGGCATTGGTAGAAGTATGGTGCTCCAGATAACCATAAACCAATACTATAGCTCTATTTCTGCATTAAGAACTAGCAAAGAATCCAAAAAGTCATAAAGGCAAAGTTTTCTTGTTACATTACAAAACATTGAACAAAGAAGTCAATCAAATCAAACAAAGAGAAGCTCAAACTCCCTGTGAGATTACAGGAAGAGAGCAGAGAAAGAACGACTAAGTTTGGCATCTAACATTCAAGGTGATGTAATTGAAAATCTGTTGCCTATGGTGGACAATTTTGAAAGAGCCAAAACACAGATTAAGATATAAATCATAAATATTACAATGTATAATATTATCATGATTGTAATATGCTCCTATGTTGCTTCTTGTTGTTCTGGTCCATTTTCAATTGTTCTAATTGGAATTAGTCTCAGTTAATCCTTTACCATTGATAAACAATAAGACCTATTTAGACATTGCATGTACATAATCACTCTTTGCTGGATCATTCTTTGTTGTTGGATAAAATTAATCTTAAATAAGGCTGAACTCTTGGAATCAAACTTCATCTACCAGCAAGGGGTTTATTCCATTATAAATTTGATAAATTCTTTATAGAAGTTTCAAGAATAAATATAGTTCTATTACTACTATTATGATTTAAGTTTATATATTAGATTACTTTTTATTGTATCAATTTATAGGGAACCAAAATGAGCAAGCTAAACATCAAGAGAAAAATCACAATAAGTCAAGAAAGTTGAATACTTAATAGAAACTAAAATAATTAGAATTACACTATAAATTTTTATTGGAAATTTTATTTCAATTAAAAATAATACCTTCAATATATCTCACTTAAATTCTCCATGGCAAAACAACCTGCTCGAAAACATTAAAATATCAAATAATTTACAGACCAAAATACTCGACCAACCGCACAGAATCCATAAAATTGTAAATGCAATTGAAATGGAAAATCGTTGCAAAGAAAATTGAAATACAAATATCGAAGAAAGATATTTTAAATATTCTAGATTTACCCAATTTTAATGAATGGAAAATGTCGAATGTATATGATTACATGTTCCATGTTTTAATGAATGGAAAAGGCTTCTGAATACTTTTCAACAACTTTATTTTTCTTTGCCAATAAAGCAGAGAAACAATATATGTAGGAATTAATTGTGACAACTGAGAGTTCTACGTCACCATATAAACTGGTAAACCCAGAATACAAAGAGAAATATGTTCAAGAATTCCTTAAAAAGAAAGCCAGTAAGATGGCTAATGTCAGGCAATTGGAAATTGAATTGAAAATATAGAAACTGTTTAAGATATGCCTTGAACCCCTGTTATTTTCTTAAACTGTTTAAGATATGCCTTAAACTTTTTTATTAAATATTTTTATAATGCTTATTATTACTTTTATGAACCCCTGTACGAAAATAGTTTAGCAATGTAGGCACGAAAACAATTTAGAAATGAAGGAGTCGTCAATCCTATCATTCCAATTTACTTTACAGATTGGCTTCCATTAGACGCTAATAATGCTCCTAATTTGCCTGGAGTATTTATAAACAGTTCGTAGAAATCATGAAAGGATTTAATGTTAATGTGGTCAATACTGTTGGAAAACCATTTGATCCCATGCTACACGAAGCAATTATGCGTGAGGAAGAAGACTGTCACTGACTACCATTTTTATGTACAAATATCTCACTTTAAGTCATGACAAATACAATCACCTCCCTCGAAATTAATGACTGCCAGATCTACCAACTTCTTACCCTCATTGGGCCCTAAAGCACTGAACGTTTTTCTCCATTTGTCCAAAACAAATTTGCATAGATCTTGAGCATTGAGTCAAATCAAACACTTAACAAACAAAGCTAGACATCGCTTTGTTGTAAAGAACAAGCAATATGTTCCTTAGGTCAAGCGTAAGTAGGACGGTTATATAATTGCCCATAAAATAAGGTTGTATCAGGGCCAAATATAAGTGACATACTGTCAAATAGAAGTGACAAACAATATGTTTCTTAAGCCTGCGAAGAACATAGATTACTACCATTTTCAAGTCCAAATATGCAAAGTCGAAAGACTGCCAGAGCCATCAACTCATTAAGCCTTCGGTCCTCCCATACATTTGTCCAAAACAAATCTAGGTGGAAATAAATCTCGACCATTGAATCAAATCAACCACTTAACAAACAAACCAAGGCGTGGCTTTCTTGTAATGAACAAACAATATATTTCTTATCCCAACTAAGTGTAAACACTACAGTTATACAACCGGCCTATAGAGTAAGATTGTGAGACCTGTAACAGCATAGCAGGTTACAAATTCTACCATAACTGGATGAAATATTACCACCTCTGACACATCTAGGTGACCCGGAAAACGCAATTTTTTTTTATCATCACACCTTATCGGAGGAACCAAGGAATGTATTGTTCCTGTAATAATATATTATTACAATGCATCAGTGCCAAATAGATTTCATTATCTGGTTATGTACCTGTTCACCAAATATATTTAGGACTCTGTTTATGAAATCATTCAGCCACTAGTTACATCACACAAGTAGCCGATGCCTGTAAAGTTTTTCTTTTGAGTCTTGACACATATTACTAATTATATCTGAGCAGCAGGTCTGTCATTACTCATTCTGGAAGTATAAGAATAGAATGTTAGTCACATTTCCGAAAGATCTGCTCACATTTATAAGAAGAATTCCAGTCAATGCTTATTTTCAATAAAACTATCAAGGTGCCATGCTTCCGTGATAGATGGTCTTTAAGTCTTCACACTATGATCCTTATGGAATTAGGAAACAGTATACAAAGGATATTATTGTTGGATAAACAGCTGATGAAGTACAGTTAATGAGATGGGATGACATATTGTGTTAATTGAGCACACTAAAATATTTGGGCCATGCAATGATCAATCTAGGTGTTTGGAAACACGGAAGAAATTCAATCAGACATACTATGTGCAACAAACCAAGGCTTTGTTGTTGACATGCACACATCTGTTCTGATAATTCCTTACTATGTGGAAATGATGATGGATGTCAGTGTGCAAGGTGGAATTATGGAGCCAGAGCTGTCATTTCTGTTGCAAGGAACTTCTTTCCAGGATTGGTAAAAAGGTGAAGGTGTGAAGAAGAAGCTGGCTCTTTTCAATTTTGTGAACCTTCTTGTTGTTTTGCACAGTGTTGTGGGCCTAGTTGTAGTTTTTAAACAATTAGGTTGCCTTATACTCTTGCTCTTTTAGAAAATGATAAGCCATTTTAAAATATTGTTAAAAACAGTGGCTGTGAAAACTTCAATTCGAGTCTATATAGAAATGTTATAATGAGAATTGCGAAATTCTGCAAGCACTCAGAGTCTTCTCTGTGGAAATCAGTGTTACAATACAGCTAACCAGATCTTTTGCTGCTGCTATATAAAGACAGGAAGGGAAGGAAGTTGGATTATACGGATGGAGAGGAACCATTGGGTAACTGTTGGTGCTGCTTTATTCAGTGTGTTCCTTGGATGGTCTTCTACGGGCTGGAGCATGTACAACAGATCTGGTTGCTTTCTGTTACAGTGGCAGAGGATCCGTACAACATTAATTCAGATCTGTAGGTGACGGTACATCACGAAATTTGGCTTCCAGCAGTAAGGGCTCATACATGCATGCGCCAGCTTTAGATAGGATAAGGTTATCAATATTCTTAATCTCCAGTCATGCATGTAGGTTATCATTATCCTTAATCTCCAGTCATGCGTGTGCCACAGCTTTAGATAGCATAAAGTTATCATGTCTTTAGTCTCCAGTCAAAGTAGATAGATTGCTGAGTTTAGTTCAGTCGTACTTTTAAGCAATTTATCTACTTTGAAGTTTGACATTTAGCTTCGGCCCAGATACCAAGATAATCTAAAGTCTTTCCTTGGATTGCACTACCTCATCTTCAGGTTGATCCATATATCTAGGAAATAGATCTAATTTTGAACACGTAAGTGCGTCTTCTTAATTTGTATACCAAACCAGAATTCATGAAATTTAAACAGAGATGTTTTAGATTTCCTCGGCGGATATAATTTCAAAGAAAAAAATAGGGCAACAGTGAAAATTGACGAATTTGTGAGCAGAGATTATTTAAAATCCCCCGCCAGACGAAATTTCAAGGGATAAACGAAGGAGGAGGTCGGAGTTCATCACATTAGTTAGAGATTTTCATCATATTATTTAACAAAACTAGCCATACATGCATGGGCCCATAGGCCTCAAGGGTTCAACATAGCTCTGATACCAAGTGTGAGGACCACATCCAGATTATATACATTTTTTTTTTTAAACAACAAATACAACTAGAAAAGAAACGCATTGAAATTCAAATTTATTTAGCACACACATTCCTGGAAACATATCATAACATTTTCATACTTTTAACTAATATTAATAGTAATGAAATACATATGTACCGTTCACTAGAAGGCGAGACTCCACTTGCTCAGCTATTGCTGGTATTCCCTTGTAGCTGGTCACCTTCGCGAGTGAATGATGACGCACTTGATCCGAATGCGAAGACCCACCGGTTAACCTCCCAGCCTACTCCTTGGGTACTCTTCTTCCCCGCGGACCCTCGAGCTGCAATGGGGTTGTACAATGGAGGAAAGCACTAGTTGGTAGAGGAGAGCACACCTTGGCTCAAGAGTCCCCTCTCTAAAATCCTCTACCTCACCAAACTCACTATAGCTGCGTAATCACTGCTCTGCAATCATCTCATCCATCCAACAATAGGGATCCCCCCAAAAAGTCCCTTCTCCCATGGCTTGCCCCTTCTTTTATAGGAGTCCTCATAGGTGACACTTGTCATGTCATGCATAATTAATTATTTTTTTATAATTAAATAGCTTGATTATTCACCCACCTATGTGTCATTCTCACATCAAGGGTCTCCAAAAATTATTTACTTAAATTTTTATTTAAAACTAATATTTTCCTCACCTCAACAAGATTCTTATTTCTCCTCCTAGTTGTCCCTTTATTCCCCCTTTATATTCCTTAATTTGTGTTCATTACTTGAAGTCAATTAATGAGTCAAGATTTTATCCCCAATCTACTCCCTAATTTAACTCAGGTTATCTCCTAGATGGATATTCTTATGTTGGTTGTTGACACATGGAGCTTCTCTACAATTCTCTAAATTTAATTTATTATTCTCATTTTAATTCACCTTCCTCTTTTCTTAATTAGGTTTAAATTAGTTTAGGGTTAATCATTATCCTTACAATTATGTTTGTCTTTCCCCTTTTTCCTAATTAAACCACATAATTTTCCTAGTATTTTCCAACATGGGAAGGGTAGAGTTTTTAAGGTACTCTATTTTATTTCTTCATATGATCCTCCTTATTCCAAGTTTTATTTTTGATTTAATTACCTTGGTTTCTAATCATCATTTACCCTTGATGTAACTTTACCTAGTTTTCATTCCTTACTTATATTTATTCATTATTATTTATTTTTACTGATTCCAAGGGTGCCAAGTTTGGTTGTGCCCTTCAAGAACTTCCCTAGAAGTTCCAAGGGTGCCACACCTAATAGTTTATTTGTGATGCCAAGGGTGCCCAGTTTGGTTGTGCCCTTCAAGAAGTTCCCTAGAAGTTCCAAGGGTGCCACACCTAGTAGTTTATTTGTGATTCCAAGGGTGCCAAGTTGGTCATGCCCTTCAAGAAATTCCCCTGAAGTTCCAAGGGTGCCACACCACTTGCCCTTCAAGCATCTAGTGACTACGAGGGGAAAGTATAGTGCAACGTCATAGACCACTATCATCTCCTATGTTGCCTGCTATAGTGAGACTAATGGTGTCGGGGATCAAGGAATCCGCCTTGATGCGCGCCCCCCGGTAAAGTCCTCATGAGCGACCCAACTTTGGGACCTGCCCTCATGGCATCGTGATCTTCAAGGCGAAGGTGTTTCAACCCTTCCAGCCCAAGTCACGACGGGAGTGCTAGTGGGTGAGATCAGGGACTCTGTCCCACCCCTCCCATGTAGTTCCATCCACCTGTACAACCCCATCACCCATGTGTGGATCATTCGGTCAAGCAACTAATCTGTGTGTACAACCATTAACATATCATCAGAATATAGTTAAACATATATGGAAGATTTCAAGATCGACTTAGACTTTAAAAGATAAACTAATATGAATTTTCATCAAACCAGGTGTCATCGACATGTCATATGCGAGTGCCTCTGATGGTTTCCTGCCATACTCAATAATCATCAGTAACAAGGTTTCTCAATGCTAGTCAATTATCATAATAGCATCATTAACAATTCCTGGTCATTCACATCATTGTCCATTGTAAGTCTGAACTAAAGGAAGTAGGTAACATAGGGGACACATCCCTCATGGCTATCATCAATAATCATTAATGGAAACATACATATTCATTAAGCTATCAACATCGTAACATCGTAGAAATATACCTATCCATCAAATTTATCCTCATTATGCTTTTGGTAGAGCGCATACATATTCTTTACTACCCTCATCATAAATTCAAATAGAGACCAACTTAACTATTTAATATTGCAATCATCAGAATACTGATAGATAAGATACATAACCATTCATGCTATCATAATATCAATGGAAAGCATTCATAAACATCACAACCATGAATATCTCAATCGCTAATAATAGTGTCATGGGTCCAGATCCTCAATCTGAGGTCCTCGAAGAATAAAGTGTCTAAGATAATGTCGTATTAAGGTCAGGAAACTAGAGTGGGCACTACAGTCTTCTTCTCCTCTGTTTATGCTCGTCCTTTGGTTTTCTTCGAGTTCACAAGTTGTGAACTATTACTTTATTTTCTATGTATTCTAATGCCAAAGATCGATGCTTAAGGTGAGGTATTTAGCTTGTATTTATACAGGTTTTGCCAATACCCAGAGCACGCATCCATTAGGAAGGAGAGGCCGACTTAACCAATTAATCATAAACTTGTTTATTTATCGAACATTTCATAGGAGAGACCATACTTATATGAGGTCCCACATCCACGTCGTTAATCAAAATCACAACTCGTGAAAACCCTGCAATCGCAACCCTGTGGCTTCACGATATAACATCCCGATACCCCTACTGCTGATGGAGCAGATGTGATATAGTATCAAAGAACTTGTTAATAAATCTGCCAGGTCCACAGCTTCATCACAATCACAACTTTCACAGGTCTCATACAAGTCATGCTCATAACATAACCGATTTCCCTATTGCTGACAGAGCGGATGAGATATAATAATAAACAGACGTTAATAAATCCATCAGGTCCACAACCTCTATCGCAATCGACGGTTTGGCCGTTTCAACCCTTAAGACTTGCGAGATGACTCTCGATGAGGTGGACACGATATTACATAATGGTCTATTCCAATGGAGCAGTGGAGTCCACAAATTATATCCCAATTGACGTTTTGAATGGAGAATCCCTTTATGATTTGTGATTATGCGATGGATGTGATATTATATTGAGTTGTATTACAATGGAACAACGGGTCCACAATGATATCGCAATCACATATTTTGGGCGGTGATACATAATAAAGCCGCCGATATAATTCCTCCGATGCATTGTGGTCTTTAAAGAGTTTTCATTGTTTACTACTGTTAACTCCTCCGTTATGGCTCTTACTCTTGGGTTCTCGCTCATGTGACTTCTCTTTACTCTTCCGCTCTTTTGATAGATCTTTCTCTAATACGTGTTACTCTTTGCTCCTTCTGATGAACTTCTACTCTTTGGCTTCACGATGATTTCCAATGGCTTCCCTAATGGATTTCCTCGACTTCTTACTCTTGTTGCTTCACGGACCTACTCTACTTGGCTTCACATCATCATTTAGTATCCATAATATTTCCATATTCACATCAATGACAATCTAGATCAACAAAAATTGTGGTTCTAATTTTTTTTTTAAGGAAGAGATGCTTTCAAGTTCCAACATTTTGATATTTAATTTGAAATTATAAAATACATTTAGTATTTATAATAGTATAATGTAAATAAATTATATTGTTTATTTCTTTTATATAATTTATTTTTGTTAAATTAAATATTATATTTAATATTATTGAATAAATTAATGATGATATTTTATTTTATTTTAAATTGTCGGTATTGTTTTTGTTTTTAGTGAGAAAATTAATTTTCTCTTTCTGTTTAGATAATTATTTCCTTCTTGTTATGCACACAAATTGAGTTTGTTATTATAAATGTCTTATATGGAATAATGATAATTCTTTTGGCTTTCAAGTTTAAAGTGGCTTTGATTTTATTTGAGATTATGTGAATTTTTGGAAGATATTCCTTAATAGACATGGATTTGAGTGTTTTTATACTCAAATTTGAGCATTATAATATGTGTTATATTTATTATGATGAGGTGTACATAAAGATGATACAAAACATTACTTTTTAATAATCAAGCCTTAAAAGGAAAGCCTTGGTAAATGACTTACTATGTAAAAATGTGGAGCTTATAAAACACACAAATTGACCAAACACTCTGCAACTTCCAAATCAATTGCCCATTAAGTGTTACGAATATGGCCAAGCTTGACTCAATGGTGTACAATAGAGTATACTTTACACAAGTTTTATAATTTTCACTCGAAACTCCACTCCTAATCACACCATGTAGGTCTCGACAAATGTTCATTTTGAATAATACTTTTATGAAATGACACCAATTATCTCTATGATGGTGCACTAATCAATGGAGAATAGGACATACTCACATGCCAAAGTTTGTCAATCATTATACGAGTGTCCATTTTCATTCCATAAGTCCCTCCAAAAAAAACCTTTATTGCTTAATCATTGTCCCTAAAAACATGGAGGATCAACAATATTGGTGTCTTGAATTCCCCACCTCCAAATATGATAGCCAACAAAATCCCATCCAACACCATTACTAGTGCTTTGCCATCAAACCAGCATTACCACCTTCCTCCAAGCAAACCAAATAATTGTGAAGATAAAAGTGTCTATTATTTTAACCTATTGGGGTCTTGAAATAATATCACATAGAATAAAGGTCCCTCGAATCTTCATAATATGTTGAGTTATGAGAAAATTGTGTCTTGGACAAAACTTTCCTATAATGACACCATTTTGACCCCTGATCAATATGTAATTAATTATGTGTAGCATTATTATATTTTGGCATGCATATTTTATTTACATGACAAAGTTGATTTGGATAGGACAAAAGCATTTTATATGTACTTATTTTTAATTAATGAAATATATAGATAGCTGCCAAGGCACAAGTACCCACATGAACCCTGATACCATGATTGGGGAATAGTCAGGGGTCCTTGAAGGGTTCAACTTGTAACTAAATCGTAAGCCACCCTTTACTAAAACACTTTGAGCTGATTTTTGAATTTGAAATACCTTTTCCCCCTTTCCCACAATCTTAATTAAAAATATAGCAGTTAGAAATATCTCCCCACACAATTATGGAGGATGGTTTGGTGGCAAAGTTCCATTGGGAAGGGTTTCCACTGGTGGATCCACTTGACATACTTGTTAAGTCATCCGCAACTCTGATGGACCATTAAATTGGGCCCTGACTATCATATTTCCCAAACCACACTACAATGTTCAATACGCTCGATCCAACATGAATAATTTACGAGCACCGACTTGCCGGGACTAGACTCTTCCTTGTGAAAATGTGTAGCAATCACAATACCCATCGATTTGGTTACTGGTAAAGGAAAATTTACCCAGCGTCAAATTTCTGCACATGATAGGGGAAACTGTCCTGACATTAAGGTTCGTGAGTTATGGCCCAAGGGCCTAAAGTTGTGATTCTTCACAATCTGGTTTGGTGATCAATAGAGGAATAAGCACCCATAGCACCAATTCATACATTGTTGAGACAAAAAAAGGAGCAAATCCCTAAACCAAATTTCACATAATTTGTCAAAGCTAGACATGAAATAAAGTACTAGTCAACCCTGTTTCGTTCCCCTCTTACATACACTGCTTAAAAATGATTCAAGGAGATTAGTCTACCAATTTGTCTAAATGTGAAACTCATAGGTGACATATCTACAACTAGTCAAAGAGTGCTACAACCTGACCATTAGAAATCCTCAAAGCAATATGAGTCAGTGATCCTAGATCACTACTATCAAGTAAAAGAGAAGATATAAACACTGTCATGACCATAGCATTAACCAACATAGCCCACATCTTTATTTCAACCATAGGCACGCAAGGTAGTTGTAATTCATAAGTGTGGTAAAAATATTCCGAGTTCAAGCATTCTATACAACCATAGATTTATGAGGTAACTTGTCACCTTAGAGTGTAATAGTAAATTTAGGAAATTATTTACAAACATTTGAGATATTCTACAATTATGCATATGACAATGCATTACATAGTTCAAGCATACAATCCATATTCATAAACACATAAGACAACTGGTCAGTCATTAACATAACAATGAGTTTCAAGCAATCACTCAGGAACATACAAGATTATGCATTAATCATAAGCACAATAAGGAATCTCAAGTAGGTTCTTGCACAACCACTGCTGTGTTTCACCTGGTAAAGCGTAAGTAAAGGTTGGTCGGGTGCTACCACATGTATTCTTGTTGACAGTGCTAGACCCGCAAAGTTGTCAGGGGATCTCCCTGGTAAGACCTCAAACTGTTTGAAGTAGGAGTCCCAACAGTGGGTAGTAAAGATATGCCTTGACTACGATAGTGTGCAGAGGCAAGCAAGATATCCTTATCGAAAGCAAGTGTGTGACCTTGTAATGAGTCAGGGGAGATGCATGGGGAGGTTCTGACACAGAGTGGGGGAAAATAAGTGTATCCCTTAGAAGCCTGTAGTAGTACGCAGCCTGAAAGGAACACATGAACTAAATGACATCACAAACTAGAAACCATAATCGTCGACAATCCAAAGTGATGAGTTAAACCAACAACTCACTTAAATAAGATTCATACAATCACATATGGAATATTCGATACATAAATGCGTAAGTTAAAACTACATACATTGCTAAAGTAACCAGAATAATCGCACTACAATAACAACATATGCATGAAATGTGTTGGCTCTGTTATATTATATAAAAGTGAAAGTTCCATCCATACATACAACCATGACAACCACTAGCCCCAATAGTGGAATGTTACAGTCAACACCACTTCCTCCTCCAAAGAGATGTACTCGCTCTGCACTAAAGCCAAGGCCTGTCACTATACTCTCCAAGCCATCTCTAAGAAATACCTAGCAAAAATTTGGCTCCCAAAAGCCCCTGTTCTATGAGATATGAGGTTCTATTTATAACAAAGGGTAGGTTGACCCTTGGCATTGCCCTTTGTGACTCTTGGACTACCCTCATGACTCTTAAACTTCATTACATAACTCATTACATCACATGTGATTGTTTGCACTCCACTAATAACACTTGGAATTTCACTTTACATCATGTTTACAAAAACAATACATTTTTCCACATATACCCATGGGGACAAAATGGCTTGATTCAACCAGACAAGACAACACTAAGACTCAAACAGTTGTGGAAAGACCAACCGTATCAACATCCTCTCCATGATCCTCGATGACAAACTAATGCCATGCTTAGTAGTACGCAACGGTATCTGCATACTCTTTGATGATGTCTTTCTGGAAATGAACTCTTACCTCCATTGCTCTCAGGTATACTTATTTGGAACCTCTGTCCAACTTGTCCTGCAACAAGCGAAACTTACTCCTGAGAAAGGCCGAACAAACGATGTACATCCAGATGTTATCTGTGCTAGTCGTCATGAGCATCCCCTGATCAAGGTACACGTCGAGCTCTAGTCTGACTTGGTTCTTCTTTTTGGCCTCACTGAGCATACCAATACATTGGTGATGAGCAACATGAGTTCTTCATAGTTCCGGATCAGACTCTGGGTGCGCGCTTTGTCCAACTCTACTTGCGGCTTCATCATCTTGTGCAAGTGAAGCGAGGCTCCCTTGTATCTCATTGTCCAGGTCTATACATGATGAACAACAACATGTATATTTATGAGTGTTCATGCTATCTTGGTGTAGCGCTGCTGATGACCATCTAGATGGAAAACTACCTTGTGCAAGGTGATGAACCTGTCATACAGTTTCCACGTGACTGCCTCAAGAGCCAATACTTCAGCAAGTATCAATTTCTTCATTTCTTCCCCGACGGATCCTGTTGATTGTTCCTCTTTCTGATTGGCTGCTTGCAACTCCTTAGCCATACACTCATTTTATGCTGTCAAAAACTTCACACTCGAGCTCGTGGCTTCGGCATAATCCTTTGTAGCATCTGCCAAGGCAGCTGGTTGTCTTCGTATATCTGACACCCTCACCCATTATTCAAAGTGCACAGGTGATGCATGCTCATTCGGAGTGTGTGATCTACGTGCTTGTACAAATTTGTGTTGTGATTCATCAAAGGCTATGTTGTACACATCTATTACTGGATTATCCTCAAGGAGAATGGTATCCCCTTGCTCACTTGGGAGTTGCTCTGTTGCTAGAGCCGGGGAAGCCTGTGGGGTGACCTTGGTTGCTTTTAGCATGAGGACGGTGTCCTGATCCTATTCCGGCTGCTCCATCTCCATGTCCATATTTCTACTATCAGTTCATCTTGTGGAGCAAGTTCCTATTCCTGTGGCTACTCATCCTGTTCCTCATTTGTTGTTGGTTTATGGTCTTCAACCTATATTGGCGTAGTTTGCACTGTCTCTGTGCCTTGCACTTCCTCCTGTTCCTGTTCATGTTGTGCTTCCTTCTCTCTTCTGCGCAACTCTTGTTCTTCTTTGAGATTCTACTATACTTCCTGCAAATTCCTCTCTACCTCTTCCAGCCTTTGCTTCTCCCTGTTTCTTTGCACTATTCCCTTGTCGCATTGTCGCTTTTGTTAGGGTCCTATGATTCATAGGATCAAATTATGATTGAATATTTTCTTTCAATGTATCCAATTGCAAATAATATTTCATATTGCAAATGATTTCCAAAAAAATATTTAAATAAAAAAAATGAAAAGAGGGTATATGAAAAATAAAAATAAAAAAGAGGAAAGAAAAAATAGAAAAAAAGAAAAAAAATGAATGATAAAAGGACCCCATAAAAAAATAAAGTGTGAAAGTGATGCAAATTCAAATGCCACTGAAATGAAATAGTTTGTTTTGTAAAAAAATTAGGATGTTGTGTGCAGCTTGTTTAGAAATGCCACAATCATCATTCCTTGTTTGAAACATACAGTCTAATCATGTTCAAACAAATTTCAATTTTGGTTGTTAGATTAGAGAAAATAATTTGGCCAAACTGTTTAAACTTGGCTAAAAATAGTTAGGTAGATTAGGTGAATAAATTGATCCAACAATTTAATCTGGATCAATGAATTAGTAGGGTTAGGTTGCAGTTAGATTAGATGATTTTCCCTTTTAAAGAAAATAAAACAAGGGTCTGCACCTCTAAATGCACCCTTTGTCAGTCAAAATTAACCTTAGTCTAGGGGAAAATGGAAATGAAAGAGGTTGAAATAAACAAAATTCATGTTTTGGATCGTCCTAGGTTTGGCGCAAAATACATTTTATCCAAAGTTTGGAGCTCACGTTATAAAGTCACAAGCAACAAAAAGGCTTGTTGTGGAGTGTTAACCTCCCCCATGATCAAGCCGCAGAACATTATTTGCAGCTAGATCAACGACGCTGAAGGCCTTTCCCCCTCGGCCTTGTCTATCTTTATCGATGAAGGGGAAGGGGTTCGAAAAGGTGGTTTCCTCATCTGACCCCATGCCTATGTGTCGCCCTCCCGTTTTTTCACACCCCCCACCATACTGTTGGCATTATGATACAAGTGTTGTCCTTGATGGAAACTCACTCACAGGTCAGTTTAGTTTTGATGCAAGGCAACCCATAGTGTAACATATCCATTTAGATGTAATAGGGCATTGGTACAGAAGAAAAGGAAGATGGAACTAAAGTCTACTAATCAGAATGAATAAGTTGAAGGTAAAGGATGTTGAAAAGAAGTTTAAGATTTATACGTAGGTCCACTTAGTCAAAACAACGTATACACGCAGTTCCATAGAACAAAAAGAGCATATATGTATACACACACTCCCGCAAGAGGAAAATCAAGTACATGTTGGAAAATCAAGGAATTTCAAGAGTAGAGAATACCAGGGGTCAATACCATGGTATTAGCCCACAATATTGAGCGGAGTAACGACTATTTGATTCCGCCCAAGAATACCATAGTCCTAAGTGGTTGTGGTCCGAGGTACTGAGAAAGGCCTAAAACTCTATAAGGAGGAGAAGATCATAAGGCCAGTGTGTGCAAGTGAAAAGGGTTTCAAAGGAATACTTCTATCTGAAGTATATTTTATGTTGCAGGGGCTATGTTGGTGATTTGATCTGAAATATTTTGTGCGCCTTGAATTCAATGTTAGATCAGCATCATGAGATCTGAAATGACTTATCATTGAATGATCTGATATTGGTTGGGCCAGATCTAATTGTGTGCACTTGTTTTATTCTTTAAATGTCATGACTTAGGTTTTTCTGAAGCCCGGAATAGCAGTGAAGTTATGAGTTGATATTTGCAGATCTGTATGCTGGTTTGTCTCGATAAAAGCGCGTGTACACGTAGGTTCTACTCTTCCAAGTAGCATATACAAAGGAAAAGCCCTTTCTTAAGGTCTGACTCGTCTATCTGATTAGTTCTGTTGTTTTACTACTGTCTGTCAATGAAGTCTTCTTAGATTTGAATGAAAATGTGAATGCATAAGGAGTATGATATCTGATTGTTTGATTGTATAAGTGAGAAGGGTGATCTCTGCTATTGCCTATATAAAGCTCTGTAAATTGACAATAGATGTTCAATATATTGCTGGTTGGTACAAACTTGATTCAAAAGTTTTGATTTTTAGTAGTTTTGAACGTAAACGCAGATTTGATTAAAGGAAGCAGCATATACACACAGGTTGGGTTCAGTAAAGTAGTGTATACATTTTGATGTATGATTTTTGAGGTTGCAGCTGGTTCTAAATGATGATGCAAGTTTATGGGTTCAGCACAGTGTTCTGGTGACAGTGATCTCACTGTTCAGATTAACTGATTATTGGTTGATGCAGTTTGAAAGGTCTGATGGGTCTAGTATGAAAATTTGATGAAACGAGGCCTTCATATTTATTGTTTTGTACCAGGAGTGTACACTCTGAAAATTTATGAAACGTGGTCCCTGGAGGAATAGAGAGAAGGTCGTAGCCTTCTGTAGGCCGACGCCTACGTACTAGTAAACACATTGGCTAGAACAAGAGCTAAGGGGTTGTAGCTCCCTTCCAGTAGAAGCTAGAAAACAAGAGAAGGTTGTAGCCTTCTGTAGGTGGGTGCCTACGTATTGGTATGAGTCTGCACCAGTACAAGATTGTAAACAGATTTTCTTATTATTAAAAGAAGACAGAGATGACAACAACAGGTGGTTTTCACCCACATTGGGTTTCCACCTTAAATCTTCGTGTTCATGTGTGTTGCTTATGTGTGATGGTTTGATCTTTTTTTACTGCACTATTTAATAAGTTACATATGCACTGGTTATAGATCAACACATGATAAATTAGCTAAATCACAAGTTCTCTAGGTATACGCTGGTTTCACTCATCATAGTAGCATGTACATGCTAGTTCACTTCACAGAAGTAGCATATATAAATCTGTTTGGGAAATGAAAAATTATTGATCTGATAATACTGATTCACCCCTCCTCTCAGTTTTATTTCCAACAATTGGAATTAGAGCAGGTCCTTCAAAAGAAGCTTGATCACTTGAAGGAAGATATTTCAAGATGAATAATCACGAAGGCATGGGATTCATCAGACCACCAATCTTTAATGGGAGCAACTTAGTATATTGGAAAATAAGAACCAGAGCCTATCTACAATCTCTTGGAGCTGATGTTTGGGAAATTGTGGAAAGAGATATCAATTTCCAGCAGAAATTCCTACAAAATCTGCATTTAAGAAGCTATACGAAACCAATGCCAAAGCTGTCAATATGTTACTGGGAAGTCTCTCAAAATCAGAATTTGTCAAAGTCATGCAGCTCAAGGCAGCCAAAGAAATATGAGACAAAATCATTCAGAGCTACGAAGGAGACTCTCAGGTAAAACATGCTAAGCTTCAAACTCTCAGAATTCAATACGAAACTCTTAAGATGCATAGTGATGAGAGTGTTGCTAGTTACTTTTTACGTATAGATGAGATTGTTAATTGTATGAAGAATTTGGGTGAAGAGATAAAGGAAGTTACTTTAGATGAGAAACTTTTGAGATCTTTTTCTTATAAATTTGAGTCAAAAGTGTTTGCCATAGAAGAAAAACAAGATCTTCAAACTATTACTGTGAGTCAACTCCATGGAATCCTAATTGCCTTTGAAATGAGAAAAGGAGGTCCATCAGATATGAGAGAAGCCACTTTTAAAGTGTCAGCAAAGGGAAAATAAAAGGAAGAGCACAATGAATCAGAACACATTTCAGAAGAAGAAGATGAGGTAAATTTTGTTAAGAAGCTTCAACGGGGTTCCAGAAGATTCAGAGGTAAGCTACCTTTCAAATGCTTTGCTTGTGGTAGAGTTAGCCATTATGCTACCAAATGTCCTCATAAAGATAAATATGAAAAAGGAAAGGAATATGCAAAAGGAAATAGAAAACAGGTTGTGAACAAAAGGAGTTACTATACGCATGAAGATAGTGATGGCTTATCCAATAGTGATGTAGATGAAACTGGCCAAGATTATAGACTACTAATGGCTTATGACAATGATGATTTCTCGGATACCTTAGAAGAGGAAGAAATTCTTGAAGAAATTACTAAACTCAAAATCTGTTTAGAAGAAAAGAATATGATCATCGATACCTTGACTCAACAACTCACTGAAAGAGAAAAACACAATGAAAATCTAGAATGTGAAATTGTGGGTCTAAGAAAAGAACTTGAGAAGACAAAATCTCTTAATCTTAGATTTTCTAAAGGATCTGAAACTTTAAATGAAATCATCAAAGTTCATCATTCTCCTCTGATCAAGACAGGTTTTGGATATACTGAAGAATCATCTCAATCACAAAAGCCGTCAACCTCCACCAGAAGTTATCTTAATGCAAAAAAGACCAGTGAACAATATGTCAATCGTCAACAAAGGCCTAAAATTACTCATTAGGTAAATCATACTCAATTTAATCCAAGGATGAATATCAGTGGAAGCTTCAACCAACAGGTAAACAATGCCAAAAGATTCTATAATCGCAAAAACTTCTTTAATGGGCAATGTTTTTCATGTCATAACTTTGGGCATAAGGCTTCTCAATGTGTTGCTTACAAAACCATCATGACTAGAGAAGCACGAAATCAAAAAGGTGTAATAGGAATCAAGAAAAGTTCATATAATAACTTTTCTCCTCTTGAAAATGAAGTATAATGTTCGATATGTAACAAATTTGGTCATGAAGAATCTGAATGCAGGAGCATATTTTGGCCATCAATTCAAAAGGAGAAAACATCATTAAATCTAAGATATGGAGAAAGAAGGAATCTCAATCAGAAAGATATGGCTTAGCTCTGTATGCAGAAGGACAAGAAAACCAGTGGTACATCGACAACAGATGCTTCAAACACATGACATGTGATAAAGAGAAACTTCATTCATATAATGCTTTAGAAAAAGAAAAGAATATCTCATTTGGAAATGACACTCCAGCTATCATTAAAGGTAAAGGTTTTGTCTTCCTGAAAGAAAAGGTTAAAGCTGGAAATGTCATATATGTAGATGGTTTAAGGCATAACCTGTTGAGTATCATTCAAATGTGTGATCAAGGAAATGAAATTATGTTTCGATCAAACAGAAGTGTGGTTCATGAGCTTGATACAAGAAAGACCATGATTAAAGGAACAAGAACTCCAAACAACTTATACATACTCAAAGGAGGACAACAACAATTCTATCTAAGAAAAACCGATGAAAACTGGCTATGGCATAGAAGATTGGGACATCTAATCTTTTCTCAAATAAGAAAAGCATGCAGGCTCAAGGCAGTTCGTAATCTTCCAGATATCAGCGTCCAATAAAATACCATATGCAAACCATGTCAAGTCGGTAAGAAAACTAGAGTTCACTTCAATGAAAAAGAAGGATCAACAAGTAAGCCTCTTGAACTCATCCATATTGATTTATGTGGACGAACAAGGAAAAAGTCACCTCGTGGAGAAGAATACTTTATTTTATTTATTGATGATTTTTCCAGGATGTGTTGGATAGGTCTACTAAAGCATAAAGATGAAGCATTGAAAAGTTTAAAGCCTTCAAAGTTTTAGTTGAAAATGAATCAGATCGAAAAATAAAATGTCTCAGATCTAATTGAGGGGGAGAATTCATATCAGACGAATTCTTTGACTTTTGTGAACAACATGGAATAAAGAGGCAATTCTTCGTTGCAAGAACTCCTCAGCAAAATGGCATGGTGGAAAGAATGAACATAACAGTTCAACAAATGGCTCGAGCAATGTTTGATGAGTTGGGAACTCCTGCAACCTTCTGGGGTGAAGCTGCATTTTCTGCCGTGACTATTCTCAACAAAGCAAATGTTTGGATAAATAGCAATCAAACTTGTTGAAATATGGCAACAAGTATATTCTAATTTAAGTTGTCCTTGAATTAAATTTTTAATTAAAACCAAATTTAGCCTTAACAGCTACTTGGAAATAATTAATTAATTTATTTTTAAATTAATTAGTTAGAGAAATTCAAGTTAGAAGTCTTTCTGAAGTCATGAAAGAGTTATCCATTAAATTAAGGAGATAAGATTGAGTTGTATTTGAGTTGTAATCAGTTAACTCAGTTTACTACGTTAAGTCTAGTTAAATTAGTTCCAAACTATTTGAGGAACTAATAGTGAGTTAACAGTCAGTTGATGCATTAATGCACTCAACTAGAGCTACTCCAGTTAACTGAAGATTCCCTCATCAGAAACTCATGCATGTCTATTATGAGAAAGACCCAATTGATATTAATGTTCAAGGACAATGTACTATCAGTTGCATGTGTTTTCTCATGGAGAAAACTCATGCATGTAGTCAAGGATTCATCCTTGAGGATTGCACAGTTTTGAAGGCTTGTTTTTCCACTTGGTAATAGGCTAATCATCCACAAGGAACAACGCAAGGAAATAGGAGCTTGGAGGGTAGAGAGGAAGGCTAGATAGAAGCCAATATTGCATGTGAACATCTGTGAGGATTGTACTGAGAGTTGGCTAGCTGTGAGAGCTAAGGCTTTGTATAATTTCTATGTATTTCCACCATGTATGATAATACAATAGTGTGGGGTTTTTATTTGAGACTTTCCCCAAAGTATTTTCATGTGTATTGTGCCATTGATTCTTCTTCTTCTAATTATATTGTTCAACTCGATCTTTAAGCTTCCACAAATTGATAGTAGAAGTAGGTTATAGTATTCTGATTTGATTTATATTGCATTATCGGGTTAACCTATCACAAATTTTCTACATGGTATCGATGCTATGAACAGTATACTGAGAAGAGAATTCGAAGTTTGAAGTTGGGGATTGCAGGTGTAAATCAAATTCATATCATACTTCAAGGTTAGCCAATGGTGTTCTATGGCTTGAGACTCGAGTGTGCCTTGGAAGATAGCTCGAATTACATAGCATGGAAAGATAGAATGGAGGCTGCATTAGAAGACAATGGCTTGAAGGAATTCATTGATCAAGAAATTCCAAAGCCAGCTTCAACTAATGCACAAGAGTTGGCTGAGTGGAAGAAGTGTGTGTCGAAGGTGAGATGGATCATCCTTGAGGGAGGTCGATACCATATTATCTCGAGTCTCCATGGGAAGGATACTCCAATTTCAATGTGGAAGACATTGAAGGACCTCTACCAGAACAATAGTGACCAGAGGAAATTGGTGCTCAAGGATAAGCTTCGAAGAATCAAGATGGAGAAGGGCGATATTATTTCCACATATCAGAACAATTTCACGACCTGCAAAGATGAGCTTGGTAGTGTGGGAATAACTACTGCCGAAGATGATATGGTGAGCCTCGCTCTCCTTGGCCTTCCAAAGAGTTGGAATAACTACCAGGACTCTGTGAATGGAAGGGAGAAACTACCAGATTGGGAACAACTATGGTCAGATCTTATGCAGGAGGAGATCAGGAGGAGCACACGAGATGGTTCTTCATCCAAGAATGATGATGAAGAAAATTTGGCCTTAGCAAGTGAGGCAAGGAAAGGGAAGGGGAAGGCTTCCCATTTCAAATCGAATTCTTCTCATGGAGGGAAGAAGGGTGACATGTCTAAAGTAAGATGGTTTAATTGTCACAATATGGGACATTATGTGGCTAATTTCCCATTGAAGAAGTCCAAGAAGGGATCCTCGAAAGGATTGGAAGGCGAGGCATTAGCCTCTCAGTTTGAAATGGACTTTACCCTCATTACATGCATGGTGTCATCGATAATGGGTTGTGTCTGTATCTTGACAGTGGAGCCTCATTCCACATGACCCATGATAAAAATTTATTCAGTGCCTTGGAGGAGAAAGACATCAAGATGTGCATAGAGATGGGTGACGAAGAAAGGTATAGTGTTTCAGGAGTGGGCACAGTTGCTTTTTAGAGGGAGCATGGATCTCCTCTCACCTTGACATATGTGATGTATGTGCCTGGACTGAAGAAGAACTTGGTATTGGTCGTGATATTGGAGGAAAAAGGCTACGATGTTGTCTTGAGTAAAGGAAAGGCGTTCCTAAGACACATAGACACGGGTCAGACCAAGAGGATAGGGATTCAGGTGAAGAAACTCTATAAACTAGAGGTAGATGATTGTGCAGAATTGAGTACGAAAGCAGAATTGGTGAAAAGACAAGACATTGATGAGTTGTGGCACAGGCGGTTGGGCCATTTGCACCATGGGGCTTTGAAGATAATGCAACAGATATCTACAAGACTTCCCAAAGGTAAACTTGAGCAAGTTAACACATAAAAGGTTGTACCTTGGGAAAGTACACCAAGTCTTCCTTTCATGATCGAGACAGTCGAGAAGAGGCTATCTTAGCAAGTTCATACTGATTTTTGTGGACCATTCTCGACAGAATCCACAGCGAAGCAAAGGTATCATGTGATTTTCATTGATGACTATTCTCGTAAATGCTAGATTTATTTCATGCAAAAGAAGGACCAAACTTTCACAAAGTTTTGTGATTTCAAAGCTTTGGTCGAGAAAGAGTCAGGGAAGAAGATCAAGGCCTTGAGAAGTGACAATGGTGGAGAATATGTCTCTCAAGAGTTTAAGGACTTTTGTGCAGCAAAAGGAATTAAACGAGAGTTTATGGCACCTCATAACCCACAACAGAATGGGGTGGCCGAGAGGAAGAACAGAACTGTTGTAGGGGCAGCACGGGCAATGCTGCATGACCAAGGCCTACCACTTCACTTTTGCGTTGAGGCATGAAACACAATAGTCTATTTGCAAAATAGAAGCCTGTGTCACATACTTGGGATGAAGACACCAGAGGAAGCTTTCTCCGGTAAGAGACCAGATGTGGGTCACTTTAGGATCTTTGGCTCATCAATATATTGCCATGTGACAAAGGATGCACAGAAGAAGCTTGAGCCGACAGCAGAGTTTGGGATATTTGTGGGGTACATTGATACACCTCACAATTATCGGGTGTACTTTCCCACCAGTCAGAGGACAGTGGTTCGCAGAGATCTCAAGTTTGATGAGCAGAAGGCCATGCGAGTTTCCTTTGAGAGGGAGCTCCAACTACAGGGTGTGGAGGAACTGTTGGTTCCTAAGGAGGAGGAGGAGCCTCAGACTGATGCAGAGCAGCCACATGCAGAGGTTCAAGGAGTGGAGACATCCACTCAAGCAGAGTCTTCCAAAGATGGATGGAAGTGCACAAGAGAAGCTGACAGATTGTTGGAGGATGCGAGAGAGAATGTGGGAGCACCATCTTCTCAGCACAGACAAAGGAGGTCACTTGAGAGGTACACTGGATACATGGCCCTTGCTAGGGAATGTGCTGAGACCGAGCCATCTTCCTTTGAGGAAGAAATGCAACAGCCAATTTGGGTTGATGCTATGGTGGGGGAGTATGAATCCATAGTTCGTAACAGTGTTTGGGACATGGTTCTGAGACTAGAGAACAAGTCAATTGTGAGTTCCCATTGGATTTACAAGGTAAATCAAGCTGTTGATGGTAGTGTGGAGAAGAATAAGGCAAGATTTGTTGCCCGTGGCTTTTCACAGGTCGAGGGGATTGACTATGATGAGAATTTTGCTCCTGTCGCAAGGTACTCATCTATCAGATCTATGTTGGCACTATCAGCACAGATGGGTTGGAAGATCCATCAGATGGATGTGAAGATTGCATTCCTCAATGGCCAGATTGAGGAAGAGGTGTACATAGAGCAGCCGGAAGGTTTTGAGACCTTTGATTGTGAGTCGCATGTGTGCTGACTCAAGAGAGCATTGTACGGGCTGAAGCAAGCACCTCATGCTTGGTACACCACGATAGACAACTACTTGACTGGGTTGGGCTTCACAAAGAGTGAAGTGCATGCGAACTTCTACCACATTGTGGTGAAAGGTAAACTGTTGATCATCGTACTTTATGTTGATGATCTCATATTGACTGGTGATGATCAGTTGATCATGTCTTGCAAGGATGACCTTGCAAGAGAATTCGAGATGAAAGACATGGGTTTCATGCATTACTTCCTTGGCATGGAAGTGTGGTCGAAGGATGGGGAGTTGTTTGCGTCTTAGGGAAAGTATGCCAACGAGATACTCAGGAGATTCTACATGGATAAGTGCAAGCCCATGCAGACTCCTTTAGCAGGTAACTGGAGGAAGGATATTGCTACTTCAAGAGAAGTGGTAGAGGCTACCATGTACAGGCAACTTGTGGGTTCACTGACGTACTTATGAACACACGACCAGATATGTGCTATGTGGTGAACCATCTGAGTCAAGCGATGGTTCAGCATACCAAGATGTTTTGGAAGGCGGCAAAGCATGCATTGAGATACCTCAGAGGCACATCTCAGTATGGATTATGGTGCAGACGGATAGAGGGAGTGAAACTACATGGCTTCATTGATGCAGATTGGGCAGGGAGTCCATTAGATCAGAAGAGCACATTAGGAGGGATTTTCAACCTAGGGTCAGGGACAGTTTCTTGGTACAACAAGAAACAGAGGTCGATTGTGCTCAGCTCGGCAGAGGTAGAATACATGGCTGCAAGTCAGGCAGCATGTGAAACCATCTAGATGCAGAAAATCCTAGTTGGTTTGTTTGATCAGAGGATGGATCCAACTGTGATCTATTGTGATAATCAGAGTTCTATCAAACTCTCTGAGAATCCAGTATTTCATGATAGGTCCAAGCATATCGACATCCGGTATCATCATATCAGAGACTGTGTAGCAAGAAGGATCATGTTGCTACAGTATATTTTGACAGAGGAGCAAGATGCTGAAATTTTGACAAAGGCATTATCAAAGTGTAAATTTGAGTTCCATAGAGACAAGATCGGGGTGGCAGATAATCCCTTTCTTGTTGAGAGGGAGTGTTGAAATATGGCAACAAGAATATTCCAATTTAATTTTTCCTTGAATTAAGTTGTGAATTAAGATCAAATTTAATCTTAACAGCTACTTGGTAATAATTAATTAATTTATTTTTAAATTAATTAGTTGGAGAAATTCAAGTTAGAAGTATTTCTGAAGTCATACAAGAGTTATCCCTTAAATTAACGAGATAAGATTGAGTTATATTTGAGTTGTAATTACTTGACTCAGTTTACTAAGTTAAGTCTAGTTAAATTAGTTCCTAACTGTTTGAGGAGCTAATAGTGAGTTAACAGTCTGTTGATGCATTAATGCACTCAACTAGTGCTACTCCAGTTAACTAAAGATTCCATCATCAGAAACTCATGCATGTCTATTCTAAGAAAGACCTAGTTGAGATTAATGTTCAAGGACAATGTACTATCAGTTGCATGTGTTTTCTCATGGAGAAAACTCATGCATGCAGTCAAGGTTTCATCCTTGAGGATTGCACAGTTTTGAAGGCTTGTTTTTCCACTTGGTAATAGGCTAATCATCGACAAGGAACAGCACAAGGAAATAGGAGCTTGGAGGGCAAAGAGGAAGTCTAGAGAGAAGCCAAGATTGCCTGTGAGGATTGTACTGAGAGCTGGCTAGCTGTGAGAGCTAAGGATTTGTATAATTCCTATGTATTTCCACCATGTATGATAACACAATAGTGTGGGGTTTTTATCTGAGACTTTCCCCAAAGTATTTTCATGTGTATTGTGCCATTGATTCTTCTTCTTCTAGTTATATTGTTCAACTCGATCTTTAAGCTTCCGCAAATTGATAATGGAAGTAGGTTATAGTATTCTTCTTTGATTTATATTGCATTATTGGGTTAACCTATCACATATTTTCTACAAAACTCCATATGAACTTTGGTATGGTAAGCCTCCTACTATAAAACACTTTAGAGTGTTTGGAAGAAAATGTTTCATCAAAAGGATTGATGAAAAACTTGGTAAGTTTGAACTGAGAGCAGACGAAGGAATTCTTCTTGGTTATTCATCCATAAGTAAAGGATACAAATTTTATAATAAAAGACTTCGGAAAATTATTGAAAGCATTGATGTCATAATTGATGAAGCATGCAGAAATCTGGAAAAAGAGAAATCAACTGAGGAATATGACAGTGAGGAAGTTGGGGAATGTTTTCCCGCATCAAATCAAAATGATATAGAAGAAGCAACCAATGAAGCACCAGAAGAATATACAATAGACAGGGAAAAGACTCCATCCAGGGATGTTCAAAAGAATCATCCAGAATCTCAAATTCTAGGAGAAAATGGGGCTAGAGTAAAGACAAGAAGAACTCTTACAGAGACCTCAAGCTATCTAGCATTACTATCCTCCACCGAACCTCGAAATGTAAATGAAGCCTACAAAGATGAATGTTGGGTCAAGGCCATGGATGAAGAACTTGACCAAATTGAAAAGAATGATACTGGGGAGTTAGTTCTTAGACCTCATGATAATAATGTTATAGGAACAAAATGGATATTTAAGAACATGCTGAATGAAAATGGAGAAGTTATTAGAAACATGGCCAGACTTGTTTGTAAAGGGTATTCTCAACAAGAAGGTATATATTTTGAAGAAACTTTTGCACCTGTTGCTAGACTTGAAGCCATAGGGATGTTTCTTGCTCTTTCTAGTTTTAGAAAATTCAAAGTATATCAAATGGATGTAAAAATCAACCTTCATTAATGGAGATTTAGAAGAAGAATTTTATATTGAACAGCTAGAAGGATTCATTCTTGGAAATGATGCAAAATTCATATGCAAGCTTAAAAAGGCTCTCTATGGCCTGAAACAGGCTCCAAGGGCTTGGTATTACTGCCTTGAAAAATATCTACAAAAACAAGGTTTCACAAAAGGCTATGTAGATAACAATTTATACACAAAGGTTGAAAATGATAAATTGCTAATTATTGTTGTTTATGTTGATGATATCATCTTTGGTAGCAATGAAGAATCCATGAGTCAAAATTTTGCTTCAGTAATGTAGCAAGAATTTGAAATGTCCTTACTTGGTGAACTTCAAGAAAATCCAAAACAACATTCCTATAGGTCCTCAACCTTGGGTGTTTGGCAGAGTATTCCCCTTTAATATGTTTTATTATTAGTTCAGAATCTCCATGAATTGAAATTCTCTTGGCACCTAGATTCTTTAAAAGTTGTAACCCTAAAATTAAGGCTTCATATTCAGCTATGTTGTTAGTACATTGAAAGTTTAGCTTATATGAATGGCCTTCTGAGTGACGAGTTTGTGAATTTGAAACCCATACACATGCCCCTAATCCTTCTTCATAAACAACCCCATCAAAACTTAAATTCCATAAAGGTTCAATTTGTTTATCATGCTCTATCATATATGTTTTGCATTTCTCAATCTCACACAAATCAGTTTTTGCATTGGCAATTTGTTCATGTATGTTTCCATCATTGTACAAAATAAAAGAATCAAGGTCTGAATGGATTGAATATAGGATAATTGTGGGGTTTTTCCTTACTAGTAACCACAAATTTCATAAGCTTTTCCCTGTACAGTCTCCTCTACTCACCAAACACTAGAATGTAGCATAGGTCATATCAATTTGGAGGGTCCCTTGGAGTTTAGCTCCCCATGAGCGAGACAGTAACATGATGTATGTTAACAAAAAATATATCCATCACCATGCTCTTGGCTGGTATTTGTACTAAGTTAACACATAAATCCTTAATGAGCCCAAGGCATTTTACTTTACTTGAATCAAACGAATACAGATCCTTGTATCGTCTAGTGATATCTAGTCCCAATTTTTCCATGATAACCTTAGGCATGAGATTGTGAGAGGCCCCTAAGTCAAGCATTGCGTTGTGTAAAATTTTATCACGAATGTTTAAACTAATGTAAAAAGGAGGTACATATCCATCTTGGATTTTTCCATCAACTTGAGGCCTAGACAGTATTTCTGGTTGATCATCAGATACTTTGATTGTATTTGTATCTTCTCCTATATTTAAGGCTTTCATCTCTTGTGATCTATATGCAGTTTTATTCATAAGTTTTGTTAGAGGAATGGATAGTTTAAGTTTTTCCAATTCATGTTCTATATTGAATGATGTTTGAGTATTGTTTAAATTGAGGGAATCTTGTTTTTCAACCAAGTCCTTTTGGGAAACATCTCTTTGTTGGCTTGTAGAGGGACTATCAGTTTGTGTTGCTTTGAATACAATATCATATGTTTTTTGGGTTGGAACATCTGCATTCTTTTTAGCATGAATGTCAAGATTTTTCTTAGTAGGGGTATCAAGTACCTTTTTATTGGGAGTATCAACATTCTTTTTAATGGGATTATCGATTGTTTTCCTACTCCTTAGATTATATTGCCTATGGACTTCCATAACTGTATTTCCAAACTCTTTCTTATAATCTTCGGATTCCTTGGGATCTACTTCATCCTGTGACAGTAAGAATAGGACTTGTTCATGTTGAGTAAGCAATGTAGAATCATTGTCATTTACTCCCATTAAGTTGATTTGAGTATCATTCATGTCTTCAGCTATTTCTCCCTCATCATCTGTATAGTTCTCTCGAAATGGAGGTCTAACCTGCTGATTTGGACATTTTTGTTCCCTTTGTTTGATCTGGGGTGGGTTTCTCCTAAAATTGGGATTTCTGATTTGGGGAATAGGTTGGTTTTCTCTAGGAGGAGCCCTATCGGTTTTACTTATCTTATCCATCTCTCCATGGGTCTAAGTAGATTATCAATTTTATATTAGATGGAGAGAAGGAGGAAGGTTCCTCTTTGATAGTAACCCTTCTTTCAGTTTTTAATTTGTCTCTTTTGGTTAATAAATTAGCATCGACTTTAAGGGCATTAGCTTAATCTGAATTATTCAATAGAAATTTGAAGGAGATAATTTATTTAGACGTACACTCTGATCTTGGTTATGAATAGTTTCAATGTTTTCAACTAAGATTAAGTAAAAGAATTCTTAATTGCTCTTTACTTGATTGAAATATTTTCTCTTCTTCTTACTCATTTCATTTAAAATTAAAGAATCCAATTATTTTGGCTACCTCTCCCTGTGAAATCTATCTGCAAAATACTGAAATTGATCCATACTTTAAGGAACAGACTCCATAGCCCAATGGTAATCTAGACATCAACCAACCATACAATACAAACCAATTCACAAATCAAACCTTAAACTTCATAACTAGCCTAAGATCTAAAAACAAGCAAATCTAAATTTTACAGAGAGATCCCTCTCTGAAGTTGGCAAGGCTAGATCCCAGCTTCCAAAGTGGTTTTGTGGTTACCTGTTAAGATTAGGTGTGTTCTATGCTAGAGCAATTTATTTAAATTTTCATAGTTAGCAATCACATCAGCATTACGATAAACTACAGATAGAACATAAATATAAAACGCAGAAGACAAGCCAAGACAAGAGGACACAAGATATGGCGCGAGCCAGGGACAAACCCCACAATGTGTGGGGAAACCCTTTGATCAAATCTTCTTTTATCTTCAAAGTTCAGCAGAGAAAGAGAGAGAGAGAGATAATACATTTACAATAGAAGTCAACACTTTGACTTATCTGGATCTGAGCATAGTTTATTTCCTATAACAATGAGATCAGTTGAAGACATTCTGCTTCAACTGAATCTCCCAGGTGACGACTTCACCTATCCATTTCGTTCATCTGCTGCACCTTACCGTGTAGCACCATCATGCTGCATCACGCATCTTCATGCTGTTCATGATCATTGTACTGCCCATACATCGAATTGTCCATGACTTCATACTTCATGCTGCCCATGTGTCATGCTACTTCATGATTTCATCATACAACCCATACTTGTGATTACTAACCATGACAAGTGTATATATAATCATGACTGCCCAACGTATATACATGTCCAACGTATATATATATAACTTATGTACTATAGCGTATATTGTCCAACGATTACTGCCCATCGGCTGTACAGTCTAGCGTATATATAAAGACCATACACATAAAGACCAGATACATATTAAGACCCTATATACTACTGGAGCAAGATCATACATATCGAGACCCTGTCATATAACACTAATGCCATACATCTTTGTATCAATTTTCACACCAGAGCAATATCACATACCATCACAGTATCGCAATCATATGCCATTGATGGATGCCATTATAAACAGGGATATCATGCGAATGTCATACCACATCAAAGAGACGAATGTGAGACCATATACCAATGCGATTGTATAAAACCTCCGCAGCCTCGGCGAATATACATAAGAGACATTTGCATACTCTGTTTGTATATATAAGAGTCTTTGGCATCCTCTACGTGTATATATATAACCTCTGCGATGTGTACAAGACCTCTGTGACTTATATAACATTGCATAAAACCTTCGCGGCTAATATCACTCCTCTGCCATGCATACAAGACTTTTGCAATGTGTATAGGACCTCTGTGAGTTATATAATATTGTATAAAACTTCCGCGGCTAATATAACTCCTTTGCGATGCGTACAAGACTTCTGCGACGTGTACAGGACCTCCATGACCTATATAATATTATATAAAACTTCTGCGGCTAATATAACTCCTTTGCAATGCATACAAGACTTCTGCGATTTGAATTGATGCCATAACATGATGTGTGAACTCAAAAATTCCAGGTCATTATCCATAGATGCAAGAGTCCTGTAGCAAGCTAATCCATAGATGCAAGAGTCCTGAAGTGTTAATTTTGCTTCATTGCACTGGTTTCATAACTGCGTATATATCCATATTATATGACTGCGTTGAATGCCTACGTGTAAAGTATAGGGCATGCTGTGCATGTAACATGTTTGCTGCATTGTATGCCTGCGTGTAGTAGGGCTAGCTGTGCGTGTAAAATGTTTGCTGCGTATATAGCTAGGGCATCATCCACGCATAAGCTATGGCATCATCGAATGTATCTTCTTGTGTGTCTCTCCTTCACCAAAAACCCAAGACGTGGTGAGGAGAAGATCACACGAAGAGTGTGTAAATGATATCAAATCCTCATCTATTTGTACCACAACGAGGATGATGAATAGAGACGTCGGTTGGGCTTCTAGAGCCTACATAAGGGCTGGTCGGCTTGATAATAATTACATAAACAAATAAATTCATATCTCCATAAATACTTATCGGAATCGGATGATCTTTGGATCAATCCTACACCTCTCGACGAGAGGGATCCAATAAAAATATCAGCTGCCATAAATAAGCCGACCCACATGGAGTTTGGCCCTAGTTGCCAATTTAACACTCCCTCTCAACTAGGGAGAACTCCATCCATTGATCCATAAGTCCGACTGTAGTATCTCTGCCATCAGTGCCCTGCACTGTTCTGCCCAACTCTGCTCAGCTCTGTTGGCTCTGCTCTACTCTGCTCTGCTCTGCTGGCTTTGCTCTACTCTGCTCAGCTCTGCTGGCTTTGCTCTACTCTGCTCAGCTCAGTGCTGCTGGCTCTACTAGCTCTGCTCAGCTTTGCTAGCTCAGCTCTGCTCAGCGCTGCTGGCTCTGCTCAGCTCTGCTGGCTCTGCTGGTTCTGCTCTGCTCAACTCTGCTCAGCGCTGCTGAACTATGAAGAAGAAGAATTGATCGAGAATGTCTCATACCATTCTCCACTGACACGAAGTCAGACTCAGAGTGCGTACCACTGGTCCCAGACCAGTCTCAACCGACCCAAAGTCAGCGTCATAGTAGGTACCACTCCTACTACTGGTCTCAGACCAGTATCGCAGTCTCAGAGAGTGTACCACTAGTCCCAGACCAGTATCGCAGTCTTAGAGAGTGTACCACTGGTCCTAGACCAGTCTCAGCGGACCCGAAGTCAGCGTCATAGAATGTACCACTCTCACTGGTCCTAGACTAGTACTGCACTGACACGAAGTCAGTCTCGAAGTATGTACCACTGGTCCCAGACCAGTCTCAGTCGACCCGAAGTCAGCGTCATAGTATGTACAACTCCTACCACTGGTCCCAGACTAGTATCACAGGCTTAGAGAGTGTACTATTGGTCCCAGACCAGTCTCAACCGACTCGAAGTCAGCATCATAGTATGTACGACTCTCACTGGTCCCAGACCAGTATCATTGATCCCGGATCAATGGAGGACATCCTAGTGTGGGGAGTACGGTAGATACAACGATGCATCCATCGGTAATACTATGGTCCCTAACTTCATTTCCCTGCTCATTGATCAGATGAGAGGTACTTCCCATGAGTCCCAGATTGCATGGGTAGGATGCCTCGACAGGAGAACTTAATCAATCTTGTCCTCACAGGAGAACACATCAATCCTGCTACAATCACCATGGAAAACACATCAATCCAGGCTGCCATGGAGAACACATCAATCCAGGCCTCACAGGAGAACACATCAATCCTGCTACAATTGCCATGGAGAACACATCAATCCAGGCCTCACAGGAGAACTAATCATCCTGCTACACAAGAGAGCGAATCATCTTGTCCCACAAGAGAGCAAATCATCTTGTTCCAGCGCGCACCACCAGGGGAGGGTGAGTCACCCTGTGGTCGTATGTTGCTCCATTAGAATTGCAAGCCCCCCAAAGCTCCCAGAGCTCAATGTATGCAACATGCAAGACCCTTTTACAAAGGCCTCTCGACGACTCCAAGTCATTCGGGAAAATCACAAATTTGGTCTTTCCTCAGGGCTCTGTCTTGTACATCATCTCAGTGCAATGGAGCCTCCTTGATCATCGACTTACCATATCCCAGATAAGGCAGTATTTGATGTCTATCTGCTGGAGCAATTGTCAAATACAGGATTCCTCAATAATCAAATCCCATCTCTGGTTGTCACAGAAAATCACAGTGGTATTCATCATATGTACAAACAGCTCACTGAAGAGCTTCAGAAACCATATTGCCTCACAGAAGGCCATACTATCAGCAATGTATTCTGCCTTGGTGGTGCTCAGAGTCACCGACTTCTGCTTCCTGCTCATCGAGGCATATTCAAAAGAGAAACAACACTGAGAAGTGCTCTAGTGATCCTCCATACTGCCTGCCCACTCATTATTCGAATAATCATGTGGTTTCATATTTCTGGCAGTGTATCTCAATTCATGAGAGATTGTGCCCTGAAGATATCTTAGAAGATTCTTAGCACCAATCTAGTGAGGCTCAACCAAATATGAGCTCACCATGCTAACTGCAACATAGATGTCCAGACAGAGGTTCTCCAAGAACATCAACGCGAATGAGTTTATGAAACTCAGAGGCATTTCCAAAATCTGGTCCGACATCATTACCATATAACTTTTGAAAGTTAAGATCCTCGAGGCAGTCACAAGCTTGCAGCTTATCTTCCCACATTTAGAATCCAACTCCCTCTATCTCCTATAAATGAGAGGGTCTGCACCTGTCAGACATAGGTGTCGGTACGAGAGGTTTATCATCCACAACCTTCGAGTAATGGTTTGGATCGGTTTCACTCCTAGTGAATCTCAGCTGCATTAGATAGCTATCAATACTCTCGTACTATGCCCGAGGTGTTTTTCTTCAAGCCATAGAGGGCTTTCTTCCACCTGTACACATGAGATTCCTTGATCATGATTCTCAAACTCCTCGGGTTGTTCCAAACCTGTGAACCTGCTGCATGAGGGGAATGGTCCCCTTATAATATTTTCCTTCGGTACATGTACCTTCATAGTTATTTTTGAATTCAGGCATCCTAGTCACCATCTGACTCACAGACCTCCGGTGCTGAGTCAATGGACATGGTCCCCAGTGGACTTCCTGCAACTTGATACAACCCTGAACTCAAAAACATCTTTAAAAGATCTATTTTCAAACACGTACCTTTCCATTGATAAGTGCCACCCTGTAACCTTTGACTTCCATTTCCAAGATGGACATCAAGTTCGATCAGGTACATAAAAGAGATTTTGGGGTTCCTTGCTTTCGTGGAAGAGTCGACCATTTCCTTGATGACCTACATTACCAGTCATTCTTTTGATCATTGAAGATGTCCCAGGAATGATTGTTATCTTCATCAAGAGATGTGTCTCTGCCATTCAGACACTCCTTCGCATAACGGCTGAACTTATTTCAGCAAGGCATTCACCTTTCCTTCCACCCTTAGATCCGAACTTCCCAATGAAGTGATCTTAAGATGGACCATCAGAATCTTCCGCTGCGCCATTATAATAACATTCTCTACTTTGACTTCACCCTAGGTGAATTATGAGGAACCCATTGATCCTTCTGTCTTGTCCCAACTCTCTTCGATGATTGCTCTTTCACTCTTGCTTGTGTATTGTCTTCACCTCAGCTCTGATACCATGTTAAGATTAGGTGTGTTCTATGCTAGAGCAATTTATTTAAATTTTCACAGTTAGCAATCACATCAGCATTACGATAAACTGCAGATAGAACATAAATATAAAACATAGAAGACAAGCCAAGACAAGAGGACACAAGATATGGCACGAGCCAGGGACAAACCCCACAATGTGTGGGGAAACCCTTTGATCAAATCTTCTTTTATCTTCAAAGTTCAACATAGAGAGAGAGAGAGAGAGAGAGATAATACACTTACAACAGAAGTCAACACTTTGAATTATTTGGATCTGAGCATAGTTTATTTCCTATAAAAATGAGATCAGTTGAAGGCATTCTGCTTCAACTGAATCTCCCAGGTGACAACTTCACCTATCCATTTCGTTCATCTGCTGCACCTTACCGTGTAGCACCATACATCGAATTGTCCATGACTTCATACTTCATGCTGCCCATGTGTCGTGCTACTTCATGATTTCATCATACAACCCATACTTGTGATTACTAACCATGACAATTGTATATATAATCATGACTGCCCAGCGTATATACATGTCCAGCGTATATATATATATATATATATATATATCTATATATATATATATATATCTTTTATATATATATATATATATATATATATATATATATATATAACTTATGTACTATAGCGTATATTGTCCAGCGATTACTACCCATCATCTGTACAGTCTAGCGTATATATAAAGACCATACACATCAAGACCACATACATATTAAGACCCTATATACTGCTGGAGCAAGATCATACATATCTAGACCCTGTCATATAACGCTGATGCCATACATCTTTGTATCGATTTTCACACCAGAGCAATATCACATACCATCACAGTATCACAATCATATGTCATTGAGGGATGCCATTGTAACCAGGGATATCATGCGAATGTCATACCACATCAAAGAGACGAATGTGAGACCATATACCAATGCGATTGTATAAAACCTCCGCAGCCTCGGCGAATATACATAAGAGACATTTGCATACTCTGTTTGTATATATAAGAGTCTTTAGCATCCTCTGGGTGTATATATATAACCTCTGCGATGTGTACAGGACCTCTGTGACTTATATAACATTGTATAAAACCTCCGTGGCTAATAGCACTCCTCTGCGATGCATACAAGACTTCTGCGATGTGTATAGGACCTCTATGAGTTATATAATATTGTATAAAACTTTCGCGGCTAATATAACTCCTCTGCGATGCGTACAAGACTTCTGCGACGTGTACAAGACCTCTGTGACCTATATAATATTGTATAAAACTTCTGCGGCTAATATAACTCCTCTGCAATGCATACAAGACTTCTGCGATTTGAATTGATGCCATAACATGATGTGTGAACTCAAAAATTCCAAGTCATTATCCATAGATGCAAGAGTCCTGAAGTGTTAATTTTGCTTCATTGTACTGGTTTCATAACTACGTATAGATCCATATTATATGACTGCGTTGAATGCCTATGTGTAGAGTATAGGACATGCTGTGCGTGTAACATGTTTGCTACGTTGTATGCCTGCGTGTAGTAGGGCTAGCTGTGCGTGTAAAATGTTTTCTGCGTATATAGCTAGGGCATCATCCACGCATAAGCTATGGCATCGTCGAATATATCTTCTTGTATGTCTCTCCTTCACCAAAAACCGAAGACGTGGTGAGGACAAGATCACACGAAGAGTGTGTAAATGATATCAAATCCTCATCTATTTATACCACAACGAGGATGATGAATAGACACGTCGGTTGGGCTTCTAGAGCCTACATAAGGGTTGGCCGACTTGATAATAATTACATAAACAAAATAAATTCATATCTCCATAAATACTTATCGGAATCAGATGATCTTTGGATCAATCCTACACCTCTTGACGAGAGGGATCCAATAAAAATATCAGCTGCCATAAATAAGCCAACCCACATGGAGTTTGGCCCTAATTGCCAATTTAACATTACCTTTGTAGTTTCTTTAACAACCTCAGAAATTACAGAGTGATAACAACCTCTTTGCATCTATCTCCAAAGATACTCTTTCCACAAGTGGGTCTTCCTTAAACTTGTAGCTTTGCTTCGTCTCTGTGCTTTCGACAATCTTCCTCTTGCCTTTGTCTTGCACAGGTTTGCTGCTTGCTGCTCCCTGTGGTGTTGTTGCCTTGAGTGCTGCTAGCCATTCTATTGCCATGCTGACCAGTTCATTGAGCCTAGAGGAGTTATAACAATATATCCATGGGTCTTCCTCTGGCTAATGACACGCCCTGTGGATCCAAGAATAGTACACTCTCGCACAGTGGTCCCTGCATAAGCCATGTGGATCATACAGATTGAAACTCTTGGTGCCGAACTTAAACTTATTAAAGTTATTGACCTCGACATCTACGTCTTTCAAACTCCGGATCGCGTACAACCAAATTTGTAAAAGAATCATAGGCCATGGTGCCTTCTTCTCCCTATGCAATCCAGCTGATAACCTTGTCGAGATGTTTTATGTAACCTCCTACATGACTAGCATGTCCATGGCAAACTTCGACAACACATGCGGAACCTTCTCCGCTCTATACATCTTGATGAAGGTGCCATCAGCTGAGGCATACCAATCTACATTGTTCAGGAATGCCTCTGTTGCTGCCTGGGACATGCAAGGCGGATCTTGTTCAAAGATCATAGTGTATAGAGGGGTGATGAAGTGGTCAAATAGTCTAGCCATGACTCCTCGGTAGCTGCAATCTGAGAGCATCTTGCAATATACGTTTACAACATTCTCTGAAGGTGTCCATGCCAAACCCATGCCAAGAAACTGTTGACGGGCACATATTGCATCGAGAAGGTAGGTAGACATGAAGAATCTTGCTTGCTGATCCTTGGGCGGACTTCGGGCGCTGCATACATGCACGTTCAGCTGAAGAGCCAACATGTCGAACCAATTGAACAATTTTCCTTCACTTGTTAGCTGATACTACATAGCAACGCAACTCTACGGGAAGGTCACGGTACCCCCTTGGCAACACAAGCGACATGCAAAGATGACCAAGAATTGATAAGCCTTCCTGAGTGTCTTCGTCTTGTAGATTTGGTTAGGTGCCGTCTTGAACTTTGATGGCTCCCTTACACAATGATTCAAGATGTCTCTTGTATTCATACTGCTGTTGGGAGTATAGAACGGTGCATCCATCCTATTCACCGGCTGTGGCAAATGATATATCTGTTGATAATATTCCATCCTGAAGGAAGCAAGCTCTGCTCCACTAACACTGCTCAATATCATTGTCTCAGGATTAGTGTGTGAGAAAATCTAGTGGATCACGTCTGTGCATGGGAAGGTGGGATATGTGCATACAACCTTGTACAATCCTGACTTATGAATATTGACATAGACTTGTCAGTGCTCCAGATTCTCCTCAAAGCTTCATGCGAAAACAATGTTGATGTCTTTCCATGTGATCTTGATGTCTTTCTCAATGAACAAGTGTGTGTCTGTGTACATGAGCAAACTCATAGACCCCTACTCAACCACATCTCCAGTACTGATTTCCACTGTCTTTTGATCCAACTCTCTTAGAGGCCATGATACATGTACTACTGAGAAGTTGCTCAAACACCTGTGGTACCTAGAGATAGAGAAGACACTCACGAGAAGAAAATGTTAGCTAAAAACATAAATCAACTTGAGAATCAATCGGGCAACAAACTGGTGACTGTTGGGCAAGATTGTGCAACATTGACTCCAGGAGGTTGGGAGACTGTCAGATGGAACTGTGCATTGCATAATGTCAGTTTCTAGTGATGCTCACTGCCCAATGGAATTGCACAATGCATAGTCCAGTGAGGCTCACTGCTGACTAAAACTACGCAATGAGTAGAATCAAGTTGGGTTGCTGGCTAGAACTGCACATTGTGCAGTTCCAGTGGGTAGGACTAGGGTACTGCCTCCCAGGATTGCCTAGAGCACAACCGGGAGGCAGTGTGGGAAGTCTTTGCGCAATTCCTAGGGGAAAGACAGAGCCTTGATTGCCAAGAATGCGCAGAGCATGTTGGGAGACACAAGATCTAGGCCAAGACAACCCAGATCTTCCAAATGGAAACTTGAAAACGCGAAGGACTGAATGTGTGTACAAAGTTGGTCCAAATCTGAGTGAATAGACATGCATGCAATTCAAGCAAATGCAGAGGTGTTTTGCATTACCTTTCCTTAGTGTTGCATGAATAACACTTTTTCTGCACTAACGATCGTCGTTGCGGAAACTATCTTCATGAGCCTCATTGTTTTCTCGTTTAACTGATTTTTGCACTTGCTTGAATTGCATGCATGTCTATTCACTCAGATTTGCACCAGCTTTGTACACACATTCAGTCCTTCGCATTTTCAAGTTGCCATTGGGCAGATCTGGGCTGTCTTGGCCTAGATCTTGTGTCTCCCAACATGCTCTGCGCATTCTTGGCAATCAAGGCTCTGTGTTTCCTCCAGGAATTGCGCAGAAACTTCCCACACTAGCTCCCGGCCATGCTCTAGGAAATCCTGGGAGGCAGTGCCCCAGTCCTACCCACTGGAACTGGGGCACTGCCTGCCAGGATTGCCTAGAGCACAGATGGGAGCTAGTGTGGGAAGTCTCTACGCAATTCCTAGAGGAAAGACATAGCCTTGATTGCCAAGAATGCACAGAGCATGTTGGGAGACACAAGATCTAGGCCAATACAGCCCAGATCTGCCTAATGGCAATTTGAAAACGCGAAGGATTGAATGTGTGTACAAAGTTGGTCCACATCTGAGTGAATAGACATGCATGAAATTCAAGCAAGTGCAGAAATCAGTTAAACAAGAAAACGATGAGGCTCATGAAGATAGTTGCCGCAACGACAACCGTCAGTGCAGAAACAGTGTTATGCATGCAACACTAAGGAAAGGTAATTCAAAACTTGAAACAACACTTCTACAAGTTAAAACACATTGAAACGCCAACAATCGTTCAATAAAACAAGGAAAACAACACTCATACAAGCCGAAAAATAAAAAGCGAAAAAAAGTGGCAAAAGGCATGAAAAGAAAAACTTACCCGAAAAAGTTGTGCCGACTATGTTGAAGGTTCCTAGATGCCTCGGGAATGCTAGAGCTCCAAGATCAAATGTGAAGAATGAGCTCTAAGGCATTGTTTAAATAGATTTGGCGAAATTAGGGTTTATGACGTGCATGCCACAAATCTAGGAAAAAGCGACACTTGGCAGGGAGTTTCTAAAATCGACTTTGCATGTAACTCTTATTGCTAAAAATAGATCCCTAAAATCTAGGGATGCTTTTTCACTTTTTTCTTTTTTCTTTTTCAGGAAAAGTTGCTCGACATGCAAGGAAGGATTGCACAATTCTGGAGGGAATTGGACAACCTGTCGGCACATGCAACAGACAATCACTGAGGGAAAAATTTTGCGTTGTTTCTAGGTTGAGTGGTCTTGGCTGGCTGGCCAACTCTGCGAAATTTTCTAGAGAAGTGTTGTTGGCCAATTCTGCACATTTTTTCAGAGCAGATAAGCTAGCCAGTTTTGCGCATTTCTGGAGAGAAGTGCAGTTGACCTGGCTTGCTCTACGCAATTTTTGACTGGAGAGAAGTTGTTGGGTTGCTCTGCGAAATTCCTGAGGGGAAGATAGACTGCCCTCCAGGATTGTGTTGTTTTACCTAACAACCCATTGACCAGATGTGAACCAAGTGCTGGGTCAACTTGCAGTTGACCGACGGGACAAGTGAGCAAACACAAGTTGTTAAGTGTCAGATGAAATCAAATAAACACAAGTACCAGATCAGTGTAGGATAACTGTTATGATTTCGAGGAGGGTGGTTGTAGCTGCTACAATAATTTTATAATTCAACATGCATAAAAATTATACTTATTTATGTGTGTTAAGGTGGTTGGAAACTAAATTAGGGATTTCCACTCTCCACCCAATGATAAGCCAGCTACATCACAACTCTCTTGCAGCTAACCACCCTCGAGCCAGATCCAAAGTCTGAGGGGATGTTTCTCAAGGAAATTCATGCCAAATATTGGTTTAGATGGGGTATTGCTCAATCCAAGAGATTGAATCCATTGTCTAGGTGGTTTATCAACTATCTTTTCATAGAAAGCATCGAAAGGGTTTGCATTCCACTATCCTAGTGGTTTATCAACTACTCAACAAGCACCATAGTGACTCATATTTCCTTGTCCAGGTGGTTTATTACCACAATGCTTCAACCATCCATTGAGCCTCCCAGAGACCACACAAGCTTAGACTACAAGTCCAAAGACCTCAAACAATGCATCAGGATGACACTTGAATACTCAAAGCTCAAATCAAGCACAAGCTCCATAAATCAGTTACAAAATGTTTCAGCCTCCCACTAATATTGCTCCATAGATCCACATGATTCCATGAATAGTCTTGAATTTTTATGTCCTATAGTGAAAGGGAGAGCTCATGCACAAGAACCAACATTAGAGTTTCCTCAACTATGCATTCCTCTCTTGCTGAGCACACTATTGTTTCTCATTGTCTCTCCATGTGTCCAATGTCTCTCTCTTCCCTTGTCGTTGTCACTTCTACCCTTTTTCTCTTTTGGGTCATTTTCCTCTTCCCAATCTCATCTTGCCATTCTAAGTGGCAGCTCCTTCACACTGCCTTTTTCTTTTGATTATCAAGGGCTGCTTAGTTTCCTCCTCAATTTTTTTATGGTGATGGGCGTCAACCTCCCTTCCCCACCACCCCAATCTCGTCTCTTTAATTATGTCAAGCGGTGGTGGCTTCAATCGACATACAACTAACTTCTCAAATTTAATTCAAGCTAAATTGTGGCTCTACACTTCTTGTAGCAAGTCCCCTCCCTCAAACTTGGATCTGTGCATCCCTTCCTTCATGCCAACATTCGAAATTCAACTACTAATATTTTTAATTATACACAAGTTTTGTCCCAACCAGTTGTGGCTTTCATGTTCATAATTACAAATACAAAAACAAGGGTAGACACGGGGTCATGACACATGTGAGTGCAGTAGTCAAAGAGAAAAGGTATGGTCCACAAAATGTTCTAATGACTCACACGTGTGGAAATCGAGTGGTAAAAAACACAATGATATTTTTCACACAACATATTTGAACAACAACATAACTAGGTCAATTCTTTATCGATTTTATGTTATATGCCCATTTCAAAAATCTTATGGCCATTTTGAATCTAATGATGTTGAGCTGGCAGAATTCTAGGTACTTTGTCAAAATATAGTTTCCCCTGAAGTTAAACACCCTAAAAAATGTTTTGTAAGCACCTCAACAACCTTAAGAAATGGTTAGTGTAGAAGTGATGATGTCAATACCTTTGTGATGATGTCAATGCATTTTAACAAATCCTTGGGAAGTGACACATATCCAATGCAATGTCATGGATCCCAAAAAATATTGCACAAATCCCAATGAATACATATCCATTTACCTATTGGTACATGGATCCAAAGGAAATATCACATATCCCAATGCAAGTTTATAGATCCCGAGGGATAGTGCACAAATCCTTATTGGGGAACCCACCTATAACAATGAATCAAGTCCTAAAATGCAAGTCATTATGTAATGCACACTAGGTAATCTCTTAAAGCATCATAACATAAGTTAATTTGGTAAATTGCATAAGTTTACCATGGTGGGACATTCCTGTCCTTATTACATTTGGTAATTCCTATGCAAGATCTATTTCCTAATTCACTTAGTTAAAGATAGGTAAAAATGACGAATACAGAAAAGGGAGAGGGACTTCATGTATTGACCCTTAAAGTCAAATACTATGATGTAAAAGGTCTTCTAGCTTATCCAATTATCTTTTTGGAGCTATAAATCTTAATTTTATACATGCAATCCTCTTAGGGGAGGATTTGCTTAGAGTTACATGTTAATTTTTCTTAGGGATATATTGTTCTTTGCTTTAGATACTTGCATTTCATTATATACACATTAGATTCACTCCACAACACCATAACATTATTCAACAACATATGCAGTTATATAAAAAGAACAATATCATCATCAATGCAACAAAACATAAAGGAATAATAGAAGAAAAACATTCACACATAGAGACACTAGTGATTGGTCGGAGACTAGGGAAAAACCCCACAAGGGGTGAAACCCTTTCAAATTATTCTTATTAGATTGTCATAAAATGTTCAACAAAGAGAGAGTACAATGATCCATATGTTCAACGACAAAACATATACAACAAAATCAACTAAACAACATCCAAGAGATGAACACAAAAATACTAATAATCAAAACCATGATCTAGAGACCCGCAGTCAACTATCAAACTCTGTAGTCAACAAATAAAATGAAACCCTAGTTTCCAACCGCACGAACAAAGTGTACGTGTGTGCAATTGAAACTCTCAAACCACACAAATAAGCCTGTGTGCCTACAGTTGCAACCAAAAATTCCCTGTGGCAACCTTGCGGTTGCAAATCAAAACCCTAGATCACATGTGCGAGCTTCAAACCCTGCAATTTCAGACCTGTACAAAACAATCTCAATGAACCAACCACAGAACCATGCGAGGAAAAACAAATAAAGAAGAATGATTGATGATATCTAAATGAGGGTCACTTGACTTGTATTTATAGCCATCCAAGGGTGTCCAGTTTCCTTTTGGGTTGACTTGTTCTTTTTGTGCACATGGGGGTTTGCATATTAAAATATAATTTTCCTTAACTGAATTAAATTCTTCCAAGGGATAGTAGGGGTATTCCTTGATGAGGAAGATTATCCAAAGGAGGGAATTTGTCCTCGAGCTGCCAAAATTAACACTTCCTCTCAACTAGGGAGAAATTACCGACTGCAACATATGTCTCATCACAAGTATCTCATCATCATCAAATGTCGTCTTTGTTCATCTCTGCTCATATATGCTTATCCTTGCTTATATTTAATCATCCCATCTCATATCTTCTTATCCCTACTTATCTCTACTTATATGCTAAACACTCTCAAATCTAAAAGAAGAAGAATTTGATATTGGAGGGGAGTTCAAGCTACCACCCTCTATCCATCGAGGAGAACATCTCAACCCGTAATCCAATGAAAATGAGGAAGGTCCTATGGGACACTCTCACCTCAAATAATCTCATAGCGGAGCATACATCTTCCACCCTATTCGAGCAATAGGTGAGGTACAATATCTCATCCATCCTATTGTTTCCCGATCTTCCCAACAATGACCCTCAAGAGTCATGTGGTAAAACACCTTGCATCATAATCCAACTTGGGTGAGTGTTGGGTCCCTATAATACTAGTGATTACCCCATTACTATTGTAGTTATACCCCTTATTTATATTGTTGTGCCCCTATTACCCCCATGTTGTTATTTCTGTGCCCCATGGAATCCCTCTATTGTTATTTTTGTGGCTTTATATTATTATTGTTAGGTCGGCTGGATTATATTGTGACTCCTTAGACTCCTATATATAGAAAGGAGGTTTTGTCATTTGTATCATCGAAGAATTGTTCATTTATGTAATGCAAAGGAGGTTTCCCCCTCGAAGAGGCTGAATTATAAGGCGTTGATCTATCTTTTCTATCTTTTCTTGAGCTGGTTTCATAACATTTGGTATCAGAGCTTTGGATTCTAGGGTTTCGCTGCTCCAAACAGGTCATCGTGGAATTTTCACTATAACATTTTTTCTGTGACGTTTCAGAAGTCGCAAAAAAAACCCATTTGAGAAGAAATCGCACTTAACCTTGGGTGCGAATTTCAGAGATTTTCGCGTGATATTTGCAGAGATATGATATGAGGAAGTTGGTCTTTTTGCAGACTCCTGAATTACATTCAAAACAGGTGACCTGAGGAAAATCATCATAACTTTCTCTCTGGGGATTGGATTGAAATTTTGTAAGAAGGTACAGAAATAAGACGGATTTTAGTTTCTTGTATGCATGTTTCAGATCCAAAGGTCAAAACAGTGACTCGTGGAACGTCGTACAAGTTCGCTCTACTGAACTAGTCTATAAGAAAGTCATTGTGGGAGATTTCAAATAACTCTTCCTTGGAGAATTCAATTTGGGTCAGACTTGTGGCATTGGAAATAGGACACCGAGGGCTACTACAGCTCACAAATTCAGAAGTAGATGATCGGAAAGTACAAAGATACATCAGAGGCAATATCGAGCTCCTACAAAGTGAAAAAAGGTGTGTAGATTTTCTTAAATTTTTGCTTAAGCTTGGTTTGAAAATTTATTTTGAAGGAATTCAAAGGGCATAGTAGAGCATTATTATTGGTAAATGATGCCCCAAGGAAAGAAAATGCAAACACCTAGTAAGGAACCTGAAAGCTCTAGCATGACTCATGAAGAAGAGGAAGAAATGCAACATGATATATCAAAATTACAAGACCAAGTGCAACAACTGTCCCTTGCACAAAAAGGAACATAATCTAAGATGGATGGTTTAAAGAAAGATGTAGAAGCTAAGATGGATGGTTTAAAGAAAGGTGTAGAAGCTAAGATGGACTGTTTAAAGAAAGGCGTAGAAACTAAGATGATTGACGTGGAAGCTAAGATGGATGATTTGAAGATAGATTTGAAGACAGACATGGACGAATTAAAGATAAATATGAATAAGTTGCTACAAGAAATGGTACCTAAGGGTGAAAGGGTACTAAAGGAAACTCATGATGAGAAAAAAAGAAATGTTAATCATGATTCCATAGACGCTAATGTTGGATTGAAGACTCACCATATTCCAAAAATCGATATGAGGAAGTTTGATGGCAAGGATCCCGCCACATGGATATTACAGATGGAGCAGTTCTTCGATCTCAATAATGTGCAAAACACACAAAAGGTACGTATGGCAACTGTATATTTGGAACCAAATCAGTTTGTATGGTATCAATGGCTTTTCTCTCGTAAAAAATTTATCACTTGGGAAATTTTTACGGAAGAATTGATAGCACATTATGAAGATACAAAAAGCAACACTTTTTTTAGCCAATTGATAAGTCTCAAACAAAAGGGTTCAGTAATGGAGCACATTGAGGAGTTCCAAAAATTGAACATAAGGGTAAAAGATATTCCAGAGGAGCATAGGATTGATGTGTTCATAGGGTCTTTAAAGGATAATATCCAACATGATGTTCGCCTTTGGGAACCTGATTCATTAGAGAAGGCATTCAGGTTAGCAAGAAAAATGGAAAGCAAAATTATGGCAACTAGGAAGCATACCACTCACAACTATAAAGACGGAAGTGTTGTTGCCCCTAGTCTTCCACAACCTATAAGGTTGACACCACAACAATTGGAAGAAAAAAGAGCAAAAGGGCTTTGTTACAGTTGTGATAGCAAATACACTAAAGGTCATAAGTGTGCTGAGAAGAAATTATTCTACATAGATTGTGAAGAGGAAGAAGAAAAGGAGCAAGAAAGGTCAAAAGAAGAAGATATACTCCAGGAACAAAGCCTAGATGAAGAACAAATAAATCCGACCATATCTTGTAATGCATTGGTGGGAATTACCACTCCTCAAACCATCAAGATAGAAGGACAAATCAAGAAGAAAAAGGTAATAGTGTTGATTGATTCAGGAAGCACCCACAATTTTATTCATTGTAGGGTAGCAAAAGAATTGAATTGCTTCCTATATCCAGCACCAGAGTGTCAAGTGATGATTGCAAATGGAGGAACAATAAATTGCTCTGGAAAGTGCCATAATATCAAGCTATCCATGGGAGAATATGTATTGACTAGCCCAATGCTTTCCATTCCAATGGGAGGTGTTGATGTTGTACTAGGAGTCCAATGGCTACAATCCTTGGGTACAATAGCTTTTAATTTTCATCAAATTTTCTACGGAAGGAAAGGAAGTTGAATTAAGGGGTATTGCAGGGAAACCAGGAAAGATAATCAGCTCTAATGGTATGACAAAGCTTCTAAAAAAGGAGCAAAGAGGTGTAATTGCACAATTATGTTCGCTAGATGTTTCCACATCGGAATCATCTATTTCTCCAGATCTCCAAAAAGTCCTGGACAATCATTCCAAGGTATTTGAGACTCCCAAAGGTCTCCCACCTATGCGTGATCATGATCATGCTATTCATCTGATTCCAGGAAGTGTTCCTCCAAACATCAGGCCGTACAGATATCCCTATGTCCAAAAAAGTGAAATTGAACGTATGGTTGCAGAAATGCTAGAGGCTGGTATAATTCAACCAAGTCAAAGTTCTTTCTCTGCTCCAGTAGTATTGGTGCACAAGAAGGATGGATCATGGCGCATGTGTTCGGATTATAGGGAGCTCAACAAGCTCACTATTAAAGATAAGTTCCCCATTCCTGTCATTGATGAATTACTGGATGAATTGCATGGATCAATTTACTTCACCAAGTTGGATCTTCGTTCAGGATATCATCAAATCAGAATGAAGATTGAAGACATTCCGAAAACGACATTTAGAACTCATGAGGGTCATTATGAATTTTTGGTCATGCCTTTTGGCCTTACCAATGCACCTTCAACATTTCAAGGTTTGATGAATTCAATTTTCAAACCATTCCTTAGAAAATTTGTGTTAGTATTTTTTGATGATATACTAATCTACAGCAAGTCTTGGAAGGATCATGTTGAACATGTTGACAAGGTGCTACAACTATTGGAGGAGAAACAATTATATGCAAAAAGATCCAAATGTTTCTTTGGAGTCCAGGAGGTGGAATATTTGGGTCATATTGTATCTCATGAAGGAGTTAAGGTAGACCCTAGCAAAATTAAAGCCATTAAGGAATGGAAAATCCCCACATCCATAAAGCATCTGCGAGGATTTCTTGGGTTGACAGGGTATTATCGCAAGTTTGTTAAGAATTATGGGAGAATAGCAGCACCTCTAACAACATTATTGAAGAAAGATGCATTTTCATGGACTCCAGAAGCAACAAAGGCCTTTGAACATCTTAAAGAGGCAATGTGCCAAGCACCGGTCTTAGCTACACCGGACTTCACAAAAACCTTTATTGTGGAATGTGATGCTTCAGGAAATGGAATTGGTGCTGTTCTAATGCAAGATGAAAGACCCATTGCTTTTGAAAGTCGTCCAATCAAGGGAAAGTTTTTAAGCAAAGCTATTTATGAGAAGGAAATGTTGGCAATACTCCATGCACTTAAGAAATGGCGACCCTACCTAATGGGAAGACACTTCAAGGTAAAAACGGATCATGATAGCCTTAAATACTTTTTAGAACAAAGATTATCCTCTGAAGAGCAACAAAAGTGGGTCACAAAGATGTTGGGTTATGACTTTGAAATCATCTACAAAAAAGGGAAGCAAAATGTGGTGGCAGATGCACTCTCAAGAAAGGATGAGGATGTGGAAGCATTGTTGTGCGCCATTTCTATTATCCAACCAGATTGGATAAACGAAGCAAGGGAGGAATGGAAGAATGATGAAGAAGTGTGGGCACTTATTCGAAAGCTACAACAAGATTCCAGTACGTCTGATACATTTAGCTGGAAAATGATTCGTTATGGTACAAAGATCGCTTATACCTCTGTAAGAATTCCCAGCTAAAACAAAAGATTCTTATGGAATTGCACACTTCTCCCTTAGGAGGGCACTCAGGATTTTTAAAAACTTACCACAGGGTTAAGAAGGAATTTTTTTGGGATGGCCTTAAATCAGATATTCAAAAGTTTGTGGCGGAATGTTTGGTTTGCCAACAAAATAAAGTTGAAACAATTAAGACACCGGGTCTATTACAACCTTTATCCATTCCAAGCCAACGTTGGGAGGAGGTTTCAATGGATTTTATCACAGGTTTACCCAAGTCTGAGGGAAAGAGTGTCATCATGGTGGTAGTTGACAGACTTACCAAGTATGCACACTTTTGTGCATTATCACATCCATTTAAAGCCAGTACAGTTTCTACTGCATTTATGGAAACAATTCAAAAGCTACATGGAAACCCAAAGATTATTGTAAGTGACAGAGATCCCATTTTCCCTGGAAATTTTTGGACAAAATTATTTTCTTGTCTTGGTACTCAGTTAGCTCATAGCTCATCTTATCATCCTCAATCTGATGGGCAAACTGAGATAGTAAACAAATGTTTGGAAGGATATCTTCGTTGCTTTGTATCTGATAAACAGACACAATGGGTCAAATGGTTGCCTTTGGCTGAATGGTGGTATAACACTTCCTTCCATACAGCAACAAAAATGACCCCATTTATGGCACTTTATGGGTATCAACCACCATCCATCACATCATATTTAAGAGAAAATTCTAAGGTTCAGGCAGTGGAACATCACATCGAACATCAACAACAAGTCCTCCAACTCTTAAAGGATAACCTCGTGTTGGCACAAAATAGAATGAAACAACAGGCAGATCAACATCGCAGTGAAAGAAGTTTTGATGTAGGTGATTGGGTATTCCTACGGCTACAACCATATAAGCAAATGTCCCTAAAGCAAGCTAAGAAGGATAATAAATTATCACCAAAGTATTATGGTCTATACAAGGTGTTGCAAAAGATTGGTACTATGGCATACAAATTGGAGCTTCCTGCAGCTTCTCGATTGCACCCAGTTTTCCATGTTTCATGTTTAAAGAAGGTTATAGGCAACAAGCTCCCAGTTCAAACAATATTTCCAAACTTGACGAGGAAGGAAAAATTATATTGGAACCGGAAGCAGTCACAGAAACAAGAACTCGACAGCTACGAAATCGATCAATTTCAAAGTATCTTATCAAGTGGAAGAACTTATCCGCTGAAGATTCCACATGGGAGGATGAGAATTTTATGCAGAAGTATCCAGAACTACTCAAGCGTTGAGGACAACACTTTTTTGAAGGAGAGGGGCATGTTGGGTCCCTATAATACTAGTGATTACCCCATTACTATTGTAGTTATACACCTTATTTATATTGTTGTGCCCCTATTACCCCCATGTTGTTATTTCTGTGCCCCATGGAATCCCTCTATTGTTATTTTTGTGGCTTTATATTATTATTGTTAGGTCGGCTGGATTATATTGTGACTCCTTAGACTCCTATATAGAAAGGAGGTTTTGTCATTTGTATCATCGAAGAATTGTTCATTTATGTAATGTAAAGGAGGTTTCCCCCTCGAAGAGGCTGAATTTTAAGGCGTTGATCTATATTTTCTATCTTTTCTTGAGTTGGTTTCATAACAGTGAGATACCCAACTTACCAAAAGTAAGGATCACACACCCCCAATCCCTCTCAACTTGTTGGCCAAACGAGGAGCCACAGTCCAAACAAGCCCAACTTCTGGGTATGATGCAAACTGGGGTATACTCTACCAGACCAAGATAGGGGAGCAACATCTTCCACCCTATGGGGAAAATACCCTATTGTCCAAAGATCCCTTAACCCTAGGAGCCCTAAATCTCAATTCCTTACCCTGGGAGCTCAGACAGGGGGGGAAGATATGGCTCAGTATCCTTGATCAACCTTGCCCTCTCTAGATCATAAACATATCAACATGCTCATATATGGTACTTGCTTAAACAACTCACGAAAGAGTTCAACGATACTTCCTCATGCATTATCAAGAGCAAAAATCCTTTGATTTCATGTTCATGCAGTACATTACATCAAATATCATGTTAGAATAAATACATGCCACAAAAGAATACCTTATTCATCCTCCCTCTCACAGAGGTAGCAATCACAAGCCTAATCTTGTCTCATACAACAACAATGTCTCAACACAAGGAGACATCTCAGTCCTCGCAAATTACAAGCTTTTTTGCCAACCAGATTCCACTCTTTATTGTCACAATGTATCACTGTAATATCCAAACCCTGCTCCGACAACTCTCCAAAGAGCTTACTTAGCCAAACTGCCCCACATCTAGCCATGCCAGCAACAATGTACTCAACCTCAACCATGGTTAAAGTTACAAACTTCTATTTCCTGGTCATCAAAATGCCATGGCAGATCCCAAGCTAAGGCAACACCCATATGTGATCTTTCTATCAATAATGATTTCCAGCCTAGTCAACATTAGTGCATCCATGCAATCGTACATCTCCTATAGTATATCTTAGACCAAGAAAGATCATCCCATGCAAATATCTCAAAAAGTGCCTGTCAAAAACCAAATGTGTATGAAGTGACTTAATCATGAATTGACTCAGATCGTTCTCTGCACAACATATGGTTAGATGGTTGTTACAAGGAACAACAATGCTTAATCAACTGACGGTTTCCAATTCAACAATATCTCTGCATAACTTCTTGAAATTAAATTTCATCGAGGTGTCCAAGGATTTTCATTTCCACTTTCCAAACTTCTCTCCAATAGCTTAACGATATAGTTTCTTTTTCCAAACTTCTAATCCCATAAGGTAATTCATCATGCCAAGATTCTTCAACTCAAACTTCAGAGGCCAACTCCCTCTTAGTTTGATCATCATAGACTCATTATCTGTCAAGAATAGGTCATCAAAATATAAAATCAAAATCAAAGTCATACCTTAGACCACTTTGATTGACACATCTTTTAGGATTTACCAAGTAACTGTCAACGGAGACATACCAGGGTTGGTGCTTGCTTCAAACCATACAGTGTTTTTTACAAACATAATACTAACCAAAGCAATATACTCAATATCAAAAAAATCAATATTGTGCAATTAATTTTGTTTATCAAACCAAAACTAATATCAAAACCATAAAAGTTTCTGCCAATATCACAAACTCTTTGGACCAAGTGCTAGGAAGATCTCACGCTGAAATATTAGGTTACAATCTTATCTATTTGTTCTGTTAGCAATTTCATCAAGAAATTTCAAACTTCATCAGGCCATCCACATAATCATGACATAAATTATATACATCAAGGATAATTGCTATAAGTTTCATCCATTCATTAAGATTTTTGCAATAAAAATCACTACATACTGAATCGTAACAATTTATACTTCAACCAATGTGCCAATTCCAATGATGCCAATACAATATCAATTACTGAATAATATTAATCACTGAGAGTTACTATGCCCATGCTATCATGTCACATCAAGTCAAATCACCATTATCAAATACTAATTTTGATCAGTACCCTAACTTGTCATCATAGTGAATTCAATCAAGCCATAAGCCAAAACATATCTTTGAATTGTTAAGCTTCATGTCAAAATCCTAAGTCATCATCAATTATCCATGTCAATATTGCTCATCTATACTAAGTCAAGTAAATAAACCAAATATTGTTAAGCCTCTGCAACTGTTACCAAATATTGTCATATACTAGCTCTAATGATCAAGTTAAGGCAAACAACATATTGATATGCATATTTTGTTGATCAGTGGTTGTCATTAATGTCAATCCAAGCAGCACTAGGGGTTACCCTGATCTTGCATGGGAATTTTGACTTGAAAACTTACTCTATTATGAGTCAAGGATCTTCTAGATGGATTATACTTGTCGAGATGTTTCCATTGATATATGCCACGCCAAGTAATTCTTCACGATTTGAGAGATATTCGTGTTTGAAGTTAGTAGCCCCAGTTAGTGGGCTAAAACCGTATGGGGTTGTGGCATGGCACTCATAATTGGTTGTGATCATTGAATAGTCAATAATTAATAAAAGAAAAATTCTCCTAAAATCCCTCCAATGTTCACTTGTTGAAGACCCTCTCAATTCAAGACATTCATATAAATATTGACCCTCATATCCTCCTCTAGTAGGGATTTTGTGGCTTCAAACAAGTCATCGTGGCATTTTCGCTATTTTTTTTTTTTGTGAAGCTTCAAAAGCTGAAATTAAAACCCATTTGAGCTGAAATCTTGATGAACCTCGTGACTGAATTTTAGATCTTGGTTCGCTATATTTTCAGAGATATGATCTGAGGAAGTTAGGTTTTTTGTAGGCTCCTGAATTCCATGTCAAATAGGTGACATTGGGAAAATCGTCATAACTTTCTCTCTGAGCATTGGATTCAAATTTCGTAAATATCCATAGAAAGAGGACGGACTGTAGTTTGTTGAGTAGATTTTTCAGGGCCGAAGGTCGCAAAAGTGACACGTGGCACTTCGTACAAGTTTTCTCTACTGAACTAGTCTATAATCAGGTCATCATGGGAGATTGGGAATAACTCTCTCTTGAAGAATTCAATCTTGATCAGACCTGTGGGGTTGGAAAGAGGACTCAGAGGGATACCACAGGATGAAATTTTAGACCCTCGAGATCTGAAATTACATAGATACAACAAATTCAATATCGAGCTCCTAGAAGGCAAGAAAAGTCATGCATTCAAGGATCACTGCAGTAAGGACCACACGTCAACAGTCAAGGGTAAGTCTCCTACATCAAGGTATGTATGATTAGTGTTTCCATTTGAAATATGAGTATCATCTCTGACATATGTTTTTGTAGGACAACGTAAGTATATACAGGGTCTCAATTATATTTCTATGTCTCTATATGTCACACTTAGTTTTGATACCACATTTCGGATGTCCTATTCTTGATACTACACATTTGATGCTACACCAAGTCTGCTAAATCTATATGATGTTGTAAGTTCATGTTACTTGTCTTGTCATAGTCGATAGAATGGTCTTTGTTGTTGTACTTATAACTTGGTTCATCACAAGTCCAGGGTTTGTCATTAGTTTTTATTGTATATATCTTTAGGTTAGTTTTAGATATAGTCGTGCATAGAGTCCAAGCCTATATCAAGAGTGGGAGTCTTTGTCTACTGCTGCAACAAGTCAACCAAAAAAGTGACAAGCACACTTCAGGTACACATTGTAATTTTAATTTGTATTTATTCATTATTATGCACTTACATGTGTTTTGCAGGCATAGGTAAGTTGAAGGATATTTTGTTTTGTTTTGGGATTGGTTTTGGTGGACAAATTTTGCATGCAAGTAGAAGAAGATTCAAGTACAACTTCAAGAAATAATTCAAGAGCAGAAGTATCAAACCAAGGGAAGCATTGCAGTGGGACATCCTTTGAAGACATGACAACCATCCGTATATTGTGAAGAAATGTCAAGGCCAAGAGTCATCATTGTAAAGTTGTAAAAGAGTCATTTGTAAAAGTGTCATCATTGGAAGAGTCATTACCATAAAAGAGTCAATCTGTCTAAAGTTGAAAAGGCATTATTGGGAGCTATATGATTCTCTGTTGGGATGATGTCATGGTTGGGTTGCAGGTCATAGTGTGATTGGGTGTTCAGTCAAAATCATTGTAAATCATATTGTATCATGGATCGTTGTCCCTGGTGTTGACATAGCAAATCAGATCAGCTTTCCTTTGGAATGGCTAGTTTCGACGAGTTTTAGAGGATCCTGTAAGCTGTTATATATGTTGAAAGATTACTTCTCGGAGGAAGACTTCAATTAAATCAACAAACGAAACAACTAACCTATATGTCTCAAATCCTATCTACACTAATTCTAACTACTTATGCTAGTCCTAACTATTCTAATCTATCCTGCAGGAGCATAACAAAAGGAAGTTAAACATCATATATAAATTCCAAGTCCTAATGAATCAGTTACTGGTTCACATATGAACAAGGTTGTATTAAATCTTAATTGCAATCTAATTACTTATACAGGAATACACATTCCTTTCCATACAAATAAAACTTGCAACTGATGCTTAACAAGGTCTCGAATCAATTATTGTTCATGAATTAACCATGGTAACAAATCATATTTGAATAACCAAGACTAGTCATGAACTGCCCATTATCAATATGCACAAAACAAATCACATTTATATTTATGCCAGCAATGACACCCTGATTCTAAACACACCAAACAATCTTATTTATTCACAATAAATCAAAGCTATTCTGCCCAAAGGAAGTCCTCCCCTCATTTCGGAGGTAATACTTATACAAAAGCAACTGACCCTCAGTCTTCCCCTGACTTTTCAACTCCCTCCTCTTTTCAATATACAAATTAAAATATACAGGCATAGACCCGATCAGTGAAACGACTGACCCGTAAAGGCCATATCTGTTGAAGCATTTCATTTCCTGGGGAAATGAATAGATGTCGGTTGAAAGGAGGAGGTATGCGTGTCATTTCTTCAAGATAAGGCTCGAGACCGCATAACCTTCAGAACACACAGTTAACACGTGGAAACATGACTGCCAATGACTAAAGCCGAATCTTTAGATAGAACACACCCGCATATATAAACTCTTCGGATCCGCTCATGCATCTTTTACCTGGAGCCATACTTGATTCTTATGCATCTGTTCTTCGAACACGTTTGCCTTCTCTCGGTCCTCTCCTACAGAGATAACCAACATCAGCTATGTTTATGAAAATATGATAGAAATGCTTAAAAACACAAATCTTACCTTCATTAAAACGTTTATAACATCAAAAGGAACAAGTGTGAAAGAATCGGCCCCTGGTTTTTTATTCATGCATTGATTAAGTCTCGCAAGCATAAATCTGATTTACATTGAAAATCGTCGCATAACACAGAACTAGATCCAAAATCCGGACTTGAAATATTATAGACGGGAACCCATACCCTATCGGGTTTGTGAAACACTATCACATCGCATCGTTTCAGTGGGGAGGAATTGGGCTTATTAAATTGCCAAACTCTGATATTGCGATGGTGAAAGCGGACCCGAAATCATATTATGCTGCACGTAATCACCTCGACGGGTCTGTTAGATTACAGAGTGCCTTGTGTATGGGCCTTGGGTTCTGCTGATTACAATATGCGATAGGCCGGACCCGGAAATATATATGCCGCGGTTAATAGTCCCAGCGGGTCCACCATATCGCATATCGCCTTATGTATAAGCCCTGAACTCTTCCGATTGCGATTTTCGATTGGGGAAGCAGACCCGACAAATGCATGTGTTATGTTTAATAATCGCGGCAGGTCCACCATATCGCGGAATGCCTTATGTATGGGCCTTGGCTTCTGCCGATTGCGATTTGTGATTGGGGAATGGACCCGACGTCATATGTGTTATTGTTAATTGCATTTGAAGTCCGGAAGGTCCTTTCTTAGCGGATGCGAAAGAGGAAGGCGCAGTATAACCGTGGAAATGGAGAGATTGCAATAGCAATAGAGGCAGGCATTGAGAAATGTATAGAGACCGAAAGAGCGCTGAAAAGGTAAGTTACATATGTTTGCAAAGTATTTCTGTTACAAAAGTATTGTAATAGAAATAGCGGTGTGATAGAAGGTTTTGTGGGTTGAGTCCACATTCGACCATGGTAAAGAGTGGGGGTTGGTTATATGTGCGGGCATAGAGTAACATGAATGTTTATGAGGATTGAGAAAAGTCCCAATGACAGAACATGAATGGAGGGCTAGACTGGGTTAATGAATCATGCCACAGAGATTTATTCAAGGGGTCTTACCATTAAGAATTGAAGATTTGACTTAGCACAGATTTGAAATCCCTGGGATAAAAACAGATCATTTGGAGAGTTATCATCGGAGAAATTAAAGATCAAACTTCTATGGGACCCATTCAAATTGGCTGCCAGAGCGTGTTTTAATAGGGTGGTGATTGTGGCCACAACAAATGGTGAACCATTAGGCGAACCGGTTATCTCTGTTTCCAAATAAACCTTGGATCAATAGAACATCAGGGTGTTAAGATAAACTTGAAGCAAACTGTATAGATGGACAGACATGGGTTCCACTTCAACATTAATTGCTTCAGGCGGGATACAGACAAATAGCTTATACTCACTGATAGGGTTTTGACAGGAATTCTCCAAAGGTAGAATTATGGGATTTATTGACCCTCTTTTACTTGTTTTCTACTTTCAAAAATCCTTTTGGGGCCATCACTGGTCTGTCAATACCTATTTAGGTGTGTACCTCAACTCTTTATCGCTCATCAAATTTGATGTAGATCTGTTTATCTGCACTTTATGTAAGAATTTAGTGCTATACTTTTGTGTGATTGAATGGGGTGCAACCATGGATCATGCCATATTTTTAAACTGCTTAAGCAAGGTTGGGCTTGCTGTGTCAATCGGTACTCTGAGTCCAGCAACAGTCCCTACTCTAACCGGCTTCCCAAACAACCTGTTCTTCTAGATTGGCACAAAGACTTAACATTTCATTTTTTTTTTTTACATAAGTCCTTCCAGTTTCAGGCACAAGGACTAGAGCACAATTGGATTTACCACAGGATATATGAAAATGAGCTTAGCCCATGAAAGGAGGTTTACTTATAGATGACAAGTATTGTAAAACTTAGCATGGTGGACAGGACCAATGGAGAATAATTGCAAACCTTACAGGCAAGTATAGGCTAGGTCTGAGTGGGATTTTAAAAATGCAGCGTTCCGCCATGCCAGTCCAGCTATGGTTACACATTTTTTCGTTTTATAAAGATGCCCCTACATGCTCCAGGTATCCAGGTTATCAACAGATCCTACCTAGTTCCCAACAGATGCTAATGAGTGGCCTCGATTTAAATTCCACCATTGATTTTCCAGTTCTCATAGGCTCATTGAAATTTTGCTTGATTTGCAAGGTAACGATGAATTTAGGATTGGTCGGCTCATCAACAGGTTAATGAGGGAGGCGAAAAGCTGAAGGTGGTGAATGAGGGAAATCTGGAGAGAGTTGTAAAGGTGAAGACGAGGCTAAAGGACTGAAATCAATTGGCTGAAAAGAACTGAAATTCAAAAGGAAAATAAACTTTGTGTAAAACAAGAAAGGATAGGACGAAAATGTAACTAAGCTAACAACAAAAATAAAATGAATCCTAACCTACTCAAGAGGTAACCACCATGTGGTGGCTACTGGAAGTATCTCTTAAGATGCTGGCTATTAGCAGGGAGTTTTTCAGTTTCTCCCTGTAAAGTTTTTAGTCTGTAAGTTCCCTGACCGATTTTTTCTTCCACTTGGAATGGACCCAACCATAAGTGTTGGAATTTCGTGTGCTTACCTTTTAGCTCACTCAGCTTGTCCCATTTCAAGACTAGCTCTCCTACTTGGTAATCTTTATCACCTACCAGATGACGGTCAAACCATCTCTTTACAATCATTTGGTGATTTCTAAATTTATTTTTGGCTTTATCTCTCAATTCCTCCAACCTCACCAGTTGGTTGATCCTTTTCTGAAGTAAGACTGAAGGGGTCCCTCTCGAAGCTTGGGAGAGCTGTAAAGAGGGAAGGGTAACGTTAGGAGGTAGGATGGTTTCCTGTCCATAGACGAGGAAGTATGGGGAGTTTCCTAATGCTACTTTTGGGGTGACCTTATCGGCGCAAAGGGCGTTTGTTAGAGCATTGTGCCAATTAGTATGGTTGTCGGCGACAGATTTACGGATTATGCAGATGAGGTTTTTATTTGAGGACTCTGCAACTCCATTCCCCTGGGGGTAATAGTTTGATGCATACCTTATGTGAATTGATTTATCAATAGAAAATTCAGTCAATTTCAGTGATGCAAAGTAAGAAGCACTGTCAAATATGAGAGCGTCAGCAATGCCAAACCTGCTGATAATAAATTTCTCAATAAATGATATTACCTCATCTTCATTTAACTTCTGAAGCGGGATGGCTTCGGTCCATCTGGTGAAGTAGTCGATCGCCATGAGTATATATTTATGCTACTTTGAAGAGTTCAGAGTGATCTCACCTATGACATCTAGGCCCCATTGCTAGAACGGGCGATAAGTCATAACTGGCCTGAGAGGAACGACTGGCTTTCTTTCTCGTATTGCGGCAGTTTGACATACCTTGCATTTCCGAGCGTAGGCATGCGAGTCTCTGAACATTGTGGGCCAATAATATCCAGCTCTTAATATTTTGTGAGCAATGATCTCTCCTCCATAGTGACCACTTGTTGGGCCGTTGTGCATTTGTTTCAAGACATGATCGACATCATCCTTTTCCAAACATCCAGCCAGATTCCATCATAATTTTTTCTGTATAATGTGTCATTGGCCAAGTGATACTAATTAGATTTGAATCTGAGTGCTCTCCTTTGTGATGCATCCATGTGTTCAGGACATGATCCCTGTGTGAGATAAAAGTGTATGTCGTAATACCATGACTCAGGATCCAAAAGGGCTTCTGACGTTTCGCGCTCACACATCAGCATCTCATTAATCCATAGGGGCTCCTCCCTGAATTCCACTTGTGCATTCTGTATGCTCTGCGCTTCTTGTTCTTCGGATGCCCCTTCTTTATCCACCAAAGCTTTTGCCACGAGCTCACACAATCCCTGCCCTTGAACTATGTTCGTCGGCTTAATCTCGAGGTCGTATCCTTGAAGGGTGGTTATCCAATTCCCTCTCCATTCACCCATTTCCTTATGCACAAAGAGGGCTCTTATATCAGGGTGGAGAATGATTTAGTCCTGGCCTTTAATAAATAAGGGCGGAAATTTTTTACGGCTTTAAAAACCACAAAACCTTGTTTCTCCATGTTTGGGTAGTTTAGTTTTGCTCCCTGAAGATTAGAGCTCAAATAAGAAATAGGGACTTCATCGCCATCATCATTTTCTTGGGTGAGGATTGAGGCATATGAAACATCGAAAGCGAAAGTGTACAATAAGAATTCCTTGTCGAAATTGGGGCTGACCAACGCAAGAGCTTCTGCAATGGACTCCTTAATTCGCTGAAACGATTTCTTGGCTTCATTGCTCCACATATAGACAACGTCTTTCTTCATCATTAGTTGTAAGGGATGCACTATTTCTGCGAAACCTGAAACGAATTTCCTAACGAAATTAATTTTCCTGAAGAAAGATTGCATTGCCTTTTTGTTTGCAGGGGGTTGTATTATCATGATGGTCTCTATTCTTTTGAGATTGATAACAATCCCTTCTTTAGAGAGGATGTGACCCAGTAGTTTCCCTTCTGTAACTGTGAAAACGCTCTCCTTGGGGTTCAACGATATTCCATACCTTCGACATCTTTCAAAAATTTGTTTCAGGTGATAGGTATGATCCGTTTTGTGATACGAATACATAGTAATGTCATCCATGTACACTACTACTGATCTGTTAATCAATCCTTGAAAAGCTATGTCCATAGCTCTCTGGAATGTGGAGCCCGCATTAATAAGTCCAAAAGACATTTTACGATATGTGTAAGTGCCCCATTTAATGTTGAAGGTTGTCTTGAGTTGATCTCCATTCACCACCAACACTTGATTATATCCCGAAAAACCATCCAATAGGGACAACATTTCAGACCCAGAAATGCACTAAAGAATGTGTTCCATACAAGGGAAATGATAGTTATATTTCTGCGATGCTTTGTTCAGGTTTCTGAAATTGATACATAACCTGATGTCTCCATTTTTATTTCTTATTGGCATGAGATTAGCTACCCAACAGGTGTGCCTAACAGGAAAAATGATTTTGGCATCCAGAATTTTGTTTAATTCTTTCTTCACCAACGGTTCCAAGCTTGGATGTATCATGCAAAGCTTTTGTTGGTATGGCCTAGCATCCTTCTCCAACAGAATCACATGCTGCATAACGTTGGTATCAAAGGTTTTTAAGTCGCCATATGTCCATGCAAAGACATCCTTGTACTCTTTAAACAAATTAAAAAACACAACCCTTTCTTGTGGAGAGCATCCTAAGCCCAAATGAACAATTTTTGGGTCTTCTTTGGTTCCAAGGTTGACCGATTCATACTTCATGGATGAGCTATGCATTTTGCAGTTAATTGGCTTCTTGAATTTATCATGTAGGTCATACAAGTGCTCCATCTTGACAACTGACTTGGGAATTATATTGGACTGATCCTCTTCCTCATCTTCCCTTTCATTCATAAGCTTGTCATGCTCTTTTTCATCAATGACTACATTTTTGAATGTCTTCTCGTAGTGCAGGAACTCAAGGATTTGCTCGTCATCTTCGAACACCTGCCAATTCGAGATGTTATCAGGCATGGATGGTATGAAAATCAATTCAACATAATATTTATTCTTGTTTAATCTAAGATCGGGCAAAATTTTTGAAGCTATACTAGCCATCAGATCGGCATCTCATTTTTTCCCTCCAGGTATGTATGTGATATTAAAAGAATCAAAATTGTCATTTAAGCTCCATACCTCATGTTAGTATATTACCAGGTGTGGCAAATTGCAATGTATCCTTTTCCTTACCTGGTCTACAATTATCTGTGAGTCACCAAAAACTTTAAGATTTTCACCTTCATATCAATGGCTTTCTTCAGGCCCTGCAGCAAGCCTTCATATTCTACCGTTTTGTTGGTGCACGCGAACTCCAACCGGCTGGCCATCAAATGTTGGTTCCCTTGCAGGTCAATGAGAATTCTCCCAACACCTGCACCTTCAAGGAAGTTAGAGCCATCAAAATAGAGTGTCCAAAATATAGAATCTAATGTTACATCAATTGAACTGCTTTCTACAAAATTAGTCCTATCATCTACTATAATACAGGATAATTCATCAGTTGGATTGTAGGGGAGAGCTTCCAACTGTGTGTTTGTCACAGTTTCTTCAACTGTCTCTGCATAGAATTCTCCAAAACAGGTTTCCATGGCACAAACGTCGAAACTATAATTCCCAAGGATAGAGTTGGTAAACATTACAAGTTCATTGGGGCCATTTAGTTCCGTCACCACATACTTCATGTATCTCTCTCGATCAACCCTCAGCATATCACCTTTTCCCTTCTAAGGCAGCAAGATATGGGACCAATCAGTTGAGAAATATCCATTCAATTTCGCTGTCCAGTACCTACTGAGCAGCATTCCATAAGCCTCGGGTATGTCGACTACCACTATGTCAATGACTTGTGTGTACTGTGGTTTGGTAGCCATCCGAACCAACACATCTTTCAATTCCCCAATTACTTTCACATTCGTTCTGTCCAATTGCATAATTCGAGTTCCAGTTTTCTCGGGTATTACGCGAAGCCTTTTAGCAACAACATAAGGCATAACGATGGATGAGGCACCAGAATCTACCAAGCAATTGTGTACGTTCATGTTGAAGATTTCAAATGTGGTAAGGAAAGGTGGAGTCATGGATTTTTATTTCCTTCCTATCATGGCTGCACTGACATCTTGGAGCGTTTGATTTATTTTTGACAGAGTGGCTTCCATGGCTGGTGGCTTTTGGGATGTACTAGAGGTACTAACGGGTCTGGATACCAAAGTTTTGGTTTGACTACTTGGATTGGTGAGAGATTTGCAATTATGTTCATTCATTGCTTTCAAGAACAGATCTCTTTGCTACGTTAAGTTTAGCAAATTGAAGTATGTGATATTAGCTCTGGATTTCTTAAGATCATCCATAATATTGTTGTAAGGACCACATCCAGACTATATACATATCTTTTTTTTTAAATCACAGCAAAATGCAACTAGAAGAGAAACACATTAGGAATTCATTTCAAGAAACATATCATAACATTTACATACATTTAACTAAGACCAAAATAGTATTGCAACACATATGTACCGTTCACCAGAAGACGAGACTCTGTTTGCTTTGCTGTTGCTAGTATTCCCTTGTTGTCGGTCACCTCCGTGAATGAATGGCGATGTACTTGATCCGAATGCGATGACCCACCGGTTAACCTCCCAGCCTACTCCTTGGGTACTCTTCTTCCCCGCGGACCCCCGAGCTGCAATGGGGTTGTACAATGGAGAATTTCAATAGCTGGTAGAGGAGAGCACTCCTTGGCTCAAGAGTCCCCTCTCTAAAATCCTCTACCTCACCAAACTCACTATAGGATCGTAATCACTGCTTTGACATCATCTCATCCATCCAACAATAGGGTTCCCAAAGTCCCTTCTCTCATGGCTTGCCCCTTCTTTTATAGGAGTCCTCATAGGTGACACTTGGCATGTCATGCATAATTAGTTATTTTTTTTATAATTCAATAGCTTGATTATTCACCCACCCAAGTGTCACTCTTTCATCAAGGGTCTCCCAAAATCATTTACTTAAATTTTAATTTAAAACTAATATTTTCCTCACCTCAACAACATTTCTATTTCTTCTCCTAGTTGCCTCTTTATCCCCCTTTTTATTCCTTGATTTGGGTTCATTACTAAAGTCAATTAGTGAGTCAAGATTTGATCCCCTATCTACCCCCCTAATTTAACTCAAGTTATCTCTTAGATGGATATTCTTATGTTGGTTGTTGCCACATGGAGGTTCTCTACATTTCTCTAAATTTAATTTATTATTCTTATTTTAATTCACCTTCTTCTTTTCTTAATTAGGTTTAATTAGTTTAGGATTAATCTTTATCCTTACAATTATATCCCTCTTTCTCCTTTTACCTAATTAAACCACATAATCTACCTAGTATTTTCCAACATGCGAAGGGTAGAATTTTTAAGGTAATCTATTTTATTTCTTCCTATGATCCTCTTAACCCAAGTTTTATTTTTGATTTAATTACCTCGGTTTCTAACATCATTTACCCTTGATGTAAATTTACCTAGTTTTCATTTCTTGATTATATTTATTAATTTATTTATTTTTAATGATTCCAAGGTGCCAAGTTTGGGTCGTGCCCTTCAATAACTTCCCTTGAAGCTCCAAGGGTGCCACGCCTAACAATTTATTTGTGATGTCAAGGGTGCAAAGTTGGTCGTGCCCTTCAAGAAAGCCCCTTGAAGTTCCAAGGGTGCCATGCCTAACATTTTATTTGTGATGCCAAGGGTGCCAGGTTGGTCGTGCCCTTCAAGAAATTCCCTTGAAGTTACAAGGGTGCCACGCCACTTGCCCTTCAAGAATTCAGTGACTACGAGGGGAAAGTATAGGTGCAACATCATAGACCGCTATCATCTCTTATGTTGCCTGCTATAGTGAAACTAATAGTGTCGGGGATCAAGGAATCCACCTTGATGCGCGCCCCACGGTAAAATCCTCATGAGCAATCCAACTTGGGGGCCTGCCCTCATGGCATCGTGATCTTCAAGGCGAAGGTGTTTCAACCCTTCCAGCCCAAGTCATGGCGGGAGTGCTAGTGGGTGAAATCAGGGACACTGTCCCACCCCTCCCATGTAGTTCCATCCACTTGTACAACCCCATCACCCATATGTGATTCATTCGGCCAAGCAACTCATCTGTGCCTGCAACCATTAACATATCATCAGAATATAGATAAACATATATAGCAGGTTTCAAAATCGATTAGTATTTCAAAGATAAAATAGTATAAATTTTCATCAAACTAGGTATCGTCAACTCGTCATGTGCGAGTGCCTCTGGTGGTTTCCTGCCATACTCAATAATAATCAGTATCCAGGTTTTTTCAGTGTTAGTCATTGTCATAATAGCATTTTTACCATCACCTAGTCATTCACATCATTGTTCATTGTGAACCAGAACTAATGTAAGTAGCTAACATAGGGGATACCTCCATCATGGCTAGCATCATCATAACCTTAATGGAACCATACATATAGATCAAAGCTATCATCATTATAACATCAATAGAAACATGTTTATCCTTTACTACTATCACCATCATGATATCAATAGAGAGTACACCTAACCATTAATTATATCATAATCATAATATTAATAAAGAACATACATAACCATCACATTCACTGATAATAGAGTCACGTTTCTGGATCCTCAGCCTGAGTTCCTCAAAGACTAAAGTATGTAAGATAATGTCATAATAGAGTCAGGAAACTAGAGTGGGAACTACATACACCCCCTCTTAACAATGGACTTCGTCCTGAAGTCCTTAGAACGTAAAGGAGAAACGAGAACACATAATCTTAGGAACCCTTCTTGAAACTCTTGCCAACCTTCTGATGGGCAAGTTATAATTTTACCAAGGTATCTATACCACAAATTCCGTTATAACTAAAGGACTATATCTGTGATCATTGCAACCCATAATTATTTATGTATTGAGAGACAACAAAACAAGAAGTAGGACAATCACAATCAATATTCATCTCATGGTACAAATTAACATATGATGCATTCGACCAAGTAAAGTCATTCACACACTGTACTCTTGTAGCTTCCAATTATAGTAGTTCATTTCAAACTACGTCTATATGACCCTATAAGTGACAATGTCGGGGATAATATGTAACAAAAAGTGATTTGTATGCTCATCATTGCATCTGTCAAAGTTCATTGTCATAAATGTTGCAATAATATTGTCGTATAAGAAAAGAGCATACAAGTATTATTATTATTATTATTATTATTTTAATGGTTGCGAATGAATTTCCAATCCTATTTCAAGATTGAAAAGAAAAGTCTCTTTTCAAGCTAATATATGGTATTGATAATATATAGAGGTATTGCTTGAGTATCAAAACTCACTCGAGCAATGTATGAGACCCTTAAAACAAGCTCTTGCTTGGTTGTATATTTCACCATTTTTATGCTTTCACCTAAATTTTCCGAAGTGGAGAACTTATGGGACATAGGTCTCAAGTTCAATTCTTACTGATGATAGAAGGTACTCTTGCAGCAGTCTAGTCAACTGCGTGAAATAGTTGCCTAATTTAATTTATTTGCTGGCGTAAGACTTATTGATCACTATCTACTGAATATTTGGCCAAATTATTTCTGAATACTTCAATAAAAGTAAGGGGAATTTGCAATAAGATATCTTTTCTCAGTAATAAAATAATTCTAGAGCATACAGAGGCCTGGATATGAACTGAGCAACAAAACTTAACAATCATAATCTGAAGCTCCTGTACCAAATTATGCCGAGAGAATCCCTTTTTGGATGATTCACTCTTACAAATCCCGATGTCTGAATATTTGACCAAATTTATCCGCCAAAATGATTCTCCACATTTTCACATACACCTCATATTATCAAAGTACACAACCCTTCAGCTGTGAACTTAAAAATAAAAATTTCACTACTAATATTGTTTCATAAAACCATGAGAAAAATGCTTTATACAAATCACAAATCATTGTACACATTGTACACTTATGAATAACTCATTTCGTGGAAAATAAATGGGGCATAATCTGGACAGCAGTGATGGCCATAGAAACCATTTGCTCATTCCTATGGCCAGTTCGTCGAGTTCTCCAACAAGAGAGACACCTGTTTTTCAAAAAACGATATTCAGTCTCACAATTATATTGCAGAGACTTGGTTAACCTTATGTCCTATTTATTTAATTTTTGTTATCCACTAAACATTAAAATCTACTTCAACTACATCGCGAGATGTAGGTTCAGTTTTCGGGGATACAACGACGTGTTGTCAGTTCAATGGAGGGATGGTTCTTTTGAAAAAGCCTAATCATTGGTCAATGATTTTGATATATACATGTGATAATTTATAAATTCAGGTACCTTTTAGAAGAAAATAAAACTTATGTACAACAGTCATTTATGGTATAAATTAAAATATGTTATTCTCTGATGGTGTTTCCCATGTCCCAATTCAACTGTATTGAGAGACATATTTATTTTAACAAACAACACATGGCCCTTTTGCAAAATCAATGACAACTAGTTTTGAATTGGCCTGCAAGATTGGCGTCAGGGGATCTATATCAAAGCTAGTCTGGCTCTACCATAGTGCGGTAATCTCTGCTACAAAGTTGCCATATATCAAACACACTTGACCTTCTGAGTAAAAGAAATTAACAAGACAGGTTCCTTTTGATGAAAGAAGCTGCGCTGGTTAAATGTTTTACAAAACCTTTCAATGCTCGTTTTATACCATCCCAGCACTGGGTTTTATGGGAACTATGTCCATAGTGCAAGTATTCACACTGGAGCAAAATATTACATGAATCACACTACGCTTTCAAACTAAATGTCACGTCATTAGTTACGGCTAAATGTTACTTCAATAGATATGTTGAAGAACTGTAAATAATATAGCATTCCTCCAAAAAAAACAAACACAAACTATATTTTGAACATGAGTCTACCGTCTTCTACTGCAGATTTTGTGTTATCTAGACTCTAGGATTTTAGAGGGGCAATTATAATTTCTCAAATAATAATATTTCTTACTAATCCAGGCATCGTTTTCAAGAAAAATAAAATAGGACAAAAGAAAACCTGCTCCGCCATCACTAAAACAAAACAAGATGTTCCGACGAGATACAGACTTGATTACAGATATGATATGTTTCAGCCATGTCAGCAAAGGACAACCATCGGTAAAATGGTACACTTTAGTCACTTTCTTGTTCTTTGCATGCTTTAATTGATTATCTATTTGAAGCTTTTATATTTTTGCAGTGCTTTTCCCTCACTCCGCCTTGAGTTCGAGGCAATCTCGAGAGAGCTCTTCCCTGTCCGCACACAAGTTTTTCTCCATAGCAATGCCCAAAAATACTACTTACTTAATCTATTAATGTTTTGAGTAAGCCAAACAAAATGGAAAACCATGATCGCAATAAATTGACATAATATCTCATTCTACATCGAATATTAGAATATTTGACAAAGCTTTCAGAAATTACAAATACATACTAGAAGAGCGTCACATACAATACATGAATATTTTTGCATCAAGGGACACATTTAAACTTCAATTATTATTTACAAGTTGTTTATGTGATATGCATTCACAACTATCTTCGGTAGTCAGAAGAAACTATGCTTTGTTGCTTGAAACTAGTATTAAGAAATATACAAGAGATTGAAATTTTTTTACAGTCTCTTCAAAACACACAAATACAAGAAGAGTGTCACATATAATACATTATTTATTTATTTATTTATTTTTGCCTAAGGACAAACCTAAACTTGAATTATCATCCCCAAGGTGTCTTCATTTGGTATGCACTACACAGACAGTTACTCCCTATCAGCTAGAATAAATATGTTTGTTTATTCGCTATTCGCATTAGTTCTCAATTTTTGTGAAGTCATTTTGAGAAATACACTTCAAGGTTGGGCTGCACTATATAAGATGGATTTCTTTTAGCTTTCGTTCCAACTTTGAGGTATTTATTTAAATTTCACCGAGACTTACATATTACCTGGTATATTTTAGAAAATGCCATTCAGATGAGGCAGACCACAACAAGAATAGAACCCTTGTATACAGTTTTATATTCTGTCAATCTCACTACTCACAACTGAACAGTTGCCTTATTAGTTGGTTCTCGATATTTACAGTTTGGGAAAAATGTGTTTAATTAAAAGGCACAACGATCAAGGTTGAATGTTCCATGACTATGCCAAGACCGTATTATAGGTTTAGGCAACTTAAACTTGCTCAAATAACAACAGAGATAGCAACATTCAGAAAAAAAAATATGAAGTTTAATAGATATTGGTCTTGTATCAAAGTACTGCTATACGAAGAGAAAGCAAATTGCTTAAAAGATGCAAATCCTAAGAAGAAAAATTATATGCTGTTTACTTAAAATCCATATTGGTTGCCAATAATACACACGAACATAAAAGTCGAGGTGTAAATGCACTGAATCAGCTCACTAGCACCTTTGAAGTCACTTTCCTGTATTTTTCATTTTCGTACATCCTCAATATATGCTTCCCTATTAGTGTCTTTTTTAAAGAAAGGTTAACTTCAGCCACCTCCGATGGAAGTTCTTCTGTTGGTACTAGATAGGTGCCATATCCCACTGCGCATAGTATAGGACCAGCAAGTGTAGCAAATGTCAAGTCAGCTGTAAATTTGTTGCCACAAATGAAAGGCCGGCCATCAGCAAGCACATTATCTACATCCATATGTTGCTACTGGAAAATTATTTTTTTACTAGCACCTCTTGAAATATACGATGAATCTTATCAAGAGAATGATCTTTTGTTGCAGGCCTGCTGCAACCAACAAATCTATATATCGCCGACTTTAACGATGGCATTAAACACCAAGTTAACAACCTTTCCCCAAAATGCAACCCTTGACTTAAATCTTGAAACTGTGTCTGTCATAGAGCAGATAACAATATGCAAATTGCCTGACATGAGGACCCAATATCTCATTGAATTTTGAATCCCATTTTTGCACAGACTGCTCAAGGTTCAACGGATACAACCAATCCGAAATATGTTCAAGATTGATTAATCAATGCGATCTGAAATATGATCAAGGTTAATTAATCCAGTTAAAATCAATTTAAATAACGGTTCGAAGTACATTTCTCAGCTCGGTTCTAGATCTGAGATGAGATCAAAACTGCTGTTACACAGTTTGTTGCATGCTAATCAAAATCTGCAAACACCGCCCATGTAGTTCAATACAAACTGTCCACGTTGCATTTTGAAAACGTAAAGTTGTGAAATTTATATAAAAGGATATGCCAGTGATTTTATTGTCATCTTGATTACACTTAATCGTACACTGTCCACATACCATTTTTAATCTCGGAATAGTTTGTCAGCACGATCTCATCGCGTGGTTTCCGGAACACTTTAAAGCGATTTCGTGCTTTGATTTATCTGGAATTCTGCAGATCTTTTAAGCAGAAGCTTATATTTATTGAAGGTTGTCAGACAGCTCAACTTCCATTGTAATAATTAAGATTTGGCTTGGGTTCTTCACCGTCATGGGAGAACGTTGAGGGCCAAGTGTTTAATGCTCAAACAGAACTAAAAGTTTTAGTTTTCATTAGGTGGCACCGAATTATCCAGGTCAGAGAAATCCATTGAAACCATAACATAGAAGTCCAATTGTATGCCAACCTAAGGAATGGCACAAATGGCAAGGTATGAGTTCAAGTGTTTGATGCCACAAGTGTCAGAGCGTCGATTCCCAAACAAACACGCAGATCACCTTCAGCGAATATCAAAGTGGGGTTTTAAACAAAGAACATATGTTACCGGGTTTCGTATCCAAATTTCATAGTAAGCGTTGCAAGAATCGTGTTAATATATGGACCGTGAAGGATAATTTTCAGAACATATGTGCCCAGGTGCTAGTTTACAAGCAATATCGAACGTCAGTTGTGCATTTGAATGCCAAATGACATGTACTCATCTTTCTGAAGGGGGTGTAGATTTAGTACAATGCCCAGTGTTTGTAAATAATTATCAAATGCCCAATTATTGTGACCTTTGTAGCGATATCTACAGAGATTGTCCCACAAATGTTCTCTTATATGAGATGGTTCTACATCAGGAAGAACTTGTGATAGAAACACACAAGACGTCAATTAATCTAAGGGGCATTTATGACAGATAAAGAGATGAAGGAAAATGCATAGTTTTCCAACCCCAGCCATCTCGAGGCAGTGGATCCTGTCGTTATAGGAAAAACTAGGGCAGAGTCGTATTATTCTACTGACAAGGATCAGATAAAGAATATGGGGATTTTGATTCATGGAGACGGATTTTTTTTTTTTTTAAACCAAAAATAAATTTGCAGCTTATTAGAGAGAGCCTTGAAAGGTTACCATACACAATTTCAAGGTAGAGTGTAGTAGATATTTAACAACTAGTCATGCATGCATGGGCCCATAGGTCTCAAGGGTTCAACTAAGCTCTGATACCAAGTGTAAGGACCACATCCAGACTATATACATATCTTTTTTTTTTAAATCACAGCAAAATGCAACTAGAAGAGAAACACATTAGGAATTCATTTCAAGAAACATATCATAACATTTACATACATTTAACTAAGACCAAAATAGTATTGCAACACATATGTACTATTCACCAGAAGACGAGACTCCATTTGCTTTGCTGTTGCTAGTATTCCCTTGTTGTCGGTCACCTCCATGAATGAATGGTGATGTACTTGATCCGAATGTGATGACCCACCGGTTAACCTCCCAGCCTACTCCTTGGGTACTCTTCTTCCCCGCGGACCCCCGAGCTGCAATGGGGTTGTACAATGGAGAATTGCAATAGCTGGTAGAGGAGAGCACTCCTTGGCTCAAGAGTCCCCTCTCTAAAATCCTCTACCTCACCAAACTCACTATAGGATCGTAATCACTGCTTTGACATCATCTCATCCATCCAACATTAGGGTTCCCAAAGTCCCTTCTCTCATGGTTTGCCCCTTTTTATAGGAGTCCTCATAGGTGACACTTGGCATGTCATGCATAATTAGTTATTTTTTATATAATTCAATAGCTTGATTATTCACCCACCCAAGTGTCACTGTTTCATCAAGGGTCTCCCAGAATTATTTACTTAAATTTTAATTTAAAACTAATATTTTCCTCACCTCAACAAGATTCCTATTTCTTCTCCTAGTTGCCTCTTTATCCCCCTTTTTATTCCTTGATTTGGGTTCATTACTAAAGTCAATTAATGATTCAAGATTTGATCCCCTATCTACCCCCTAATTTAACTCAAGTTATCTCTTAGATGGATATTCTTATGTTGGTTGTTGCCACATGGAGGTTCTCTACATTTCTCTAAATTTAATTTATTATTCTTATTTTAATTCACCTTCTTCTTTTCTTAATTAGGTTTAATTAGTTTAGGATTAATCTTTATCCTTACAATTATATTCCTCTTTCTCCTTTTACCTAATTAAACCACATAATCTACCTAGTATTTTCCAACATGGTAAGGGTAGAATTTTTAAGGTAATCTATTTTATTTCTTCCTATGATCCTCTTAACCCAAGTTTTATTTTTGATTTAATTACCTCGGTTTCTAACATCATTTACCCTTGATGTAAATTTACCTAGTTTTCATTTCTTGATTATATTTATTAATTTATTTATTTTTAATGATTCCAAGGTGCCAAGTTTGGGTCGTGCCCTTCAAGAACTTCCCTTGATGCTCCAAGGGTGCCACGCCTAACAATTTATTTGTGATGTCAAGGGTGCAAAATTGGTCGTGCCCTTCAAGAAAGTCCCTTGAAGTTCCAAGGGTGCCACGCCTAACATTTTATTTGTGATGCCAAGGGTGCCAAGTTGGTCGTGCCCTTCAAGAAATTCCCTTGAAGTTCCAAGGGTGCCATGCCACTTGCCCTTCAAGCATTCAGTGACTACGAGGGGAAGTATAGGTGCAACATCATAGACCGCTATCATCTCTTATGTTGCCTGCTATAGTGAGACTAATGGTGTCGGGGATCAAGGAATCCGCCTTGATGCATGCCCCACGGTAAAATCCTCATGAGCAACCCAACTTGGGGGCCTGCCCTCATGGCATCGTGATCTTCAAGGTGAAGGTGTTTCAACCCTTCCAGCCCAAGTCACGGCGGGAGTGCTAGTGGGTGAGATCAGGGACATTGTCCCACCCCTCCCATGTAGTTCCATCCACTTGTACAACCCCATCACCCATATGTGAGTCATTCGGCCAAGCAACTCATCTGTGCCTACAACCATTAACATATCATCAGAATATAGATAAACATATATAGCAGGTTTCAAAATCAATTAGTATTTCAAAGATAAAATAATATAAATTTTCATCAAACCAGGTATCGTCAACTCGTCATGTGCGAGTGCCTCTGGTGGTTTCCTGCCATACTCAATAATAATCAGTAACCAGGTTTTCAGTGTTAGTCATTGTCGTAATAGCATTTTTACCATCACCTAGTCATTCACATCATTGTTCATTGTGAACCAGAACTAATGTAAGTAGCTAACATAGGGGATACCTCCATCATGGCTAGCATCATCATAACCTTAATGGAACCATACATATAGATCAAAGCTATCATCATTATAACATCAATAGAAACATGTCTATCCTTTACTACTATCACCATCATGATATCAATAGAGAGTACACATAACCATTAATTATATTGTAATCATAATATTAATAAAGAAGATACATAACCATCACATTCACTGATAATAGAGTCACGTTTATGGATCCTCAGCTTGAGTTCCTCATAGACTAAAGTATGTAAGATAATGCCATAATAGAGTCAGGAAACTAGAGTGGGCACTACAATTGTAATCAATGTTATAAACAGGGTGGGGCTGAGTAAACATACTTGTTTTTCCATTCTTAGGTGGTATTTTACCATTTTGATGTTGGAAATAATACTGAGAGGGGGGGGGGTGAATCAGCATTATCACATTTATAAAAATTTTCATTTCCAAACTCTGATTCATATATGCTACTTCCAAAACTTCTTATGATTATGTTAATTGATCTTCAATGAGTGCATTAGAACATTATCAACCATATTATCAGTTAACAAATGCAGTAACATAGAATAGATCATCACACATGAGGCACACACATGAACACCATGATATACAGTGGAAACCCAATGCGGGAGAAACCCACCTGCTGCAAGTCATCTCAATATTCTTTAATAAGAAAATCCTTTTACAATATTTTGTACTGGTGCAGTCTTATACCAGCACGGGAGCTACAACCCCCTTTGCTCTTGTACTAGCCGATCCATTTACTAGTACGCAGGCTGCTACCTGCTACAATGCTCCAAAGATTTCCTTTAGCTCTTGTACTAGCTTAGATACTAGTACGTAGGTGCTGACCTACAATCTTCTCTCCTCCAGGTACCACGTTTCATCAATTTTCAGACTGGATACACTGAAGCACAACACATAATCTGAAAGGCCACATTTCATCCAATTTTCATACTGGACCCAACAACAACATAAACAAGCTTCTGAATCACCCAAGCACTAGATCCATACATATACAAGTGAGTCATCAACCAGATCTAGTCCATCAGATCACATGAAGATAAGTCATTATGAACCTGATCCATTCATCTATCAAAAACTGAAACAAACTCTATCACTTCTCAGAATACTGTCATAATATCAGAAACCAGACATCACTTCAAAACCCAGAACACAACAATGATAAACATGGACAGCTAAATATATTTCAAGAGAAGTACGCAGCTTCACCCATGTAATGCCTGCGTACAGTACGCACTGTTCCCAACTGAGCACCTGCGTACCCACGCACTGTGCCTCAAAGACTTCCTGCGTACCTGCGCTCTATGTCCAATGAACTGCATGTGCACCTCCGCAGCTGCAGCGCTTCTGGTCCCGCGTATCTGCGCACTTGCGACGCTTCTGTGCCTGCGTATCTCCGCTCTTTTCTTTCACTGTACCTGCATACCTTCGGGTATAGATAATTTCAAGACTTCAAGAATAACCCAGACAGTCAGATCTACAGATCTGATCATGCGCCGAAGAGATCTCAATCTATCAGTAGATTTGCCTTATTTAGATCTAGACATTACTCCCAAGAGATCATAATATTTCAGATCTAGCTCTCATAAGATGTTCAACCCAAAAGCATACACAAGCCAAATGGTCTCCTTTGCTTTATATAAGCAGGCTCTTTCTCAAATCATGGATCAATACCACGGGCCAAAACCATAATAACACAATACCGTCGGCTAAATACCAAGGGTTCAACATAAGAAACCCCACGTGTGCTTTTCTCTTCCTTGAAGTGAGTGCACTGGGGGTACGCACCTCCTGAACGGGATAACTGCGGGTATGTATGCACTTTATGTAACACCGGCCTGCGTGTACGCATCTTCTGAACTGTGCTCCTGCGTACTTCTTAATTTTCAACATTTTGAGAGCCTGATCAGAGCAATGCCACGGGTGTTGCCATCAAGTACAACATCTGTAACGTAGAGCCATACCAGAATCATAATGCCAACAATCTCCCCCTTTGGACTTGATGGCAACCTCAAAAACTTTAGCTTCATTCTCCCCCTTTGACATCAAGGGCAAAGGGTTATGCTCCCCCTAAGAACATGCTCCCCCTGAAAATGAACCATGAAAGAGATAGAGACATATTGCAGCTATATTTAGACCAGCATCCATGATCTCCTCCTGTACATCCTCCATAATGCCAACAATGCATTATATGCTCCCCCTGAACCTGTGCCATTTTATCTTCAATCAAACCGCAACCCAGCACATGTACGCATGTACCCCAGATGAACCTTGCGTACAACCATCAATCAGAAGAGTTTCAATAAGATGATGCATCAACAACCCCCAGCTTTTGCCTGAGGTATTCAAAAGTCTCTATGGGCAATGGTTTGGTGAGTATATCAGCAACTTGTTCCTTTGAAGGAACATACTCCAACTTGACCTTCTGTTCAAGCACTTGTTCTCGGAGAAAATGATACTTGATTGGTATATGCTTGGTTTTTGAACGCATGACTGGGTTCTTTGAGATGCTGATTGCACTTGTGTTATCACACAAGATGGAGATAGGTGGTGTACAAGTGATTTGAAAATCCTGCAAGGTTTGCGTCATCCAAAGGAGTTGAGTTCAGCAAGATGCAGCAGCAACATATTCTGCTTCAGCTGTAGACAAGGCAATCGAACTCTGTTTCTTGCTGAACCAAGATACTAATCTGGAACCCATAAAGAATGCACCACCACTTGTGCTCTTCCTGTCATCCACGCTTCCGGCCCAATCTGCATCTGTATAAGCATGAAGTGTGAGATCTGTATCTCTAGGATACCATAAGCCATAATTTTGTGTCCCTTGAAGGTATTTGAAAATTCTCTTCACTGCCTGAAGATGAGTCTCCTTTGGATTTGCCTGAAATCTTCCAACTATTCCTACTGCATGCATGATGTCCGGTCGGGTACCTGTCAAATAAAGTAGACTTCCAATCATAGATCTGTAGGTTGGTTGATGTACTGCTGCAGATTCATCATTTGCACTGAGGCTACATCCTGTGACCATAGGTGTACATACCGGTTTTGCATCTTCCATGACATATTTCTTCAAAATCTGTTTGAGATACTTGGTTTGAGATAAAAAGATTCCTCCTTCTTTTTGTTGGATTTGCAAACCAAGGAAATATGTTAGTTCTCCCAGCAAGGACATTTCAAATTCTTTCTGCATGACCAAGGCAAAGCTTTGACTCATAGCTTCTTCATTGCTGCCAAAGATAATGTCATATACATACACAACAAGTATTAGCAATTTGTCATTTTCAACTTTTATATAAAGATTTCTATCTGCTGATCCTTTTGAAAAACCTTGTTGATGAAGATATTTGTCCAAACGATAGTACCAAGCCCTTGGAGCTTGTTTGAGACCATAGAGAGCCTTTTTCAATCTGCATACAAGATTTGGATCATTTCCAAGAATGAACCCATCTGGCTGCTCAATGTATATTTCTTCTTCCAAGTCTCCATTCAGAAAGGCTGATTTCACGTCCATTTGAAATACTTTGAAGTTTTGAAAGCTTGAGAGAGCAAGGAACATTCGGATGGCCTCAAGTCTTGCAACAGGAGCAAAGGTTTCTTCAAAGTCTATTCCTTCTTGCTGCGCATACCCTTTACAAACAAGTCTGGCCTTGTTTCTAATTACTTCTCCATTTTCATTCAATTTATTTTTGAAGACCCATTTTGTATATGCCATGGTGCTCCAATCTGATAATGCTCTTTCTGAGAACAAGCTGAGATGTCTGCTCTGCTATATAGTGTTGTTCATGCTCAAGCTCCCCCTGACTGCAAAAAGATGTTCTACAAGAAGAACATGACTCTATATATCATAAATGACCTTCCTATCACCAAAAGACTCAATACATACATTCATCACAATGGTGATACATCAAAAGTTTACATATGATAACATCATTCATCCCAGGCATAGTGGGGAAACATAGGCCTTTACATGACCTGAAGAGATAACTACAAAAGAGACACACTATTACATAAAGACCAATCACCTAAGATAAATATCAGCAACAATACTGTATGATTTGCTTCATAGTATCTGTCAACAACAAGGTATGTCTGCATCAACTCATTCATAACCATCCAGATCTACATGAACCAAGAATCATCAAATGGAAGCATCTGTTCGAAACAACCTATCATCATATAGGTAAGATCATGTCTCCAACAATGCAACTTTGAATAATCATCCATGTATCCAGCCAACAATCCTCATCCTTATATGTGTCAAGAACAATAAAGACTCCATGCAAGCATCATTAGAGAATCAACCACAAATCTGATCCAAGAACCATGTGAACAACTCATAACCATAACAAGATGAAACATAAGCATTGTCACCAAGGACCATAATTCCAACAATGCATTAAGAACATATGCTCCCCCTAAACAGGTGCCATCTGTCAGATCTGATCATGCATATCAATAAGAAGAGTCAGCCAATAAATGCCTTAAGACAGGTACGCAATTTTTCTTTATCTGCCCTGCGTAGCCATGCACTTCACCTTCTGCTCCCCTGCGTACACCCGCAGAGATCCTTCTGGTGTACTGCATACATACGCAGACAGTCTTCAACTACACCACGTACCCACGCATCTGTTCCATCAGTTGCGCCGCGTGCTCCACGCACCTCTTCTTCTATCACGTCGCGTCCTTCCGCATGTGCTCTTCTGATAAGCCACGTACCTCCGCACAGGGACTGTGCCTTAACTTGCATACATCCGCACCCGGTCTTATGCTCTGCTGCGTACACCTGCACTTTCACAGTGAATGATCTACGTACCTTAGATTAGGACCCAATTCAGATTTCCAGATCTGATCTTGTGCTCGAGAGATCATACTTCATAGATCAATTTCACTTTTCTTACTGCCTTTCTTCAATCATATACGCGATTGTGCAGTATCCAACTCGCGTATATATGCGACTTCCCTTTATGGAGTTTGCATATGAGATTCAGGACACTGAAGTTTTGTACTTTCAGCTCCCTCTGATTCTGGTATGTCTGTACATTGTGCTGTACCACCTTTTTCTGACTGTACTTCCTTTTTCCTCCATATCTTCAAGCGTGATGATGACATTTTCTCCTTTTGATATGGTGCCCACACTTTGTTCCTGCATTCCTTAGCTATATGTCTAAGCTTGTTACATGAATAACATCTTACATGTTTCATATTCCTCCTGTAACAATCAGCAGCTTTGTGACCAAACATATTGCAAGCAAAGCAATATCCATAAAAGTACCTTGATTGAGATGACCTTTCTGCATAATGGTCTTGAACTCTTCTTCTTCTACATCTAGCTGCAACATGTCCTAGATTATGACATACATAACATTCAACATTATTCATAGGAGGAGTAAAGGATTTTCTTTGAGGAATCTCTTTCCTTGGTTGATGATGAGATGGATCTTTCATTTCTTCGTTGATCACTTTAGATTTCTCTTTAGAGTTCCTTGCCTCACCTTGTGAACTAGATTCACCTTCAACAGATTCATGGAAACCAAGACCAGTCTTTATAGCAGGAGACCTTTGACTACTAAGAATATCATCCAAGACTTTAGAGCTATCTTGAAATCGTAAAAGCTTATCCTTTTCTTCTATTTTACCTTTCAAGATATTTACCTCAACCTGAAGCTGTTTTTCCTTTTCAAGAGATTGCTTTTTCAAATCTTCTTCAGCTTTTCTTCCTTCTTCCATTTGTTCCCTTAGTTTGAGAATCTCCTTTTCTTGTTTTTCATTCAGATCCTGCTGTATTTGATGAACTCGGAAGGCACATTCCAGGCTGATGACTTCGTTGTCTTGTTTTTCAATTGCTTGATGTAGATCTTCAATCTGCTTCTTTGATTCTTCAAGATCTCCTTTTAGTGAGAGGATTGTAGCTTCAAGACTTTCATAGTAGCTGGATCTATCTCTGAGTTTCTTGATGGTTGTGTCCTTTTTATTGACTTCATTTCTTAGAGATGTTACTTCATCCTGCAACTTTTGACATTGGTTTTCCTTGTCCTTAAATAACTTTCGTTGAGTCTTAGCAACTTCTTTGAGGGCACCATCCTTTATGTCTAAAAGTTCTTCTTGAGTTCTAATTTTGTTTTTCAGATCTTTAAATTCTGCCTCTATTTGATATTTTTCTTGTTCACCCATAAGAGCAAATTCAGTAGTTTCGCTATCACTTCCATCTCTTTCACAAGGAAATATAGCTGGAACATCAGAGGATAACACATTCATACCTGATAATGATTCTGAATCTGAAGAGCTTCTTATGCCTAATCCCCAATCGATTCTCCCACTGTCATAATTCTTCTGAGATGCCTTCCTTTTCTTAGGTGCTTTCTTCTTAAGCTTCTTTCCCATTGTTCCACAGATCTCCTTCAAGCGATCAAGCTTTTATCAAAGGACCTGCTCTGATACCAATTGTTGGAAATAATACTGAGAGGGGGGGGTGAATCAGTATTATCACATTTATAAAACTTTTCATTTCCAAACTCTGATTCATATATGCTACTTCCACAACTTCTTATGATTATGTTAATTGATCTTCAATGAGTGCATTAGAACATTATCAACCATATTATCAGTTAACAAATGCAGTAACATAGAATAGATCATCACACATAAGGCACACACATGAACACCATGATATAAGGTGGAAACCCAATGCGGGAGAAAACCACCCGCTGCAAGTCATCTCAATCTTCTTTAATAAGAAAATCCTTTTACAATATTTTGTACTGGTGCAGTATTATACTAGCACGGGAGCTACAACCCCCTTTGCTCTTGTACTAGCCGATCCATTTACTAGTACGCAGGCTGCTACCTGCTACAATGCTCCAAAGATTTCCTTTAGCTCTTGTACTAGCTTAGATACTAGTACGTAGGTGCTGACCTACAATCTTCTCTCCTCCAGGTACCACGTTTCATCAATTTTCAGACTAGATACACTGAAGCACAACACATAATCTGAAAGGCCACATTTCATCCAATTTTCATACTGGACCCAACAACAACATAAACAAGCTTCTGAATCACCCAAGCACTAGATCCATACATATACAAGTGAGTCATCAACCAGATCTAGTCCATCAGATCACATGAGATAAGTCATTGGAACCCGATCCATTCATCTATCAAAAACTGAAACAAACTCTATCACTTCTCATAATACTGTCATAATATCAGAAACCAGACATCACTTCAAAACCCAGAACACAACAATGATAAACATGGACAGCTAAATATATTTCAAGAGAAGTACGCAGCTTCACCCATGTAATGCCTGCGTACAGTACGCACTGTTCCCAACTGAGCACCTGCGTACCCACGCACTGTGCCTCAAAGACTTCCTGCGTACCTGCGCTCTGTGTCCAATGAACTGCCTGCGCACCTCCGCAGCTGCAGCGCTTCTGGTCCTGCGTATTTGCGCACCTGCGACGCTTCTGTGCCTGTGTATCTCCGCTCTTTTCTTTCACTGTACCTGCGTACCTTCAGGTATAGATAATTTCAAGACTTCAAGAATAACCCAGACAGTCATATCTACAGATCTGATCATGCGCCGAAGAGATCTCAATCTATCAATAGATTCGCGTTATTTAGATCTATACATTACTCCCAAGAGATCATAATATTTCAGATCTAGCTCTCATAAGATGTTCAACCCAAAAGCATACACAAGCCAAATGGTCTCCTTTGCTTTATATAGGCAGGCTCTTTCTCAAATCATGGATCAATACCACGGGCCAAAACCATAATAACACAATACCGTCGACTAAATACCAAGGGTTAAACATAAGAAACCCCACGTGTGCTTTTCTCTTCCTTGAAGTGAGTGCACTGGGGGTACGCACCTCCTGAACGGGATAACTATGGGTATGTACGCACTTTATGTAACACCGGCCTGCGTGTACGCATCTTCTGAACTGTGCTCCTGCATACTTCTTAATTTTCAACATTTTGAGAGCCTGATCAGAGCAATGCCACGAGTGTTGCCATCAAGTACAACATCTGTAACGTAGAGCCATACCAGAATCATAATGCCAACATTTGAGTCGCCTTTGTTGCAGTCGGAGATGTATTATCTTTCTGTGGACAGATCACAATTGGACTACTCTTGGAATCACCACTAGGTCTACCCTTCTCAATAGGAACTTTAGGAGCGGATGCCTTCAAAGGGTGAAATTATTTGTCTGGTCTACAGGCTTCATCACGCCCACAAGTGGCCCCTTACTTCGTGTGTGGATTTCATTAGTGTGGATTTCTGCGGTACCATTTCCTTCGTCATCATCGTTCTCATTTGTATAGAAATCCCACAGTACATTGATTTGAGATTCTTCATCCAAGGGCTCTTCTACTTGGTATTCTTCCTCATTTTCTTATTCTGGCTCCAGCACCACTATAGGTTCTTCGTTGTTAAGGAGTGATCCGATAAGAGCTAGCTCTTCCATATTTAAATTCCCTTCATTGGGTGGAGCAGGCAGTGCAAGTTGACCATGACCACCTTTTGTCTTCTTACGATAGAAAGGTTTGAAGGATTTTTTGTTGTTATAATCTCCTCCATTCCCACTTGTACTCTCTCTAGAATTCCTTTTCATATCGATGACTATGTTTGTCAATTTCTTAATGATCTGATGCAAACCCTCCACATCTGTGGTATCTTTTTCTTTGATTTCAGCCCCTTTGTTATCACTTCCATTATTATTCTTGGATGATTGAGAGGCTTTCTTTTCTTCGGTTGTATGATGACATGTTGTGAGACTGATCATTTCATTCTCGACTTTTACTGCTTCATCGATAGCACCCTGTAAGGTTTGTGCGTTACTCCTTTTGACCCACATCGTAGTAGGGACAGGGAGAGCAGTGATGTAGAATTCCATGAGCACCTCCTCAGTAGGTCTAGCATTAGCTGGGATTCTGTTGAACCGGATGTTAAAATCCTTGACCTTTTCTTTGGCTTCCATTTTCAAACGAGATAGTTCTAAAACTAAGGCCATAGGTGTTTTGTCATCACCAAACTTGTCTAAAAAGGCCTCTTCAAAGGCAACCCATTAGGTGATCGATCCTATTCTCAAGCTAAAGTACCATGTGAAGGCCACACCAATCAGAGTAAAAGGGAATAAGCGACATACTACATCTTCATCGGCTACTCCTAACATGCGCACAACCAGGAAGAAAGAGTTAATATGGTTATCAGCAATGTCTCCCCGCTCAGGGTTGAATTTACGTAGTACTCTTTCTGCATTCTTGGTTAAGGGATGTTGCTGCCCAGGTACCGCTACGACATCTTGAGCGAGCCAGGAAGGGAGTGCTCCTGGAGGAGGTGGGAGTTGGTTCCCACCAGGTTGAAGTTGATTCCCACCTGGAAGAGGAAAGTTAGCCATATTATGGATATGGAGGTTTTGGTTGAAGGTTTCTTCAAGGCGCTCATTATTAGGATTACCCAAATCGGGCCAGGGATTACCTTCAGAGAGTGGACCCTTAGGAATTTCTTCCCAAGGAGTTTTGATACTTTGCAAGGACTCTAGCACAATATCTTCAAGAGACGGGGCTGCAGATGTCTCTTCGTTTATGGAACAGATCCTTGGCTTTCTTTTAGTTGTAGGAGGTAAAGAGTGAAAGATGGAGAGTTGAGAGAGGGAACAAGCGTAAGCCCGAGTAAGTACTCTGACTGGTTGTTCTTGAGTGACAGGATACTCCCACAGTGTCTCTTCTTCGGGTGACCCAATCACGTCACCTAGAGGGATCTCTCTTTCTTTGAAATGAAGCTTTTCCAAATGGGAGGAAGGATCTTTTCGACCTTTATGATCCATGCATTAATCTTTTCGAGTCCATGCGCGAAATTTATAGATGAAATCATAAAAAGTTGTGGACAGTGGTTCAGGCCCTCCTTCTAGCGCCAATTTGTTGACGCTGCAAATGTTCGCTATGTCAACAAGGGGAACTAACCCGATTGTAGACCCCAATCAGATCTTCTTTCTTTTGGAATGGCTAGTTCCGACGGGGTTGAGAGGATCACATAAGCTGTTATATATGTTGAAAGATTGCTTCTCGAAGGAAGACTTCAATTAGATCAGCAAACGAAACAGCTAACCTATATGTATCAAATCCTATCTACACTAATTCTAACTACTTATGCTAGTCCTATCTATTCTAAGCTATCCGGCAGGAGCATAACAAAAGGAAGTTAAACATCATATATAAATTCCAAGTCCTAATGAATCATTTACTGGTTCACAGATGAACAAGTCTGTATGAAATATTAGTTGCAATCTAATTACTTATACAGGAATACACATTCCTTTCCATACAAATAAAACTTGCAACTGATGCTTAACAAGGTCTCGAATTAGCTATCATTCATGAATTAACCATGGTAACAAATCATATTTGAATAACCAAGACTAGTCACGAACTGTCCGTTATCAATATGCACAAAACAAATCACATTTATATTTATGCCAGCAATGACATCCTGATTCTAAACACATGAAAGGAGAGGCAAATGAATCTGAAAAAGGCTCTTTCCCAACCAAACAATGTTCTTTATTCATAATAAATCAAATGTTGTTTTTCCCAAAAAAGTTCCTCCCCTCATCTTCGGAGTTAATACTTATGCAGAAGCAACTGACCCTCAGTCTTCCCCTGACTTTTCACCTCCCTCCTCTTTTCAATATACAAATTAAAATATATAGGCATAGACCCGATCGGTGAAACGGTTGACCCGTAAAGGCCACATCTGCTAGAGCATTTCATTTCCTGGGGAAATGAATAGATGCCGATTGAAAGGAGGAGGTATGCGTGTCATTTCTTCATGATAAGGCCCAAGACTGCATAACCTTCGGAACACACAGGTAACATGTGGAAACATGACTGCCAATGCCTAAAGCCGGATCTTTAGATAGAGCACACCTGCATATATAAACTCTTCAGATCCATTCATGCATCTTTTACCCAGAGCCATACTTGATGCTTATGCATCCGTTCTTCGACCTCGCTTGCCTTTTCTCGGTCCTCGCCTGCAGAGATAACCAACATTAGCTATGCTTATGAAAATATGATAGAAATGCTTAAAAACACAAATATTGCCTTCATTATAACATTTATAACATCAAAAGGAACAAGTGTGAAAGAATCGGCCCCTGGTTTTTAATTCATGGATTGATTAAGTTTCGCAAGCGTAAATCCAATTTACATTGAAAATCGTCATATAACATAGAACCGGATCCGAAATCTGGACTTGAAATATTATTGTTGAGTCCCAAACTTGCATCTTCCCTATACACCTTTTCAACCTTATTTTCCATTTACTTGACCCACCAAGCTGTCAAATCATTGCATATTAGTTTAAAAAGAGCTTATAAAATGGTTTCCTAACTATGTCTTGTGACTGCTATTTGATTTATATTTTTGTTCAATCAGTTGCAGAAACTTGTCACTTTCCGCAGCCAGCTCAAGTTTCCGTAGCCATTTTGTTGAAGACTATGTTACAGGTGTCCACTGGAGAATCCGGCCACATGGGCAAGCTGCAAATGATGTGTACATGGAGCGTGTCCCCTTGGTTCAGCCGAATCACTCACAAACAGCCATGGTCAAGGGCAGTCAAAGCAGTGGTCAAACCAAGAGTTTTGCAGTGGCACGACTCTGTTTTTACCACATGAAGATTTGCATGGCAAGTTCCTCAATCTCCGAAGGTGTGCTAACACCTGTGGATCGATCCGTGAACCAAATCGAACAGCCACCACTCCTTAGATTTAATTGTCACGACTACCATACTCCTAGATCTTAGGACGTGGTTATTCATGTGTCTGTTTGGCAGCACAAAATTTAGGAATTAGTTATAGCATCCTCAGTTATAAATAATGCGTTATCATACACTTGATAGTTAGCTTTTTATCTGTAATCTTGAATGTTTTTACGAGCCCACTATGCCGTGCTCTATCTTTATCTTATGACTGCACTTTAATATATGAGAAGACAATGTTCTTAAGTTCAATTTGTGACTGAGTATTGATTGGCCGAGGTTGCAGAGGGCCCCTGTACACCAAGGCTCTGTAACTACTGTATAGTTTCTCGCTTTCTTTCATTATGTTACTTCTTTCATAATCGTTTGCTTGTATATATTACACTGTTCTGATATTCATGTTAACTGTTGTCCATATTTTCTTTTATGCTTTCTCATGATTGTTAACTGATCAGTGTTTTTCTTTCAGGTTCTTGTAGATAGCCCAGGCAATTTCACATAGTTTTTAATGACTAATGACAAGAAATCATCTTGTCCTTCTGCTGATTTATGTTCTGAGTTTTAATTCCAGCATTGTCATTCCTTTCAATTTTGTTTTTCTTATTTACTTTCCTGCAATTTAGATCTCATATTACTCCATTTGTTTATGATTACCTCCTATAGCCAGAGCAACTCAAATAGTGAGGAATCAGAATATTAGTTGATGTAGTATGATTTAGTTTACTTTTTTGCAAGTTAGTGATTAGATTACTCATGTCATTTTCAGGGATTGAAATATGAATGTGTAGTTTAATCTTAGTTTCATTTTATGCAATTTCATTTCATGTAATTTAGATATCAGATTACTCAATTTGTTTATGATTACCTCCTATAGCCAGAGCGAGTCGAATGGTGAGGGGTTAGAATATGAGTTGAAGTAGTGTGATTTAGTTTGCTTTGCTTACAGTCTTTGAATTGCTTTGAGTTCAGTTTTTATTTTCTTTTTATACAACAGTAAGGATACTGGGCTTCATTGTTACTAGCCCACTGTTTTGGTACAATTTTATTTTCTTTTAGGAATTGATTTCATCACAGCAAGTTTTGAAACCTTTTTGAGAACTTTAAAGTTTGGAAAATCATTGTCGAAGTCACCATTTCCATCCATACTTGACTTTCAATTCTGCCATCTCACATCAGGAAATCAACAAAAGATAAACCCAAAAACAAACCAAAAACTCAAAAACGACAAAGAAATAAGAAATTGGTTATCTTGCATATACAGTGCATTTCACTTCAGCAGTTTACGACTCTCGGATTGACATTTTAAATAGCAATTTAGGACACACTAAATTGACCAAACATTTTGGCGCCGTTGCCGGGGAAGTGAAACTAGGTAGCCAATTTCTTAAAAAAAAACAAGAAAATTTCAAGGAAGGTAAAAATTGATAACTTCTCAAAGTATGCTCTCCTCTTGCACCCAGTGTGATCTGGAGGATCAGAAAAGAGAGTTATTGGTTTAATAATTTCTTAAGTATGCTCTCTTCTTGCACCTAGAGTGACCTGGAAGATCAGAAAGAGAATTATTAGCTCGACATGAAGAAAAATTAAAAAAAAATGACATGCGTAGAGCAAGAGATTCTAGGGGAAGGTTTTTACCTAGGGCCAAGAGTTCGATTTTTACAACTCCATCTACTTCAAGGAATAAACAAGAAACACCTCCATCATCTCCAACTCACACTCCTAGCCTTAGGATTCCTGGAATTCAAGAGGCAATAGTTGAATTAGGAGACTCTCCCACACTATCCACCGAATCTGAGTTAGGAAAAGACCCTTTCTTTACTTCTATAGGAAAACACATTGTAATTGAGGAAGTAGAATCACCTGAAGAAGAAGAGGGAGAAATTCCTCCTCGTTCACCATTGGTAGAAGAACCAGAGGACTCTGAGGTCTTTGAGGAAACTATCATGACAAAGGAAGTAGTAAACGGATTTGGTAGAGGTAGAGGTAGAGGAGGAGGAGAAAACAATGGAGGAGGTAGAGGTAACAATGGGGGAAATAGGGATGGAGATAACTCATTTGGATTTCCTATAGTTGATGAGCATTCTCGAGCAACAATGAAAAACATCTCACCATCTGTCCTCCCAAACTTTCATGGGTTACGAAACGAGGATCCTGAAACATTTCTATTTAAGTTTGAAGTTGCGTGTCGAACTTATGATTATCTGGAAGACTCTCAAAAACTCAAATTGTTTCCTTCAACATTGAAGGGAGCTGCTTTGAAATGGTTCATGGGATTAGTCACTCAATCCATTAGAACTTGGAATGATATGAAACAAACATTTTTGGATAGATACCTGGACTATTGTATGCCCACAAATCACAAGGATGAGGTATTCAAAATGGTGCAAAAAGAAGATGAAAACTTGGAGGATTTACTTGAAAGATTTCAATACAACCTGAAAAGAGCAAAAATGAATAACTTAGATGAAAAAAACTTGAAATCCCTTCTATTAAAAGCCATTAGAGATGAATGGATAGATATTTTGAACATGATGGGAAAAGGAGATATATCTCAACTTCCACTTCATGATATAGCAGAGCTATGTGTCCATCTCTCAAGGGGAAAATCTAAAACTGGAAAAGGGCCTAAAGATCCTTCTCTCATTAGAGCAAACAAATCTGCAACTGGATCAGTAAGTAGGGCTGGGATTGGAAACATGCTTGATGAATTCAAAACTAATATTTTAGGGAATCTTAGTGAGCAACTAGACACCCTTAAGATACAAAACAAGCAGAAAGCAGAAGCTGAAGGTTTGGCCATCTTTTGTCCAAAATGTAGGAAGAAACATGCTCTAAGGGAATGTCCCTTGGATGCAAAAGTTGTAGAAACATGTGTGATTTGTTCAGAAAACCATGAGACCAAGGATTGTCCTTGATTTCCTAGGCTCAAAGCTGTCTTTCAAGAAGATCCAAATTCAATTGAGTCTCTCTGTTTTGTTTCAAGGAGACCTTGGCAGGGGCAACAAAATCAAGGGTTTAACAAATCTATGAACTTTCAACCCCCACCAAATTGGAATCCTTGGCAACAACCTTGGTCCCAACCTCAAAATCCTTTTCAATCATGGGTACAAGGTATGTAAAATCCTTATGGGAGATTTGCTCAATTTTATCAATATCCTCCGTCTTCTCAAAATCAACAAGCTCCACAACTTCCAAATAAAAATCCACAACTATCATTGCCATTTCCACAACAACAACAACCTTCTCAACAGAATCCAAATTCTCAACTCCTGCTTCCATTCCAACAGAAGACAAACCAACTACCTTCCCAGCCATTGCGAACCCCAACAATAAAAACCCTCAAAATGCTTACATGGTAGAAGGACAACAATTTCCTACCTATATGATTGTTCCTCTTAATGATGTACAACTCAGATCTGGTAGAGTTTTAGACAAGCCTTCTATAGATGCTCAAAAGCAAAGCATTTCTGAGGAAGATTCTCTTGAAGCCAATAAAGGTTCTGAAGCACCTCTTCAAAACCCAAGCACTCAAAAAGAAAAAGAAAAAGAGTCAACCCTCACAACTCCTATAGTCGAGAAACCTGCATCTTCATCCACACCTCCTTTTCCTGAAAGATTACAAATTGACAAAGGGGTGGAAAAACAAATCTTGTTGCCTGACTGTGATTTTCTAGATGAATTAAAGAATGTTTGTATCAAGATTCCCTTGTTACAAGCCATTAGAGAGATTCCTATTCTAGCAAAAACAATAAAGGAGTTGAGTTTTAAAAGACCAGGAAGGAAACCAAGAGATACAAGAAGAATCCACTTGGTAGGAAAAATTGCAGATATCATGATGGGAAAAATTACTATGCAGAAGTATGTAGATCCCGGTAATCCAATTGTCAAAACACATATCAATGGGGTAGAGATTCCAAATACTTTGATTGATTTAGGGGCTTCTATCAACATTATGAGTAGACAGACTATGGAACAGCTAAAACTTCCTAATCTTCTTTTTACACCTACTTTACTACAACTTGCAGATCGATCAATTATTAAACCAGATGGTGTATTAGAAGACATTTCAGTCTCCTTAGATTCTTTGGAATATCCAGTAGATTTCATGATTTTAACTCCCAAGAGTAATCTAGGAGGACACCCACTCATTTTAGGAAGACCTTGGCTAGCCACAGCTGATGCTTTTATCAGTTGTAGATCTGGGGATATGTATATTTCTGATGGTAATTCGACAAAGAAATTCAATTTGTATCCTCCAACAAAAGCAATTACAGAAGTAGGAGATAATGAATGGGTTGACGATGAGGACACTATACAACCCGTCTTTACCATTTCTGAAATCAGTGAAGATAGTCAAATTCTGAACACATTAGAAAACTTTGAAACATCTTCAGAATATGACCACACACAATTTCAGTTAGATTCTGACATTGAGTATCTATCATCTAGACAAATGTCTCTTTACTCTATGGAAGAGTTTGGTAGTTCTGCCATTGAGATCTTTCCAGGTAAAACACTGAATATCAACAAAAACTTGGAAAAATCACAACAAGGAGAGCTAACCAAAATCTTGCAAAAACATTCTACTGCATTTGCATGGGAGTATACTGATATGAAAGGTATTGACCCTAAGACTTGTATTCATCACATCTATATTGAGGAAAACAGTAGACCAATCAGACAATCTCAGAGAAGGATGAATCCAAACCTTAGGGAGATAGTGAAAAAAGAGCTCCAAAAACTACTCAATGTAAACTTCATTTATCCAATTTCAGATAGCCGATGGGTTTCTCCTTTGGTTATAGTACCTAAAAAGAATGGTAAATGGAGGGTATGCATTGATTACAGGGAATTGAATAAAGCAACTTTGAAGGATCACTTTCCTTTACCCTTTATCGATCAGATATTAAATACTCTAGCAGGCAAAAAGTACTTTTCATTCTTGGATGGTTTTAGTGGCTATAATCAGATTTAGGTAGCACCTGAAGATCAAGATAAGACCACATTTACCTGTCCATGGGGAACTTTTGCCTATAGAGTGCTTCCTTTTGGATTGTGTAGTGCACCCGCAACATTTCAAAGGGCAGTACTAGGAATCTTTTCTAATCTAATCCATGATTGTGTAGAGGTTTATATGGATGATTTTACAGTTTATGGTGATTCATTTGAAGAGGCATTAGAGAATTTAGAAAAAGTCCTTATAAGATGTAAAGAAAAAAACCTCTCATTGAGTCATGAAAAATGCTTTATGATGTTTACTGAAGGTATTGTTTTGGGACATCATATTTCAGGGGATGGGATTAAAGTTGATAGATCAAAAGTTGAAGTCATCTCCAAATTGCCTATTCTAAATTGTCAAAAATATGTTAGAAGTTTTCTAGGGTTTACTGGATACTATAGAAGATTTATAGAAAAATTCACCAAAATAGCATCTCCACTCTTCAAATTACTTACAAAAGACTGTGAATTCAAATGGGATCCTGATTGTCAATCAACATTTGAAACTTTGAAAACAAGAATATCTGAAGCACCCATTTTGAAAGGACCAAATTGGAAACTTCCTTTCCATATTTCTACAGATGCTTCAGATACAGCTCTAGGAGCTGTGTTGGGTCAAAAGGATTTAGTTCCTTATGCCATTTACTATACCAGTAAAAATTTGACTCCCACTGAGTTGAACTATACTGTGACTGAAAAAGAGTTCTTAGTTGTTGTTCATGCAATCAATAAGTTTAGACATTATATCACAGGCTATGAAACTTTTGTCCATACTGATCATTCTGCAATTAGATATCTAATGAACAAACCTGTTACTAATGGCAGAGTTACAAGATGGCTCTTACTTTTACAAGAATTCAATATTACTGTATTGGATAGACCAGGGAAACAAAATACAGTAGCTGATTTCTCGTCTAGGATCCAAAATACTAATGAAGATTCTCCTGTAGAGGATAAGTTTCCAGATGAATATTTATTTGCAGTAACTACTAAGACTCCTTGGTATGCAGATATTGCTAACTATTTGGTTACAGGGAAGCTACCTCCACATTTATTTCCTAGTGAAAAAAGAAGAATTATTCAGGAGAGTTCAAATTATTCATGGATTTCTAACGAATTGTTTAAAACAGGGCTAGATTGTGTGATCAGAAGATGTGTTCGGGAAGATGAAATTCCTGACATTCTCAAGGCATGTCATGATGAACCATGCGGTGGACACTTTGCTGACAAAAGGACGACCTATAAAATCCTTTCCTTAGGATATTATTGACCTTCCATTTTCAAAGATACAAAACAATATGTCAGAAGGTTTGACAGCTGCCAAAGAGTAGGGAAATCGACTCTTTCAAATGAAATGCCATTACAACCACAGGTACTCATCGAACCCTTTGAAAAATGGGCTTTATATTTCATTGGACCCATTAATCCACCAACTAAACAGAAGAAGTATATATTGGTATGCACTGATTATGTCACTAAATAGGTAGAAGGCAAAGCATTACTTTCTGCTACTGAAAATTCAGATGTTAATTTTCTTTATGAGGATATTTTTACTCGTTTTAGTGTCCCAAGAGAAATTGTGACAGATCAGGGAAGTCAATTTACAGCTAACTTGATGGAGATTCTGATGGAAGAATACAAAATCAAGCACCGAAAATCTACTCCTTACCATCCGCAAGCAAATGGCCAAGTGGAGTCTACAAACAAAGTTATTGAGAACATCATCACCAAAATTGTTCATCTACACAAAAGAGATTGGGCAAAAAGGCTTCCTGAAGCCTTGTGGGCCTATAGAACTACATGGAGGAATACAACAGGACATTCTCCCTATGAACTCGTTTATGGGAAAGAAGTCCAGCTCCCCATTGAGTTTCAAGTCAAGACTTTCAAGATGGCAATTCAGTTGGGGATGAACCTATCAGAAGCCCAAAAGCACAGAATGGAGCAGCTGAATGAGCTAGATGAGATTAGACAAGAAGCAATCTTAAGAACTGATCTAGTTCAACATCAAAGAGCTAAGTGGCATGACAGATACATCAAAGAGAAAAAGTTTCAAGAGGGAGATTGGGCACTACTGTTTGATTCCAAGTTTAAAGACCTCAAAGGTAAATTTCAGACCCATTGGCTTGGGCCATATGAGATTGACAAAGTCTTTAGCAATGGAGCGGTAAGAATCAAGACCATTGATAAATTTCAAACTCCTCTTATTGTGAATGGCCACAGATTGAAAATTTATCATAAGCCACTCTCAAAAGAGAAATTTGTCAAAATGTTTCAAGAGAATTCTGCAATAAGGCTGGTGAAGAAGAACCCTTCTTCCCCACCAGCCTAACCATTGTTTCTTTCAGTTCAAAAAAAATAAAAATAAATAAATAAATAATAATAACTTGTATAAGCCTGAAAACCAATCACTGATTGGTGGTCTTCCACAGAAAATGTAGAGTGAAAATCAGGGACACCTAACACTCTATATTTTCCAAAAAAATTCTCCCCTTCTTTTTCACTCCACTTCAGTTGCCATTCCACTCCATCTCCATCTCATTTTCATTTCACTTCTCTATGCTTCATCTCACTCCATTTCATTCATTTTATTTCATTTCATCAATAAATGTCTCTTTCAGGACCATTTCCACTCAGTTAGTTATTATCTAACTATCTTTGTTCAGCCAAGTGGGTGCTCTGTCAATTTCCGCAGCTGGAAGCAATTTCCGCAGCCAGAAGCAGTTTCCGCAGCCACCGCTCTGTTTTTCAAATTTATAGTCAAAGTGTTAGTGCAATAATCATAAAAATGCAGGTGTGATTGAGCATATGCTATGAAGACATGGAGCATCTCCAGACATCAATAAAGAGCAGTTGATTAAAGGCTAATGGACAACAAATGACAAGGATTCCAAAGGTATGAGAAAAAATTTCTTTCAAATAGCAATTAAAGGCACAATTTTGCATAGTTGTCAAACCATAAAAGCTCTACTATGTGCAATTATTATCACGATAGCTCCATTACCCATTATCATCCCACAACATTATTCCATAAACCATACATTTATTCCTTAATGGTCTCATGATTGATTTTCGAGTTTAACTCATAGTCGACTGCACTTTCATACCCCACTTGTAATCATGAGATGTGACCTATTTCATTACGGCTCCTCTCCACTGCATTTTTTCGCAACCATTCATTAAACGTGTAACATTTCGTACGCAGCCGTTCAATTCAAAATCCCGACTCCACTCCATTTCCTTACCATTCTGTTAAAACCATCTTTTTCACATACGTCTGCACTTCATTTTGTGAACTCACCTCAGCTGCTCATCCTCTGTTTCCGCTTGCAGTTCCGGAACATTCCCGTTACCTGTTATCCTCCAATTGCAGCCACTGTATTTTTGCCATAAACCCTGCAACCGAGCCACCTTACCTCTGCTAAACCCTCACACGCAATTGAATTTTCAGTTGAATTTCAAAACAGAGGAAAGAATGGGACGATTACTAAGGGCAGAACCAGAAGGACCTAAATATCTAGAAGGTTACCCCCAAGTAAAAGATTTGTTGAAGAAAGCGAAATGGCTACGCTTCATTCAAAAATTTAAGGGCCATAACAAGGAGGTAATGAAAGCCTTTGCACGATCTTTCGACAGCCAGATGGTGGAAATTGGAGACTTGAAGTTCACAGTCACTGAAGCAACAGTAGTAGCTGCCACAGACTTGCCCCAGGAAGGTGAGCGTTGGTTTAAAAACAAAAGTGTGGACGGGTGGGCATGGAGAATTATGCTACGTAACCCAGGTATGGACATTACTGTGTTTACAAAAGGAATTCATGTTCATGCATTGAAAGAAGAATGGTCCAGCTTACTTTTAATCATCCAAAAGTTTATCACTTGCGAAGGACGCTTTGGAGCAATGTACATGTATCATGCTAGGCTATTGATGAACTTCTTAGAGAGTCAAACTCTTAATTTGCCTTATTTCTTACTTCTGAGTTTGAAAAAGATGAGTACCACAGTCCAAAATAACATAGGAAATATAGAACCTCATTTATACCATCATGGACTTGTAAGGATTCTCATTGAAGACCAACTAAAGAAAAACAAAGATACTTGGGAACGGTTCTTAGTAAGAAATTACTTTCAAGAGCCATCTGAGGCACCTGAAAGTAGTACACCAAAGACACCGAGAAGGAGTAGGAGAAAAGAAAAGAGTGCCATAGTCCAAGACTCTCCTATTACCAAAACTCAAGAAGTTGGTCAAAAAGAAAAGGAGAAAAGAACTAAGGACAAGAAACAGAGAAAATTGAAAGGCAAAAGAAACATAGAAGAAGTCTACCAATCACCTGAGCCATCTATAGAGGAAGACTATCAAACATTTTTTGAGAGACTAGTGCATCTTCAAAAACAAGCTGCTACAGCAAAGAAGAAGGAAAAAGGAAAATAGAACATAGAAGAAGGGAGTACTAGTCCACAGTATTTAAGAAGAAGCAATAGGCTTAGAGGAAGGGGGAGTAAAACACAAGTAAAACGACCCCACTTCATTGACTTGGGTGGGGAAACACCCGAGAAACCTCCAGCTGGCCGTAGTCCACCTCGTCCTTAGCCAAGTATTGAAACTAGTCCTCCACATGTTGATGAAAGCCCTTCTCGGCCAGAGCTAGAAAGCAGTCCTCCTCCTCAACAAGACTTTGAAGTCAGTCCAAGAAAAACACCCGAAATAGATCCAAGTCAACAAGAGGTGTATGATTACCTTGAATCTTTAGAAAAGACAGCTGCAGGCCCGAGTACATCAACCACTCTGCCCCACATGACACAAGATGCACAAGTCCAATCCTTAAAGCAAGAAGTGTTTGAATTAGAGGTTCTAAACAGGCATATTAAGCAAGAAAATGAAGCACTTAAGGAGCAGAGCAAAGTGGACAAAATTATTCATGATAATACTATGCTTCATTTGGGACTATGGCAAAAGAAGAACAAGAAACTAAAGAAAAAGTGCAGAAAGTTGAGCAGAGAATTAATCAATCTCAAATTCAGATGTTTGATAAGGAAAACCAGGGTGGTGGTAGCACCAAGAAAGAAAAGAAGAGGACTGGATGTACTAGTAGAGGCTTCAAAACATATGGATTAAAGGGGAATGACTAAAATTTTGGTTGCATGAGGACATGCAACACCTTCACAGTGGCCCAAACTTGCATCTTCCCTATACACCTTTTCAACCTTCTTTTCCATTTACTTGACCCACCAAGCTGTCAAATCATTGCATATTAGTTTAAAAAGAGCTTATAAAATGGTTTCCTAACTATGTCTTGTGACTGCTGTTTGATTTAGATTTTTGTTCAATCAGCTGCGGAAACTTGTCACTTTCCGCAGCCAGCTCAAGTTTCCGCATAAATTTTGTTGAAGACTATGTTACAAGTGTCCACTGGAGAATCTGGCCACATGGGCAAGCTGCAAATGATGTGTACATGGAGTGTGTCCCCTTGGTTCAGCCGAATCACTCACAAACAACCATGGTCAAGGGCAGTCAAAGCAGTGGTCAAACCAAGAGTTTTGCGGTGGCACGACTTTGTTTTTACCACGTGAAGATTTGCGTGGCAAGTTCCTCAATCTCCGGAGGTGTGCTAACACCTATGGATCAATCCGTGAACCAAATCGAACAACCACCACTCCTTAGATTTAATTGTCACGGCTACCATACTGCTAGATCTAAGGACGTGGTTATTCACGTGTCTATTTGGCAGCGCAGAATTTAGGAATTAGTTATAGCATCCTCAGTTATAAATAACGCGTTATCATACGCTTGATAGTTAGCTTTTTATCTGTAATCTTGACTGTTTTTACGAGCCCACTGTGCCGTGCTCTATCTTTATCTTATGACTGCACTTTAATATATGAGAAGACAACGTTTTTAAGTTCAATTTGTGACTGAGTATTGATTGGTCGAGGTTGCAAAGGGCCCCTGTACACCAAGGCTCTGTAACTATTGTATAGTTTCTCGCTTTCTTTCATTATGTTACTTCTTTCATAATCGTTTGCTTGTATATATTACACTGTTCTGATATTCATGTTAACTGTTGTCCATATTTTCTTTTATGCTTTTTCATGATTGTTAACTGATCAGTGCTTTTCTTTCAGGTTCTTGTAGACAGCCCAGGCAATTTCACATAGTTTTTAATGACTAATGACATGAAATCATCTTGTCCTTCTGCTGATTTATGTTCTGAGTTTTAATTCCATCATTGTCATTCCTTTCAGTTCTGTTTTGCTTATTTACTTTCCTGCAATTTAGATCTCATATTACTCCATTTGTTTATGATTACCTCCTATAGCCAGAGCGACTCAAATAGTGAGGAATCAAAATATTATTTGATGTAATATGATTTAGTTTACTTTTCTGCAAGTTAGTGATTAGATTACTCATGTCATTTTCAGGGATTGAAATATGAATGCGTAGTTTAATCTTAGTTTCATTTTATGCAATTTCATTTCATGCAATTTAGATATCAAATTACTCAATTTGTTTATGATTACCTCCTATAGCCAGAGCGAGTCGAATGGTGAGGGGTTAGAATATGAGTTGAAGTAGTGTGATTTAGTTTGCTTTGCTTACAGTCTTTGAATTGCTTTGAGTTCAGTTTTTATTTTCTTTTTATACAACAGTAAGGATACTGGGCTTCATTGTCACTAGCTCACTGTTTTGGTACATTTTTATTTTCTTTTAGGAATTGATTTCATCACAACAAGTTTTGAAACCTTTTTGAGAACTTTAAAGTTTGGAAAATCATTGTAGAAGTCACCATTGCCATCCATACTTGACTTTCAATTCTGCCATCTCACATTAGGGAATCAACAGAAGATAAACCCAAAAACAAACCAAAAACTCAAAAACGACAAAGAAATAAGAAATCGGTTATCTTGCATATACAGTGCACTTCACTTCAGCAGTTTACGACTCTTGGATTGACATTTTAAATAGCAATTTAGGACACACTAAATTGACCAAACAATTATAGACGGCTATGTTGCAGGAAATGTGGGGCAGGGGTGCGTTTCCGTACGAAAACGAGTACGAAACGCTGAAACGCATTTGGTACGACCGTGAAACGCGTTTCCAGCCGTACTGCCGCATTTCACGAAACAGAAATGTGCCCAGTACGACCGGAAACGTGTTTCACTGCCGTACGACCCACGTTTCAGCATTTACTTGTGTGTTTTTTTTTTAATTTATTCCTAGGTTATGCTAGTGACTTCTAGCTACTTCTAGATGGCTGTCTAAAGTTATAGAAGTGAACTTTTTCCCTAGTGTTGATATGCAGTTCATCAAGAAGTTTGAGGCATATGCAGTTCATGGTAATGTTAAATTCTTTTTATTTTCATCCTTTTACTTAAATTTTTAACATTACCATGAAATGACTCAGGATGTTTGAGAGTGGTTTCCCCCTCATTGGATTTTATATGGAGAAAGTAGAATTTTAGATCTCACTCAAAATCCAGCAGACTTATCTGTTTTTCAGGATTTCAGGATTGGGGGGATTGCAATGCTTCCATTGGATTTTATCATGTACTAGGGTATGGAACTTGTATTTAATCAAGAAAACCAAGCCCTCTATGCAGGGGAGACTCCCAATAATCAAGAGCATGTAGGGTACTAAGGTATGAAATTTGTATTTAATCAAGAGCACTAAGGTCGTTCGACTATATAGGAGGAGACTCCCAATCAAGCACGAGACAAGAAATTAGAAATTTCTCGTGGCTGATTTTGGATATTTCTATTTTCATTATGTGATCATTCATGAGTAAATGTGATGTAAATTTAGAGACTTATAGTTTATGCATTTACAATTGACAATTTTATCATAATGTAATAAATTAGAATGTATCATATATACTTTATGATTGCACATATTTCTTAAATGTCCTAAGATATATATATATATATATATATATATATATATATATATATATATATATATATATATATTAAATTTGGGGAGGTCGCGTTTTGTATTGCTTCCCATTTTGGAAACTCGCACCTGTTTCCCCGTTTTGTGCAACCTAGATATACGGGAACCCATACCCTATCATGTCCGCGAAACACTATTGCATCGCATCGTTTCAGTGGAGAGGAATTTGGCTTATTGAATTGCCGAACTTTGATATTGCGATGGCGGAAGCGGACCCGAAATCATATTATGTTGTGCTTAATAACCTCGGCAGGTCCGTCAGATTACGAAGCGCCTTGTGTATGGGCCTTGGGTTCCGTCGATTGCGATATGCGATAGGCTGGACCCGAAAATATATATATTGCGGTTAATAGTCCTGACGGGTCCGCCATATCACATATCGCCTTATGTATAAGCCCTGAACTCTATCGATTGCGATTTTCGATTGGGGAAGCGGACTCGATAAATGCATGTGTTATGTTTAATAATCATGGTGGGTCTGCCTTATCGCAGAACACCTTATGTATGGGCCTTGGGTTCCGCCGATTATGATTTGCGATTGGGGAACGAACCCGACATCATATGTGTTGCTGTTAATTGCATTTGAAGTCTGGAAGGTCCTTGCTTAGCAAATGTCAAAGAGGAAGGCGCAGTATAACCGCGGAAATGGAGAGATTGCAATAGCGATAGAGGCAGGCATTGAGAAATGTATAAAGACCGAAAGAGCACCGAAAAGGTAAGTTACATAAGTTTGTAAAGAATTTCTATTACAAAAATATTGTAATAGAAATAGCGACGCGATAGAAGGTTTTGTGGGTTGAGTCCACATACGACCATGGTAAAGAGTAGGGGTTGGTTAAATGTGTGGGCATAGAGTACCATGAATGTTTATGAGGATTCAGAAAAGTCCCAATGACAGAACATGAATGGAGGGCTAGACTGGGTTATAAATGAATCATGCTGCACAGATTTATCAAGGGGTCTTACCATTAAGAATTGAAGATTTGACTCGGCACAGAGTTGAAATCCCTGGGATAAAAATAGGTCATTTGGAGAGTTATCATCGGAGAAATGAAAGATCAAACTTCTAAGGGACCCATTCAAATTGGCTACCAGAGCATGTTTTAATAGGGTGGTGGTTGTGGCCACAACACCTGGTATGGGAATCCACACTCTTGTCTCATTTTAGTGATTATAGGGTGGCAGGGAGGTGTTAGGCTAGTGCATGAAGTCGCTTACAGGTTGGATCTTATGAACACTTCAGGGTGGTAGGTTGGTCTAGGATGTTGGGGCATCCATTCAATTGACTACTGAAGAAACCAGGGCATTGGGATGTCCTTCCAGTGGGAGCTGGAGAAGAATTATTTTTTAGAATTCTAGGATGTTGTTGCTTTCATTTCAGTTGGGGCTGAAGATTAAAAAATTTATTAGAAAAACGTTTGGTGGTTTTTGACCTGGAGGGGTTTTCCACCTAAAATTCTTGTGTCTATTGTGTCCTTTTATTTACTGTTATTACTGCATAAACATTAATAATAATTGAAGATTAACTAATGCCTTGAAAATATTTAAAAGTGCTAATTGCTAAGAATTATTGATTCACCCCCCCTCTCAGTATTTCCAACATATTTCAATCCCCTGCAAACACAAGATTAGCCAAGAAATTAACTTTCTCTATAATAAGTCAAACATTATATAGATCTTAAAAAATTCCCTGCTCATAGAACTATCCATCATATGCTCCATGTTTGAGATTATGTTTTAATCTTGGTGTGCTCCTAGTCTCATGCATAAAATTGTAGCTTTTGAATCCTACAGGCTCAACCACACCCATAGGCCTTCTTTCGTGTGGTTGGGAGGCTTATTATTGTACTCCTAAGAAACCAAATTCATCCTCCCTATCCCTTGTCTCCCTAATCGTACACAATTCTCTAGATATGTGTTGATTCATGACTCTAGCGTGCCTTGGCACATGGAATTCGATGGGCACGCAAATTTGATTTCGAGACATGTGTCCCTCTAAAAAGCATGTCTTGCAGCCCTTAAAACCCGATTTGGGCCATTTCTCACTCATGCTTGAGTGTCTCTCTCATTGTGGTTGTGTGGAAGTGACTAACAAAGGGTTTGAGAGCATTTTGGAGGTGATTCAAGCAACATGTAAGTGCATTTTTCTTTTTCTTTTTTGCATTTTTGCTGTTAGCAGTTTGCATGTCCATTTTTTTACAAGTTTGTGCATTTTTTCTTTATTTTTTTACAACATTCATGGCTCAATCAAGGGAAACAGGGAAGGGGCAAAGGAAGGGGAAGAATGTCCCCATTGGTGATGCCCCTCCTGTTCCAATTTCATAATGGTATGCAAGTGTTCCTTCTATTGGTAGTGGGGTTACAACAACAACTTCAATGTGGAGGGAAAAATAAATTTAAAAAGAAAATATGCTCAAGAAAGCAAATATCCCTTGTGGAAGTATGTCACAAGAGATCAAGGGCCAAGCATCAAGTTGAAGGGAGGAGGAAATGTTGCTTGGATATGACTCTACTGCAAAAATCATTTCAAGAGCACTTACAAGAATGATGACCCCCTTCCATTCTTGAGGAAAAGCAACAAAAAATTTTCATTTGAGAGTTTTGGTGGGGGTGTGGGTCAAGTAGCAAAAAGAAAGGCAATGGCACTTGGTCCAATGGACAAGATTTTTCAAAAAGAGGGACGAGAAGAGCTTGATATCACCATTGCATTCTTTTTCTATCTGAACTTCATATCCTTTAATGTTACATGCTCACCTTTATTTCTTGAGAGTGTCGAGCTCTAACTCAAGGGGCTCCGTCAGGGTATGTGCTTCTTGGGTCAGAGAAGCTTAGAACCACATTGTTAACTAAGGCAAAGAAAGAGGTGGACAAAATGCTTGAGCCTATTAAATCAACATGGCCAACATCTAGGGTTAGTATTGTTTTTGATGGATGGATAGATCCAGAACACCACCCGCTCATCAACTTCACGGTGTCTTCCTTGAATGGACCCATTTTCTTGAAATCAGTGGATGCACTTGGACAAAACAAGGATGCACAATATATTGGTGAGTTGTTCATTAAAGTTATTGAAGATGTAGGTGTTGATTCTTGTGTGCAAATCATTACAGACAATGCACCTGTTTGCAAGGTCGCTGATGTAGGGACCAACCCTATACTAAAAAACAATTTGACAAATACTAAAAATACAACCATAAAAATAACATTGGGAACTCAAAAATCATTAAGAAATATATACAACTTTCTTGAAATTCTCTTTATTGAACATATCATCTAATTTACACGTTGTTAACTAAAACCATAATGAAGTCATACAAAATAATACTATAACAACAGATACCGTTCACCAGGAGACGAGATTCAAACTTGACTTGCTGCTATTTTCCTTCCTTCGTTGTCGGTCGCCTCTAAGTGTGAATGTCAATGTGCTTAATCCGAATGCAATGACCCACTACTTGACCTATCAGCCTACTCCTTGGGTACTCTCATTCCTCGCGGACCCCCGAGTTGCAATGGGGTTGTACAATGGAAGAATGTATTAGTTGGTAGAGGAGAGCACACCTTGGCTCAAGAGTCCCCTATCTAAAATTCTCTACCTCACCAAACTCACTATAGCTCGTAGTCACTACTCTGACATAGTCTCATCCATCCAAAAATAGGGTAATCAAAAGTCCCTTCTCCCATGGCTTGCCCCTTCTTTTATAGGAGTCCTCATAGGTGACACTTGGCATTTCATGCATAATTGATTTTTTTTTTATAATTCAGTAGTTTGATTATTCACCCACCCATGTGTCACTCTCTCATCAAAGATCTCCAAAATTATTTACTTAAATTTTAATTTAAAAATAATAATTTTCCTCACTTCAAGAAGATTCATATTTCTTCTCCTAGTTGTCTCTTGATCCCCCTTTTTTTTACTCCTTAATTTGTGTTCATTACTAAAGTCAATTGATGAGTCAAGATTTGATCCCCTATCTACTCCCTAATTTAACTCAAGTTATCTCTTAGATGGATATTCTTATGTTGGTTGTTGCCACATGGAGGTTTTCTATATTTCTCTAAAATTTAATTTATTAATCTTATTTTAATTCACCATCCCCTTCTCTTAATTAGGTTTAACTATTTTAGGATTAATATTTATCCTTACATTTATGTCCCTCGTTCCCCTTTTTACCTAAGTAAACTACATTATCTACTTCATATTTTCTAACATGGGAAGGGTAGAGTTTTTAAGGTAAAATATTTTACTTCTTCCTATGATCCTCTTAACCCAAGTTTTATTCTTGATTTAATTACCTCGGTTTCTAGCATCATTTTCCTTTGATGTGAATTTACCTGGTTTTCATTTTTTATTATATTTATTAATTTATTTATTTTTAATGATTCCAAGGCCACCAAGTTTGGTCGTACCCTTCAAGAACTTCATTTGAAGTTCCAAGGGTTCCACGCCTAACAGTTTATTTGTGATGCCAAGGGTGCCAAGTTGGTAATGCCCTTCAAGAAATTCCCTTGAAGTTCTAAGGGTGCCACACCACTTGCCCTTCAATCATTTACTGGCTACAAGGGGAAAGTACAGGTGCAATGATAGAGACCCTATCATATCTTTTGTTGCCTGCTATAGTAAGACTAATGGTGTTGGGGATCAAGGAATCCGCCTTGATGCGTGCCCCCCGATAAAATCCTCATGAGCAACCCAACTTTGGGTCCTACCCTCATGACATCGTGATCTTCAAGGCAAAAGTGGTTCAACCTTCTAGCCCAAGTCACGGCAGGAGTGCTCATGGGTGAGATTAGGGACACTGTCCCACCCCTCCCATGCAATTCCATCCAATTGTACAACCCCATCACCCATATGTGAGTCATTCGGCCAAGCAACTAATCTGTGCCTGCAACCACTAACATATCATCAGAAAACATATATAGCAGGTTTCAAAATTGACTTAGAATTTCAAAGATAAAATAATATAAATTTTCATCAAACCAGGTGTCGTCAACTCATCATATGCGAGTGCCTCTGGTGGTTTCCTGCCATACTCAATAATCATCAGTAACAAGGTTTCTCAGTGTTAGTCATTGTCATAATAACATCATTAACATCACCTAGTCATTCGCATCATAGTTCATCGTGAACCAGAACTAATGCAAGTAGGTAACATAGGGGACACATCCATCATGGCTATCATCATCATAACATCAATGGAAACATACATATCCATTAAAGCTATCAACATCGTAACATTAATAGAAAACATACCTATCCATAAAATCTATCATCATCATGATATCAATAGAGAGCATACATATCCTTTACTACTATCATCATCATAAATTTAATAGAGAACATACATAAACATCACAACCACTAATAATAGAGTGATGTGTCTGGATCCTCAACTTGAGGTCCTCAAAGAATAAAGTGAGGGCCTTAGGGCTAAATAAATGTTAATGTCATATCACTGTCAGTCGACTAGAGCGGGGCACTACATACACCCCCCTTAATACTAGACTTCGTCTCGAAGTCCTTGGAATAGGTAAGGAAAACATTGATGCATCTCCTTGGCGTCCTCCCTAGTAGCTGAAATGGGACTATAATTGTTCCACTGGAGCTTAACCTGGTCCACTAATGCTCGGTCCTCTAGTCGATGCCAAATGAGAGGTGTTCTGCAAGGTCTTCTGTATAAGAACGCAAATGGCGCCGTCTTGATGGAACTCTGATAACTATAATTGTAAGCAAATTCCACGAGGGGTAAAAACTCTTTCCATATCTTTTGTTGGTCCATCACATACATCCGAAGCATGTCTTTAAGGATTTGATTAGTCCTTTCTATCTTCCCATCTATCTCAGGGTGATAAGCAGTGCTGGAGTTCAACTGGGTTCCCAAGACTTCTTGGAAACTGGTCCAAAACCTTGCTATAAACACTGCTCCCGTATCAGATATGATCTTCCTAGGCACTCCATGTAATCTCATAATCTCATCAATAAAAGATCTAGCTGTTTCTGATCCCTTATATGTAGCCTTAACTAGTATGAAATGGGCTCTCTTGGTCAACGTGTCCACCACTAAAAATATGGAATCATGTCTTCTTGAGGTCATTGGTAGTCCCACAATGAAGTCCATTGATATAACTTCCCATTTTGATTTTGGTATCTTTCCACTTTTACTCGTTGACATTCTAAGCATATTGCTACCAAGTTTACAATGTACTTCTTCATCCCTTTCCAAAAGAAGAGTGGTTTTAGGTCTACACTCATCTTCTTAACACCAGGGTGTGCCATGTATACTGCGTGATGTGCTTCATTCAAGATTAACTAGCGTATATCTTCATTCGGTGGTACATATATCCTTCCCTGAAACCGTAGTAGCCCATCATTATCAAGGGATTATTCTTCATATTTTAGGACCCTCATCTCATCCTCCCTCAAAATTTTGCTAACCTCCTGGTACCAAGTGTCTTTAAATTGTAATTCAAGCATTTTCTCCCTCAAATTTGTCTTTAAGGAAATCACTGAAAATATCCAAGGCCTCCTACTTAAAGCATCAACCACCCTATTTACTGTTCCTTTTATGTAAGTGATATAAAAATCATATTCACTAATTAGCTCAGACCATCATCTTTGTTTTTCATTTAAGTGGTCTTCAATGGATATGTGTTGTAGCCCACAATGGTCAGTCTAAGATCAAACTTCCTTCCTAGAAGGTAGTGTCTCCAAATCTTTAGTTCATAAACAATTTCTACCATTTCTAAATCATGGGTTGTGTAGTTTTCTTCATGGGTTCTGAGTTTCCTTGATGCATAGGCTATTACTCTTCCTTCTTGCATCAACACACAACCCAACCCTTCCTTGGAGGCATCAATGCAAACCAAAAATTCTTGTTCCATATTCGACACCTTCAAAATTGGTGTTGTCGTTAATAACACCTTTAACCTTTGGAATGCCTCTTCACATTTTTCAGTCCAAATGAATTTCTTGTTTTTTTTTTTTGGAGCTTGGTAATGGCGCTTGCTGTCTTCGAAAACCCTTCGATAAATCTACAATAATACTTTGCCATGCCCATGAAACTTCGTATTTCATGAACATTGGTTGGTGTTGGCCATTCCATGATGGCCTCGATCTTTACCAGGTCTACTGTGATACCATCCCCAGAGATAATGTGCCCAAGATAGTGAATATTGGTTTGGTAAAAGGAACACTTTGACAACTTCCCGTATAATTGGTTTTCTCTAAGACATTGTAGAACTATCCTCAAGTGTTTGTCATGCTCTTCTGGGGTCTTTGAGTAGATCAAAATGTCATCGATAAAGACTTGTATAAACTTGTCTAATTAATCCCGAAATATTTCATTCATCAAACTCATGAAAACACTCGGGGCATTTTTCAGTCCAAAGGGTAAAACTACAAATTCATATTGCCCAAATCTTGTTTTAAAGGCTGTCTTCGGGATATCTTCTTCCTTGATTCTCAACTGATGATATCCCGACCTCAGATCTATCTTTGAAAACACAATTGCCCCCCTCATTTGATCAACAAGTCATCTATCCTTGGTAGAGGGTATTGATTTTTTTATTGGAATTACCAAAAACCCTAATATTAATAATAAGCATAGGTAATTATTGTGTTATATAACATACCACTAGAATAGGGTAATTATTATCTTACATGCATGTATAATAGGGATACCCATTCAAAATCATACTTAATTTGGGATTACATTAATGACTATTTATATATAAGTGCTTATGGTATGACACAATGTTATACCTTACTATATAAGATATCTAAGAACAAGTATTAATATTGAAATAATATATAATAATAAATTCCTTTATTATATGGAAAAATAATTAAATCATTAAAAAAATGTAATGATTTTGAGAATGTTAAACTAGAGCTATTTGAGATATTATTTACATTCAGGTAAAGAAGCATATTTACCGATAGTTACTGTCCACCATTTTTTATAATAAAAAAAAAAATTATGTGTGGAAGAAGAAATTTCGAAAATTTGGAATGTCTTTTAGAATGAAGTAAATGAATGTAAAGAATATTTAAAAATAAATAAATTTCATAAAATTTATAAGATGTGAATTTAATTAAATTCCAATGGTAAAAAGTAATTTTTATTCAATATAATAACTTACTTTCTTCTTTTACCCAAAACAAACTATAATAACTTGAAACTTTCCATTACTTTATTTTAATAGTTAAAAACAATCTTTAGTTGAAGGTTTGAGTTCTCACATGCAAATACAATAATTTTTTGTTACCCTGTCCACACAAACTGGGAGCGCACAAGCCAATCATTTAAAACCAAAATAAGAGCAAATCGATTATAGGAATTCTGAGCAGATGTGCATTGCAGTTTTTCCAAAAACTGAAATGCTCAAGGTTTTGAATTCTTGAAATTTTAGAAACGTCAGTTGTTAGCTAAACCTCCCCTATCCACACACACTGGGAGTGCACAAGCCAACCATTTAAAACCAAAATAAGAGCAGATCGATTATAGGAATTCTGAGCAGATGTGCATTGCAGTTTTTCTAAAAACTGAAATGCTCAAGGTTTTGAATTCTTGAAATTTGAGAAACGTCAGTTGTTAGCTAAACCTCCAATATAGGAAATGGCACCTGCTTGGTCAAGCAATCCATTCTTGGTAAATGGAATTCAGAAACAAGTTTCTCTTACCCAAAACTGTTTATTGACTTTAAGAAACACATTTTTATCTCTGGATGAATTTTTACTCAATTTTATTTAACATTTAAATTAGATAAATATTGTTTTTATATTTCTCAAGTATAAATCGATTATTTAAACACAAGTATAAAAAGAATTACAGTGTAAAAATTGTGTTCAAAACATACACTTACAACTTGTAAAACTTGTTAAACTCAGAAAATGGCACCGTATTACAGCAAAAGCAACTTTTCAGCGTGAAATCTCAAATTCCTCTGTTTGGTAGTTCATGGATTCCTGTACATTATTCTCAGTATTAATGTTGGCATTGCTTTTGCTTACGTTAATTTCCCCACTCTTGGGTTCTAATGCATTTCGCATGAACTTAAAAAATCTGTGCTCCTTTGATGTCGCCGATGTCTACTTCTTTAGCCCTGGAATAAATGTTAGGAATTGCACTATTACTCTTTTGTTTGTGCTTGAAGATTGTTCTCAGGTTCCTTGGAGATAGGAGATCCCCTGCTACATTCCGCCCAGTGAGTCATGAAATCCCGAAAGGAAATCTCGTCTGAAATAACGTGATGAATACTGGCTCCGATAGAGAATCCGCCTCCGAGAAAATTGGTCACCTCCAAAACAGAAGTGCATGGAACAAATCAATTGATTTCCATACTTAGGTTTGGTTAAAGGTTTCATGAGCTTAATCAGGCATATTGACTTCTGAAATTTTCTCTGTTTAGCTAATCTACCTATAGGCTGTCCAAGATTTGGGCTATCCCAAGAAAAACAGATGCACTATGAGTATCTACGAGTTAATTAAGAACAAAGGGTTTGGTTGTTGCATTTATCTGAGGCCATATCTTAACAACAGATCGTTACAGTCAGCATCATGAGATCCCAGATCCATTACCACTAGTTGGCAGCGTTCTTTCATTTTCTCGTCGGTTGTCTTCACAGATTTAACTGATCATAATTAAATCCTTCCATTTGAAGTGTGGAAAATTTATTATTTTCAATCTAATTCTTTTTTAATCCCTTGTAGGCAAGCAGGCAGATTACTCAAGACTAATAGGCCAGGCTTCAGCTTGACTATACTACATTGCACCTTTTTTTTACACTCTTCTTGCCCAAAATGCCCCCAACTTACAGTGTTGAATGAATGGAAGAACGAGGGAGGCTTACAATAAAGAAAGAGCTGAAGATTTGTTGGATGGATGGGTGGGCATACAACAAGCATTCACCAGCCTTATATTTAGGAATTCCTCTAGGTAGGGTACCACTATGAATATTGTCCTAGGTCGGATACGATTCAGGATGCGCAAGCAGGCTCTCCTAAACAATAGTGAAATAATTCCTTTCGTTGCATTTCCTCTCCTGAATGACTCCAAAACACATTAGAGTTGTGTTATTGCATGGTTCCATAAGCTATGTTTCGCTATTGCAGGGTCTTCCTTACTTCAAAGTCCAATTCAAATGCTTTATGGGGGTGGCCTTCGATAGACTGGAGTTACAGAGAAGGCCGAAAGCTAAGGCCAGAAGGTAAGCCCTTTTTTTTTCATTCTCATTCCAAGGGTTCGCCTTTCCCACTGGCAGAGGCCTCAGAGTTATGGGATGAGGGTAATCCTGTGAGGAAAAGTCGGAAGCACAAATGCATCAGGGTTAAGCCGGATAAGGTGAATAAGTAACCGCAAGATTACATTGGAGTCTGTGATTCTTCTGAGATTTTTTTTTTTTTTATTGATCGTCCTTATGACTAGGATATTCAAAAAATAAAAAGCTATGGAACTTTTAGGAGACTTGAATATTCGTGAATTCAAGTTTTTAACTAATATAATGGCTTAATAATTACTCAATAACAAATTTTTATTTATTTACTAAGCATTTTATAAAATCCTTTAATTTAATTGTTTTTAAATGAAAATTAAGCTAAATAACTTTTGAGATTATTAAAATTATATATATATATATATGTATATGTATGTATGTATATATATATTTTTTTGTATAAATTTTTTACAACTTTTGAATTGTAGAGACCACAAAACTTAAATCTATAATTACAACTTATCTTTTCAAAATTTAAAAATTTACTTTAAAATATATCAAAAAGTTAAAAATACACAAACTAAATAATCTTTATAAAAATATCAATCGAATATCAACAACACGAAAATAATCCAAAATTTTAACTATCATGAAATTTTCATAACCGGTAACCTGAAAATGAAACTCCAAGCATGCTCTTAAGATTCAGAATTCTATCCATGTCCATGAAATTATTGATATACTTTTAACTTAGGGTTTCGATTTTGACATTTTCACCATATTCTGGAGAGGTTTCCTTCATAGATAGAAAGGTAAACTTTGAAGACTCATTTTGGAATAAATAAAAATATGCTTTGTTGAGATTAGGTAAAGGTTTTTTTTTTTTTTAAATAAAAGTCCAAAGAGTGAGCTTTTGAGCTTAAAATAATTAGAGTATGCAAGAGGAGAGAAATTAAAGAAACAAGTTGAGAATGAAGCCAAAAAAAAGGGTCCATAGGTCCTAGAGGTTGAACCCGATCTAATAACAAGTGTAGGGACCAACGCTATACTAAAAAACAATTTGACAAATACTAAAAATACAACCATAAAAATAACATTGGGAGCTCAAAAATCATTAAGCAATATATAAAACTTTCTTGAAATTCTCTTTATTGAACATATCATCTAATTTACATGTTGTTAGTTAAAACCATAATGAAGTCATACAAAAGAATACTATAACAACAGATACCATTCACTAGGAGACGAGATTCAAACTTGACTTGCCGCTATTTTCCTTCCTTAGTTGTTGGTCGCCTCCAAGTGTGAATGTCAATGTGCTTAATCCAAATGCAATGATCCACCGGTTGACCTCCTAGCCTACTCCTTGGGTACTCTCCTTCCCCGCGGACCCTCGCGCTGCAATGGGGTTGTACAATAGAAGAATGTATTAGCTGGTAGATGAGAGCACACCTTGGCTTAAGAGTCCCCTCTCTAAAGTTTTCTACCTCACCAAACTCATTATAGCTCGTAGTCACTACCCTGACATAGTCTTATCCATCCAAAAATAGGGTAATCAAAAGTCCCTTCTCCCATGGCTTGCCCCTTCTTTTATAAGAGTCCTCATAGGTGACACTTGACATTTCATGCATAATTGATTATTTTTTTTATAATCCAATAGTTTGATTATTCACCCACCCATGTGTCATTCTCTCATCAAGGATCTCCAAAATTATTTACTTAAATTTTAATTTAAGAATAATATTTTTCCTCACCTCAAGAAGATTCTTATTTCTTCTCCCAGTTGTATCTTGATCCCCCATTTTTTTTACTCCTTAATTTGTGTTCATTACTAAAGTCAATTGATGAGTCAAGATTTGATCCCCTATCTACTCCCTAATTTAACTCAAGTTATCTCTTAGATAGATATTCTTATGTTGGTTGTTGTCACATGGAGGTTCTCTATATTTCTCTAAAATTTAATTTATTAATCTTATTTTAATTCACCATCCCCTTCTTTTAATTAGGTTTAACTATTTTAGGATTAATATTTATCCTCACATTTATGTCTCTCATTCCCTTTTTTACCTAAGTAAACTACATTATCTACTTAATATTTTCCAAATAGGAAGGGTAGAGTTTTTAAGGTAAAATATTTTACTTTTTCCTATGATCCTCTTAACCCAAGTTTTTATTCTTGATTTAATTACCTCGATTTCTAACATCATTTGCCCTTGATGTGAATTTACCTGGTTTTCATTTCTTGATTATATATATTAATTTCTATATTTTTAATGATTCCAAGGCTTCCATGTTTGGTCGTACCCTTCAAGAAATTCCCTTGAAGTTCCAAGGGTTCCACGCCTAACAATTTATTTGTGATGCCAAGGGTGCCAAGTTGGTCGTACCCTTCAAGAAATTCCCTTGAAGTTCCAAGGGTGCCACGCCACTTTCCCTTCAAGCATTTAGTGGCTACGAGGGGAAAGTATAGGTGCAACGACAGAGACCCTATCATATCTTATGTTGCCTGCTATAGTGAGACTAATGGTGTCGGGGATCAAGGAATCCGCCTTGATGTGCGCCCCCTGATAAAATCCTCATGAGCGACCCAACTTTGGATCCTGCCCTCATGACATCGTGATCTTCAAGGCAAAGGTGGTTCAACCTTTCCAGCCCAAGTCATGGCGGGAGTAGACACTGTCCCACCCCTCCCATGCAATTCCATCCAACTGTACAACCCCATCACCCATATGTGAGTCGTTCAGCGAAGCAACTAATCTGTGCATGCAACCGCTAACATATCATCAGAAAAATATATAGCAGGTTTCAAAATTGACTTAGAATTTCAAAGATAAAATAATATAAATTTTCAACAAACCAGGTGTCATCAACTCATCATATGCGAGTGCCTCTGGTGGTTTCCTGCCATACTCAATAATCATCAGTAACAAGGTTTCTCAGTGTTAGTCATTGTCATAATAGCATCATTAACATCACCTAGTCATTCGCATCATAGTTCATTGTGAACCAAAACTAATGCAAGTAGGTAACATAGGGGACACATCCATCATGGCTATCATCATCATAACATCAATGGAAACATACATATCCATCAAAACTATCAACATCGTAACATTAATAGAAAACATACCTATCCATAAAATCTATCATCATCATGATATCAATAGAGAGCATACATATCCTTTACTACTATCATCATCATAAATTCAATAGAGAACATACATAAACATCACAACCACTAATAATAGAGTCATGTGTCTGGATCCTCAACCCAAGGTCCTCAAAGAATAAAGTGTGGGCCTTAGGGCTACATAAATTTTAATGTCATATCACTGTCAGTCGACTAGAGCGGGGCACTACAACTGACATGATTGTGGAAGCTAAATATCCACAAGTATTTTGGACACCTTGCATTGTCCATTCCTTGAATTTAGAACTTAAAACCATTTCTTATGATGTTCCTTGGATTGGAAGTGTTATTGAGGACACACGACATATCCATAACTTTGTACAAAATCATACAAACACCCTCACAATCTACAAGGAGTACACCCATCTATCATTGTTAAAGATTGCAGATACATAGTTTGCCTCTTTATTCATAACGTTGAAGGGGTTGAGGGAGGTCAAGACCACTCTTGGGGCCATGGTTATTTCAAAGTTTTGGTCTTTTTGGAAAAAGAGAGATCAAGCAACATCAAAAAGAGTCAAGGACATAGAGTTAGATGATTCTTGGTGGGAGAGGGTAGATCTCACTATTAAGATCATGGACCCTATCATTGCTTTGCTATGATTTGTAGATACAGACCAACCCATCCCAGGAGAAGTTTATGAGGGATGGGATTCCATGATTGAGTCTATGAGAACCATTATTTTACAGAGTGAGTGCCCTAAGCATGAGACGTCATTAGAGGCCTTCTTCACTACCATACATGATATTCTTGTCATCAGATGGGACAAGAATTGCACACCTTTGCATTGTTTGGCTCACTCATTGAACCCAAAATACTACAACCATGGGTGGTTGAATGGTGGACCTTCTTGCAGATTCCCTCCTCACATGGATGATGAAATTTCACAGGGGAGGAAGGATGCATTGAGACAGATATTTCAAGATGGAGCATCCCTTGATGAGGTGGAGGATGCCTTTGCAAATTTTTCCATTGGCACTGGGCAATTTGCAAGCTATGATATGATTAGAGACAGGGGGCTAAGAAGCCCTATTCTTGGTGGGAAACTCATGGGGCAACAAACCCTCCTCTACAACAATTAGCCATGAGGCTCCTCTCTCAGGCAACTTCATCCTCTTGTTGCGAGAGGAATTGAAGCACATATGAGAATTTGTATAGTGTCAACAAGAGCAAGCTTGAGTAGTCCAGGGCAAAGACAATGGTGTATGTGCACACCAACCTTCAACTTATTTACAGGTAGAGGGATGAGTGGTTGAAGAGAAAGACAAAGATGTGGGATGTTTTTCTTGATGAAATGGGTTTGGACAACAATGTTGAGTTGGCATTGGCCAACTTGGATCTTAATGAACTAGTGCTAAAGTCTATCACTTTTGATGATGGTGATACTCTTGAAGGGTCATCCTCCACACCAGCAGGTGCAAAGATTACATTGGATACAAAGGAGGAGGATGCAACAGAGGAGAATAGTGGTGGCCATGAGAGTGATGCTAAGTTTGATGATGATGATTGATGAGCTACCTACTACTTTGTAGTTGTTTTGTATTTTCTATTTCTATTTTCCATTAGCATTGCTACTACCTATGTAACTTATTTTGATTTTGAGGACTTAATGAGAAAATTGTAGTTTCATGTCTTTTAATTAATGAATGGATTGAATTGATTTACAATGAGCAATAAAGCTCAATAAATAATACAACTGTATTTACAGAAACAACAAGTTTCTACTAAGAAAGTAGAAACAAGAAGTTTCTACTAAGAATATAGAAACAAGAAGTTTCTAACAAGAAACTTCTAATTACAATCATAGATGAGCATTAAACACTAAAATAGCATTATTCTAATACCCTCCTTTAATGCTCAATCTATTTACAACACCTATAGACCCTCTGAATTTTACAAACTTATCAGGACCAAGAGGCTTGGTGAAGATGTCTGCTGGCTGCTCCATTGTGGGAACATACAACAATTGAATGGATCCGTCTTCAACACGCTGTCAAATGTAGTGACAATGAGTTTCCACATGCTTTGTTCGTTCATGGAAGACTGGATTCTTGGCGAGTTTGAGCACTCCCTGATTATCACAGAACAAGGGAGTAGGACCTGCCTGGGAAACATGCATATCTGCAAGCATACGTCAAAGTCAAACTGCCTTGCAAGATGCCTTAACTGCTCCCCAATACTCTTCTTCTATCGAGGAGAGAGCCACTGCCTGCTTCTTCTTACTAGCCCATGTGACAGCGCTGGATCCTAGACTAAACACATACCCAACTGTAGATTTATGGTCATCAACCGAACCAGCCTAGTCTGAATCTGTGTAACCACTGAGTGTAGGATCTGAACTCCGAGTGTACAGAAGTCCATAATTAGGAGTGCCTCTTACATAACGCAGCGCACGCTTTGCTGCTATCCAATGATCAGCCTTAGGAGCTAACATGAAGCATGAAATGTAGCTCACTGCAAAACTGATATCAAGTCGAGTGGCAGTAAGGTAGATGAGGTTGCCCACTAACTGCCTGAATAAAGTTTGATCCACAAGTGGTGAGGATGATTGAGCTGAAAGTTTGAGCCATGGTTCCATAGGAGTCGTGGTAGGTTTGCAATCCTGCATTCTGAACCTGTCCACAAGATTTCTGGCATACTTGGACTGAGAGAGAAAGATGTTGTTCTCAGTCTGCCAGAATTCCACCCCTAAATAGTAATGAAGAAGTCCCAAATTTTTCATGTCAAAAGTGCTGCAAAAATCCTGTTTAATCCCATGGATCGAATGTGCCGAACTGCTAGTAATGATAAGATCATACACATAGACAACCACAAACAGAATATCATCACCAGTATGTTTGATATACAGGTTTGCATCAGATGGACTCTGCTGAAAACCATGATCTGTTATGTACTTGTCAATTTTCATGTACCAAGCCCGAGGGGTTTGTTTCAGACCATAGAGTGCTTTGACTAATCTACAAACTTTCTGTTCTTGACTGACAACCTTGAATCCTGGAGGCTGCGTCATGTAGACTTCTTCCTGTAAGTCACCATTCAGAAAAGCACTCTTTACATCCATCTGATGGACTTTCCAACTGAATTGAGCTGCTAAGGCAAGAACAAGCCGTATGGTACTCATCTTGGCTGTAGGAGCAAAGGTCTCCTCATAGTCTATGCCTTGCTTCTGTGAGAATCCTCGAGCAACAAGGCGAGCCTTATACTTGTCGAGGGTCTCGTCAGCTTTGTATTTCACTTTATACACCTATTTGCAGTGAATGGGCTTCTTCCCTGTAAGAAGATTAGAAAGGGTCCAAGTGTGATTCTTTTGAAGACTCTGGAATTCTGCTTCCATAGCTTGTTCCCACTCAGGTATACCCTTAGCCTCTGAATAGGTTTGAGGCTCAAAAACATTGTGTAAGTTAGCCATAAGAGAAAAATTTACTGTGGGCTGTTGTTTGCTCTTATTTCAGGAAGTTCTACCTTTAATGAGCTCATTATCCCGGAGATCACCAATAGTTTTAGCCCACTATTTAGGCTGGAGAGTAGAAGAACCAATATCAGGAGTGGGTGGAGGAGGCTCAGGAACAACAGGAGCAACAAGAGGAGGATTATTTTCCGGAGGAAGCTCAGGTAGTGCATCATCAAATACTGATGCTGCATCATCCCTCCCATCAAGTGGACCTAACGGAAGAAAAACAGTGTGAGGCTGATCCTCAGAACACTGCTCAGAAGGAGGAGACGGAAAGAATCCTCTGTCTTCATCAAACACTACATTCCAACTAAAGCTAAGATGACCAGTGTCTATATCTATCAGCCTATAGGCCTTGTGGTGATCACTATACCCTGTCATCTGTTGGCATTATGATACAAGTGTTGTCCTTGATGGCAAATCACTCAAAGGTATGATACAGGGGATGGAAACTCAATCAGAGGACATATCTTAGTACAACAGGTCAAGAGAGAGATATAAGCAGGTTAACCTTGATAAAAGCGCGTATACATGCAGGTGAGAAGAACAAAAGGCGTGTATGTGTACACACGCAGGTTCACAGAAGGAAAGGCGCGTACATATTGGAAAACTAAGTTTTGGTCCGTGGTATTTGGTCCATGGTATTTTGGTATTGGTCCGTGATATTTGGTCCGAAGTGTTGATCCCAGGTATTGGGTCCAAGGTATTGTTTCTACATGGTTTTGGACCATGGTATTGAGAGAAGCCTAAACCTATATAAGGAGAAGATCATTAGATCAAGGGGATGAGCAAGAAATGTATGTCGGACAAAAGGGTGAAGATCTAGTATGCTAGTTATGGGTTTGTGATGCCTGGCTCGATTTGAATCAAGTTGGAAATGGCAGCGAAGGTATAAGTAATTATCTTTAGATCTGTACGCGGGTTCTCTCTGGTGAAAGCGCGTGTACACGCGGTTTTGACATAGTCAAGTAGCGTATACATTATGAGATTTGATGTTTCAGGTTCTAGTGGTTTTGGGCTCTAGTTTGTGTTTTGGTAACTGTGTTTTGGTGACAGGATTTCAGTGATTCAGTATTGGGTAATTCAGATGATGCAAGTATAAGTTGATGATTGTATTGCAGTGGTGATTATTTTGTATTTATGGATCCAGTCTGAAAATTTATGAAACGTGGTCCCTAGAAGAAAAGAGAAGGTTGTAGCCTTCTGCAGGTAGCAGCCTGCATACTGGTATAAGACTGCACCAGTACAGAAACATTGTAAAAAGAAGTTTCTAATTGAAAGAAGATAGAGACGAATTGCAGCAGGTGGTTTTCACCCACATTGGGTTTCCACCTTATATCATGGTGTTCATGTGTGTTGCTTATGTGTGATGATCTGTTCTGTTATACTGCTTCTGTTTACTGTTCATATGGTTAATAATGTTCTGATGCACTCATTAAGGATCAACTAACTGAATCATAAGTTTACTTGATATACGCTTGTTGCATTACATACAGTTGCGTATACACGCGGTTTGTCTTATCTAAAGTAGCGTATATGAATCTGAGTATGAAAATGAAAAAGTCATATTGATTTGATAATACTGATTCACCCCCCCCCCCCTCTCAGTATTATTTCCAACAATTGGTATCAGAGCAGGTCCTTTAGAAGAAGCTTGATCGCTTGAAGGAAAGATCCATCAGAATGAGTAATCAAGAAAGAGAGGCATCCATCAGGCCACCAATCTTTGATGGGAGCAACTTTGTCCACTGGAAGATAAGAACCACAACATATCTACAATCACTTGGAACGGATGTTTGGGGAACCATGGAAGGAGGATACACATATCCATCAGCAATTCCTACAGATACAACAGAGAGAAAGCAATATGAACTCAATGCCAAAGTTGTTACTGTGTTATTGGGAAGTTTGTCACAATCAGAATTTATGAAGGCCATGCATTTCAAATCAGCCAAAAAAATTTGGGACAAAATAATTCTAAGCTACGAAGGAGATGAACAGGTAAAACGAGCAAAGCTTCAAACTCTCAGAATACGATATGAAAATCTTAAAATGCACAGTAATGAAAGCATAGCTAATTAATTTCTGCGTATAGATGAGATTGTCAATTGTATGAGGAATTTGGGTGAACAATTTAAGGAAGTTTTCTTAGTTGAAAAGGTTTTAAGATCCCTGTCTGCTAAATTTGATTCCAAAGTTTCTGCCATAGAAGAAAAGGAGGATCTGCAGAAAATCACTATGTCGCAGCTTCACGGAATCTTAACTGCTTTTGAGATGAGAAAAGGAGGACCATCAGATATGAGAGAAGCTGCATTCGAAGTATCAGGAAATGAATCAGGATACATTTTAGAAGGAGAATATGAGGTAAATTTTGTCAAGAATCTTGAACGAGGATCTGGAAGGTTCAAAGGTAAGCTACCTTTCAAATGCTTTTCATGTGGTAGAGTTGGTCATTACGCTGCTAGATGTCCTCATAACAAAGGAAAGATGTCTGAAGAAGGTAATAGAAGTTATTATACTCATGTTAAAAGTAATGACTCATCCAATAGTGATGAAGACATTAGACTTCTCATGGCATATGAAAATAAGGACGTAGAAACAGAAGAAGTTACCAGATTAAAGGAACAATTGGAGTTAGTAACCAGAGTAAGGGAGCAATTGCAGGATATAGTAAAAGATCAAGGCATAACAATTCAGAGACTTGAATCAAAGATCCTCTCTCTAAAAGAAGATCTTAAAGAATCAAAGAAGAAGAATGAAGATGCTCTTGAAGAACAAGAACATGAAGTGATCGAATTAAGGCAACAAGTGGAAGAAGGAAGAAAAGCTGAAGAAAACATAAGGAAGCAGTATCTGGAAAAGGAAGAACAACATCAGGTTGAGGTAAATATCTTAAAAAGTAAATTAGAAGAAAAGGATAAACTGTTACAATTTCAAGATAGTACTAAGATTTTGGATGACATTCTTGGTAGTCAAAGATCCCCTACTATCAAAACTGGTCTTGGCTTTTATGAATCTGTTGAAGGTGAATCTAGCTCACAAGGTGAGGCAAGGAACTCTAATGAGAATTCTGAAATGCTCAACAAGGAGAAGAGAGGACAACCTCATCAACAGCCAAGGAAAGAAATTCCTCAAAGAAAATCCTTTACTCCTAACTATGGACGTGACAGACAATTATTTCCTTCATTGAATAATGTTGAATGTTATGTATGTCATAATCTTGGACATGTTGCAGCCAGATTTAGAAGTAGAATGGTTCAAGACCGTCACACAAGATCATCACATTCCAAGTACTTCAAAGGATATTGTTTTGCTTGCAATATGTTTGGCCACAAAGCAATTGATTGCAATAGAAGGAACATGAAACATGTAAGATGTTATGCATGTAACAAGTTTGGACATAAAGCAAGGGAGTGCAAGAGCAAAAGTCAAACTCCAAAGCAAGAGCACTATACATCATCACAATTCCAGGAATTGAAGAAGACAGAATTAGAGACAGAAAGGTGAGACATAACTCAGTTCGCTGCCATAATAGACACAGGGGAAACTGAAAGTGAAGACCTTCATTATTCCATTTTGCATACATTGATATAATGAAGATAAGTCGCGTATATACGCGATCTAGAGGCTGCAGAGTCGCGTATATGGAGCTCAGAAGAAAAAGGCAGCAAAACAGACTTAGGAAATGGTTTGGTCATGGTATATGATGGTTGGCACAGGTTCAGGGGAGCATATACTTCAAATAATGCATTGTTGGCATTATGGTTAGAAGTCTTTGGTGATGATGCTTATGAGGCTAAATGATACATCTTGCTGTTTGATCAAAGGAATGGTATTGCAGGTTTGGATGCTGATGCTTATGGTGCAGATCATATATGGTGTATGATAGTGGCTAATGACTATCATGGTCTTGAATGGATTGTTGGTCTTTGTTATAAAGACCTTGCATGTGCTCAGGGGGAGCATGGACAAATTGATACATCTTGGCATATACAAAGGAGGAGCTCAATTAGGGATTTCAATAGGTACTCAGGGGGAGTATGGACAACAGAGGGAGAGAACTTCTTGGTCTGCCCATTGCCCTTGATGTCAAAGGGGGAGAGTGACTTGGTGTGGTGGTTGCCATCAAGTCCAAAGGGGGAGATTGTTGGCATTATGATACAAGTGTTGTCCTTGATGGCAACTCACTCAGAGGTATGATACAGGTGATGGCAACTCAAATAGAGGACAGATCTTAGTACAACAGGTCAAGAGAGAGATATACATAGGTTAACCTTGATAAAGGCGCGTATACACGGGGGTGAGAAGAACAAAGGCGCATATGCATACACACACAGGTTCACAGAAGGAAATGCGCGTACATGTTGGAAAATTGAGTTCTGGTCCGTGGTATTTGGTCCGAAGTGTTGATCCCAGGTATTGGGTCCAAGGTATTGTTTCTACATGGTTTTGGACCATGGTATTGAGAGAAGCCTAAACCTATATAAGGAGAAGATCATTAGGTCAAGGGGATGAGCAAGAAATGTATGTCGGACAAAAGGGTGAAGATCTAGTATGCTGGTTATGGGTTTGTGATGCTTGGCTCGATCTGAATCAAGTTGGAAATGGCAACGAAGGTATAAGTAATTATCTTTAGATCTGTACGCGGGTTCTCTCTGGTGGAAGCGCGTGTACACGTGGTTTTGACACAGTCGAGTAGCGTATACATTATGAGATTTGATGTTTCAGGTTCTAGTGGTTTTGGGCTCTGGTTTGTGTTCTGGTAACTGTGTTTTGGTGACAGGATTTCAGTGATTCAGTGTTGGGTAATTCAGATGATGCAAGTATAAGTTGATGATTGTATTGCAGTGGTGATTATTTTGTATTCATGGATCCAGTCAGAAAATTTATGAAACATGATCCCTATAAGAAAAGAGAAGGTTGTAGCCTTCTGCAGGTAGCAGCCTGCGTACTGGTATAAGACTGCACCAGTACAAAAACATTGTAAAAAGAAGCTTTTAATTGAAAGAAGATAGAGACGAATTGCAGCAGGTGGTTTTCACCCACAGTGTGTTTCCACCTTATATCATGGTGTTCATGTGTGTTGCTTATGTGTGATGATCTGTTCTGTTATACTGCTTCTGTTTACTGTTCTGATGCACTCATTAAGGATCAACTAACTGAATCATAAGTTTACTTGATATACACTTGTTGCATTACATACAGTTGCGTATACACGCGATTTGTCTTATCTGAAATAGTGTATATGAATCTGAGTATGAAAATGAAAAAGTCATATTGATTTGATGATACTGATTCACCCCCCCCCCCAGTATTATTTCCAACATCATCATGAGTTTCTGGCTTTTGGAATCCAACTTAGAGCACTTAACGGCTGGAATCCAAACATATGCAACTGAGCCAAACACTTTGAGGTCACTGATCTGAGGCTTATGTCCAGACCAAACCTCTTCTGGAGTCTTCCCCTTAATAGCTTGAGTAGTTGATCGGTTAAGAAGATAGACAACAGTAAACACTACTTTAGGCCAAAATTTGTTTGGAACACTCCTGTGTTGTAACATGGAATGAGCCATTTCAACAACCGTACAGTTGAGACGTTCGACAACATTGTTCTGCTGAGGAGTGTAGGGTGTAGTTAACTGGTGTTTGATGCCATGGGTATCACAGAAGTTGGAGAAAGCAGAAGAACAAAGTTCCCCCCCCGTTACCTATCCTAAGAGTTATGATATTACAACCAAACTCTTTTTCAACGAAGGACTTAAACTTCTGAAAGATACTAAATACATCAGATTTATGTTTTAGAAAGTACACCCACATCTTTCTACTGAAATCATCTAGAATAAGCAAAAAATATTTGCAACTAGTAACTGAAGATGTATTCATAGGACCACAAATATCAGCATGAATTAACTGGAGTACCTTAGATGCGCGCTAAGGTTCTCCATCCTTGAATGAAGACCGATGTTGCTTGCCAATTTGACACGCGCCGCACACTCCCAACTGCTGAGTCTGAATATCAGGTAACCCTGACACAAGTCCCTCCCGAGAGAGCTAAGAGAGATACTGAATGTTTAGATGCCCATATCGCTGATGCCACAGAGTGTTGATGGAAAAAACATGAGCTGCTAGAGCCACTTCTGGAGAATCACCAGTGTTAAGAAGCCTGTATAGACCATGATCCTCTAGGCCAACAACGACTGTAAGACGAGTCTCCTTGTCAATAATGGAGCACTTGTGCGCACTAAACACTACATCAAGTTGAGGAGAGTTCCTCATAATTTGGTTGACAGACAACATATTAATTTCCATACTAGGAACATAGTACACATTCAGGAAGATGAGTGTGTGCCGACTAGACTAGATGTGAACTATACCTTTGCCAACCATTGTGTACTCTTCACCTCCACCGAATACCACGGAATCACTGAAAGGTGAGAAGTCAATAAACCAGTCACACCTGTGAGAAAAATGACGTGATGCACCAGAGTCAATGTACCAGGCAGAAGACGGGGGATGATCTGAGGACCTCTTAGCCATAAAGGCGTAAAAGGCAGAGTCCTTCTACTCAGAATGTTATGAAACATTCATTGTCTGATGAGACCCTCCTTGTTTCTTCTATTCAGAAGCAATCCTCTGTCGGCAATCTTTCTACATGTGGCCGAACTTGTGATAGTAATTACACTACACAGTTTTTTTCTTAGCGGGATTAGACAACTGAGAAGAACCTTTCTGTTGAAAGGACTGAGAGGACTGATATTTGGCAGCAAAAGCATTTTCTGAGGAGGCTGATGAAGCACCACTACCAAACCACTGTTTCCAACGATCCTGCTGCAGGAATTTGGTGCATAAATCTGGAAACTTCAGATCAACATTAGTGGTGGTAATGTTGAATGTTTCTATGAAGTGTTCATAAGATTTCGCTAGACTTTTCAGGGTGATGACTACCATATCTTCTTCCTCCATGGTCTGACCAATGGCTTTGAGCTGATCTCGAATGTCTTTAATCTTGTTAAGATGTTCTTGTAAAGACATATGTTTGTCCATCATGATGGAGAACAACTGATTCTTTAGAAAGAAAGCTCTGCTCTTGTCGGATGTCTCATGCAATTTCTTCAAATGTTGCCAGATTTCGACAGCTCTCTTGTCGGAACGAATCTATGGTAATTGATCATCAATCACAGAGAGTTTGAGAAGCATAACAACCTCTCGATTTCGATCATCAAATTTATCTTAATCGGCACCAACTGTACTAGGATGGAGCTCTTTGCCCAAAACGAGCTAGTCAAAATGCCTATATTTAAAAATGGTCAACATTCTTTATCTCTAGATGTTATAATTGGTACCATCAAAGCGTTGAATGCCCTCCAACATCAGATTGGTTAGCAAGGCCATCTACACATTTCCCAAGACATGGAAAACAACAAAGGAGCCTGGCACAGATTTCAATGCAGATGCCGGCTGATCCGGACAAAATTTGAAAAGTGTTGGAAACAAAATTCAAATCTGTTGAATAAAAAATTGAGGCATGGAAAACGATGCACCCAGAAAATTCTGACAGGTGCGTTGCCCAGGAAACACTGAATCTACTGCTGGGACCAAAAAAAAAAAAACCAAAATTGACTTCACCGCCTTCTCATACAACCGTAAAAGTGACAATAGAGGCCTTCAACATTTCGTTTCAGCCTTTGGTAATGAAGACATCCCCCATAATTAAATACGCTAGCACAGAACTACACAACGGTCCTCAGACTACCAACCAACACATGAAATACACAATAGAAATAACGATTTGGCACCTCGCATTTGTGGCTATTAACAGATATAGAAATGTCACTCCCGCACATATAAAAATATCATACACTGCTAAGAAATTGTTGGGGGTGTGACCCATTTGCATACTAAGCCATGCGACTGCTACACGCTGTCCAACACAGCCTCAGACAACTCCAGCAACCAACATGCTGTTGGAACCATAGTGTATGATGGCACAGATATCCGTCTAACCCTCACTCAGCTGAAAGCGCTTGCCGTGGTAATTCCACAGTGAAGAAGACAAGGGCAGGTAACAATGGATTCGGGGGTAGGAGGTTCAGTTGGGACTCGCATGCCGTCTGCGAAGCCAGAGATGTTGCCTGCGCTTGGTTAGGGAGCTCAAGAATGAGCTTTGTCGGAGAAGCTCAAATCTCTGTTGGCGCCTAAGTGTAACGGGCACACGATGGCAGCCCACGAGAATGTCATGGCCACGCTGTTCAACGTCTTAGCGCTGGATGAAAACAAGATGAAAATCGTTGCCTCTAGCGCAATTCCAGCGCTGATGGGGCTGCTCTAGGATAGCAAATTGTGCGGAAAGAAAGATGCGACCTCGACATTCTTTAATCTTTGCATAAGCCACAAGAACAGGGGGGCCGCGGTAAAGACTGGCCTTGTGGCGATGCTCTTGAAAATGAAACAGGCAAAAATGAACCGCTTCAACACCGCACCAAGAAAACTTGCAGAGAAACATATCACCCACCAAGGAGTAGAATGCGCTACCGTACTCGAAGACGTCCCAGATTCTAGAAACAGGTACTCTCGGATCGAACAGGAAATTCAATGACCAAATGTAGAGAGAGAGAATTATCAGAGACACACAACAACAGTTGAAGTTCCCGCTGCTATAATAATGTATCGATCCAGTAGAGAGCAATTTCGAAAAGAAGCACAAAATTTTTCAAACAATGAAAAAATTATTTCGAAAAAAATACTCGAGCTCCAATACCATAATTAATGAATGGATTGAATTGACTTACAATGAGCAATAAAGCTTAATAAATAATACAATTGTATTTACAGAAACAACAAGTTTCTACTAAGAAAGTAGAAACAACAAATTTCTACTAAGAATATAGAAACAACAAGTTTCTAACAAGAAACTGGTAATTACAATCATAGATGAGCATTAAACACTAAAATAGCATTATTCTAATATCTTTCTCCTATTGGATAATTGATGAAATAGACACGATTGTATTTGTATGCATACTGTTACATTGTACAACTTACAAATTTTAAATTTACAATGCAGAATATAGATCTATGTCTGAATTTATATATATATATATATATAAATGTGTCCTATGTGTCATGTTTTGGGGGGTCTACGTGCCCCGTGTCAGACACTCAAATTTGCGCGTCCCGTGTTCCCGTGTTAGGTGACTTAGCCACACCCTTAAGTCTTTCTCCTAATGATTGGGGCTTGGACTAGGAGAAACCTTCTTTGCTAAGTTCAAAACTTGCCAAAACCTTTTTCCACAACATCAAATGTTTATTCATGACCAAAATTCTTCCTTTTGCAGTCAAATGTCTTCTTTTCAAATAATGATAGGTGTTAAAATATCATGAAGAGTTTCTCCCTCTGGATGGGAAACCACTTTAGTGATCATCATTCAAGACATCAACCTATCTATCATAATACTGTCATGCATCAACAACACTGTCAGGTTATGAAATCAAACTATATGCAACATAGTCATAACATATTAGCATCAACTACTTCATCATCACATATGAACATGACATCAAATTTTCATCAAGTGTTAGTGTCATATAATTAGGGCAACTAACAAGTGTATCATCATACTTCAAGGATCATAATCACTTCTTTATCAAGTCAGGGCATCCATTCACAATTTTTAATCTTATCAAAAACTAAACAAGTTCAACAAGAAGACCCTGATTATCACAAGCATTTAACAATAGTATTAAGTTACAATATATCAAAATTAATGAACCTAGGAAGTTCATGTCTAAAATGTAAGATATCACATGCACTATAGATCAAACTTACTTTCATATGCATGCATAAGTCACTTATGAAGGTGATATTCCCATCATAAATGAGGGCATAACTTGCCTTCCAATCTTGCAGCTAAATCATAACATTGAGACAATACACCATACATACCTTGCAATATTTAGATACTTGTGCAACTTGTAACTCTTATTTGTCATTGGCAGTTGTAATTTCTGGATGCTACTTTGAAACCTTTTCATCAGATACCACCAATTCCTTTCACTAGCTTTCCTTTCCTGCACCTTATATGCTCCTCAAAAGGTTCTACTTATCACATCTCATCTAGAGGTTATTAGATGCTCAAATATTCATGCAAGAACTATAAGCAATGATCAAAACAATAAATCTAAACAAGAACAATATGACAAAGAATTAACATAAATCTAAAAGGCATGTATCTTTCAATGAGAAGTGATTATCCCCCTCTTGAACCAAACTTCAAGAATCATTATTGTCCATTATCCATGTAACAATGTTTCCTTCAATGATTCCATCCACCTCATCAACAATTAGGCCTAATTGAGGCTATCCCATCTAGGGTTACGCTTAAATCTAGCACAAGTGCTAGAACAACTTCTCATTGATCATGCCAGGGTTTCCAAACTACAAAATTCAAGCCTTTATCTTATCCCAGGGTTTCTTCCAAATCCTTACCTCATGATATCCATCAAACCCTAATAACCAAATTCCCTAGGGTTTCCTTCAAACCCTAGTATTGTTTTAAGTTTCCTACACCTTCTCTTACTCTCATTAACGGTGTCTTAACAAGGGTGATCTCAATGACTTTCTTCAACTCAACTTTGATACCATGTTAATTTTTCTTAGGGCTATATTGTTCTTTACTTTAGATAATTTCATTTTATTATATACACATTGAATTCATCCCACAACATCATAACATTATTCAACAACATATGCCATTATATAGAAAGAACAATATCATCATCAATGCAATGGATAATAAAGGAATAATAGAAGAAAAACATTCACACATAGAGACACCAGTGATTGGACGGAGACTAGGGAAAAACCCCACAAAGGGGGAAACCCTTTCAAATTCTTTTTCTTATTAGATTGTCATAAAATGTTCAACAAAGAGAGAGTACAATGATCCATATATTCAACTACAAAACTTATCCAACAAAATCAACTAAACAACATCCAAAAGATGAACCCAACGATACTAATAATCAAAAGCCTGATTCATAAGCTTACGATCAACTGTCGAACTTTGTAGTCACTTGATAAAATGAAACCCTAGTTTCCAACCGCACAAAGAGAGTGTACATGTGTGCGGATGAAACATTCCAACCACACAGATAAGCTCGCAGTTGCAACCATAAATTCCCTATGGAAACCCTGTAGCTACAAATCAAAACCCTAGATCACACGTGCGAGCTTCAGACCCTGCGATTTCGGACCTATACAAACCAATCTCCATGAACCAACCTCAGATTTGTGCGAGCCAAAACAAAGAAAGAAGAATGATTGATGATCTCCAAATGAGGGTTACTTGACTTGTATTTATAGCCATCCAAGGGTGTTCAATTTCCTTTTGGGCCAACCCGTCTTTTTTGTGCATGTGAGGGTTTCCATATTAAAATATATTTTTCCTTAACCAAATTAAATTCTTTTAAGGGCTAGTAGGGGTCTTCCTTGATGAGGAAGATTGTCCAAAGAAGGGAATTTGTCCCTGAGCTGCCAAAATTAACATTACCACCTCAAAACTTCATTTTATTCCCACTTTTTGTATTTTGTATTTTTTATTTCTTAGTCCTTTTCTTTAGATATGTAATTTTTAACATAAAACTTGGCAGATGAGCTTATAAATGAGGTGGCATAACTCTAACTTCATTATTTTTTTATTTTTTACTTTTCATGCTCTTTACCTCTAGTGTATTTTTGACTTTATTTGACTTTTTCTTACATTGTTCTTCAATTTGTTCTACTAAACCTTGCTGGATGACATATAATAAGTAAAAATGAGCAATGTTAATATCCTTTTCTGAAATGATATAGAAGTGAAAAGGGAAAGATGAGAAGTGTCAAGTATGAATAGGATATGAAGTATGCTAACTAAACTAGATATCTCATAGTACAACTTGGCCCAAGTCTTGACGCCACTTATTTAAGAATAATTATGTGCCCCCCATGGCATAATGTGACAAAAGAATAAAATATATATTTTTAGGAATTGCTATTAGATCATATCCAATGTTTATTATATTTGTGACTAGTTAATAAACCATCACACCATGTCTAAGCAAGAAACCAACACATGACAGTATAACACATCAACTAAAATAAAGGTCATGCCTAAAGTACGTTTGTGAATGCACACATCTAATGTGTAAGGCATAGGAGCCAATATACCATGGCATTCATTTGAATGAACTTATCAATGTGGAAAAAGTCGAAATCAAGATTAAATCGGCAAGGGTCCAAAAACTAAAAAAGTCATTAAAGTTGAGAGGTTTTTGAAAAAGTTAGCAAAATTAAAAAATACAAAAATATTCATTTAAAAAAAAAATTAAAAATTTGTTAAAGAAACTACCCCTCACGATTTTTTGGAAAAAATCCCGATTTTATCCTGACTTTTTTGATAAAATCCTGATTTTATCCAGACTTTTTCGATAAAATCCCAATTTTATCTTGACTTTTTCGATAAAATCATGACTTTTTCAAAAACAAATTAAAAAGTCGTTAACGAAACTACCTCACTCACGATTTTTTGGAAAAACTCTCGATTTAGTTCCGATTTTTCCGATTTAATCCTGGCTTTTTCGATTGGGAAAAAATCGCCAAAAAGTCGACTAATAAAATTGGCTAGTCCAAAAATCGGACTTTGCCGATTTTATCGCAACTTTTTCCACATTGGAACTTATGAATGATGTCAAGCATAGATTGCCATGTATCCAATAGAATAACTAAATGAACAAGCCTACAATAGAAAGAATAAGTACGAGAGCTCATTCAAGTAGCATCATCACACCTACTCTTATTTCAGTCCCCAAGCTCAAACAGTCAAGGATCCATTATCCTAATGTATTTTCCACACTTACAGATTGCTTTAAGGAAACTAAATATGTTTTTCTACATTTTTTTGTGTTATTTTCCAGATCTAGAGATGTAGGACAATGTCAAGCTTCTCCAAATCAAGTGGCAATCAAGGGTAGATCATGTCACTTGGTATTTGTACCTTTCCCTCACTATCAAGCATCCAAGGTAACCATTTATTGAATATTTTGAGTGAATTTTGCTTATTGGTTTGTATTTTCTACAATTAAATATCACTAGTCTTTTAAGATCATTGGTGAACTGTGTAGATTTGGATACTCATCGTAATATCTAGTTGGCCTAAAGTGAGAGGAGAGTGCATTGAGGTGACAATGGGTGCATTTTCTGTGTGCTTACCATTTAGTACCTTGACCGAACCTTGCCAAGTCTGCTAGTCCATGCAATAACATGAGTCAACACCCTTGAAAGTTCATTATTGAAACCTTGAATCACTTACCCCAAAGGTTCATTACTAAAACTTTGAATCACCTACAGATTTCCACATGAAGATAGTGGATCACTAGCTCAGACTGAGGGGGATTACAAAACGTGAAAATGAAACTTTCCTTCGAATTATGCAGACTCCTTTGGTTCATTTAAACAAAGGTATTTCCAAGTCATAATACGGAGTAATGCAACTATGCTTATCGGTGCATGAAAACCTTTATAAGATATAGAGAGTACGTCTGATTAGAAGTTCCTAGTGAGTTTCCAATAGTTCTTATAGTTGATTATAAAGATTAGCAACTTGAAATATATATATGTTTGTGCTTACGTAATATTAACTACAACTAATAGGAATGCTTGACAATACATTATTCAAATTGATGTACAATTATAGTAAGTAGAAAAAAACCCAATTTCTTTTCAGGTACAGTATTATTAAACTCTATTGTAGAATAAAAGTGAGAAATTCCCCTCTAGTAATGAATCTTCACCAATTTAGTGAACGAAATTGCTCATTAACAAGTACAAAGATGTCGATGGTACAACGATGGCTACTAAAATTGCTCATTAACAAGTACAAAGATGTCGATGGTACAACGATGGCTATTATTTGTTGGAATGAAGAACGTCATGTGCTTCACAATACCTGCATAGAACAACATATATTTTTTGAGATGAAAGATCAACAAAGAGCGATTGTAAGTAATCTCCAAAATACAACATGTGATAAAACATGAGTTTAATTTGTGTTTAAAATAAGATCGATAAACCATTCCACCATTATATAGACGTCCTCCTAACAAATAGTGGATAATTTGATTCAATTAGTACAAGTGTTTTTCCTCTTCTTAGCAATGAGGAACAACTAGACAACAATAAATAGAACTAGGAGCACGTCTTTAGAGAAAATTCCAACCTGAGTACATCAATTGATAACATATCATTGCATGTGACATCTAATTAAATGTGATGCCATAATATGATAGTGATGAAATGTCTCGACATTGTGAAAATTTTCAGTTCTCATACAAGGATCATGACAAACATACCTCATCTTTATTTAATGAAACGTATTAGGGAATCTACGACCTTCCCTGGCCTGAACGATGGAGAGTACACACGATACACAAAACATTAGATGGAAAATCTTGTTAAATATATCATCGAGTGAGTATTTGCTAATGAAACATTTGTAGCCAAGTTAATTCCATTACTGGAAATAAAATAGTTTCAAGCACACTGAAGACTTTCAAGATATACTTACCAATCCTCTTGTGGCATATGGCCAACTTCCTCTAGCATATCAACTGTAATGGTACTGATATTGTTTTTTTGAAACGTTTCTGCTTCTGATTGACGCAAATACTTATCTAATTTCCCCCATGCTACTAATATTGGAATATCCCACCTATGCGACATGATACCAGAGACACATTAGTTGAAACTTGATATGCATGTATGTGTTAAATAATCAAAAGAAAAATTTTCACAAAGAATGATGTACCTTACTGAAAAGATAACAATAGGATTATAAGAAAATCATTACCCCATAAAAGTTCTACGACTTACACTTTCATTCTTGAAATTGACAAAGATGACATTGTAGTTTAGACTTTAACATTTTCTAATGATTCTTATATCCAATGTATCAAAACCTTCATTACATCTTAAATTTTAGTTACTGTGTTACCTATCATATTGTATGAGGAGATTGTGATTGTTTAGAAATCTAGAGGCAGCAAGTGTAGTTGATTTCTCTTGTATTGATAATTGTTTGTGATGTGATTTTATTTCTTTAGATTAGTTTTTTTCTTCTTCATTATTATTAGTGTTTTCTTCATCAAACAGCTACCAAAATCATAAGGAACAATGAAACAAAAGAAACAAGATATAGGCGATTAGCTAGGGCCAAAACCTTTCCAATCTTCAGAGGAAAACTCACAAAATTCATCTTATAGAATCTTCAATTGACGAATTCCAAGGCCTAAACCCTTGATCGAAAACCCCTCCCAGACCAAGTCAATGCCTTTCCTTGAAATACCCTTCTTCCACAAGATCAAACTAACTTTCCAGTAGCAACAACTTCTCCTTCGACCTCCTTTTTCAGACCTGCAACTTCTTGACTGTAATTCGGCCTCATTGCAGAAACCCTAGGCTGCACATGTGAGCAAGAACATGGAGGAAGAGTCTTCCTTTCTTCTTTGCTTGATGTGATATCTCTTCTTCAATGTCTTGGCCTTCAAAATGATCCTTTTTCCACCCAAGATCGGACCTCTAGAGTGACTGTAGTATTCGGTCTTTTTGCAGCAGTGAAGCCCTAATTTTCTTCGCACGCGTGAGATATTTTAGCCCAGAAATAGATCCAATCTTCTTGGTCTTCTTTTTCCTCCTTCTCCGCACTTTCTTCCTTAACTTTAATGCTTGATCGATGATTTATTGAGGGAGGCCGAGTACTCCTATATATAGGTTTTTCTCCATGCTTGTAGGCCGCTTAACTTCACTCCTAGGCTGACATGATCTCTTGATAGGCCGACTTGTATGTGGCATATTGACAAGGTCTTGGAGGGTTTGTTTGACTCATTCTTTGACTTCAATATTTTTCTTACAATATGTAACATGCCCACATGGGTCTCTCATACATGACAATGACTCTTAATGACTTGATGACTCTGTTGTCGCACAAAGTGTCTAGACACCGTGACAATGCTCAGAGTAAGGGTTGTCACTCTAATCTTTACTCACTCTGTTTAGACTCTCTTCTAGCAAGTCAAGGGGGGGTAGTCCCTAAGGTTAATGTATGAGGATAGCCTATGGAACACAGGCTTTAGGAGATTTTAAGGATGAGCAACTTGATGAATTTAGAATAAGTTTCCGTCAATTGGGATAGATAGACCCAATCACAAAATAAAAATGACTACAGACCAGTGTCTTTAATTTGAATTAACCAAAGACTAAATAAATGACAAGTCACCCAGAGAAATTTATAATGTGGCAAAGTGACGATCATGAACAATTAAATATAACATGCTCAAAACTTTAACATGCAGGATAATCTAGCGAAATTATTTTTCTTCAATAGTCAATATGATTTAAAACATTTATCGCACTTTGACCATAGAAAAATCATGAAAATGCTTTTAATCACTGAATAACACCAAGGAACTTTAAATTAGTATTTTAATTATTCCTTAGGCAATTAGTTAAATGAAGAAATCGAAATCTATTAATGTGATAGAATTAAAATGAATCGAAGTTAAAATGAATCAAAAGAGTTAAAAATTAAAATTTTAATGGGCTATACGTCACATTAAAATATTAAATGTGAAAATGAAAATCCCTTTTAATTTAATTCCTTAGTCTTCAGAATTAGATTTTTTTTCGTTTTTTTAATTTTTTTTAGAATTTTTAAACGTTTTGGATTTTTAAAATTTCTAATTTTTTTTTTTTAGAAATTTTTAATGTTTTGGATTTTTAATATTTTTTTGAATCACAATCAAAATCATAAATTTAAAATAAAAAGGTGAAATGTGTTGGGTATTGAAAATGTCATTCATTTCCATTACATTTTTACTATTATGTCCATTATATCACCTCCATTTCACTACTATGTCACCACATTCATCTCACTTTCATTATCATTGGACCACATTTATGCTTTTCCAAACTTTATTAATTCTAAGCCTTTTTAAGTGAATTTGTGGTTAAAAATTAGAAAATAATGTGCATATGCTTATACCTAACAAGTGGGTTGAGATTGTTGACATGTGTAGGTCAAAATGAGACTTTTAGAAAACCTATATGTGGACCCTATGGCCAAATTCGAATTTGAATGGAAAGAATAATGAGATCATGAGGATATGTGTCACATCTCCTAATTGTATTGAAACTCTAAAAAGACGTGTTTTATTAGTTCTTATTTTGATTAGGACTCTAGAGGTAGAGAAAGAGATTCATGGACTCTCACTAATGAGATGACTTCTCATTTTTTTGTATAAATAAGAGATTTCACTCTTTCATTTGTTAGCTTAGTTTGGCTTTTTAGTTCTTTAACTTGGAGTTTGTAGTTCTTCCTTGATGGCTTTGGAAAGTTTTGGAGAGCTTTGTTGTACTTTATAATTTTGAGGAATTTGAATAAAGCTTTGATGTTCTCAACATGGAAGGAGATGTGAAGTAGATGTCATGGAGCATATTAGAATGTAAGGTAGAGTAGATTTTATTTTGCAATTTTTCTTTGATTTCATTTATGTATGTCATTTTATTGCTTTCAAGTTTGATAGTTTAGAGTTTCCATTCATGCAAGTGTGTTCAACCGGTTGATTGTAGATTAGTTTTTCTTTACATGTTCTTGTATTTGCTTATTAGTTTTTGCTTGAGCTTTTTAATGTAGTTTTTGCATCAAGTAATGATATGGGATTTGCTTCTCTGCTGAACTTTAGCTTTTAAATTTCAGCCGTTATGCTTTGATTTTAATGAGATTTGTTTGCTGCTATTAGCTAGTTTAGATATCAAGTTCTTCATGTTATTTGACGTTATCTCCGGTGCCATGGCTTAATCCGAGAAGTTAATTGGCGAGCTATCGGATTATAAGTGAAGTAATTTGATTTTTCTTTAATCTGCAAGTAGGTAATTTAGATATCAATTCTTCATGTTATTTGACGTTATCTCCGGTGCCATGGTTTAACTCGAGAAGTTAATTGATGAGCTATCGGATTATAAGTGAAGTAATTTGATTTTGCTTTCATTAATCTGCAAGTAGGTATTTTAGATATCAATTCTTCATGTTATTTGATGTTATCTCCGGTGCCATGGCTTGACCCGAGAAGTTTATTGGCGAGCTATCGGATTATAAGTGAAGTAATTTGATTTTGCTTTCATTAGTCTGCAATTTTTGGTTTTCAGTGTTGTAGTTTAGATTTTATTTCTGTAATTAGATAGACAGCAAATACAGTGACCTCATTTTCAGTACTTCATCTTTAGCTTGATTTATGCAGCTACATGTTTACACTTTTGTTCAAGTTTTGATTTTATAGATAGCATGTTTTGAGATCTTTGAAGTGCTAAATTCGAAAATTATCATAAGAAGCATAAACCTTGTTTTCAACTATACATCTACACTTGATCTTTAAAAGCATTCTTAAAACTTTCAACTAAGATTTCCCTTGCATTAGAATACTTTAGGAGACCAACAAAAACAAAACCCCAAAACAACATAAATTATAAAACAACGAAGTAAGAAAAAGAGTTAACTAAGCACACATGGTGCACCACACTTCATCAGTTTACGATACCCGGATTGATAATTTATGTAGAGCAATTTAAGACGTTAAATTGACTAGACATTTTGGCGCCGTTGCCGGGGAAGTGTAATTAGGAGACCTTATTTCTTACATTTAAAAAAAAAATAATAATTTCTTGAGTATGCTCTTTTCCTGCATTTTGTGTGATCTGGAGGATCAGAAAAAGGATTGTTATGTAAAAAAAAAAAAGAATGAGACAAAATAAACTTCATCATTTCAATTGATTCAATAAAAAAAATATAAAAAAACAATAAAAAACAATTAAAAAAAAATGAAACCCAACTGCTTTGATAGATTCAGCTGTCCAAGATTGACTGGTTATGGTTTGTAGTGGTCCTCAAAACATTGTGTCCTATTTTAATAAGATTTTGCAAATTAGTTGCGGAATGCAGCTTGATTCCGCAGCTAACTATGAATTTCGCAGCTAATTCCAAGGTTTAGCAGGTTATAGGCATCCAATGAAAAACCCGACCACATGGGCATCTCCAGAATTGTCCTGACATGGATCATATCCTAGTCACCCAACCTAGATTGATAAAAAATTAGCTTAAGACCTCAGTCAAAGTCCTGTTTTTAATATATTTTACTTGAAGTCTTTGCTGCCTGAAATCGAAAATCATTAATCATTCTTATAAAATTTCACAATTTTAGAGAAAAAAAAAGAAATAACCAATAGATATCCCCAATTCCAGTTTCCATTATGGCCTCAATAGAAAATCTGCATTCCTGTTTGATGCTTTGGCCTTAAAACAAATCTGCAAAGAACATTAAAAAAAAAATCAAAAGTGCAAATTCAACAGATAGAATTGTTTGCACTGTTGTAAAGAAAAATAAGATGAGGCCAATTGAAATAAAGAAAAAAAACTCTTGTAAGGCTTTCAAAATAGTGTTTGCAGTTTCCTTGGGTTGGTGTTATGAATCGCTCTCAAGCAGATATCAACAAAAGTGTTGAATGGGTTGTTGCAAGACGAAGAGAGCTGGAATATTTTTCAAATAATTCAGACTATAAACATATAGCACACAGAATGAGATTAGAACATCTTGCGAAGATGTTCTCAAAGCATCTTGAAACTGTAATTAAGTCACCATTCCAAGCCTTTAGTCATTTACCAACAAAACTATTGTTGATATTGAAATAGAGTTGAGTCGACTTGGGAAACTGATTGCTTATGATGCTGAAGGACACTTGTATGCCATTTTGGAGATTTGTTTCACTGGTTCATACGCTGAGAATACATCTGAAAACAATTTTTCTCTCAGAAATTCATTTCACAGCCGAATGCAGCAACTCAGGAAAAAAGTAAAACACTGAAAAACATCAAACTTCAACTGCACGATCTGGCCAAACGGAGACGAATTTGAGAAAAATAAAACATGAGTTTTTTCGGGGACAGGGTCAATTAAATAACCCAGAAATGGTTTTAAGAAATTCACAGTATTTTGGGAGAAATTCTCAGTTCTCTAAAGTCTCTTTTTGCATGCCGTGTGAAGAAAAATGAGTTTAAATTAATGAACAGGCTATTGATTCAATTCGGCGTGATTGGAGAGGGGAATTCCGATTTGGGAATCAATTGTGTGGTGGCATTCAAATCCTCATTACACGCCTTCTGTATTTAATAAACTCATACTTCATCTCACACCTGTCAGACGTGATCTGTTTAACGACTATCCCTATGCTCGGCGTTTTACTTGCTAAAACAACGACACAAGAGTTGGTACTCATGGCTAAATTGGGTCAAAAGAAAGGATCCTAAGTTGGTGCTGTAGAGTGAGTTTACTGGCCTCCTTCCCAGAGATATGGTCGGGTGAGCGATCACTTGTTATACTTTCAACCTAAAACGAAAACGTTTACATGTTTGATTTTATTATGACGTGCAAAAACACTGCAATGAAACGACCTCTGTCAACCTGTAATCCCATAAAAAAACTAATCAAGCTCATGACTATTTTCCACTTCATCTTTATCAAACTACACTTACAGCTAGGTTGGATTATATGCTTTGGTTTTAAGCAATTTGAGTAAATCAACAATTAGCATACAGTGGAATCCAGTTTCTAGAATTCCTTTAATCAGTAGTCTTGAAAACTATGCTTTGGTACCAATGGATCTTGCTACTAATCATACAGAAGTTGGAGGATTGCATGTTGCATTTCAAAACTGATGGTTTACTGTCTTTTAGCTATGGGATGCAGCCTGATTCCGCAGCCATTTTCATACCTCTATAGGTTATAGGTGTCACGAAAAAAACCACATGGGTAGCTGGGAAAATGTCAGTACATGGATGGTGTCCTATCCATTTGATCCAAATCAATGGGGAAGACCCCGGTGAAAAGGAAGTCAAGGTGTGTGTTACCACTAAGTCACCACACTAAGTCGCCGCATGTCAAGAAAAAAATAATAATTTTGAATCAATGAAATGAATAAGTTATTTGCTCACTTTTCTGAAGGTATTGATTAATTTTGAACTAATGGTGAAAGATGAATGGCTAACTTCTATTCAATATTTTTAGCTACAGATATTGCGCACATTCTGCAGCTAAAGTCATTCCGCAGCTAAAAGATCTCATTGTTCAAATCAGTCTAACTTTCTTATACGAAATCAGATTTTGATGATTCAAGTATCATTGGAAAGATCTCAACAAGATCTACACAATGAGAAATCCATCATTAGAGTTTGAAACGGTAAATAATGAAATAAATTGCTAAAAATAAGCAACATTCAATTGGAGGCACTAATTCCAAAGCAGGTATAAATTCTTTTGATTTTTCCTTTGAGAACTTGTTTCATTAATACAAATTCTTAGTTTTGTGTGTAAATATCATAACTAGAGAGATTGATCACCTCTCTCCTTTGATAATCTTACATTCCATTGCAGAACAAGTATTAGTTTTTTTTTATAGGTTCCAGGAGGAAGGACAAATGATTACAAGAGAATGATGTCTCTTTAAGAGACCAATTTGTTTCATAAGAGGATGATCAGCAACAAAGAGGAAATGCATTGATGCAAAATCAGATTCAAACACTTGAAAAACTTTCAGATACTATTGTCTCCATCACATCCATACCTCATAATAAACCATTCATCTCATTTTCCTCCATATTTTCCATTTACATTCACATACACTTTCCATCTCTTTTTGTCCATTCATAACCCACAAATAAAAGCAAGAGACTCATTCACATGCTTATTGCCCATTGCCATTTCTGCTCTCCATTGCCATCTTCCATTTTCATCTTTCCTTTTCTGTCATTTTCATTCCGCAAATAAGCCCTGCTTCAATGCAAATTATTGAGTCCATAGTCTTTTGAGTCTAAGTTCCTTGGAAAGACACCTTGAGGCTTGCATGCCTTAATGGCAAGTTTTCATGCTGACAAACAATGGGAATACATTAATGTCCCTTGTTCATCAGATCTTCTAGGTGACTCGACATCCACAAAACTATTCGTACCTAGCAAGATGTGTTTGGGCATCTTGACTCTCATTGTCATCAATGGTGAGAGTTCTCGTGTTGACTAGTGGCATCCATCAATGGCCACTAAGTCAACAATTTCCTGCTATGTTCAACATTAGAATATCTTTTCATATAGTAGGAATTGTGCTAATGAGTTTTGATGACATGAAGACTATTATTTTCAGCATTTTGGAGCAGATTCAACAAGTTTTAATAGAAGCAATAAAAAGTCATCATAACTCTTTATCCATGACTCTTCTTGTTCAGCCACTTGAAGAAGAATATGATCAGAATTTTGCAGCTACCACACATACAACTCATCCATTCCAAAGGGTAAGTTAAGGTACATCATTTTTTAACTTTTGAGCATAGAATTCCATAAAAAGCTAGAATGATAATTGTTGGAAAACGTCTCTTCTTCATTTCATAAAATTTCCAATACCATCAGTTGGGGGGGAAATGCATTCATCTTCACATTTTGCCATGTCCATATCATATTCAAGAGTCCACATACTTCCAACATATATTACTATTACATTGTTATTATGAGCATACAATGGCTTTTCAAAAAGTGCCTAAAGGATAAATTGGATACAAACAAAATTATGGTTGTCACACAAGAACCAAACATCATGCAATCCAACAATAAAGATATACTTTGTAACAATAATCAAAATATCATTACGCAAAATTCAAAGATCAAAATAGAATGCAATAAAAAAATGGTTGTAACACAAGAACCAACCATGTTGCAATTCAAGTAAAACACTTTGCAAAAATATGAAGTTATCAAATGATATCATGCAAAGTTAAGCCAGAGCTCAACGATCAAAAGAATTAATGTAATATATATGCATGAGGACATGCAATAGCTTCAGTTGGGGGGTATGTTGCGTCTTGAAAATGTCATTCATTTCCATTACACTTTTACTATTATGTCCATTATATCACCTCCATTTCACTACTATGTTACCACATTCATCCCACTTTCATTATCATTGGACCACATTTATGCTTTTCCAAATTTTATTAATTCTAAGCCTTTTTAAGTGAATTTGTGGTTAAATATTAGAAAATAATGTGCATATGCTTATACCTAACAAGTGGGTTGAGATTATTGACATGTGTAAGTCAAAAGGAGGCTTCTAGAAGACCTTTATGTGGCACCCTAAGGTCAAATTCGAATTTTAGTGGAGAGAATCATGAGATCATGAGGATATGTGTTACATCTCCTAATTGTATTGAAACTCTAAGAAGACGTGTTTTATCAGTTCCTATTTTGATTAGGACTCTAGAGGTAGAGAGAGATTCATGGACTCTTATTAATGAGATGGCTTTTTATCTTTTTTTATAAATAAGAGATCTCTCTCTTTCATTTGTTAGCTTAGCTTGGCTTTCTAGTTCTTTAGCTTGGAGTTTGTAGTTCTTCCTTGATGGCTTTGTAAAGCTTTGGAGAGCTTTGTTGTACTTTGTAATTTTGAAGAATTTGAATAAAGCTTTGATGTTCTCAACATGGAAGGAGATGTGAAGTAGATGTCATGGAGCATATTAGAATGTAAGGTGGAGTAGATTTTATTTTGTAATTTTGCTTTGATTTCATTTATGTATGTCATTTTATTGCTTTCAAGTTTGATAGTTTAGAGTTTCCATTAATGCAATTTTAATTCATGCAAGTGTGTTCAACCGGTTGATTTAGATTAGATTTTCTTTACATGTTCTTGTATTTTCTTATTAGTTTTTGCTCGAGCTTTTTAATGTATTTTTTGCATCAAGTAGTGATATGCGATTTGCTTCTCTGCTGAACTTTAGCTTTTAAATTTCAGTTGTTATGCTTTGATTTTAATGAGATTTGTTTGCTGCTATTAGCTAGTTTAGATATTAAGTTATTCATGTTATTTGACGTTATCTCTGGTGCCATAGTTTAACCCGAGAAGTTAATTGGTGAGCTATCAGATTATGAGTGAAGTAATTTGATTTTGCTTTCATTAATCTGCAAGTAGGTAATTTAGATATTAATTCTTCATGTTATTTGACGTTATCTCCGGTGCCATGGCTTAACTCGAAAAGTTAATTGGCGAGCTATCAGATTATAAGTGAAGTAATTTGATTTTCCTTTCATTAATCTGCAAGTAGGTAATTTAGATATAAATTCTTCATGTTATTTGACATTATCTCTAGTGCCATGGTTTAACCCAAGAAGTTAATTGGCGAGCTATCGGATTGTAAGTGAAGTAATTTGATTTTGCTTTCATTAGTATGCAATTTTTGGTTTTGAGTGCAGTAGTTTAGATTTTATTTCTGTAATTAGATGGACAGTAGAGACAGTAACCTCATTTTCAGTACTTCATCTTTAGCTTGATTTATGCAGCTGCATGTTTACACTTTTGTTCAAGTTCTGATTTTATAGATAGCATGTTTTGAGATCTTTGAAGTGCTGAGTTTGGAAATTATCATAATAAGCATAAACCTTGTCTTCAACTATACATCCACACTTGATATTTATAAGCATTCTTAAAACTTTAAACTAGAATTTCCCTTGTATTAGAATACTTTAGGAGACCAACAAAAACAAAACCCCAAAACAACATAAACTATAAAACAACGAAGTACGAAAAAGGGTTAACTACGCACATATGGTGCATCACATTTCGTCAGTTTACGATACCCGGATTGATAATTTATGTAGAGCAATTTAAGACGTTAAATTGACTAGACAAAATGAAATCAAGTATAAAAAAAAAAAAACCAAGACAAAATTGAATTGTTAAAAATTTAAAGTCCAAACAAACAATCAAATGAAAATATAAAAGTCGGAAATAAAAAAAAGAAGACAAATCAAAATTGAAATTGAAACTCAAATGAAAACGCAACTACATTAACCCTAACCATATCATAAAACGAATAAAAAAAGGAAAGAAGGAAAAGTCGAATGAGTAAAAGGAGCTAACTCTAACATACACAAAATACCAATGTTCCACCTGTTGAAGTTTTTAAGTTTACTTAATTAGAAACCCTCCATGCACTTTATCTGATTTATTCCTACCTACTTGTTATTTTCCTTAACAAGTTATTTACAATGTAAATACTGAAAATAAACACTAGTGCATGCTCAACATATTACAAATCGGCAACTAAAAGAAATAAAAACAAACATACCATATGACGCCATTATTTTTGAAATAATGTCCCCAGACAAACCCAATGTGAGAAAACCAGTGCAACTATTTGAGGGTTTTCTTATTAAGCAATATCAGAGTACAATCTGGGTGCCGAAATTGGCCTACCCAACAAAGAATTTCCTTGGTAGTAATACCTCTCAATTTCTGACAAATTTTCTAGTTGAAACCCCAGATAATCCTTCCGGCAGCTACTCAGCACAAATCTGCTCCAAAAACCCCAACATCAGCCTCTCTCTAGACTCTGTCAGCCCCTCTCTGTCTCACGCTGGCCCTGCATCAGCCCTGGGATGCCTTGAATCAGCTCTCTGTCCCTCTGCGTCAGCTACGCTGGCCTCTCTAAGGCTTTGCGTAGCGCCTGGCTACCTCTGTATGGCCCTGCGTGAGCCCTGGCTGGCTCTGCGTCACTCTCCTTGGCTACTGCGCTGCTATCTCGACACTATCTCTGCCTCTCTGCCTCTTTGTACTCAAATGCCCCTCAGCTGCATCTCCCGATCACTAATTCTATCTCTCTTAGTAAACCATGCTCTAGAGAATAGAATGACTAATCACTCTGGTGTATTCTCCAAGTGACCCTCAAGCCTCCTCTTATACTTTTCCTGTTGACATCTCAATGGCCGAGATTAAGTCCTTAATCAACGGCTAAGATTAGATCTGGCTTGATCCATGTCATTTGGACCGTTCTAACACAGATTCATATTAATACATATTAAGATTTTATTTTCCCTAAAAATATTAACTATTTTAATATCTCCTGATCTGTTTAGAATCTGCCCAAACCCTTTCTAGGTATTGGAGATCTTATGTGCCCCAATTTCTCACCAAATTTCGTGGCTAGAGCACATCCGATGCTACCCCAAATCAACACCACCAAGACTCCGGGACGGGGAGATGCCAGTGCGGGGAGACGCACAAGGGGGACGTGTGGGAGTACCTTCAAATTTTATTGAAATTTAAGGGGGACGAGGGGATGTCGGGGTATATAATTTTTTTTCCTTTTTAATATTTATATATATTTCAAATTCCTATTCAATAATGAAAGCATATATATATATATATATATTTCAAATTCATATTTAATAATGAAAGCATAAATAGAATGACACATACATAATTGAATTAAGAAATGAAATACTCTGATCCATATTTATTATTCATTATTCACCATTCTAGAATCTAAATTGATTTAAAATTAAAATTCATCATTTATCATTCTAGAATCTAATTACTACTAAGAAAAATAGACTATAATAGATGCTGAAATACTAAATTGATATAACTAAAACTCAAAAACAATGTAGTGACGAGTCTAAAAGTCACTCTAAAGTAGACAGAGGGCTTGGTGCGCTTGATTAAAGACTAATTCTATACCCTTGTACATGACAAAATGCAATGGAAACATTGTAATCCATCAAATCCTGAATTCTTGAAAAATTGTTGAGTCTGCTGGATTTTGAGTGAGATCTAAAATTCTACTTTCTCCATATGAAATCCAATGAGGTCGAAACCACTCTCAAACATTCTAGGTCATTTCATGGTAATGTTAAAAATTGAAGTAAAAGGATGAAAATAAAAAATAAAGGAGAATGCCACTTTTACTCTAAGAATTTAACATTACCATGAATTGCATAGCATTAGTAGGGAAATATGGTCAAATACTAGGTTTTCCCTGTCATAAATCATTGTGTACAAGCAAATTTAAGTGGGGATGCATAGACCATTTTGAGGGGGGACGTCTAGGCATCCCCCTTTTGGGGAGTCACGTCCCCCACATTGGGGAGGCATCCCCCTTTTGGGGAAACGTTTGCCCAGACGTTCCCTTGTCCCGGGTGCGAAGGGTGCGCGCACCCGACCCTGGGGGACGCATCCCCATGGAACACTGCAAAATACAAATGAGATCAATAGAAAAGGGTCGATATGTCTTATTGTTTTTGCAGGTTGGAATGGCGGCTAGTAGCTCGAAGCTTCGATGGTAGCGTTGGAGAGGCGGAACTGGACTGACGATGGGTTTGAAGGATGTAGGTTGATGTGGGCAGAAGGAGACAACAGACGCAGCAAGGAGGTCGGACAAATAAGGAGGATGTGGGCAGCGAAGAATCGCAGAGGATGAAGGATGTTGTGGGTTAGGGAGTGAGGGTGAATGGAGGGTTTGTTGTGTTGGCATTATGATTCAAGTGTTGTCCTTGATGGCAACTCACTCAGAGGTTGGTACAGGTGCTCAGAGACTGGTACAGGTGATGACAACTTAACTAATGGACAGATCTCAGTACAGCAGGACAAGAAAGAGATATACGCAGGTTCAGCAAGGCGAATCAGCGTGTACACGCAGGTTGGCTTCAGCAAAAGCGCGTGTATGTGGAAACGTACCTTTGGTCCATGGCGGTTAGTCCTTGGAAGTTGTGCCTATGGTTTCGGACCATTGTGTCTTGACGGGCGTGTCGATCCCTAGTATTGAAGTTGATGGTATTGTGTTACTATGGTTTTGGCTCTTGGCATTGAGCAAGGCCTAAGGCTATATAAGGAAAAGATCACTAGGCCAAAGTGTGCAAGTGTGAGCAAGTGTGAGTGATGAAGATCTGAGAAAGTGTGTGATCCAAGTGCTGGTTATGGGTTGGTGATCTGAACCAAGGTTTCACCCATGTGGAGGATGATGAATGATGGAACGAGATCTCAAGGCTTGGAATGATTATCTTCATATGGTTTGACTCTGGATAGACTAGATCTACTGACGCATGTTTATTATTATGATCTGGGTATGCTTTGATGTCTGATATAGCTGCAGAGTTTTAAGGTTGAATTTATAGATCTGTACGCGAGTTGGTTTTGGTAAAAGAGCGTATACACGCAGGTTGGGGTCATCCAAGTAGCGTATACAATGTGAAGTATGATATTTGAAGATGGAGTTGGATCTGGTTGTTGTTATGTTGTCTGGTTGTTGTTGACAGGGTTACAGTGATTCAGAATTGGGTGTTTCAGTGATTGATGATGCAGGTTGTACTACAATGATGATTGTCTTATGGATCTAGTATGAAAATGTATGAAACATGGTCCCGGGAAGATCGTAGGCCGGCACCTACGTACTGGTAAACATATCAGCCAGTACAAGAGCCAAGGGGGGTTGTAGCTCCCTTCCAGGAGCAGCTGGAAAACGAGTGAAGGTTGTAGCCTTCTGTAGGGTTGGCACCTACGTACTAGTAAATGGATCGGCTAGTACAAAAGCTATGAGGGTTGTAGCCCTCTGCAGGTTGCAGCCTGCGTGCTGGTAAATGACTGCACCAGTGCATTGTAAAAGAAGTTTCTTATTAAAGAAGAAAGAGACGAATTGCAGCAGGTGGTTTTCACCCACATTGGGTTTCCACCTTATATCATGGTGTTCATGTGTGTGGCTCTTGTGTGATGTTCTGTTCTGTTATTCTGCACCTGTTTACTGTTAATATGCTTAATAATGATCTGATGCATTTACTGAAGATTAAGATAACTGAATTATAAGATCTCTGGATATACGCGGGTTTCATTAGACACAGTAGCGTGTACACGCGGGTTCACTTAATTGAAGTAGCGTATATGTTTCTGAGTATGAAATAGAAAAGTTTGATTGATCTGATAATACTGATTCACCCCCCCTCTCAGTATTATTTCCAACAATTGGTATCGGAGCAGGTCCTTCAGAGAAGCTTGATCGCTTGAAGGAGATTCGTAGAACAATGGGGAAGAAAGCACGTCAAAAGAAGAAGACAGCTCAAAGGAACAATGACAACCTGTCGTTGAGTGGAAGCAAGTATTCAGATCCTGAAGCACCTCAGATTGAAGATGGACAAGCAAATGAAGCATCAGATCAAATCATAGATCAACAAGATCTACCTAGCAAAAGGGAGAATGCCCTCAAGGAAGAAATCATCAGATTAGAAAATCAGTTGGAATGTGCCTCCAGAATTCGAGAAATGCTGCTAGCACTGAATAAAGAGCAAGAAAACGAGATCCTCAAACTAAGGCATCAGTTGGATGAAGAAAGGAAAGTTGGAGAGACCTTGAAGAAGCAATGTCTTGAAAAAGAAGAACAACATCAAGTTGAGGTAAATATCTTGAAAGGTAAACTAGAAGAAAAGGATAAGCTTTTACGATTTCAAGATAGTTCTAAAGTCTTGGATGATATTCTTAATAGTCAAAGATCTCCTGCTATCAAGACTGGTCTTGGTTTTCATGAATATGTTGAAGGTGAATCTAGTTCACAAGGTGAGGCAAGAAACTCTAATGAGAAATCTGAAATGCCCAAAAAGGAACAACCAAGGAAAGAAATTCCTCAAGGAAGATTCTCTACTCCTAACTATGGACGTGATAGACGATTATTTCCTCCACTGAATAATGTTGAATGTTATGTGTGTCATAATCTTGGACATGTTGCAGCCATATGTAGAAGAAGACGGTTTCAAGACCATCATGCAGAAAGATCATCACATTCAAGATACTTTAATGGATATTGCTTTTCTTGCAATATGTTTGGCCACAAAGCTGTTGATTGCTACAAGAGGAATATGAAACATGTAAGATGCTATGCATGTAACAAGTTTGGACATAAAGCAAGAGATTGCAGGAACAAAGCTCATGATAAGAAGAAATCATCAACATGCGTGAAGATATGGAAGAAGAAGGAAGTTCAGTCAGAAAGATGTGGCACAGCACAGGGTACTCAGCACAGCACAGACATAACAGACTCAGGGGGAGCTGAAGGTATAGAACTTCAGTGTTCTGATTCTCATACGCAAGTTTCATGAAGACAAGTCGCGTATATACGCGAGTTACAGGCTGCAAAGTCGCGTATATGGAGAAAGGGCAGCAGAACAGACCCAGGTTCAGTCATGGTTGGCTCAGGCTCAGGGGGAGCAGAACAGACTCAGGAAATGGTTCAGACATGGTTGGCTCACACTCAGGGGGAGAATATTCTTCGAATAATGCATTGTTGGCATTATGGTTAGAAGGTGTTGATAAAGTCTATGAAGCTAAATGATACATCTTACTGTTTAGGAATGGTATTGCAGGCTGATGCTTATGGTACAGATCATGATGCTGTTGGTGGCTTTCATAAGTCTTGGTCTAGATATTTCATCACTATGTCATGTATCTCTTTTATGATGTCAAGGTCATGTAACGGCCTATGTTGGTTTCCCCACTATGCCTGGGATGAATGATGAAATGTTCATGTATTATCATGTATCTTCACATGGTTAGGTGAATGAGTCAATATTGGGATATCCCCACTAGGTTGGGTGATGAATGTATGTTGAGTCTTTTGATGATAGGAAGGTCTTCTATGATGTATAAGTCTTTGTTCTTTTTGTAGAACATCTTTTACAGATCTTGCCTACAGTCAAGGGGAGCATGAACAGCACAATTCAGCAAGAGCAGGATGGATAGATTGGTACACTTTGGCATACACAAAGGGGGAGCACATTTGGAGATTTCAGCATGTACTCAGGGGGAGTATGGACAGCAGTATGGACAGCAGAAGGTATACCAAGGAAGAGAATATCTTGGTCCACCCTTTGCCCTTGATGTCAAAGGGGGAGAGTGACTTGGTGTGGTGGTTGCCATCAAGTCCAAAGGGGGAGATTGTTGGCATTATGATTCAAGTGTTGTCCTTGATGGCAACTCACTCAGAGGTTGGTACAGGTGCTCAGAGACTGGTACAGGTGATGACAACTTAACTAATGGACAGATCTCAGTACAGCAGGACAAGAAAGAGATATACGCAGGTTCAGCAAGGCGAATCAGCGTGTACACGCAGGTTGGCTTCAGCAAAAGCGCGTGTATGTGGAAACGTACCTTTGGTCCATGGCGGTTAGTCCTTGGAAGTTGTGCCTATGGTTTCGGACCATTGTGTCTCGACGGGCGTGTCGATCCCTAGTATTGAAGTTGATGGTATTGTGTTACTATGGTTTTGGCTCTTGGCATTGAGCAAGGCCTAAGGCTATATAAGGAAAAGATCACTAGGCCAAAGTGTGCAAGTGTGAGCAAGTGTGAGTGATGAAGATCTGAGAAAGTGTGTGATCCAAGTGCTGGTTATGGGTTGGTGATCTGAACCAAGGTTTCACCCATGTGGAGGATGATGAATGATGGAACGAGATCTCAAGGCTTGGAATGATTATCTTCATATGGTTTGACTCTGGATAGACTAGATCTACTGACGCATGTTTATTATTATGATCTGGGTATGCTTTGATGTCTGATATAGCTGCAGAGTTTTAAGGTTGAATTTATAGATCTGTACGCGAGTTGGTTTTGGTAAAAGAGCGTATACACGCAGGTTGGGGTCATCCAAGTAGCGTATACAATGTGAAGTATGATATTTGAAGATGGAGTTGGATCTGGTTGTTGTTATGTTGTCTGGTTGTTGTTGACAGGGTTACAGTGATTCAGAATTGGGTGTTTCAGTGATTGATGATGCAGGTTGTACTACAATGATGATTGTCTTATGGATCTAGTATGAAAATGTATGAAACATGGTCCCGGGAAGATCGTAGGCCGGCACCTACGTACTGGTAAACATATCAGCCAGTACAAGAGCCAAGGGGGGTTGTAGCTCCCTTCCAGGAGCAGCTGGAAAACGAGTGAAGGTTGTAGCCTTCTGTAGGGTTGGCACCTACGTACTAGTAAATGGATCGGCTAGTACAAAAGCTATGAGGGTTGTAGCCCTCTGCAGGTTGCAGCCTGCGTGCTGGTAAATGACTGCACCAGTGCATTGTAAAAGAAGTTTCTTATTAAAGAAGAAAGAGACGAATTGCAGCAGGTGGTTTTCACCCACATTGGGTTTCCACCTTATATCATGGTGTTCATGTGTGTGGCTCTTGTGTGATGTTCTGTTCTGTTATTCTGCACCTGTTTACTGTTAATATGCTTAATAATGATCTGATGCATTTACTGAAGATTAAGATAACTGAATTATAAGATCTCTGGATATACGCGGGTTTCATTAGACACAGTAGCGTGTACACGCGGGTTCACTTAATTGAAGTAGCGTATATGTTTCTGAGTATGAAATAGAAAAGTTTGATTGATCTGATAATACTGATTCACCCCCCCTCTCAGTATTATTTCCAACATGTTGTAGCAGGAATGGAGGACGCTTTTCGAGCAAGGAGGGACGGATTAGGAAATGGAAAGGAAACAGAAATGGCAACAGGCTATGGGAGGATCTGAGGTGAGGGAAAGAGATCCGAGGGCAAGGCGAACGCGGATCTGTTGGGACAAAAAACCACAGAATGAGGAGGAAATAATGTCGCAGAGGTGGGAAGTGGAGCGAATGGATTGGGGTTTGCAGATTCGGCAACTGCAAAAGCTGTGGCTCTTAAAAAAAATTCGAAATATTCTAGAAAAGCTTAAGATGAAGATAGTAAAAACAAATTCGAAATAGTCTGTTCAGAAAACCCCAGGAAACAAAGAAATTGTAGCCCAAAACTTACGATAAACCCAAAAAAACGAATTTCAAACCAATGTATTTTTATGCTTTAGTTTATCAATGAAAACCCTCATTAAATTGTTTCCAGATTTTTAAATTTAAATTTTAAAACCCTTGGACTGCAAAAGATTGGATAATATTTCTGCAAAATGATGTTGATGAACCTCAGAGATTCAAATCTTACCCTCCAGGGCCTAGATATGGACTCTACGCAGTTTTCTTATTCAGATCTGTAGCTGCACGACAAGAAGAAAACACCCAAATGATATATACAATGATAAAACTAAAACCCAGAAAAACCCAAGTCAGAAAATCAAAAATAATTACAGATCTATGCACAGGAGTGGCACATCTATCAGATATGGGGAGTGTGAGTCCAACTTCGCTCCTAGATTTGATAATCGAAGGCTCTCAAAAGCCAAATTTATCAATTTCGTACATAAAATAATGTTTTTTTTTTTTTAGATTTTAAAGGAGGTGCTTAGCTCAAAGCCCTTCACGCATCACCAATAAAATTCTTATGATAAGCCTAGATTAAATTTAGCTGGGCTCTTTAGAAAATACGGATTGGGAGTTGGCTAGTCCAACTGAAAACTTCTCCGAAACACCGATGATCTAAAAATCAAGACTTTCTTGCAAAACTCAATTCAACCATCAAAATAGAGCGAGAAAACAATAATAAAACTCAAACAAACATAGATATCTGCTTTTACGTTCAGAATTTAGATTATTATTCAAACCCCAGCGATTGAGAAAGATACCTGTACTCAAATCACCCTTCAGAAGCTATTATCAATGGCTAAAAAAAAAATTACACATTAAAAACGACACATCTTACAGTATTTCCACGAAGAGTAACACCAAAGAAGATTAACCCCAAAGTCTTTCTTTATTATTCAAAAACGATTGCACGAGAGTTGTTCACTTAGCACACGACTCAAAGGTCGGATGAATTGACTGACAAATGACTTCCTATTTAAAGATAAATCCTCCAACGGTTAGTTTGAGTGATCCTCGTTAAAGCAATTTTTGAATTAATTTCCCCAAAATTTTGACTTTGACTTAGCCCCAAGTATCAAAGGCTTAAAATTTATCAAAACAATTAATTTACCTTAGTCCTTAGATCTCTTAAAATTTATTTTTTAAGGACCACCGAATTTTGCCTTTGGAGAATTTAAATTCACCTAGGACTTAGAATTAATTACATTTCTAGCTTAGGATTTTAATTAATTTTTGGCCAGAAAATCTAATTAATTAACTTATGAGGGGATAAATTAGTTTTCCAATCTTAAAGACACTTTACATCATGATTTTCATATTTTTTACATCTCAAGGGGGAAAACCTATTTGTAAAAGACTCTCACAGACTACCCATTTCTGCGACACAAATATAATTCAACAGACCAAGCAATTTGTCATAAAATAACCTAACCAAATAGTTAGGATATTCCCAAATCACTTTTACATAGACTCAATCTAGAACACTAGGACTCACCTAAGATCCCAGTGACAAAATCCATTCCCGCTTTGGGGTAAGACTGGAGGAAAACTCTGCCGACCATTTGAGAATGGATCGGTGAGACAAAAAATCTTCCGAAATGTAGATCATCATCAGAAAAGTAGGTTTACCTAGGCAATTACATACATGACACAAATTTGCTGAGATTATTTACATCATATACATGCATAATGGGTTTACATTATAACATGATAATCAGGCTGATGATGATAGTTGGATGGCACATCGATTAGGCACTATCCCTTTTGCGAAAGAAAAGGGGGTGTACTGCTATGGGTCGTCAAAACGTAGTGGTCAATAGACTCAATGACAAATCCTAAGAGCCCTCAATGGGAGTTTGACCTAAAAAATAAATCTTCTTGAGCATTTAACCCATGCCTCAAGATCAAAAATAATAAATTTAATTTTCTCATTAAATCAAATACATAAAATCATGATTACATATGTCATTATAAAGACCGAACCTAACTACATATTTCAACACTCCCTCTTAACTAGGGAGGTGTTCATAATCCATACAAGGTACTTGGACATTCTCAATCTGAAGAATTCTCATAAGAAGAGTCAGATTCGTAACCCATCTGTATAACATCATATCATTCAGCATTGTCACATAGCAAGGCCTTGACTAACAATGCTATCTCTCCACAAGATTAGAGCACAATGCTAGTGAGACCAATGATTTATAGACACCTTCATCATTGTCTCTCAAGGAGCATAGCCCACCCAGGTGTTCACAGGGTATATCCTTTTAGGACTATTCTTATCTTGGATTCCCAGTCCTCAAAGAATATTGGTCCTCTATGACTACTTTTATCTTGAATGTCCTACCACATCCTTAAAGAGTATTAGATGCCAGATGCTCACCCAATCCTCCATTCTTCCTGCCCAAGTGAAGACAAGAATGATGTGTCTATTTTTCTCTCTCAACTAGGGAGGATATACCCATTCCTATGAAGGAATGTACCCAAGCTCCCTCTTAACTAGGGACATATTTCTAGCAACAACTCTTTCTAGGTGGAGATCATGGGGAAATCAGCTGCTTGAGGGGCTCCCTCTTTCGATGTCATGAATTTAATTTTCTTTGTGATGGAGCCTTGACCTTTGGGACTTTTTCTAGGTCACAAACCATCCATCACTTTTATTTATGAATCTGTTAGTCATGTCATTATTCCTTTCATCGGAAAGTGATCCATTAGTCCATATCTTTCCTTCATACCTTGCTACCTTCTTCACATCATGTTTCCTTCAAGATATCCCATCCTTCCACGCGAGTATGAGTTGTATATGACATCCGCACTTCTCTTTGGGTAGCCTTGTATTAACCCATCCAGATATTGTTCAAAAATCAGAAATTAACATCAAATAAAAAATTACCTTTTGTTATGGCCCTTCAGCATGACATTTGCTTACTGCAACATCAACATCCTGCATTCATATTGACACATCTCCAAGATATTTATTTGTCAAGGGTCTTCTTTTTTTCAGTCTTTTCTAAGGCCTTCATATTCTTCCCATGTGTGAAAATTTCAAAACTGAAATCCTATTGCAGCAACTGGTATTATCTATCCTAATTGTTAATTAATTTAACAATTTATCTGCTAGTTTATGATAGATTTTTCGGCGAAAATCACATGAGAAACCATTTGTCGACGCGTTTCGAACCAACCAGTGTGGTTCATCGTCAGGACAAATTGAAAAAACAGATCCAGCTTCGCGTGTTAAAAATGAAGCTGGATTTGTTTTTTCAACTTGTCCTGACGATGAACCACACTGGTTGGTTCGAAACGCGTTGACAAATGGTTTCTCATGTGATTTTCGCCGAAAAATCTATCATAAACTTGTTATGGATCACAGAAGCCTCAACTCTACAATTTATCTGCTACGAAAAATATTGAAATAAACATACTGCAACCTTCACAAATAAAATACTGTGGAAAAATAATGTGCCGGACACTGAGAAATGGTGGCAGACACATAAATTATGAGACAATTATTTTTGGACAAATGTCCTCGGAAAATCCCAACTTGGGAAAACCGGTGCAACAATGAGGGTTTTTATTATTATACAACAGTGAAAATTGGAGTACAATCTGGATGTCTGAAATCGGCAATCACAACAAGAAAATCCGCGCAAAATTATTGAAGGGAATTTACCCTTCCTCCACAAGCAATCTCGACAAAACTTGCCTACAGAAAACTTGGCCTCCTAAAGCTTTTGTGTCACCATCTGTGCTAGATTGCACAGTCACTATGACGTCTAGTCTCTGACTGATCTATGATGAAGTCGTTCTTCCTTCTATTGTTGAGAAATTCGTCTCTTCGCCCTCTGGATCTGAGAATGATTTTCTCTCCAGCAAATCGAATTGCCGTCTCTGAGGCTACTGCGCTGAGCTCTGCACTGCCTCATTGGGATAACTCGGCCCTCTTGCTTCTTTCTCTCCGGATCTGGAAAACTTCCTCTAGATTGTTGTTCCTGCCCCTCCTCACTCACTCCTTCGATCTCTGGCTCTCTTTGACCACTGATTGTTGCTACTCTGGAAATCGATCTGCCAAGAAATCAAACTACTCAAGTAATGTCTCCATCACCACATCGACCTCCTCTTGGATTCCACTATTGGAGCACCAACGACCAAGATTAAAACATAATCGATGGCTAGGATCATATCTGGATCGATTTGTGTGAGTTTCTAAACTATTCTCGCATTATCTCAATTAATACTGATTAATTAACAATATTCCCTAAGTTTAGACTTCAGAAATATTTAAAAAACGGTTAATAATCTAATTGAGACAGTTCTATGTGGAATTTCCAAAAACGATTTCTGCGTTATGGAGATCTCATGTATTCTAGCCTCTCCACCAAATTTCGTGGCTAGAACACATTCGATGCTACAAAAACTAACACTCCCTCTTAGCGAGGAATGTATTCTAGTGCTGCACACCCTGCCACAACACTTTGTCTCTGTATCATCTCCTGTCACGCTACTGATGTTTGGTTGTTGCTGCCCACCAGCGATTGGATAACTTTGATATACGTTGCATCTGCGTTGTTGCTGACACTGCCATACAGCATCTGCACTGTAACTCCCTCTCATCTGTTGCTGCTGCAACTACAACATCTGCGACTGAAAATCATCCAAAACACTGAATCCACTGTGTTCAGTATGATGCATCTGTCTCCCGGGTCTTTGATTGCTACTAGCATTTGAACTGCCACTGAAGAATCTGCACTGCTGCCAACTTTGCATTGAGCCACCTCCTTTGCTGTCAACACTGTACTACAGTCCCCACCATCTAACTGAAACTAATCTAAAACGTAGCCAAGTACTGATCCATGAGGTGGACTCCTCAAGGACCCTGCTCAATCGCTGTAGTTCTCTGGGACTACAATACCAAATTTCCCCACCTCACTCTTGGAGGTATATTTGCAAACATCACAAAGTATTCCTCCAATGTGGAGGACAATTTATCAATTTCTGCAGAAGTTGCCTGCTGGTCCTGCTTCTCCTTGTCCTTCTTCCTGAGAGGACACTGGGTATTGTAGTGACCAAGCTCACCACAACTGAAGCATTTGACGTTTGACAAGTTTGTTTTCTTTTTCCTCTGCTCCCCCTACCCCTAACTGGGAACCTTTGATGCGAGGGCCACATTCTCCTCCTTCATCACCTTCGATCCACTACTGTTGTTACCATTGATGGACCTCTTTAACATAGCTCGTCTCAACTCCTCCCGTTGCAAATCGGCCACCATCCTGTCCCACTCTGCTAGCCTATCTCTACCCAATATGCGTTGGATAAAGACCTGCCACTCCTCTGAGACATTGTTGAATGCCAATCGCACTAGTTCCGTGGGTTGAGGTGCTACCCCAATAACTGACAACTGATCTCAGACCCCCTGAATCTTGGTAAGGAAGGGATCTATGCCTTCCCCTTCTACATCCGGATGCATCTCAACTTCTCCTCAAGAAACATCTTCCGCTGCTCGGAATTTCCCTAGTATAACGTGGAGAGAGCATCCCACATCTGCTTGGCAGTATCTTTGCCAACTATATGTGAGACTATATGATCCCGGACTCCATCCAGGATCAACTGCTTTGCTCGCGCCATCTCCTTCTTGTATTCTTTTTGTTAATCTACATCTTGGGGAACTGCCACTACGTTATCAATGTAGGCTTTCAAGCCATATTCATCTTACAAGGAAGGACATCCTAGCCTTCCATATGACATAGTTGGAAGCTCCATCCAACCTATCTTGATCTGTTAATTTTTGGTATGTTCTATGCTTAAGAGCAATTTACTTCAATTTTCTTATTAGCCCAATATCAATATCCAACTTAGCAATCACATCAACATGATAGTAAATGCAGATAGAACATAAACATAAACAGTAGAAGGCAAGCCAAGACAAGAGGACACAAGATGTGGCACCAGCCAAGGACAAACCCCAATGTGGGGAAACACTTGATCAATTCTTCTTATATTCTTCAATAGTTCAGCAGAGAGAGATAGTAAAAAATTTAAAAATCTGATAATTTATGACAATAGCATTAAAGCCCTCACCAGAAAAGTCAACGTTGGTCAAACAAGTCAGATTTGACCTCCAAATCAGCTTGGTCAAAGTCCAGTCAACTCGGCCTTCAACAACAAGATGAATCGGCCCAAAATAGTCCGAAAATACTCAGTGAAAGTCTAGTCAACTGAAGTCAACCCTACGCTAGCCCTAGGACAACCAATGTTGGTCAACGCAAGGTCAAAGAAACCTCAGAATCTATGCCCAGAACAACAACCTGCCAAGGAGAAGACCCTCACCCACTCACAATCAAGAGGAGGTCAATGCTGTCAAAACAACACTTAAATTCAGTCAAACTGGTCAATGCCACCCAAATAGAAAATGCCCTCCTTCCTTCGTACATGTGAGAGAAAGTTGCCCTTATCTGTGAACCCAATCAAGTGAGGAGAGAGAGAGAGATGTGTGAGGATGAGATGGTGAAATAGTGCCATGAGGTCTCCTCCTTTTATATGCAACAATGAGGTTAAGTTGGAGGTAAAAATGTTTGTTTTGCTTGCTGGGCGACCTTCACAAATTGTCAATAATATAAATAAATTCATATCTCCATATATACATGTAGGAATCAGATGATCTTTAGATCAATCATACACCTCTCGGAGAGAGTAATCCAAGAAAAATATCAGATGCCATAAATAAGGTGAGCCATATGGAGTTTGGCACCAACTGCCAATTTTAACACTCCCTCTCAAATAAGGAGAACTCCATCTGCTAGTCCATCTGTCAATCGGTACTATCTCTGCCATCAATGCACTGCTCTGTACTGTTTTGCTCTGCTCTGTTGAACTATGAAGAAGAAGTGATTGAGAATGTATCATACCATTCTCTATTGTCTCGAAGTCAGTCCCAGATAAAAGAGAGTGTCTCATACCACTCTTACTAACCCAAAGTCAGTTCGAATAAAGAGAGTGTGTCATACCACTCTTACTGATCCGAAGTCAGTTCCAATTGACCCCAGATCAATATCATCCTAGCATGGGGAGTACGGTAGTAAATGATGCGTCCATCTGTAGTACTATGGTCCCTATCCTCATTTCCCTACTCATTGGTCAGATGGGAGGTACTTCCCATAAGTCCCAAACTGCATGGGTAGGATGTCTCAGCAGGAGAAGGATGAACCACTCATCCTGCGTACATGTCGCCACGGGGTATCACAGGGTAAGGCTGAACCACTTACCCTGTACACAACAAACCACTAGGGGAAGGCTAAACCACTCACCCTATGGTTGCTCATCGCTCCAAGAAGTACCCCAAGCCCCTCGGAGCTCAATGTCTATATCATACAGGACCCTCATAAGAGGGTCTCTCCACGACTCCTAGTCGTTCTCGGAAAGTCAAGAATTTGAACTTTCCCAGGGGCTTTGTCAGAATATCGGCGACCTGCTCATCAGTCCCAATGTGTTGGAGCCTTATTGCTCCTCATTGTACCATATCTTGGATAAAGTGGTACCTGATGTCTATGTGCTTGGAGTGATCATGAAATATCGGATTCTCTGATAATCGGATCCCACTCTGGTTGTCGCAGAGGATCACGGTGGTAGCCAACACATGTCCAAATAGCTCACTGAAGAGCTTCCTCAACTAGACAGCTTCATAGGAGGCCATAATCGCAACTATTTATTCGACCTCAACAGTGCTCAAAGCAACCGACTTCTGCTTCTTGCTCATCCAGGATATCAAAGCAAAACCCAAAGAGAAACAACACCCAAAAGTGCTCTTGCAATCACCACACTGCTTGCTCAATCAACATCAGAATAACCATGCGGCCTCACATCTCTAGCAGTGTTTCTCAGACATGAGTGATTGTGCCCCGAAGATATCTCAAAAGATTCTTAGCACCAATCCAATGTGTGTGATGAGGCTCAACCATATATTGGCTCAACGTGTTAACTGCAAAACATATATCCAGACAGGAGTTCACCGAGAACATCAGTGCTCCTATGAGTTGACTATACTCAGAAGCATTTCCCAATTCAGGTCCGGCAACATGACCGCATAACTTCTTAAAGTTAAGCTCCATCAGGGTAGTCATGGGCTTGCAGTCCACCATCCCAAATCTTTCCAATATCTTCACAACACATTTCCCTTGAGATATGAAAATTTCTCCTATCTTTTGCCCAACCTCCAACCCTAGGAAGTAGTGCATTAGTCCTATGTCCTTCATCTCAAATTCGAAAGCTAGCTCCCTCTTACATTTGTGAATGAGAGGGTCTGCACCAGTCAGAAAGAGGTCATCCACATAAAGCACTAGTATGAGAGGTCTATCATCTTCAACCTTAAAGTAAAGGTTCGGATCGGCTTCACTCCTTGTGAATCCCAACTTCATCATATAGCTATCAATCCTCTCATACCAAGCCCGAGGTGCTTGCTTCAACCCATAGAGAGCTTTCTTCAACCTGCACACATGAGATTCCCGATCATGAATCTCAAACCCCTCAGGTTGTTCCACATAGACTTCCTCTTTAATCGAACCATGCAAGAAAGCTGTCTTGACATCCATCTAATGTAGGTTCCATCCTTGCGATGTAGCAAGGGCTATGATCGAGAGGATGGTGGTGTATCGAGCAACAGGTGCAAATATCTCATCGTAATCTACACCTTCCTTTTGAGAGAAGCCTCGAGCAACAAAGCGAGCCTTGTACTTTTCTACACTCCCATCAGCTCCATGCTTGATTTTGTAAAGCCATTTAGAGGTGACAACCGATTTTTCCTAGGGTCTAGGGACCACATCCTAGACATCATTCTTCATAATGGACTCGTATTCTTCATAACATCCTTCCATACTTGATGCTTCACGGCTTCTTCGAATGATGCAAGCTCATTTTGAATGATAGTGCTCATAATGGTCAAGTATCTCTGATACCTAGTCGGCTTTTTGCTTTCATGGAAAGTCCCCCTTGGTGCAATATGTCTCTAGGCATCTTCGAGAGTCTCCCTAACCCAATAGGGCCTCTTCTTGGAGGAGGAGGGCTCTTGAGGAGGAGGATCAATAGGATCCAAAGGTTCATCAACATCAGGCATCGTTTCATCTTCTTTTTCACCTTGCTTTCTGGTGTCAGCGTCTTTATCCTTCCTTGGTATAGGAAGGTTGTCAACCTTGCTAAGAGCCATATCTTCGTCAAAGGTGACATCATGACTTATCTAAACTTCCATTTGATCAGCCACAAAAATTCTATAGCCCTTAGAATTTTCGCTATAGCCCACAAAGATGCACCCAATTTGCTTCTTTTCTCTTTCGGCACAGAAATTATACAGGACTTCCAAAAATTTGAAAATGAGAGACATAGGGTTTCTTACCAGTGATCATTTCTTCAGGGGTCTTGGAGTCCAATGCTTGATGAGGGCATCGATTTTGAACATACACGACGGTATTCACAGCATCGGCCCATAGAAACTTCGAAAGCCTTTGATGAAGCATAGCACGCACAACTTCCATAATAGTATGGTTCTTCCTTTCAACCACACCATTCTTCTCAGGAGTGCATGGTATGGTAGTCTCCCTCTTAATGTCAGCTTCTCTGCAATAGTCATGGAATTCATTGGATTCATACTCGATCCCATTATTAGTCCTCAATATCTTGATTCTCTTCTCGGATTGATTTTCGATCATGGCTTTGAAGTGACGGAACCAAGTGAACACTTCATCCTTCTTTTTCAAGAAGTAGATCCAAGTCTTGCGAGAATAATCATTCGTAAAAGTGAGATAATATAAATATCCTCCCAAAGAGTTTACAGGCATCATACTAAAGATGTTGGAATGGATCAGCTGCAATATATCAGTGGTCTTCCTATTACTAGAGGGGAATGGTCCCCTTGAAATTTTTCCCTCGGCACATCCCGTACATATACCTTGATGCTCTACTTTGAACTCGGGCATACCTGTCACAATCTGTCTCACATCGGGAAGAGCCTTATAATGAAGATGGGCAAACCTTTGGTGCCATAGTTCAAATTGTAGAGATGTGTCGCAAGACAATGCCCCTAATGGAATTCCTCCAACTTGATACAAAGTGTCAACCCAGAACCTAAGAGTAAAAGCATCGTTAAAATTCATTTTCCGAACACGCACCTTTCCATCGATGAATGCCACCTTGTAACCTTTGTCTTCCATTGCCAAAATGGACACTAAGTTCTTCTTGAGATTAAGTACATATAGAACTTATTGTAAATGAATCGTGTTACCTTGATTCAATTGAAGGGTAACATTCCCTACACCCTTTACGGAATAGGTGGCATTGTTTCCAAGAATAATCTCCAGGTTTGTCTCATTTTCTATCAAATTAGAGAGAGCTTCCTTGTATCTGGTGAAGTGCCTTGAAGCACCACTATCAATAAGCCAATTCCCCCAAGTGTCTGGAGGAGAGGCAGTGGAGATGACCGATATAAGATAATACTCCTTTTGCTTATTGTTAACAACATTAGATTCTTCATACCTGGAGTTCCTTGCTTTCTTGGAGGGTTGACCATTTCCATGATGTCCTGCATTCCTTTTTCCTTTGCCACTGAACCTTCCATTCCTTTGATTGTTGTTGAAATTGCCCCTAGAATGATTGTGATCATCATCATGTGATGTGTCCCTTCTATTTGGACACTCCCTTGCATAGTGGCCAAACTTATTGCAAACAAAGCACCTACCCTTCCTTCCACCCTTAGATCTGGGCTTTCCATTGAAATGACCTTTAGACCCTGCATTATTTCTCCTTTTGGCATGAGCGAAGAAAGCAATGGGGTTGCCTCTATTAGAAGGCATTTCTTGCTCCACCATTCTTGTTTCTTCTTGAATGCATCTTGACATCAATTATTCAAATCTCGAAATTTGATCATTATTGAGAATAGTGGTTCTAAATATATACCGCTTGGGTGGGAGCCCTCCAAGAGTAGTGATAGTAAGTTCCTTGTTAGGAATGCCTTCTCCAATTGATAGAAGATCATTCTTGATCTCAGTGATCCTTAAGAAGTAGGATTGAATATCCTCGCCCTTGCCCTTCTTAATATCCTTCAACTTATTTTTGAGGAACAAAATTTGATTTGCATCACTAACTTTGAACATGCTTACCAATTTGTCATATATCTCCTTGGAGGTGTTCAAATCAGAGATGTAGGCCACCAGACGCTTGTCAATGGAATCTCTAATAATCTTCTTAGCTTTGACTTCAGCCTTGTTGTACTTGCTCTTTGTAGCAGCTGGTGCATTTGATGGAGGCTCAACGATTTTACCCTTTACATAATCCAACATTTCTTGTTCTTCCAATGTTAGATCAAGAGACATCTTCCATCCGTGATCGTCAGACTTTTCACAGAGCTTGTCTTCTGCCGAGAAGTGGGATGAGGAACCCATTGAGCCTTTTTTCCTTGTCCAACTGTCTTCGGTGATTGCTCTTTCACTCTTGCTTGGGCTTTGTCTTCACCTCACCTTTGATACCATGTTAATTTTTGGTATGTTCTATGCTTAAGAGCAATTTACTTCAATTTTCTTATTAGCCTAATATCAGTATCCGATTTAGCAATCACATCAACATGATAGTAAAATGCAAATAGAACATAAACATAAACAGTAGAAGACAAGCCAAGACAAGAGGACACAAAATGTGGAACCAGCTAGGCATAAACCTCAATGTGGGGAAACCCTTGATCAATTCTTCTTATATTCTTCAATAGTTCAAAAAAGAGAGATAGTACAAAATTTACAAATCTGATAATTTATGACAGCAGCAGTAAAGCCCTAACCAGAAAAGTCAACGATGGTCAAACAGGTCATATTTGACCTCCAAATCAGCTCGGTCAAAGCCCAGTCAACTCAGCCTCCAACAACAAGATGAATCAGTCGAAAACAGTCTCAAAATACTTAGTCAAAGTCTGGTAAACTAAAGTCAACCCTACGGCCAGCCCTAAGACAGTCAATGCTGGTCAACACAAGGTCAAAGCAGCCTTGGAATCTGTGCCCAAAACTGCGGCCTGCCAAGGAGAAGACCCTCACCCAAATCCATAGTCACGAGGAGGTCAACACTGGTCAATGCTGTCAAAACAACACTGAAATTTGGTAAAACTGGTCAACTGTGCCCAAACAGAAAATGCCCTCCTTTCGCACCTGTGAGAGAAAGCAACCCTTATCTGCGTACCCAATCAAGTGAGGGGAGAGAGAGATATGTGAGGATGAGATGGTGAAATAATGCCATGAGGTCTCCTCCTTTTATATGCAACGTTGAGGTTAAGTTGGGGGTAAAAATGCATGTTTTGCTTGCTGGGCGACCTTGACAAATTGTCAATAATATAAATAAATTCATATCTCCATATATACATGTCAGAATCAGATGATCTTTAGATCAATCCTACACCTCTCGGAGAGAGGAATCCAAGAAAAATATCCGTTGCCATAAATAAGGTGACCCATATGGAGTTTGGCCCTAGTTGCCTATTTTAACATAATCACGAAGCGTCGCAATGGCCATCTCAACGAGATTTCGAAAACTCCCTCTTTCCTTCCGCTTGGTCTTTGCTCTGCTATTCGCACTCCCTTCTAGAGTGAGAAGATCTGCTCACAACTACTGCCAATCTGCAAGGAAAATCCAGTGTTTGAGACTAGAAGTTCCCTGAGGAAATTTTTACCTCAAATGTGTTTACTTCTCTCTCTTCCACTCGATGGTAGCTCTGCTCTAGCGAACTGCAACAAAACCCTCTGCGTCTAGCTAGAGATCTACCCAACGAAAAATCTGAGCTGCTCCCTCTGCCTCTAGAATTACTCGATCTAGAAAATCATTTTTTTCTACTTTGAAAAATCGAGTTTCCTCAAGTAACTTGGCCTCTTGGAAAAACACTGCGCTGCCTTTGGGAATTTCGGCCTACTGCTCTTACTGAACAAGGAAATTCCTTCTTTCACTTCTGAGCTCTCTGACTGATCAAATACGCTCTAATACCATGTAAAAATTTCAAAACTAAAATCCTATTACAACAAGTGGTATTATTTCTCCTAATTGTTAACTAATTTAAAAATTTATCTGCTATGACAAATATTGAAATAAAGACACTACAACCTTCACAAATAAAATACTGCGGAAAAATAATGCGTTGAAGACTGAGAAATGTTAGCACACACACATAAAATATGAGACAATTATTTTTGGACAAATGTCCCCGGAAAAAACTCAACTTGGGAAAACCGGTGCAACAGTGAGGGTTTTTATTATTATGTAACAATGAAAATCAGAGCACAATTTGGATGCTTGACATTGGCAATCCACAGCAAGAAAATCTGGGCAAAATTATTTAAGGGAATTTACCCTTCCTCCACAAAAAATCCTGACACAACTTGCCTACAGAAAATGCGGCCTCCTAAAGCTTCTGCGTCACCCTCTACGTTGAATTGCGTAGTCACTATGATGTCTAGCCTTAGACTGGTCTTTGATGAAGTTGTTCTATCTTCTGCTGCTGAGAAATTCGTCCCTTCCTTCCTTTGGATCCTCTGCCTGACCTCTGGATCGCAGAACGATTTTCTCTCCAGCAAATCGAACTACCCTCTCTGAAGCTAGTGCGTAGAGCTCTATGTTACTTCACTGGGATAACTCGATCCTCTTACGCTGTCTCTCCGGATATAGAAAACTTCCTCCAGATAACTGTTCCTGCTTTGATCTTTGGCTCTCACCGGCAATTGACTGCTGCTACTCTGGAAATTGATCTGCGAAGAAATCAAACTACTCAAGTTCCATCACCACATCGACCTCCTCTTATAATCCACTGTTGGAGCACCAACGACCAAGATTAAAACATAATCGATGGCTAAGATCATATTTGGATCGAACTATGTGAGTTCTAGATTACTCTCGCGTTATCTCAATTAATACTTATTAATTAACCATATTCCCTAAGTTTAGACTTAGGAAATATTTAAAAAACGGTTAATAATCTAATTGAGACACTTCTAGGTGGAATTTCTAGAAACGATTTCTGGGTTTTAGAGATCTCATGTATTCTAGCCTCTCCACCAAATTCCGTGGCTACAATACATTCGATGCTACAAAAACTAACACCATGGAGATATCAATTCTAGCATCTCCACCAAATTCCGTGGCTAGAATACATCAGATGCTACAAAAACTACCACCATGGAGATATCATAGTCAATTGTTTTTAGTTATAGGATGTTGATTGCCTTCTCCATAGTTGCATTTCATGGTCTCTTTCCTTTTTCTTTATCCACATATTACTTCCCAGGAATCCCCAATCATAGTTCCTTCATTTCGTCAACCACCTCATATTCCTTCTAAGGATATATTATGTTGATTTCATCTAGTTAATATGTGACCCATGCCTTTATGCATCCTGTTACCCACCACCTGTGGGTAGTGTATATAGGAGGAAAATTTTCTCCTAGATGTTCCTCAGCTGGCAACCAACAACCCCTTGCAGCCTCCAAATAGCTAGATGTGCCATTTTCTCCACCACCTGAGCCAGCCATGCAGCCCCTCACCCATCTGTTATGAATGCATGTTTGAAGGTGGGCCTCGCATTCCCAACGATATGATTTTTCATTGGTATGTTGATTTGGGGTATCATCGGATGCGCTCTAGGCCTCAAGTTTTGAAGGGAGGCTTGGGCACATGTATTCCAAAGAACCCAGAAAACGTTTTGGGAAATTCCACCCAAAAACAATTTTATTAAAATAATTAATAATTTTTAATGGGCCCCTAAGTTTAAATTTAGGAAATTAAAAATATTAATGAATATTAATCTAATTGTGGGTGTAACTTCTAGAAGAAGACGAGGATCAAGCTAAAATGATCTTAGCCATTGATTAGCTTTTAATCTGGGCCATTGAATGTCAACGAGAAGATTATTTAAGGAAGCTTGAGGGTCATTTGTAAGACACACCGAGAGATCAAGAGATCAAATTTCTAAAGTGAGAAGTTCTCAGGAGGAAATTCTGATAAAGTATATTTCTTGCAGTGAAGGGCAGTGAGTATCCAGAAGAAGGAAGTTTTCCTGGGCTGGAGAGTACAAGGCAGAGAGGGGGTAGAACAATGTCTGGAGAGAAGCAAATGCTAGCCCATGCAGAGTTGACGGAGTGGCAGTGCAAGCCTTAGAGGGAAATCGAAGTCCTATTGAGGAAATCGAGTTTCAGTAGCCAGGAGCCGGGGTATGAGATCGGGAGGTAGAGATTCAAATTTTCCAGCCAGCAAAGGTTCTAGAGAAGGAGCAACGTGATACCCAGTAGGGGTGACACAGGATCTGTGTGGGAGTGATGCAGTTATGTGCAGAGGCTATGCAGAGGGTATGCAGAGGCTCTTGTTTAGTGTGATCGGACTCAGATTCTCCCAATGACAGGGTGAGAGCACTTCACCATTCGTTTTGTCCAGTTTCTCTCTGTATCGGGTTGCTAGTTGAACATCTAAGAATTGTACTTAGATTTACTACTGCATAATAATAAAACCCCCAGAACTACTGCACCAGTTTTCCTGCATTGGGTTTTTTCGGGGACATTTGTCCAAAAATAACAGTGTCATTTGTGTTGCATTTTCTTTCTTGCTCAGTGTCTTGTTTCCGCATAATATTTAATTAAGTGAAGGCTGCAGTGTATATGTTTCGATATTTGCGGTAGGAAACTGCAAATAATTTGGTTGATTAATTTAACAAATAGAAGAAACAGTATTGGTTGCTGCAGTAGGGAATCCGGTTTAGGAATTTTCACATGGTATACTTGAGTAATTTTCTTTACTTGTCATGGGCACTTTTAGGCATGAATTGGTGGGGGGATTCAGCGGAAAGAGTGGGTTAGGTTTCTATTCTTGTCTCCACTACCCAATTTTGCGGTTACCCTTGTATCCTGGTCCCGTGGGATCTCCTTTACTGACCATTTGGGTGTTGTGTTGGAACCACATGAGAAATCCTGATTTTAGTTGCATGATCCAGCTTCCCAATACCACATACATCACTCATGTTCCACTCATTTTAGCCCCATTCATCTATTTTCCCATTTGGGTCCACATGTGTCCACCGGGTCCATGTAGCATTAGCCTCCCCCTCCCCTTGTCCACACCTTGGGTCGGGCCTGTAATGATGCCCCGGAGGTTGATGCCGCTAAAAAGAAAAGAAAAGCATAATTTGGCCACTCTCAAGCAGGACATGTACCACAAAATGCAAAATATGGCCAGGACATACAAATTTCGCACGTGGGAAAAAGCCAAACATAAGCTCTACCCCTTTTCCATGGCTATCACCCTGGTTCCTATGGGCCCTACATGAACCCTCTCTATCATTAAGGAATCCATAATTGTCCCAACCCCTGGTGGGTGATGAATTGCCCCAGTTTAAGGGGGTATCCATTGCTACATATTACACATCATGCTCTCATCCCCTGGAGCCTTGAGTAGTTATGAAGAAAAGTCAATTAAAGGAAAAAGACATATGAAGGAGGGTGGAAAAAAAAGGTCGGGGTAACTCATGTACCATGATTTTCTCCCTCCTACACTCACATACTCAGGTGTGGGCTTCCCTTATTATAGCTACCCATGAACCTTGACATGTGGTCTGGATGATTCCCCTGATCCCCACTCCATTCCATTATTATATCACTTTCCACCTACCACTTAAAGGATGTACCATGGACATGTCACCCCCCCTTTAGAGGTTGAAATCACCTAATAGGTGTTGATTTGGGGTAGCATTGGATGTGCTCTAGCCATGAAAATTGGTTGAGAGGCTAAAGCACATGAGATCTCCAAGACCCAGAATGGTTTGGGAAAATTCTACTTTGTGAAGGAGATATTAAAATAATTAATATTTATAATGGGTTCCTAGGTCGAAACTTAGGAAAAAAATATTAATGGGTATTAATATAAAACTGAGTTAGAAGGTTCTAAATGACATGGATCAAGCCAAACCTAATCTTAGCCGTTGATTAGAGAATTAATCTCGGACGTTGAAGACTCAACAGAAAAAGTTTAAGAGGAGGCTTGAGGGTCAGTTGGAGATACACCAGAGTGATCAGTCAGTTTGATTTTCTAGAGCGGGGTTTGCTAAGAGAAATCGAACTAGTGATCAGAGTTGCAGCGAGGGGTAGTGAGTACGAGGCAGAGAGGCAAAGATAGTGCCTGAAGACCAGTGCAGAGGCAGACGTAGAGCCAGAGGGAGCCACGCAGAGGCCAGTAGTGACTGCGCAAAGGCCAGAAGGGCCTGCGTCACCCACACAGAGGCTGCAAAAGTGACACAGAGGGCCAGAGAGGTTGCGTAGAGACTAAGAGGGCTAACGCAGAGGGTTTTAGGCTGACGCAGAGGCTAGGAGGGATGACACAGTGCTTCAGATTGTGCTGGAGAGGGTTTCGTGGGGTAGACTTTCAGAATATCTGCTTTCGAAGAGAGGTATTACTGCTAGATTATTTCTCTGTTAGGTGAGCTAGTTTGGCACCTAGTGTACTCGAGAAAAGTTGCTTAATAATAAAACCCTCAGAACTGCTGCACCGGTTATCCCAAGTTGGGTTTTTCTGGGGATGAATGTCCAAAAATAACGGTGTCCCTTGTGTGTTTGTCTATTTCTTTCAGTTGTTGATCTGTAGATGGTTGAGACTATATTGTGTTTATTTCAGTGTTTGTATGGTTAAATAACTTGTTAGTAATTAAACAAGTAGGCAAAAAAAACCAGAGAATACAAATAAAATTTCTAACAGGTAATACTTAGAAATTTCAACAATAGGGTCCTTGGTTAAATCCATATTGAGCTTGGAGACACTTGTACATGCCAAAGCCCACTGTGGAAGGGCATGCCACCATGAAGTGCCCTATTGATCCCATGACTTGTAAGTTTTGTTACTTGAGTATTCTAATGACATGTTGTATTGGAGGGCAAGGGGACACATCGGATCTTATACAAGATTGCAAGTGGGTTTTCATTTGGGGCTTGGTCTCCCTATATGCGGTCCTAGCCCTCCAAAGGGCCACATTGGCACTTGTAGGGTGGGCGTTGAGAGCCATGGGCCTCCACCATAGCTGATATTACTTCATGGATCCCCAACGATGATAATTGATTGCTCGTGTTCCACCTTTTTGGATGAGGACAATGCACCTGCTTCACAACGCCCAGTTGGCTCCACACTTGCACCATACACTTGGCAGATGTTCCAGGGTTTAGAATATGTCGCCCACTACAGAAGGAGGGCTTACATCACCATCTTAGCCCTTACAGATGGTCTACAGGAATTTTTGATCCACTTGGAGACCCATGAGGATATCCTTGTGGCCCCCACACCCACTGGAGAGCACCATAGGTTCTTGCTTAGAAAATAAGGGGCCAACCCCTTGTCAACTATGTTGGGAGTCCATTTCTACATCATGGCACCCTTGGACTTCATTAGGTCTCCTCAAAGGCCCAATGACTTATTTTATTGATCATTTGGCCCTCTCGAGAGGATTATTTATGTATTATTGAGCTATTTGGTGGGCTTGTCACTAAAAGTATTGTTATGATGCATATTATTTTATTTTTGGGACTAAATTAGACCAATTTCACTAAATCGAATTCATTAGAGAGTGTATAAATAGAAGTGAAATGAATCATTTGGATCATCATCACTTGGATTGGGTCTCTCTCTCTCTTGTGAGATTTTCGCTATCCTTCTTGGAGGACGAATTTGGATGTAATGGATAAATTTTGATGTTTGTATATCTCTCTCTTGTCTTGGTGCTTCATTATCGACATACTATGATCATTGGATATACTCTTTTTGCACATGTAAGTACTCTTTTCATGCTTATTCTTGTTATTTACTTTATGACATTGATGTTGCTGGGATTTTCGCTATACTAGATCTGAAATTTACTGCTTTTCTTATGCGAAATTGTGGAAATTTAGTCTTTATAGCGTTGCATCATCTTATGTATCATGTGTAAAGGGGTGAATGTTCCTAGAGATTGTTTCTATTGAACATATCTTGATAAGTCATCTATTATTGCACATTGAAGTATAAACTCTTCTAGCAGCTACTCTCATGCCCTTATTGCCATGCGAAGTTGTCTAGGAGGCTCCTTGATTGGGTGAAGTTCTTCTAAAACACAAATTTCATCTTGACTCCATATTCCCCAAAGGATTAGGCACTGATCCTTCCATAAGGTGATCATTTTCAAAGAGAATTCCTCTCACCTTCCCCTCTCTTTCTAGGCCTAGCCTCCATAGGTGACCTAGGGCATCGATTTTCTCACGATTCACCCATCCAAAAAGTTCGATCTCTTGCCCACTACTACGTTGTTGTGTTTTCTAGAGGCCCTCCAAATTTGAAGCAATTCTAACAGTGGGATCTTGAGATATTGCAAGTCCTAGATTTGAGATTGATTATTTCCCTTGGTTTCCCTTGGCTAGTAAGCTCATTGGGATCATTGCATCAAAATCACCAAAAACTTCTCCTTTGATCCCCTTCTCCCCCTCAATTAGGTCAAGCACACCACTAATTGATCAACTCTACCCCCTTGACCTAATTTTGGGTCTGTTGCATTCATTTTGTCAAAGTTTTGAGGAAGCAGATGTACCAATTTTTTCAAAGGATGGATATCATCAACCATCATCATATTGTGTCTTTGTAAACCCATTATGCAAATTTGCAATGTAAATGATGCTAGCAAGACCATGTATGTATGTAACAACCTAAGTAAGCCTATTATTTTGGCAAAAATTCCATCCTAGGAGGATTTTCGTCTCACTAATTGATTTGTGTTTCTAAACACAGATGGTCGACAATTTTTTTCCTTCTAGCCTCACCCCAAAGTTAGAGTGTCGTTTGTTGTCAAAGTCTTAGGTGAGTCCTAGTTTTTTAGTCGAGTCTTATGTAAAAGTGATTTGGGAATAATTTAAGCTAATTCGCTAAATTATTTTATTACAAATCACTTGATCTACTAGATCATGTTGTGCGGAAAAGTTGGGTGTGTAATTTGAGGGTCTATATCGAACGGGTGAACCCCCTTTGAGGGTTGAAAATGTAATCATCTTATGTAAAAAATATTTTTGTGCATGGCCCCTCATACTTAGACACCATGGCTAAAATATTAGAGGGTGGAAAAAATATTTAATCCCTTCAAGTGTCAATTAATTAATTTTTTTGGCAAAAGATAAATTAATACTAAGCCAAGAAATTAATTAATTAGAGTCAAGTTTACAATCTTAGAGAAATTAAATTCTCCAAGTGTAAAAATTCGTGAGAGTCAAAAAAAATAATTTTTGGAGGTCCCCCACCAAGGGAATATTGAAAATTTCAAGAAAAATTGGACCCTTGGCACTTTGTGGTCAAGTCAGTGAATTTTTTGAGGAAATTAGCTCAAAATAATTAATTTTGAGCTAATAAAAAATGGGTTAAATGAAAAATTCGAAAATTCTTCAAAAATAAATATTTGCAGTGGTGGAGATTAAAATATGATCAAATATTTTTCGATAGACGAGATTATTTTCACGGGGATCAAGCCAACTAGCTGTTCTTTTTCCACTTGGAAGATTTATTTATAAATTGAAAGTCATTTGTGTCTCAAGACATCTGATGTTTGGCTAAAGAAAATTCTGCAGAAAAACAGATGTAACGCTACTGTCCTGCTAGGAACATTTTTTTTGAATCGTAATAAATACTTTGGGTGCAGTTCATGATGTTTACTATTTACTGATTTGTGGTATGTACTAGGTATGAGCTTTCCTATATTGTGCTTAAAATTTTAAAAGTTTTTTATTCATTACATGGTGATAAGAACATTCTATTGGTATATTTTGGGTATATCTTATGTGATCTGATTCGCCATATGTATAACAAGCTTTCTTGAAGAAAATATAGTGCTTGTAGGTTCCCCAATCCTTGAGCTCCAAGTTCGAAAACTATGGACATAGGCTGACCTTATTTGGACTCTAAATATTTTTATGGTTTATCCAACTTCGTTAAGGCTATAACTTACATTTATTTTCAAAAGTATACTTAGCCATTTATCAAAAAATATCTAAAAAAATTATTTCTCAAAATTCCTTTTAAAAAACATTGTATATTTGTACATTTGTAAATAAATTTGTATAATATATTTTGTAAATTATTTTTTCTATTTGGGGTTTTGAGATTTTTTTGTATATATTGGGGTTTTGGGTATTTGTAAATTTATTTTTGCATTAGTGATCAAGCAAAAAGTGTTGGATTAGAGCTAGATTTAGGCCCTTGAGTGTAAGATCTAGTCTCCAAAATTTTTCTAGAGCCATCTATTGAAGGAAATCTGAATCAAATAAAATTTTCAGAGTTGGGGTTTCAAGATTTAGGGCTCCTAAGCCCGGATCTACCGTCTCTAGGGCCAACGTCTTCCTCCTAAACCTTTGCGTTAGCCCTTCTAGGGTCTGCGTCACCCCTTCTAGCCTATTGGAGTTTGGCCATAGCCCCTAAGGTCCCCGACCTGCCCTCTTTCCCTTGGCTGTAGACCTTGTGGGTTGTAGACCTTGTGGCCCTCTCCTAGCCTTTGTCCCTCCTCCTCGTCCACTCAACCTCCCTTCTCCTCTCCGTTTAACCTCCTAGCCTCCTCCTTATCCCTCTGCTCTCTCTCCTTGGCACTCTCCTTTGCCACTTTCCCCTCTTCTCCTTAGCCGCAACCTTCTAAGGGCTTGTGATAGGCCCTTTTGGCCTTAGAACCCTAGGTCGTAGGCCTTAGGGTCTCTCCTTAACCCTCGACTCCCTCCTTTATCCATGTCGTGCCTCTTGTGGGCCCCACGACAACCCTTTAGGGCTCTTACCCTAAGTCGTTAGGCCTTCCTGGGTCTCCTCCCTTAAGCGCATGCTTATCTAGGTCTTTTTCCCTTCAATGCTAGCCCTTTAGTGCTTAGCGTTAGCTTCCCTTGGCTATGATTTTCCCTCTCTTCCATCCCCGTGGGAAAGTTTCATTTTGGGACTGAATACTTGGTGTGTTTTACAAAGAAATTGGCTCTAAGTTGGCGTTTTCAAGTGCCAAGTGCTTTGAAATATTTTGGGCATTTTGGGAAAATGATCTACAAGGCTTTGGGCTTAGGATTTGCTCTTTGAACCCTCACTTTATCACTGTTCTTCAGCTGTCATATTTATTTTACAACAGTGATCTAATGCTGAAATTTCTAACTCTGACACATTAGAAATCCTTCATGCACTTCACTGATTTATTCCTACCTACTTGTTCTGTTAATTAACAAGTTATTTACCATGTAAATACTGGAAATAACTACCAGTACATGCTCAACACATTATAGATCATCAACTGAAGGAAATAGAAACAAAAACACAAGTGACACCGTTATTTTTGGACTAATGTCCTCGAAAAAATCCAATGCGGGAAAACTGGTGTAGCTATCTGAGGGTTTGATTTATTAAGCCGTTTCAGAATACAATCTGGGTGCCAAATCTGGCTCACACAACAGAGAAAAATATCGGTAGTAGCACCTCTCTACTCGGAAGTAGATATTCTGACTGAAACCCCAGATAAACACTCGACAACTTCACAGCTCTAATCTGCCCCACGAAACCCCAACGTCAGCCTCTAGGGATTGCATTAGCCTTTCTCTGGCCAGTTCCAACTGTTCCCGGCAGTTCTAGCTTCTGCCCTCTGCGTCAGCTTTCCCGACAGTTCCGATAGTTCCCAGCAGTTCCGGCTTCTGCCCTCTGTGTCAGCTTTCCTGGCAATTCCGGTAGTTCCTGGTAGTTCCGCCTGTTCCTGACACTTCCAGCTTCTTCCCTCTGCGTCAGCTTTCCCTGCAGTTATGGATTTTGCCCTCTGCATTATCTTTCCCCGTTGTTCCGGTTGTTCCCGACAGTTCCGACTTCTTCTCTCTGCATCAGCTTTCCCGGTAGTTCCGGTTTCTACCCTTTGCGTTAGCTTTCTCGGTTGTTCCGGCAGTTCTGGCTTCTGCCCTCTATATGGCTACTGCGCTGATCCTCCTGGTGCTATCTCTACCTCTTTGCTTCTGCATTCACTGCCCCTCAGCTGCAACTCTGATCACTCTCTCAACTTTCTCAACTCTGATTGTCCAATTTGCCATTTCCAACTTCTGCTGCAACAAGTCATTTTCAGCCTTTTGTTGCTGAATGATCTCCTTTAGCTCTAAGCTAGGAGAGCTAATATCAAGGTCAATAATATCTATGTCCGGATCACCTGATGGCCCCTCATCAATCATGGGCTGCTTGCCTCTCTCTTGTACCTGTGCTGCTGTCGAAAGCGAGGCCCCTTCCACCTGATGTGGAGATAACACTCGCTGTGCTGATGAAGAAGGCGAGACCCCTTCCCCCTGGTGTGGAGATAATACTCGCCGTGCAGATGCAAATAAGGCCCTGTGGCCTCTCTGGTATGTAACACATGCTGGAGTGCTGACATGCTCGGGCTCTGGAAAGTGAAACTGATGTGAAGGCCCTCCCTCATCATGGACAATCTCAGGAGGTGGCTGTGGCACCATGAAGAAGTCGCGAGAAATGAAATCCTCCCAAGCAATACCCTGCTGTGCCAACTGATGCATCACTATGATCTCGATAAGTGCATAATGATATATACTTTTGTGTTGATGTGCGGGGTTCTTCCTTTGCACTACGGGCACCATCTTCTCTTTATTTCGGCACATGAAAAATGGAATGTTCATCATTCGTACCCGGGTGAAATGCATCAACAAACGGATATGGTACGAATATAAACGTGAAAATCTGCCCTCGCAAGTGAAATAGCGCATAATGAGCCTCATCAAGGGTGCATACTCATCCCTTAGGAATCTGAAAGGAAAAACAACAGTTAGGTGTCTCATGCACTCGGGTTTGATATATGGTTGATAATGAAATCTGTCTAGCTGCTGGCGCTTGTTCCACTCCTCCCCAACATTTGGTATCCCGGTGGCTTGAGCAACAATTTCAGGTGATAGGGTGAAATCCACTCCTGCAAGGTTCACATGACCATTGTGCAAATGTAGGACAAACAAGCGGACTAGTTCTTTGTGGTGTTGAATTTGTGAGATCCTCTCACAATATCCAAAACATGATTGATACTGAAAACATGTCATTGCAAGTGGACAAGCTTGCAACTGAGCCAAAGAAGTGGGCTCCTCCCTGACATGCCGACCACCTTTACCACCCTTGTGATGCCTCCTTGGCACTTCTACCTCCGGTGTTGAATCACTGTCATAACTCTGCTGATAATCTGATTCGGTTTCTGACATGGTTTTGAAGGCAAGATGGCTGAAATGTATTGCTGACTTTGCACCCAATTAACTGTTGTTTGACTTTTTCAAATGTTGTCACCAAGGGGACATAAATACAAGGGAATTGTTAGGGATAGGGGAACATGAGGGAATTAGGGACAATAAACATAAAGAAGGAATTTAGGGAAGGCAACATGGGAAATCACAAAATTGTGGGATTTTAAGGTGAAGTAGGGTTTGGGAATTTAGTAGGTTTTAGGGATTTTAGAGAGGAAAATTATGAAATTTTATTGGGAAATTTGAAGGAGAATGTTGATGAAAATAAGGGAAAAGAGAGATCACAAATGGGCAACCTTGGACAGCAAAAAAAATTTGAAACCCTAGCACCATTAAGTTTTTAAATCTTCCACAGCAATGTAGGGTTTTGACTTCTCATTTTCATGGCATTTAAACATATTAATTTCTCATTCATCTTGCAAAACCAAATCTAGCCATGGAGGAGAGGCCTACCTGCAATTTGTTTGAGAGAAAAGACGATTTGATAGCTTGCTGGCAGTTTGTTGGGCGAAAAACCCAACGCGTAACGCGCCTCGCCCAACGTGTAGCGCGCCTCTGACGTGTAGAGCACGAGCAATTTTGCTCTGAGAAAGGCAGCCTGATGCGTAGCGCGCCCCTGACGCGTAGCGCGCCCTCCCTGACGCGTAGCGCGCCCCTGACGTGTAGCGCGCCCTCCTTGACGCGTAGCGCGCCCCTGACGCGTAGCGCGCCCTCCCTGACGCGTAGCGCGCCCTCCCTGACGCGTAGCGCGCCTCTAAAACTGCCCAATTTGCTCAATGACTCTTAAAATCGCCTTTGCAAGGATTCACTTAGCTTGTGAGAGGCAAATGAGTTGCTAATGAAGAGTGATGTGCTTTTATAGGCTTCCTTTAGATTTTTATTTGCCCAAAACCCACTTTATAATGTTTGAGTGTTGACATTTTTTTGAATTAATTGGCTCTGACTTCTAGTTTCCTTTCTTTGAAAAAAAAATGGTTGAAATGATGATTTCTTCTGAAATTTTTTGCAGGGATAGCTTCCAAGATGCTTTGGCAAAGGAGACCAAGGTTGCGCTTCAACATTTGGATAATTTGAAATTTTGACAATTTTTACAAAAACAAGATAATGACCTTTGTTTTTCAAAAACAGAGTTTTGAAAACAAGGTGAAAATTTAGCTGTACAATAGTGAGAATTATTGAAATGATGTTCTATGAAGGACATCCCTCTGGCCTGCTGGTCCTTTATGACCTCTCAAGACAAAAATTGACTCAACCCTAGACCTAAGACCTCGAAACTTAAAGCAAGATGAATGACCCTTTGAAGATTTTATTAACTTAAAAAAACCTGAACCAGCAGTGCCAAACAGGAGGGGAATAAAAGACACAAACTCCCTCCACCAGGATTATGGCATGCCTAACAGAATGCAACATGATCACACTGATGGGACACCTAATCATGAAATGCAAAGAGCTTTGATCTCTGGTGGAGGGCTACTAGACCGACTCTAACATTGGCTCCAATGGGGATGGTAGCTCCTTGGAGATGCCAAGAACCTCAGACCTCTGGGAGAGCAGGCCAGTGCTTTCAACCATTGGGCGATGGAGTCATTATTTACTCATTTGACACAAGCTCTGACAGTTTTAGTGACTGCAGATTTGACTGAAAATTGGACACAACTTTGACCCAAACTAACTCAATTGTAGACAGAAAATGGACTGATAAAAACACCTTGACAAACCTCAAACCAACCAATCTTCATCTTCAGAATTATAGCCTTCACTGCGGGCCCCAGACTGAGGATGAAAGATCAGTACACACATACGATAAAATAAGAGGAAAACTGTATGTACAATGATGGTGACAAGAACAGAAAATGCTCAGACATGGTACCTCTTTAGCAGCCGACCATTGATCGACCCTCCGGGATAATCATCTCCGTTCATTTCCTTGAGAAAAAAAGCATTTTGGCCACGATATGCTGCAATCTTGTAGGGACCCTTCCATAAATTGTCAAATTTGCCGTGCTTCCCTTTGTCTTCATTCGGAGCATCCCACTTCAAAACCACATCATCTATTTGGAAGTCATTTGGTTTTGCTTTCCTGTCATAAATCTTCTTTATGCGCTCTTGCAACTTGAGAGTATTGTGAAGAACCTCCTCCCGTGTCTGCTGTAAATGAATCATTTGATTAATCCGCCTCTACATGGGATCTTCCTCACTACCAGCTTCTTGAAGCAATTTGACCACCGGAATAGCAAGCGAAGTAGGAAACACTGCATCTGTCCCATACACCAACTCAAAAGGAGACATGCCAATTGACTTTTTCTGACTTACCCTATCAGCCCACAGTGCATTCACTAACTTTTTATGCCAGCTCTTCTTATTGATTTCCAACAACTTTTTAATGATATTTACCAAGGACTTATTTGAAGATTCTGCCAACCCATTTCCTTGCGGATGGTAGGCGGTAGAATGCCCCAAGCTGATATTGTATTTGTAGCAAAAGTCAACCATTCTTTTTGATTTGAATGCTGCTGCATTATCTGTAATTAACTTGGACAGCCAAAACGTGACAGTATATTATTTTCAAGGAAAGAAATAATTACCGCATCCGTGGCCTGCCGGGTGGGAATGGCTTCAATCCATTTTGTGAAGTGATTTGTAGCTGTCAATATCCATCTATGTTGTCCTGATGATGCCGGATGAATCTTGCCGATAAAATCCAAACCCCACTGCTGAAATGGTGCGCTGACTTCAATTGGTTTGAGAGGCAATGGTTGTAATTTCTGTTTCCCTTGAAAAATTTGGCACTCGTGACAATTCTTGACAGCTTTATATACATCTCAAAACAATGAAGGCCAATAAAAACCTGCCCTTAGGATCTTATTTGCTGTAGTCTTCCAAAACAAATGGCCCCCGCAGTCACCTTTATGAAAATCTTCCACAACTGTTTTGGCTTCCTCCTCGACCAAACAATTCAGCAATATTCCACCTAGGTCTTTCCAATATAGTGCAGATTTGAGAATGCAAAACTTGGCTGCTTTCAACTTCAATGTCCTACTTTTATTTCGAGGCATCCCGGGAGGTGAAGACAAATTTTGAAGTACATATATAATATCAGCATACCAAGGAGAAGAAATAAAGATGTCAGATACCTGTTGTGCTGAATTCTCCTCATCTTCATCGGACATGGCAGCTATCAAATTGATATCTAGGACGTGGAGATTAGTTTCAGTCATCAATTTGGCAAGACCTTGACCTTTGATCAGCTTAGTGGGTTTAATTTCCACATCATACTCTAATAGTGCAGCAATCCACCTACCGCGCCTTCCTTCCGGTTCTTCCTATACTAAAACATCCTTTACTGCTATGTTAGGAACATATGCGATAATGTGGGAATTTAATATGTACACATGGAAATCCTTCAAGGCCTTCACAAGCGCAAGCGCTTGTTTTTCGATGATGTTATACTTCAATGCTCCATCCCTTATAATACGGCTGAAGAAAGCAATAGGCTTCTCAACTCCATCTCTTTTTTGCATTAGTACAACTGCCAATGTGTGCTCAGAAGAAAATGAAAATAAAATAAAATCTTGTGTGTAATCCGGACTGATTAGAGTAGGGGCTGAAGATAGAACCAACTTTACCAAATTGAAAGATTTTACCACCTCTTCGGTCCACTTTAGCTGGCTGTCCTTTTTCAGCATGCTTGTGATTTCTCTAAGATGTTCGGCTAGATTCGGAATGAAGCGATGCAGAAAATTCAACTTACCACTAAAGGACTGTATTTCTTTTTTGTTCCGAGGCTGCTCGATTTGCTGAATAGCTTCAACACGTGCAGGATCTATACGGATGCCATCTTTGGAAATGATGTGGCCCAAGAGCTTTCCTTCACTCATGGCGAAAAGACTCTTCTTTGGATTCAGCGAAATACCATATTTTCTGCACTTTTGAAAAACCAATTTCAAGTGATATAAATGTTCTTCATCAGATTTCGAAAATACAGTCAAATCATCAAGGTAAACAACTAAAAAGACATCTTTCTCGTTGGCAAAGGCCATATCCATCGCACGCTGAAAAGTGGCACCTGCATTTTTCAAACCAAACGGCATCTTTGCATAATGAAATGTTCCCCATGGAGTAGTGAATGCAGTTTTGTCACGATCATCCTCATTCACCAAAATCTGATTGTACCCGGAATAGCCATCGAGTAGCGACATCCTTGATGCTCCAACTACTCGCTGCAGTATATGATCCATCTTGGGCAACGGATAATTGTCTTTTAAAGACACCTTATTCAAATTTCTGAAGTCAATGCATAAACGGATCTCACCGGTCTTCTTTCTTACGGGTACCAAATTGGATATCCAATCGGAAAATCTGATAGGTACTATGATTCCAGACTTGTACAACCTATTCACTTCTTTTTCTATCAATGGCAGCAATTTAGGATTGGTTCTCCTCAATTTTTGACGGAAAGGTTTCTGATTTGGCTTTATAGGAATAGTATGCTGAATGATATTAGTGTCATATGTTTTCAGATCTGAATAATCCCATGCAAAGACATTAGAAAACGAAGATAACAATCTGACATACTCCTTCTTTACCTTTGGTGACAACGACTTTGATAGCTTTACCATCTTGGGATTCTCAGCTGCTCCAATGTTTACCTCTTCAACACCTTCTTCAGTTGGTCTCAATGTCGGTTTGCGGGCCACATCATCTTGATCAAACAGCTCTTCCAAAGGAATCAATCCTTTAGGAATAAAATTGTCCTTAAGTTGCAGCACATCCATTTGATTTACTTCATCTAATTCTGTATCTATGGAAATGTCTTTAAACTCACCTTCAATCTGCAGAAAATCTTTAATTTCTTCATCATCCTGGAAGACTTGCCAACATCTTTGATTATCCGGAACTGTGGGGCGGTGTTTCACATAAATCTCAAATTTGTTGCTGGAATTCATTGGAATTTTTAAGTTACTTGCTGCCTTGGCCAGCGCATCCGCAACACCATTTTGTATGCGGGGCACACATGTCAAAGTATGTTCAGAAAATAATTTCAAAATATCTAGGACAGCATTTCGATATGTCCTCATACGAGGATGCTTGGCCTGAAACTCACCTTTAACTTGCTTTATCACCAACTCGGAATCACCATAAACTGCAATCTTCTTTTCTTTCAACTTGCGAAGAATTTTAAGGCCAGCAATGAGAGCCTCATATTCTGCCTCATTATTTGAACAATCGAATGCTAGTTTATAAGAACACACTCTCACCTTGCTTGGGACTTTGTCTCGGGCAGAAAAGGGACTTCGAATCCACACACCAATACCAGCACCATCGCTGCCCACAGCGCCATCGAAATCCATGGTCCAAAGACCATCTTCATCTTCTTCCAACTGCTGAAACTGTGTTGCCTCTGTTTTTTCTGTTTGCTGCCCCTTAGCTTCAGCTGTTTGCTTCATGGCAGCTGGCTTTTCTTCTCTTTCCTTTTGCAGAACTTCTCTAAAATTTTCAGTAATCTCTGGTATATCCTCTGCCTGAACTAACTGACTATCTATCTCATTAAAATTATCAGCAAACAAAACAAACGACTCCAAATCTGTATGTACATAATTTACAGGATGATTTATTGGCTTTTCTTTGCTAGTTATCATGTATTTCATCTTTTGCTCCCGATATAACTTTCTCATTTGACCGAAGACTGGAATTGTAGCATAAGAAAAATCTAGCTGAAGTGTACCTTTCAACTTAGCTCCCCAAGACCTTGAAAGAAACATACCAAACCGCGGAGGAATATCCGCCACAACCACATCCATCAAGACATTCTTAGCTGGAATTTGATCTAGGCTTACCACCAAGTCCTTGATCAATCCAATACACTTTACCCGGCTGGAATCAAATGAATACAAATCATGATATTTTCTTGTGATGTCTAATCCTAGCTTTTCCATGATTTCTTTCGGCATCAAATTGTGCGAAGCACCCGAATCAAACATAGCATTATGTAAAACATACTCGTGCAACCTCAAACTGATATAGAAGGGAGGAACATCACTTTCAGGAGACTCACCATCTAAAGCAGGCCCAAAAATTAATTCCGGCTGATCATCTTCTACATTTACCGTGTCAAGCATTGGATCAATATTCAGAATTTTGGAAATTTGTCCTCGGTAGCTGGTGTTTTTCATGATTTCAGTCAATGGAATAGACACTTTTAGCTTTGAAATTTCATTTTCCAAGCTAAATGCTGAAACCTTTTCACCTTCTTTGGCCGGGACTTCTCTTCTTTCAACTTTATCCCTCATTGTGCTTGGTGGCTGATTTACCTTATCTGCTGAAGATGATTGACCTGCTGGGGGATCAATTATCTCTTTTCCTTTTCTCTGTGGGGAAGCTGAATCATTTTTTGCTGAAGTATCTTTCTTCTTCTGAATGGGATTTATGGGAACAGCTCGATTTCTTAATTTTTTCTGCTGAGCGGACAAAGCATTGGGATATCCTCTTTGGCACTCCTCCGATTCTTCCTCAAGTGCTGCATCATTTGATAAGATATAATTCTCATCTTGATGGATGATGGAGTTTCTCACAAATTCTTCTTCTTCTGTAATATAGGTAGGCAAATCATCAGGAGTGAAAAAATGATTTTCCGCCCCGATAGCATCACCTTCATCCTCGTATTCTTGGCTAACAAAATTCTGCTGAAGAGGAGGTTTTATTTGCTGCTGAGCTGCTAACTCTTGTGCCCTTGTTTCACGCTGCTTAATTCTGTATTGTGGCTGCTACGGACATCGGAAATTAGGATTGCGAATCTGCGGTTCCGGCTTGTCGAGATGAGCGTTTTCAAGCATCCTTTCTACCTTTTCTACCTTGCGAAGGAGCTGATCTGATGTAGAAGCTTCTTCTTTGATTGTCACTCTTTTTTCGGCTTTCATCCTTGCTCTTTTATCATTCAAATTTGCTTCAACACAAACAGCGATTTTCTGCATATCCTCCAAGGTAGGCGGATCTCTATCTCGCAGTGAATAAGCCATCTCCGGATCAAAGCCATCCGGGAATTTGAGAAGAGCTGATTTTCTAGATGGTCTTAAATCATCTGGAATAGCATTGTAAACTGTGTTAAATCTGATAATGTAATCTTGGACAGACTCACCATGATTGTGTTTGAGATTGTTGTACTCGGCATTGATCTGAAGTGGATCCTTTATGATTTCCCATCGATCTAGAAACTACTTCTGAAGTTCATCCAATGTGGGTATGCTTCTAACTATCAAACCTCTGAACCATTTTCTTACTTCTCCTCCGAATGTTTGCACAAACAAACGCATAGTTACATCTTCTTCATCTATCTCATATAGATCAAAGAAAGTTGTCATTCTGTCTATATGCTGCTGAGCGGAAACACCTTGAGGAGTGCCATCAAACATGGGAATTTTACTCTGATAATCAGCTGGCATATCATGCAGATTTTGAGGAAGAGCGAGAGGGGAAAACCGGGCAGCCATTGCTTTAGGTAGATTGGGTCTAGGAGTAGTAGGTGGAGTAGGTGAATGAGGGGTATAGGGAGGTGTAGGCGGAGGAGAAGCGATATGGGATGAAGAGGGAGAATTGACTGTAGATTCAGGATGTGTGACTATAGGGGATATAGAAATAAAAGGAGGATTGGTCTGTTCATGCGGAACAGAAGCCGTGATAGTAGATCCAGTATTGACAGATATATTTTCGAGGAAATCAGCAAGATTAGTGACTTGGATATCTGTCTGAAGGTGTCTTAGGATGAAATTTTCAACCAATTTATTGTGTCTCTCGATTTCAAGGGCAGCAGCAAAATCAGGGTTGAGAACTAGAGAATCAAGTGCACTTTCAGATTTGGTTTTGAACAGGGACAACTCAAAACTCTCGTCAAAATCAATGTCTTCAAGATACTTAAAAACAGCTGGACATGAGTGAGATTTGAATATATGACTAGAATCTGAAGCCAGCTTGGATATCAAGGAACAAATAACCAATCAGCCTGTGAAAACTCTCAACTTTATCATCAAAAGTTTCAGAGTTTACAAATGTACTGGGGTAAAATGCAAATGAAGTGCTGTATTCACAAGCTCACGGAGATGGACTGAAGAAGCGTTTATCTACTTCCGCTTATGCAAAGCAAAAGCGTTTCGAAGGCTACCTAGCATAACTTCAGGCTCCGTCTAAGACTTATGAAATAAACACATCAACCCACAAACAAGTTGTTCTCCCCAGTATGGTCGCCAATATGTTAGCGCTTGAATTTGGCCTCAGGCTGAAAAAGACAAAATCCAGGGCAACATCAAACCACTTAGCCTCGTAGCTAGCCCTACGGGGACAGGAGAGGGCTCTCTCCGTGTCTATCTCGGAAAAAGGTCTTCAAAGGGCTGAGATGACCAATAAAGAACACTAATTTTAGGCTAGTAAACTGATAGGGAAAGTTTGATTTTAAATTTTTAGGGTTTTGTTGGAAAACTGAGCACGGCAATTTTGGGTGCGGGGATGAGACACAGTTTTTGCAGAGGTCTTTTTGGGGCAAGGTAGGAGATTGTCTTGATGCCTTTGAAATAAATGAATGGATAGATATGACCGGTGAGGAGCTAAGGAGAGCAAGAAACCATCGAGAGTTCTCCTTAAACAGATGAAAACATAGATATTAAGCAAACTTAAAGGCAGAGCATAGAAACCATGAATTCTACCTTAACACTTCATTTACTTAATTTGCAGAAGAGAAGAGCAGGAAAATGATGCACATAACAAACTTACAAGTACATGAGAGAAACACACCATCAACACAAATCACCACAGGAATCCCAAATAGTGCTGCAAAACCCTGGTCTTTCCTTTGCCAAAATTGTAGAGATACAAAGAGTAATACAGTCTAAGCTTATCCCTCAAGAGTCCAACCATGAAAATGACTAAGAAAATACATAATATAGGCAAGCTAACACATTCCCTTGCTTCTAGGGGTCGAGCTCATCATCCTAGGAGCTGTTTCAACCAATTCTAAACTGAGCACTACAATCTAGGCAATCAAAACAACTTGCCTCTATAAGCTAGGAAACCAATTCATTCATTAATTTTTTGCCATTTTATGAATGAATCTTCTAGAATAAGTAAATAAGTGTCATGTCAACATGAAATTACATTAATTACATCAAGGAGGGTGAAAAATCCCACCAAAAGTCAAAACTGGTCAAATGCTGTCTTTTCCTGAGCTGAAGGTGAAAAATTGAGAAAATGTCCTGATGCGTAGTGCGCCATTTCTCAACGCGTAGCGCGCCTTTGAGCCCACTTTTGGGGCACTTCCCGGCATCCAAATGAGGCACAAATGGGCTTGTTGGAAAGGTCTAGATGTCTACTCTCCAGCCCAAGGGAAATTTCTCAATTTGGTGGCCATTTGCCCCTCCAAAAATGCAATCTCCCAAGACTGCTTCCTGTGTGTCCAAAAAGTGGTAGAAGGTCATTTTTTGCTTGTTTTTTGACCTTTTGGGGGCCCAAACCTCAATGCAATGTCTTGGCAGTGGCTGAGCAAGTGTAATTTGTCATGACAAATCCAAAAATGCTGAGTTTTTGTGAAATGGACCTCCCCAACTTCAGGGTAGCGCGCGGCGCGCTACGCGTTGAGGGCAAAAACCTGTTTTTAGCAAAAAAAATTCAAAATTGACCAAAATTGCTCCAAATTTTCTGAATTTTGAGCTGGGGGTGTATCATTGAGCACCATGCTCCTTCAAGGTGGCTTTAGCCAAAATCTGAAGTGGATCGGGCCTTTTCCTCTGTTTTAGTGCCTTGGCCAAGCGTGCTTTGAGTACCTTCATTTTCGCTTTGCACACATGCATGCGGGCCCAATAATGATTCTTCATGTGGCGGAGCATATCTTTGTCCCTGTTTGCCTTGGCTAGCAACTTCTCTAAATGAGTGTTCACCCGAATGAGCATAGACCCTTGCTCAATAGGTGTCAAATCACCGGGTCTCTTGCGAGCCAAGTTCCGGTCTTCTCGGATCCTCCGCAACTCATCAAGAGTGTGTTCATCCTCTAACTGTTTGTTGCGCTGCTCTAAGTATGTGATTGTCCAATTTGCCATTTCCAACTTCTGCTGCAACAAGTCATTTTCAGCCTTTTGTTGCTGAATGATCTCCTTTAGCTCTAAGCTAGGAGAGCTAATATCAAGGTCAATAATATCTATGTCCGGATCACCTGATGGCCCCTCATCAATCATGGGCTGCTTGCCTCTCTCTTGTACCTGTGCTGCTGTCGAAAGCGAGGCCCCTTCCACCTGATGTGGAGATAACACTCGCTGTGCTGATGAAGAAGGCGAGACCCCTTCCACCTGGTGTGGAGATAATACTCGTCGTGCAGATGCAAATAAGGCCCTGTGGCCTCTCTGGTATGTAACACATGCTGGAGTGCTGACATGCTCGGGCTCTGGAAAGTGAAACTGATGTGAAGGCCCTCCCTCATCATGGACAATCTCAGGAGGTGGTTGTGGCACCATGAAGAAGTCGCGAGAAATGAAATCCTCCCAAGCAATACCCTGCTGTGCCAACTGATGCATCACTATGATCTCGATCAGTGCATAATGATATATACTTTTGTGTTGCTGTGCGGGGTTCTTCCTTTGCACTACGGGCACATGAAAAATGGAATGTTCATCATTCGTACCCGGGTGAAATGCATCAACAAACGGATATGGTACGAATATAAACGTGAAAATCTGCCCTCACAAGTGAAATAGCGCATAATGAACCCAAGGATGCATACTCATCCCTTAGGAATCTGAAAGGAAAAACAGCAGTTAGGTGTCTCATGCACCCGGGTTTGATATATGGCCGATAATGAAATCTGTCTAGCTGTCGGCGCTTGTTCCACTCCTCCCCAACATTTGGTATCCCGGTGGCTTGAGCAACAATTTCAGGTGATAGGGTGAAATCCACTCCTGCAAGGTTCACATAACCATTGTGCAAATGTAGGACAAACAAGCGGACTAGTTCTCTGTGGTGTTGAATTTGTGAGATCCTCTCACAATATCCGAAGCATGATTGATACTGAAAACATGTCATTGCAAGTGGACAAGCTTGCAACTGAGCCAAAGAAGTGGGCTCCTCCCTGACATGCCGACCACCTTTACCACCCTTGTGATACCTCCTTGGCACTTCTACCTCCAGTGTTGAATCACTGTCATAACTCTGCTGATAATCTGATTCGGTTTCTGACATGGTTTTGAAGGCAAGATGGCTGAAATGTATTGCTGACTTTGCACCCAATTAACTGTTGTTTGACTTTTTCAAATGCTGTCACCAAGGGGACATAAATACAAGGGAATTGTTAGGGATAGGGGAACATGAGGGAATTAGGGACAATAAACATAAAGAAGGAATTTAGGGAAGGCAACATGGGAAATCACAAAATTGTGGGATTTTAAGGTGAAGTAGGGTTTGGGAATTTAGTAGGTTTTAGGGATTTTAGAGAGGAAAATTATGAAATTTTATTGGAAAATTTGAAGGAGAATGTTGATGAAAATAAGGGAAAAGAGGGATCACAAATGGGCAACCTTGGACAGCAAAAAAAATTTGAAACCCTAGCACCATTAAGTCTTTAAATCTTCCACAGCAATGTAGGGTTTTGACTTCTCATTTTCATGGCATTTAAACATATTAATTTCTCATTCATCTTGCAAAACCAAATCTAGCCATGGAGGAGAGGCCTACCTGCAATTTGCTTGAGAGAAAAGACGATTTGATAGCTTGCTGGCAGTTTGTTGGGCGAAAAACCCAACGCGTAGCGCGCCTCGCCCAATGCGTAGCGCCCCTCTGACGCGTAGCGCACGAGCAATTTTGCTCTGAGAAAGGCAGCCTGATGCGTAGCGCGCCCCTGACGCGTAGCGTGCCCTCCCTGATGCGTAGCGCGCCTCTAAAACTACCCAATTTGCTCAATGACTCTTAAAATCGCCTTTGCAAGGATTCACTTAGCTTGTGAGAGGCAAATGAGTTGCTAATGAAGAGTGATGTGCTTTTATAGGCTTCCTTTAGATTTTTATTTGCCCAAAACCCACTTTATAATGTTTGAGTGTTGACATTTTTTTGAATTAATTGGCTCTGACTTCTGGTTTCCTTTCTTTGAAAAACAATGGTTGAAATAATGATTTCTTCTGAAAATTTTTGCAGGGATAGCTTCCAAGATGCTTTGGCAAAGGAGACCAAGGCTGCGCTTCAACATTTGGAGAATTTGAAATTTTGACAATTTTTACAAAAACAAGATAATGACCTTTGTTTTTCAAAAACAGAGTTTTGAAAACAAGGTGAAAATTTAGTTGTACAATAGTGAGAATTATTGAAATGATGTTTTATGAAGGACATCCCTCTGGCCTGCTGGTCCTTTATGACCTCTCAAGACAAAAATTGACTCAACCCTAGACCTAAGACCTCGAAACTTAAAGCAAGATGAATGACCCTTTGAAGATTTTATTAACTTAAACAAACCTGAACCAGCAGTGCCAAACAGGAGGGGAATAAAAGACACAAACTCCCTCCACCAGGATTATGGCATGCCTAACGGAATGCAACATGATCACACTGATGGGACACCTAATCATGAAATGCAAAGAGCTTTGATCTCTGGTGGAGGGCTACTAGACCGACTCTAACAGGAAGCAGGACCACACAACCAAAATCTGGGTTTCCCATGTAGGGTCATCCCTAAAGCTAGTATCCAGTAAAGTAGATCCCACGAGACTAGGGTACAAGGTTAACCATAAAATTGGGCAGAGGAGATAAGAGTACAGACCTAAGCCAGTCACTCCGTCGAATCCCCCCACTAATCCATGCCTAAAAGTCTCCATGACAAGTAAACAAAAGTATCCAACAACATAATGAAAAGTCATACCTTCAAGTTTGGCAAGCCCACCTTTAAACATACGATCATAATAGATTGGCGAGGGACCACATGGCTGGCTCAAGTGGCAGAGAAATGGCACATCAAGCTATTTGGTGGCTGCAAGGAGCTGCTGGTTGCCAGCTGAGGACCATCTAGGTGAAATTTTTCTCCTATGGTGTTCACCCACAAAGTGGTGGATAACAAAACCAACATAGAACCAACCAAGGCTTCCAGAGGCCAAACCATCTCAACACTCAAGCACAATGATCTCACTTATATGGTCCAGAAATCACTAACATCAACCAGATTGGTATCTATCCAAGTTGTCCAGGGCTCCAAGAACTAGTAACTCAACCCACAACCTCCAGGAAACCTAAGTTGTTTCAGGGCTTCAGAGCACTTGTCCCAACCCATAGGCTCCAGGGACTAGTAATTCAACCCAGAGCCTCCACGGAACCCAAGCTGTTTCAGGGCTCCAGAGAATTTGTTCCAACCCATAGCCATAGGAAACCAGAGAACCATTCAAAAAACCAAAATGGGGAACCCACTACACCATGGCTATCCAAGAAATGGCAATAAAAGGCTAAAACCATTGTCAATCCAGGCAAATCTCCATGCTAACGACAACACATCACCAAGGAACCACATGCATATACCATGCATCCAAAAACCAGCAAGGAAAACACATATTCAACTTGTTACCTGCAAAATAATCTTGTTGTAGCTGCTGATCCAACTGTCTCCTTGCGCTTCCTTGCTTTCCTTGCTTGCTTCTCCAGATCCAAGTGAATGCTAGAGTGCTTCAAGAATACTCTAAGTGTGTAAGAGTGTATGAGAGAGAGAATGAAAGCATAGAGCCAAAACTCAACTAACAAAAGGTATAATGACCAAAAGCTGTGAACTTATTCTTTGATGCCTTTTTATTATTGATGTCTCATTTTTCTTCATTTTCCTTCATTTTTCCTCTAATTTCCCTTGCATGCAAGTTTGCGTCTCTTCACCTTCTTTTTCTCCTATTTTCATAATTAAATGCCATTTATTGCCTCTTTGCCTTTGCCAAATTACATAGCCATTAATTAGCCACAAGTGATGCCCACTATAATGTTTTCCAAACATTCAACTTGGAATATGTGTCCCATGACCTTGTTTTTATTTGATTTACATGGAAAATCAACTAGGGGTTGTTACATTTGCATTCACAAAATTGGGAGCATTATAGAAACTTAGAAACTGGGAGTCTCTTGGATGAAGAATAACCCCAAAAATATCCTTCTCAATTACTGTTGTTGAAACCCTCTTGTTGTCTCACTAAAAATTCACCCAAATCAATGTTTGATTTGTGTCCAATGTTTCCCATCAATTTCCCTTTATAATATCTCATTCACTAATGAATGGGTAAGATTAGAAGTTATCTTGTCCCAATCAATGGCTAAGATCACCTTAGAAACTCTTAAGAAGCTTCTAGAGGTGAATTGGTCTTATCCCAACTAATGACAATTAATTAACCACTTTCCCTAATTTTTAACTTAGGAAATATTTAAAAATCACTAATTGGCTTAATCAAGACATTTTCCCTAGGTGAAACTTAGGAAAAATTACATGGGATTGGAGATAATTAATTCCTCCATGTTCCTAGCCTTAGTGACACCTCTCAAGGCTAGAACACTTGTCCATGCTATAATATTTAACACACATATGCTCCTATAAATAGCAAAAACACAAATACCTTATGAGTGGAAACCTTTAAGGAAGATAGCAGATAGTTTTGCAATTATAGTAGTGAGAATGTAATGCAAATACTACAATCCTATGATGCAGGAAACATTGGCAGAGGGGGCGTTTCAGAGGGGGAAACGAAACGAAACGCGTTTCCCCGTACCGTACGGCCTGGAAACGCGTTTCTGGCCGTACGGCCACGTTTCCCGAAACGAAAACGTGGCCGTACGGGCCGTTTCCAGGCCGTTTTCCCCCAAAAAAATACTTGTTTTTAATTTTTTTTATTTTTTTTAATTGGTTTTTAAATTTTTTTAGGGTTTCTAGGTTATTCTAGAAACCTAAACTAAAGTTATAAAAGAGCAGCTTCTATCATTCTCTCATCACACTATTCAGCAAGTCGTTTCTCTTGGAGATTGGCAGTTGTTTCAACTAGGGTGTTTTGAGCAGTGAGCAAAGTAGATTTCAGTAGCAGGAGAAAGAGATTTCAGCAGCAAGAGAAAGAGATTTTAGCTGGAGATTTCAGTAGCAGCAGATTTGGGTCAGCTACAGCCATATTTCTCTTCTCTTTTCTGCCATTTCAGGGTAGTTTCAGCCACAGATAATTAATTTGGGTAAGCCACATTCATTTTTTTAGTTTTTTCTTACTATTTCTTCAATTTTTCTAGGGTTTAGGCAGCCAAAAATATGAAAAACGTTTTTTATTGATAGATCTGTTTTTTAAATTTATTTTTGCAGCAGATTTGGCTCAGCTACAGCCATATTTCTCCTCTTTTCTGGCATTTTAGGGTAGATTCAGCCACAGAAAATTAATTTGGGTAAGCCATATTCATTTCTTAGTTTTTTTCTTACTATTTCTTTAATTTTTCTAGGGTTTATACAACCAAAAATATGAAAAACGTTTTTATTATTTACAGATTTTTTTTTTAATTTATTTTTGCAGCAATGGCTTCCAGCCAATCTGCAGCAGCAACTTCAAGCCCTAGGGCCAACCCAAGGGCTGAATATTATACTCTTTGGAGGCATGTGACGAAGCTTCAAAGATGTGGAGGTGGTGGCTCATGGGAATGGCGATGCAATCTTTGCAATAATACGTACAAGGGCTCCTACCCAAGAGTGAAGGCGCATCTATTGCATGGAGGAGGACAGGGGATTGCAGGTTGCACAAAAACATCAGATCCGTTGGTAAGGAGGGCATATCAAAGAGAGCAAGATGAGGCGGATGGTACTAAGAGAAGGCATGATGACCTTACTCAAGCTCCATCTAACATTGAGCCAAGGATTGTAGTTGAAGCAAGAAAGAGGAGAGCTGGTCACACTCAAGAACATGAACAACCAGCACCCAAAAATACCAGAGGCCCAACATCCCATTCAGTTCAGGATAGCAGAATTGCTAGATTGGTGAATGTGCAAGCAAGAGAAGAAGCTGATTCCAGAGTGGCCAGGTGCATTTATGCATGTGGTATCCCATTCAATGTTGTTCGCTCTCCTTACTGGAAGGATATGATAAGGGCAGTTAACAAAGCTCCTCAAGGGTACAAGGGGCCCAACTATGAGAAAGTCAGAACCCAGCTTCTCAAAAATGAGAAGGAACTTGTGGAGGACGTTTTAGCTCCAATTCGTTCTTCCTGGACTAGCTCTGGGGTTACCATAGTCTCAGATGGTTGGACAGAGATTAGGCGCAGACCATTGATAAATATCATTGCCACTTCCCCCAAAGGAGCAATGTTTATCAAGGCAGAAGACTGCTCAGGAGAGGTGAAAGATGCACAGTTCATTGCTGATATTATTATAAAAGCTATTGAACAAATAGGGCCTAACAGGGTGGTGCAAGTTATCACGGATAATGCACCAGTTTGCAAAGCTGTAGGTTTAATCATTGAGGGGAGGTATGACCACATCTTTTGGACACCATGCATTGTCCATAATCTGAATCTGATCTTAGAGGAGATCGACAACAAAGTTTCCTAGATAAAGGAAGTCACAGGGGAAGCAAGGGAGATTATCAAATTCATCACCAACCACCACCAGTCTCAGGCCATATTTCGAGAGTACTCCAAATTGGAGTTGTTAAAATTTGCTGAGACAAGATATGCCTCAAACTTCGTGATGTTGCGCCGCCTTGTTGAGGTTAAGCATGCATTAGTTTCTATGGTGGTGAGTCAACTTTGGATTGAGTGGAGACAAGCAGATTCAGAGCGGGGATCTATGGTGTGTAGATTGTGCCTTGATGAGGATTGGTGGAGCAAGGTAGATTTCTTGCTAAAGTTCACAACCCCTGCATTTGAGCTTCTCCGGAGTGCTGACACTGACCAACCTTTCTTGGGAGAGGTATATGATGGCATGGATTCCATGGTTGAGAAAACTATGGAAATCATTTCGCAGGAGTCTCCACAACTTTTGTTTGTTGATGATCATTTTGCTAGTTTGATCAAGAAAATCATTGTTGACAGATGGAACAATTTCAATACACCATTGCACACTTTAGCACATGCTTTGAACCCCAAATTTTATGATGAGGAGCTTATTGCTAAAAGCAATGGGAAGAGGAAGGCACCCCATAAGGATAGAGAGGTGGCTACTGGGGTGAAAAAAGCACTTATGAGAATGTTTCCTTCTCATCTACATAGGGAGGTAAAGGAGGAATTTGCCAGTTTTGCTGTAGGAATAGATGATTATGCAGATATATCAGCTTTGGAGGAGAGAAGCACCATGAATCCAGTTAGGTGGTGGATTTGTCATGGAGCAAATGGTGTACATTTGCAAAGCCTTGCCATTCGTATTCTTTCACAAGTGGCAAGCTCTTCATCAGCAGGAAGGAATTGGAGCACTTATGGTTTCATTCATTCTGTGAAGCGCAATAGGTTGGGCTCACAGAAAGCAGAGGATCTTGTTTATGTGCACTCCAACCTTCGCCTTGCATCTCGTAGGGCTCCAGAATACAATAGTGGTCCTTCTAAAGAATGGGATGTGGATGCAGAAAATCCTGATTTGGATCTCTCTCTTGCTGCCCTGAATATTGAGGACGATTCTGGAAGTGGAATTGGTGCATCATCTTCTTCAGCACCACCATCCACTGTTGAGCATTCTGCTGCTTCTATTTTTGATGAGGATTGTTATGATGAGGATTAGTCTTTTGTGACTTGTCTCTATAGTTCTTGCAGCCTTATAGTCTTTATTGTACTTGCAGCCTCATATACTAATATAAATAAAGGCTGATTTTGGATTTTCCAGTTCCTATATTTTTATTTTCATTATGTGATTATTCATGACTCATGAGTAAATGTGATGTATATTTAATCTTAATGTTTAAATGTTATAATGTAAAATTGTAAATGTATCATTAATGCTTTATGATTGCACAATGCACATATATATATTAATAATTTTTAAATATTTTTAATATCTATATATATATATATATATATTCGCTTTTCCCCGTTTCCAAAATTTGGGGAGGTCGCGTTTCGTATCGCTTCCCGTTTCGGAAACTCGTTTCCATTTCCCCGTTTCGTGCAACTTAGCTACAATCTCAACAAAAATATGATATATAACAAAGATAACACCAACACAAAACAAACATAATCAAAATTATTGGTAGCTTTTCCAATAAAAAAATGGTTAAAATCATCATGAGCACTGTACTCAATAAAGGAGGGGTGAATCCACATGAAAGACTCATCCCCAATCTCTAAAACCAACTAAAATTCTTTAGATCAATTTGAAGTCCTTAAAATTGAAGTAGAAATTCAACTATAAAACTCTTCAAACTTTCTCAATTGCTAAAATCAGTTGAAAGCCAATATTCAAAACAACAAACCCTAGAGAAATCTTGAAACAATACAATGAAGAAGAAAACCACACTATAACCTTCTAAAATGAAAGAGAAAACAATTTCAATGATTGAAAATAGAAACTGAGTTTCCAAATGAGTTGTATCAAAAGATTGAAGACAGTTTCTTTTTGGTAGTGGGCACAAAAACATGTGGTTATTTTCTCCAAAATGCACTTGGAGTTATGATTTTTGCAGAACCCCGCTATGCAATGGCAGAATTAGAAGAAGGAGATATATCGGCCCATTTGAACAATTATGAGGAATTGAAAACGCTTTGTATTCGGATAAGAAAAGATAGAGACCCCAGCGTCATCATATGGATAGGGACCTGTACTACAGAAATAATAAAAATGGATTTGGAAGGTATGGCACCCAAATTGGAATATGAAGTTTGATGCTAAGTTTTCGAAAAACATACAAGTTTCTTGGTTGTGCACAAGTGCGTATAAATACTTACAAGGGTTTTTTAGGTTTGGTTGAATTTTAACCAAGTTGTTGAGATTTTTGAGCAAGTCACTTGTATGGTTGGTAAGACAACTATTCTCGGTGAGTCCAATTCTCGTACCTTAAGATAGATCTTAGAGTGGAATTCAAGAATACTATAAACGAGAAGAAAAAGATGACCGTATCTTGTGTAAACACCTCAAAGCAAATTTATTATCAATATATAATTTGAGAATATCAACTAGGATCAAATACATAGGCGAGACCAATAAAACACATGCCCAAGGGCTCAAGTGAATTATTAAACAAAGCAATAGTGGATATGAATGATGTTTTCTCTCAAGAAAAGTACCCTCTTTTATGGTCATAGTACAAGGAGGAGAGTATTTATGTGTAACAAAATCCCAACATAGGGATATGGTACTATACTAGTAAGACTTGCAATTATGGACATCACATAGAGAACCACAAGCCAAAAGAGGGCCCATAAGACATGATAGTCGAAATGGGAATCAATTCATCATTTATTCATGTAAACATTTCAAAGGAAAAAAACATTTATAGGAATTGAGAGCTACCTAGTTATTGCATATATCCAAATTCATGACAAAGTGAACATTATGAAATTTGAAATTAACAAACTATTTTACCTTCCAGAAGAAAATCCACCTGCAATTCGCGATGTCAAATCCTTGAAAGTATATTTCCGTGTAGCCTCAAGAAGAGCTGCATGTTGAATCCATTTATGTATAATATGAGCAAGGATTCAAAAAAAACAAATAACAAGTATAGTTAAAGAATGTTGATTTCATACAAGATCATAATTCATTGCATATGATAACGACTCTTTCCATCTATCTACACACATATACAAGCATATATTCCTCCCTTTAGCATTGGGAATAGAAAAAAAACGTATGGTAGGAAGACTCATCACTTTATTACCTTGTTTTCTCCTAGGCTAAGAAGTTTCCATGGATCAAGAATCAAGATGACTACTTCGTTTATGTCGACTATATGGTCTACCTTGTTACAGAGATGTCATATGATTAATAGTAAATCGTTATATTGTGGTTTTTAAAAATATGGCATTTGTAAGAAAATAGCAGCCCCGAGAGATAAGTGCTATATATATATATATATATAAACATGGTATATATCAAATTCTCCCTAGAGGAAAAATCTTGACTTGACTTCACCAAGGGGAAAACTTGAATAAACTATTTGGAAGGCTACCCATTGTCATTGTTTTTTCCTAACTCCACACGTACGGTTAGCATGGAGAAAATATCTAACTCCACTTGGTGTCTCCTTGGGGGCAAGCTGTGAGTTGGGGTTGTTACCCAGTTTCAAACTCCTCTATCTAGGCTCTCTCCTAGTCAAAGCCAAGGGCGGTAGACCCTAAGGAAAATCTAAGGTTTAGTTAGTGCTTCAATAAGCAAGTTCTAGAAGATAAATGAGAAGTTAGCCAAGAGATACATCAACCACTTGAACCATGTAAATACTTCAACAAGTAAATAAGATCACCATGAGCATATAGAGATAACCATTTATGAACAAATATATAAAGCAATGATACCAATATGAAAGATACTTTGCAAGAAATAAAATGATGAGACCAGTGCCAAATAAGTAAACTTGCAAAATGAAATGCTCAAGGGAAGAAATAGTACTTGTAAAGTAAGAACATGCAAGTGAAAAAGATAGCAAGTAAAATGCTTGAGATACAATTGTACTTGAAAGTAAGATTTGCTCACATGAAATATACTTGAAAGTAAAATTGCATCAATAAAATAAGAGATACTTCAAGATAAGCGAGCTTCAATAAAAAATATTTCAAGTACAGGAATGTAAATGCTTGGAAGTAAATTCAAAATATTTGCAAGTATAAAATGCTACTTGAAGATAAATAATGCTTGAAAATGAAACTTGATCAACTATGACATGGGATAACTTCAAGATAGCATATATGTTAAATTTTAGGTATGTTCTATGCTAAGAGCAATTTATTTCAATTTTCACAGTTAGCTCCATATCTTTTCCAGATTAGCAATCACATCAGCGTTAAAATAAACTGCAAATAGAACATAAACATAAATCGTAGAAGACAAGCCAAGACAAGAAGACACAAGATGTGGCGCTAGCTAGGGACAAACCCCAATATGGGGAAACCCTTGATCAATTCTTCTTTTATGTTCTTCAAAGTTCAACACAGAGAGAAAGATTGTACATTTACAACATAAGTCAACACTTCGACTTATCTAGATATGAGCATAGATCATCTCCTATAATGATGATACATGAGATCAATTGAAGACATTTTGCTTCAACTAATTCTCCAAGGTGATGGCTTCACCTAACATAGTGTTGCAGCTTGTGCTCATGTTGCACTCGTCACTATGCTGAACCGAGTCACTGAGTTACTCCCATCTGCTCCCATCATCATGTTGCTCCTTACTAATATGCCCATCATGCTGCATCATCCATCATCATGCTGTCTCATTCATCATCATGCTGTTGGGATCATCATCCTTGCTGCACCTCTGAGATCATCACTACTGCATCAAGAACTTCATTGTTGCTGCAAGGTTCTTGAGAGCATCATTGTTGCACCATGACTTCTCCTTGAGATTATTACTCAGATGATCTCTGCACCTATGAAGATCACGACTGCACATTACTGTAGGATGAGATCATTGTGAGATCATGATCCTAGACACTGATCCTTACCAAAGCTGACTCTCCTTGACTTGGTGACCATTGCTTCTTTCATCATGCTGAGACTGTAATGATCATACTACTTATGATCCTTATCATCTTGACTGCCTCCGAGATATTTATTCATATCAACTATTGACATTGTATGTTTCCCTTTATAGGTATGCCAGGAAGCTCTTGATCAACACTGAAACCTACTTCATCATTGTGGTTATGCCGAGACAGTAGCATATACATATATGAGACTGAGATGACACCCAACGTAATCCTCATTAAGCCGAGACAATGTGCAAAAGAGTAGATTTGCTATAGGTAATTTGAGTCACTGTTGTTCATATCTAAACAGCCACAGGGATACCACCGAGATCTATATGTCAAGACTGATCCTTGTCTGCCGAGATTGTCATCATGAGGATTAGATCTATTCCGAGATTGTATCTAGCCCAAACTTCAACTCACTACAGCGTCCTCACACGAGGTCATTTCTGCTCCATTTATCCGGGATCATGACTGCACCTAAAACCCAAACGAGGTGCAGTCAAATCCTTACTGCGGCTCTACACCTTCATGCGAGATTTCAGAGGTAAATGCGAGATTCTTTCTTTGCGTGAACATGTCTCCTTGACTGCGTGAACAGGTCTCCTTGCTGTGTTTAGATGTCTCCATTGACTGCGTATAAGGTGTCTCCATTGACTGCGTTTTAGTTGTCTCTATTAACTGCGTTTAGATTTCCTCATAAGCCTGTGGCTTACTGCGGCTAGGGCATCATCTACTTAGCCCAGCGTACTCTTAGTGTCTTTCTCCTTCACCAAAAACCCAAAGACGTGGAGAGGAGGAGATCACATGAAGAGTGTGTGTCCCAAATGACTTCAAGTCCTCTCCTATTTATACTAAAACGTAGCTGATGAATAGACATGACTATTGGGCTTCTGAGCCTACACTAGTTGCTGGCCGACACAAATAAATTCATAACTCCATGAATACTTATCGGAATCAGATGATCTTTAGATCAATCCTACACCTCTTGATGAGAGGGATCCAATAAAAATATCAGCTACCATAAATAAGATGACCCACATGGAGTTTGGCCCTAGTTGCCAATTTTAACACTCCCTTTCAACTAGGGAGAAATCCAGCTGCTGATCCATATGTCCAACTGTACTATCTCTGCCATTAGTGCCCTGCACTGCTCTGCTCAGCTCTGCTTTGCTTAGCTCTACTCAGTTCTGCTCAGCTCTGCTCAACCATGAAGAAGAAGAATTGATCGAGAATGTCTCATACCATTCTCCACTGACCCGAAGTCAGTTTCAAAGTATGTACCACTCTCACTAGTCCCAGACTAGTATCATTAATCCCAGATCAATGGAGGTCATCCTAGCATAGGGAGTACTGTAGATACAACGATGCGTCCATCAGTACTACTATGGTCCCTATCCTCATTTCCCTGCTCATTGATCAGATGAGAGGTACTTCCCATGAGTCTTAGACTGCATGGGTAGGATGCCTCGACAGGAGAACTAATCATCCTATCCACAGGAGAACGAGTCATCCTGTCCAGTGGATGCCACGGAGAACTAATCATCTTGGTCTACAGGAGAATGAATCATCCTGTTCCACAATCGCCACGGAGAACGAATCATCCTGGCCCACAGGAGAACTAATCATCCTGTTCCACAATTGCCATGGAGAATGAATCATCCCGGCCCACAAGAGAACTAATCATCCTGTTCAGCGCGCACCACCAAGGGAGGGTGAGTCACCCTGTGGTCGTATGCTGCTCCAATAAGAACCCCAAGCCTCCAAAGCTCCTAGAGCTCAATGTATGCAACATGCAGGACCCTTTTACAAGGGTCTCTCGATGACTCCAAGTCGTTCGGGAAAATCACAGATTTGATCTTTCCCCATGGTTTTGACAAAGTGTAGTGACTTGTACATCATCTTAATGTGATGGAGCCTCCTTGCTCATCGACTTACCATATCCCAGATAAGGCAGTATCTGATGTCTATCTGCTGGAGCAATCATCGAATACGAGATTCCTTAACAAGAGAATCACAGTGGTATTCATCATGTGTACAAACAGCTCACTTAAGAGCTTCTGCAATGCAACTTCACACGAGATCATACTTGTAGCTATGTATTTGGTCTCAGCAGTGCTTATAGCAACCGACTTCTGCTTCCTGCTCATCCATGATATCGAAGTAGAATCCAAAGAGAACCAACACTGAGAAGTGCTCTAGTGATCCTCCACACTACCTGCCCAGTCAACATTCGAATAATCCAGCAGTGTATCCCAATCCATGAGAGATTGTGCCCTGAAGATATCTCAGAAGATTCTTGGCATCAATCCAGTGAGGCTCAATCAAATATGAGCTCACCATGCTAACTGCAAAACATATGTTGGATGGAAGTTCACAAAGAACATCAACGCGAATGAGTTTATGAAACTCAAAGACATTTCCCAAATCTGGTCCAACATCACTACCATATAACTTCTGAAAGTTAAGATCCACGAGGCAGCCATAGGCTTGCAGTTTATCATTCCGCATCCGGAATCCAACTCCCTCTTACTTCTGCAAATGAGAGGGTTTGCACCTGTCAGAAATAGGTCATCCTCATAAGGTGCCGGTATGAGAGGTCTATCATCTACAACCTTCGGGTGACGGTTTGGATTGGTTTCACTCCTAGTGAATCTCAGCTTCATCAGACAACTATCAATCCTTTGATACTAAGCCCGGGGTGTTTTTGCTTCAAGCCATAGAAGGCTTTCTTCCACTTGTATACATGAGATTCCTGATCATCAATATCAAAACCCTCGGGTTGTTTCAAACCTGTGGACCTACTACATGAGGGGAATGGTCCCCTTGTAAGATTTTCCTTCGGTACATCTCAGATATGTACTTTCATGCTCCTTTTGAATTCAGGTGTCCCTGTCACCATCTGACTCACAGACCTTCGGTGCTATGTGTCAATGGACATGGTTCCCAGTGGACTTCCTGCAACCTGATGCAACCCTGAACTCAAAAACATCTTTGAAAATTCTATGTACCTTTCCGTCGATGAGTGCCACCCTGAAACCTTTGACTTCCATCGCTGAAAACGACACCAAGTTCTTCTTGCGATCAGGTACATAAGAGAGATTCTATAAATGAATTGAGTTACCCTCATTTTCTTGAGGGATAACATTGCCTACATCCTTTCCGGGATAGGTGGCATCGGTTCCAAGTATAATCCCACAATTGTTTCCATCTCTACCAAATTAGAGAGTGCACCCATCTATCCGATGAAGTGCCTTGAAGCACTATAATCAATAAGCCAGATTCCCAAAGAATCTAAAGGAGAGGGCCAATACAAGATAACACTTCTTTATCTTATCATAAACAACATTTGATTCTTCATACCTAGGGTTCCTTGCTTTCTTTGAAGAGTCGACCATTTCCTTGATGACATGCATTACCTGTCATTCCTTTCATCATTGAAGATGTCCCAGAATGATTGTTATCTTTATCATATGTGTCTATGCCATTCAAACACTCCTTTGCATAATGGCCGAACCAAGGCATCCGCCTATCCTTCCACCCTTAGATCTGAACTTTCCAATGAAGTGATCTTTAGGTAGGCCATCAGAAACTTCCGCTGCGCTATTCTGATAATATTCTCTGCTTCGACTTCAACCTTGGTGAATTAGAAGAGGGATGAGGAACCCATTGACCCTATTGTCCTGTCCCAACTGTCTTCAGTAATTGCTCTTTCACTCTAGCTTGGGCATTGTCTTCACCTCAGCTTTGATACCATGTTAAATTTTAAGTATGCTCTATGCTAAGAGCAATTTATTTCAATTTTCACAGTTAGCTCCATATCTTTTCCAGATTATCAATCACATCAGCATTAAAATAAACTGCGGATAGAACATAAACATAAATCGCAGAAGACAAGCCGAGACAAGAGGACACAAGATGTGGTGCTAGCCAGGGACAAACCCCAATGTGGGGAAACCCTTGATCAATTCTTCTCTTATGTTCTTCAAAGTTCAGCAAAGAGAGAGAGATAGTACATTTACAACAGAAGTCAACACTTTGACTTATCTAGATATGAGCATAGATCATCTCCTATAATGATGATACATGAGATCAGTTGAAGACATTTTGCTTCAATTGATTCTCCAAGGTGACGACTTCACCTAACATAGTGTTGCAGCTTCTGCTCATGTTGCACCTAGTCACTGAGCTGCTCCCATCTACTCCCATCATCATGCTGCTCCTTACTAATATGCCCATCATGCTGCAGCATTCATCATCATGTTGTCTCATTCATCATCATCTTGTTAGGATCATCATCCTTGCTGCACCTCTCAGATCATCACTACTGCATCAAGAACTACATTACTGCTGCAAGGTTCTTGAGAGCATCATTGCTGCACCATGACTTCTCCTTGAGATTATTATTGAGATGATCTCTCCACCTATGAAGATCACGACTGCACATTACTGTAGGATGAGATCATTGTGAGATCATGATCCTAGACACTGATCCTTGCCAAAGCTGACTCTCCTTGACTTGGTGATCATTGCTTCTTTCATCATGCTGAGACTGTAATGATCATACTACTTATGATCCTTATCATCTTGACTGCCTCTGAGATACTTATTCATATCAACTATTGACACTGTATGTTTCCTTTTACAGGTATGCCGAGAAGCTCTTGATCAACACTGAAACCTACTTCATCATTGTGGTTATGCCGAGACAGTAACATATACATATGTGAGACTGAGATGACACCCAATGTAATCCTCATTAAGCCGAGACAATGTGCAAAAGAGTAGATCTGCTTTAGGTAATCTGAGTTACTGTTGTTCATATCTAAACTGCCACAGGGATACCACCGAGATCTATATGCCGAGACTGATCCTTGTTTATCGAGATTGTCATCATGAGGATTAGATATATTCCGAGATTGTATCTAGCCCAAACTTCAAATCATTGCAGTGTCCTCACACGAGGTCATTTCTGCTCCATTTATCCGTGATCATGACTGCACCTAAAACCCAAATGTGGTGTAGTCAAATCCTTACTGCGGCTCTACACCTTCATGCAAGATTTCAGAGGTAAATGCAAGATTCTTTCTCTACGTGAACATGTCTCCTTGATTGCGTGAATAGGTCTACTTGTTGTGTTTAGATGTCTACGTTGACTGCGTATAAGGTGTCTTCATTGACTACGTTTTAGCTGTCTCTATTGACTGCGTTTAGATTTCCTCATAAGCCTGCGGCTTACTACGGCTAGGGCATCACTACAACTAGGGAATCACCTGCGGCTAGGGCATCACCTGCGGCTAGGGCATCAATTATTGTGGCTAGGGCATCATTTACTGCGGCTAGGGCATCATCTACTTAGCCCAGCGTACTCTTAGTGTCTTTCTCCTTCACCAAAAAACCAAAGACGTAGAGAGGAGGAGATCACATGAATAGTGTGTGTCCCAAATGACTTTAAGTCCTCTCCTATTTATACTAAAATGTAGATGATGAATAAACATGACTATTGGGCTTCTGAGCCTACACAAGTTGCTGGCCGACACAAATAAATTCATAACTCCATGAATACTTATCAGAATCGGATGATCTTTAGATCAATCCTACACCTCTTGATGAGAGGGATCCAATAAAAATATCAACTGCAATAAATAAGATGACCCACATGGAGTTTGGCGCTAGTTGCCAATTTTAACAATAAACATAAGAGATATTGGAATGATTTTATGTGTGATGTAAAGTGCTCTTGGTTTATTTTATTACCTATTTTGAGGTGAAACTTCCTCTCTAGACCTTCACCCTTATAAGGATAGGGATGGTTGCAAGGAGCCTCGAGTGGAGAATATTAGCTTCATTAGTGAGTATCCACCTAGTCTACCAAGTCAATTCACGTGCAAGTGCTCCAACGCTGGACTAAGACAACCCTAAATTGCCAAGTCACGTGTTTAACTTTCTCCAAACTTGGGTAAATGAATATTGAGGAGGGTGTCCTATTTTCTATACAACCAACTTATGTTGGAGGTTGATTTTAGTGAACAAAAATGATCAATTGCAAATACTTCAGATTTGAAGAGTGCTCAAAGAAAATTGCAAATGAAATGAGACAAATTGCAATGAGTTAGTAAGCAATCTAAATCAAATGAAAGCAAAACTATCTATAGAGCATGTAATTGGAAATTAGAAATTTTGCATGTAAATGAAATTAAACTAGCATGAAAGAAGATACTTGCATGGAAATGAGATCAAACTATGAGAGCATTAACATGTAAATGATCAAGTAAAACTTAGCATGTAGTGATAGTCAAGTGAGATAAAGCATAAAATAACCAACTAGCTCAAGATAAAATGCGCGTTAGTGAATGGATAGAGCATGCAACTAGATCATGAAAGTCTCATAAGCATAACATGAACATTAGCATGAAACAAAAGAAAATGTAAGCTAGTCAACTTACGAGAAATGTAAAGGAATGAAAGAGGAAATTACAACAAGCACATTCAAGACCTCCTTTCCCTCAAAATAGAGAGTGATGTGATGCCAAGGGGAAAATCCCCAAGCTCCCAAAGAAAAATAGTTTTTCTTTATTAATGATGTGAGTGCCCTCTTATAGAAATGGACTATTTTGGGAAGTTTTTTACAATATTTTTGAAAAGCAAGACTACTCTTTCCCAAGAGTTACAACGAATGATCAAGAACTACTTTTGAGAAATGTTACAAGAAAACTCTCCTTGAGAGAGACTTGAAAGTCTTGAATGAAAAAATGAAATGTAAAAGTTACAACTCCTCACAACTTGTGAGGCTTTGGAACAAGAAAATGAGTAGCGAAAAGAAGGTGGTAGTCTTGAAGGGTTTGGATGTGAGAAGGCCTCCAATATATGCACTTTAGTTCTCCTTCTCCAATCAAGTTTGCTTCCAAACCTTCTCCAATTCGAATCTATCTCCAAACCCCTATACAACAGCGAGAGGATAAGTTAGCACACAAGAGAAGCAAAAGGCTGAAATATGCAAGGAAAACTTGAGTGCATGTGATGGAAAAAACTTATGGATTAAAAGTTAATTCGAATGCACTTATAATACAACAAATTCCTCCACTAAACCAACTCGCATGAGCTGATTTAATGAATGAAAGTTGGGACTAAGCCAGGGTTGCGGGTGAGAGGCCCCCCCCACTCCCCCCGCAAATCCACTTCCGATTCTCACTCCCTACCTTTTTTCGCAATTTTTTTTTGCAAACACGTTCCAAACGCAATTGTTTTTCAAAGAAACAATAATTTTTTAGTGGGGCAACCTAATGATCAAGCCTATGGCCCTAGTATTGATATGCAATTCATGGTAATGTTAAATTCTTAAAGTAAAAGTGACATTCTCCTTTATCTTTCATTTTCATATAAAGGAGAATGTCATTTTTACTTGAATTTTTAACATTACCATGAAATGACTCAAAATGTTTGAGAGTGGTTACGACCTCATTGGATTTCATATGGAAAAAGCAAAATTTTAATTCTCACTCAAATCCAACAGACTTATCAGTTTTTAAGGATTTCATGATTTGAGGGATTGTAATGTTTCCATTGGATTTTGTCATCTCTGTATGGAAATTGTATTTATTCAAGAGCACCAATCCCTCTATGTACCTTAATGTTAGTAACATTGGTTGTCGAACTCCTCTATCATGACCCTGCTAAAAATGTGCCCATCACTCAAACAAAGCCTTGACTTTACATGCTATGTTTTTTCTATCTTATGTTAATGCTTAGAGGGTGATATTAATGACAAAGAACCCATGATAAGCAATGATTTTGATGATATTTAGGTATTTGTTGTAGCATGATTTTTTGGATGTTAGAGGCAAAGCTTGTGCCAATTGTACAATCTTTGTCGGTTAAGGTGCCTCCCCAATGACTGCAAGCTTAATCACGAACCTCCTGAATCTTGGTGAGGAAGGGATATATGCCTTCACCCTTCTGCATCTTGATGCTTCTCAACTTCTCCTATAAGAACATCTTCCGTTGCTCAGAAGTATCCTGATATAGTTGGTCAAGAGCGTCCCACATCTCCTTAGCAGTGCCTTTGCTAGATATATGTGAAACTATATGGTCTCAAACTTCATCCAGGATCAACTGTTTTGCCTTCGGTATCTCTTTCCTATACTCCTTCAGTTGATCTGTGTTAAGTTATGGTATGTTCTATGCTTATAACAATTTACTTCTTTTTCTTATTATATTCCACCGATTAGCAATCACATGTACGTAAAGTAAAGTGCAGATAGAACATTAAACAATCGACAGAAAACAAGCCAAGACAAGAGACACAAGATGTGGCGGCTAGCCAGGGACAAACCCCACAATGTGTGGGGAAACCCTTTGATCAAATCTTCTTTTATCTTCAATAATTCAGCAGAGAGAAATAGTACAATAAATCTGATTCATATCAGCAGTAGCAAACCCTAGATCAGTAGTATCAGCATTAGCGGCTTCATTATCAAACTAGGGCAGACCATATCTCACAAACCGACCGTCGGATTGACTTCATTCCACCAACAAAAGTTTCGACTTCCAGAGCAGGTTCAGATGAACCTACAGCGCAGTTCAGATGAGGAGATCTTCTAGGCCACGCAAGTCAATCTTTACTTCTGCAGTTGCAACTTCAGTTTCAGCAATTTCCGGCTTCAAACTAGGGCAGTCGATATCTTGCAAACCGTTTGTCGGATTGACTTCATTCCACCACCAAAAGTTGTGGCTTTCAGAGGAGGTTCAGATGAACCTACAGCGCAGTTCCAAAGAGGAGATCTTCTAGGCCACGCAAGTCAATCTTTACTTCTGCAGTTGCAGCTTCAGTTTCAGCAATTTCCGGCTTCAAACTAGGGCAGTCGATATCTTGCAAACCGTTCGTCAGATTGACTTCATTCCACCACCAAAAGTTGTGGCTTTCAGAGGAGGTTCAGATGAACCTACAACACAGTTCCAAAGAGGAGATCTTCTAGGCCACGCAAGTCAATCTTTACTTCTGCAGTTGCAGCTTCAAATTCAACAGCTTCCGGCTTCACATGTGTGAGAGAGAGAGACCCATTTCAGCGCAGTAGAGAAGAGACTCATATCTGCGCAGTAGAGAGAGAGAGATGTGATGAGATGAGTGAGACCAAATGAGGAAAATTCCTCTTATATTTATACACAACGTTGGTGGGTGAATAGATGCGACTGTTAGGCTTCTGAGCCTACATGAGTTGTAGGTCGGCTTGATAATAATTCCATAATCAAAATAAATTCATATCTCCATGAATACTTATCGGAATCGGATGATCTTTATATCAATCCTACACTTCTCGACGAGAGGAATCTAACAAAAGTATTATCAGCCATGAATAATATGACCCACATGAAGTTTTGCCCTGGTTGCCAATTTTAACACTCCCTCTCAACCATGGAGAACTTCATCTGCAATCTGTCTATCGGTCGTTACTGTTCATCCATCAAATGCACTGCCCTGTACAGCCTGACCCTTGCCCTGCTCTGCTCTATTCTGCATGTTTTGCTTTGTCTTGTTCTGCCCTACACTGATCTGTACTGTTTTGCTCTGTTCTGCTCTGCTCTTGCATTGTTCTGTTCTGCTCTGTTTTTGTCCAAATTATGAAGAAGAAGAAAGGATCGAGGATGTATCATACTAACTCAAAGTCAGTCTCAGAGTATGTACCACTGGTCCCAGACCAGTCTCAACCAACCCGAAGTCAGCGTCATAGTGAGTACAACTCCACTGGTCCTAGACCAGTATCATCCTCCACTGACTCAAAGTCAGTCTCAGAGTGTGTATCGTTGGTCCTAGACCAGTCCCAGCCAACCCGAAGTCAACTTCATAGTAAGTACCACTCCTACCACTAGTCCCAGACCAGTATCATTGATCCCAGATCAATGGAGGTCATCCTAGCGTAGGGAGTACAGTAGTTACAACGATGCGTCCATCGGTAATACTATGGTCCCTAACTTCATTTCCCTGCTCATTGATCAGATGAGAGGTACTTCCCATGAGTCCCAGACTGCATGGGTAGGATGCCTCCACAGGAGAACTAATCAATCCTGTCCTCACAGGAGAACACATCAATCCTGCTACAATTGCCATGGAGAACACATCAATCCAGGCCTCACAGGAGAACACATCAATCCTGCTACAATTGCCATGGAGAACACATCAATCCAGGCCTCACAGGAGAACACATCAATCCAGGCCTCACAGGAGAACACATCAATCCTGCTACAATTGCCATGGAGAACACATCAATCCAGGCTGCCATGGAGAACACATCAATCCAGGCCTCACAGGAGAACACATCAATCCTACTACACAGGAGAGCGAATCATCCTATTCCACAAGAGAGCGAATCATCTTGTCCCACAATAGAGCGAATCATCTTGCTCCAGTGTGCACCACCAGGGGAGGGTGAGTCACCCTGTGGTCATATGTTGCTCTAGTAGGAACTGCAAGCCCTCAGAGCTCCCAGAGCTCAATGTATGCAACATGCAGGACCCTTGTACAAGGGTTTCTTGCCGACTCCAAGTCGTTTGGGAAAATCACAAATTAGATCTTTCCTCGGGGCTTTGACAAGGTGTATCAACCTGTACATCATCTTAATGTTATGGAGCTTCATTGCTCATCGACTTACCATATCCCAGATGATGTCTATTTGCTGGAGCAGTTGACGAATACGGGATTCCTCAATAATCGAATCCCACCTCAGGTTGTTACAGAGAATCACAATGGTATCCAATGTAAATCCAAACAGCTCATTGAAGAGCTTTCGCAACCAGACTGCCTCACATGAGGTTATGCTAGCAACGATATATCCTGCTTCGGTGGTGCTCAAAGCCACCGACTTTTGTTTCCTGCTCATCCAGGATATCGAAGCAGATCCCAAGGGGAAACAACACTCGGAAGTGTTCTTACGGTCCTCCACATTGCCTGCCCAGTCAGCATCTGTGTATCCAAATAGTCTCACATCTCTGGTAGTGTATCTTAATCCATGAGAGATTGTGTCCTGAAGACATCTCAGAAGATTCCTGGCATCAATCCAGTGAGGCTCAACCAAATATGAGCTCACAATGCTAACTGCAAAACATATGTTCGGACGCAGGTTCACCAAGAACATCAATGCGAATGAGTTTTTGAAATTCAGAGGCATTTCCCAAGTCTGGTCCGACATCACTACCATATAACTTCTAAAAGTTAAGATCCTCGAGGTAGTCACAGGCTTGCAGTCCATCATACCGAATCTTTCCAATATATTTACCACATATTTTCCTTGAAATAGGAAAATTTCCCTTGGCTTCTGCCACACTTCAAGTCCTTGGTCCTTCATTTCAAATTCAGAAGCCATCTCCCTCTTACATTTGTGAATGAGAGGGTTTGCACTTTTTTAAGTTATGGTATGTTCTATGCTTATAACAGTTTACTTCTTTTTCTTATTATATTCCACCGATTAGCAATCACATGTACATAAAGTAAAGTGCAGATAGAACATTAAACGATCGACAGAAAACAAGCCAAGACAAGAGACACAAGATGTGGCGGCTAGCCAGGGACAAACCCCACAATGTGTGGGGAAACCCTTTGATCAAATCTTCTTTTATCTTCAATAATTCAGCAGAGAGAAATAGTACAATAAATCTGATTCATATCAGCAGTAGCAAACCCTAGATCAGTAGCATCAGCGTTAGCGACTTCATTATCAAACTAGGGCAGACCATATCTCACAAACCGACAGTCGGATTGACTTCATTCCACCACCAAAAGTTTCGGCTTCCAGAGGAGGTTCAAATGAACCTACAACGCAGTTCAGATGAGGAGATCTTCTAGGCCACGCAAGTCAATCTTTACTTCTGCAGTTGCAGCTTCAGTTTCAGCAGTTTCCGGCTTCAAACTAGGGCAGTCGATATCTTGCAAACCATTCGTCGGATTGACTTCATTCCACCACCAAAAGTTGCGGCTTTCAAAGGAGGTTCAGATGAACCTACAGCGCAGTTCCAAAGAGATCTTCTAGGCCACGCAAGTCAATCTTTACTTCTGCAGTTGCAGCTTCAGTTTCACCAGTTTTCGGCTTCAAACTAGGGCAGTCGATATCTTGCAAACCGTTCGTCGGATTGACTTCATTCCACCACCAAAAGTTGCGGCTTTCAAAGGAGGTTCAGATGAACCTACAATGCAGTTCCAAAGAGGAGATCTTCTAGGCCATGCAAGTCAATCTTTACTTCTGCAGTTGCAGCTTCAAATTCAACAGCTTCCGGCTTCACATGTTTGAGAGAGAGAGACCCATTTCAGCGCAGTAGAGAAGAGACTCATATCTGCGCAGTAGAGAGAGAGATCTGATGAGATGAGTGAGTCTAAATGAGGAAAAACCCTCTTATATTTATACACAACGTTGGTGGGTGAATAGATGCGACTGTTGGGCTTCTGAGCCTACATGAGTTGTAGGTCGGCTTGATAATAATTCCATAATCAAAATAAATTCATATCTCCATGAATACTGATCGGAATTGGATGATCTTTATATCAATCCTACACCTCTCGACGAGAGGAATATAATAAAAATATTATTAGCCATGAATAAGATGACCCACATGAAGTTTTGCCCTGGTTGCCAATTTTAACACTCCCTCTCAACCATGGAGAACTTCATCTGCAATCTGTCTATCGGTCGTTACTATTCATCCATCAAATGCACTGCCTTGTACAGCCTAAACCTTGCCCTGCTCTGCTCTATTTTGCCTTTTCTGCTTTGTCTTGTTCTGCCCTGCACTGATCTGTACTATTTTGTTCTGTTTTGCTCTGCTCTTGCATTGTTCTGTTCTACTCTGCTTTTGTCCGAATTATGAAGAAGAAGAAAGGATCGAGGATGTATCATACTGACTCAAAGTCAGTCTCAGAGTATGTACCACTGGTCCCAGACCAGTCTCAACCAACCCAAAGTCAGCGTCATAGTGAGTACAACTCCAATGGTCCCAGACCAATATCATCCTCCACTGACTCAAAGTCAGTCTCAGAGTATGTACCACTGATCCCAGACCAGTCTCAACCGACCCGAAGTCAGCGTCATAGTATGGTACAACTCCTACCACTGGTCCCAGACCAGTGTCATTGATCCCAGATCAATGGTGGTCATCCTAGCGTAGGGAGTATGGTAGTTACAACGATGCGCCCATCGGTACTACTATGGTCCCTAACTTCATTTCCCTGCTCATTGATCAGATGAGAGGTACTTCCCATGAGTCCCAAACTGCATGGGTAGGATGCCTCGACAGGAGAACTAATCAATCCTGTCCTCACAGGAGAACACATCAATCCTGCTACAATTGCCATGGAGAACACATCAATCCAAACCTCACAGGAGAACACATCAATCCTGCTACAATTGCCATGGAGAACACATCAATCCAGGCTGCATGGAGAACACATCAATCCAGGCCTCACAGGAGAACTAATCATCCTGCTACACAGGAGAGCGAATCATCCTGTTCCACAAGAGAGCGAATCATCTTGTCCCACAAGAGAGCGAATCATCTTGTTCCTGTGTGCACCACCAAGGGAGGGTGAGTCACCCTGTGGTCATATGTTGCTTCAGTAGGAACCGCAAGCCCTCAGAGCTCCCAGAGCTCAATGTATGCAACATGCAGGGCCCTTGTACAAGGGTTTCTTGCCGACTCCAAGTCGTTTGGGAAAATCACATATTAGATCTTTCCTCAGGGCTTTGACAAGGTGTATCAACCTGTACATCATCTTAATGTGATGGAGCTTCCTTGCTCATCGACTTACCATATCCCAGATGATGTCTATCTGCTGGAGCAATTGACGAATACGGAATTCCTCAATAATCAAATCCCACCTCTGGTTGTTACAGAGAATCACAGTGGTATCCATTGTAAATCCAAACAGCTCACTGAAGAGCTTTCACAACCAGATTGCCTCACACGAGGTTATGCTAGCAACAATATATCCTGCTTCAGCAGTGCTCAAAGCCACCGACTTCTGCTTCCTGCTCATCCAGGATATCGAAGCAGATCCCAAGATGAAACAGTACCCGGAAGTGCTCTTACGGTCCACGACAATGCTTGCCCAATCAACATCAGTCTATCCAAGTAGTCTCACATCTCTGGCAGTGTATCTTAATCCATGAGAGATTGTGTCCTGAAGACATCTCAGAAGATTCCTGGCATCAATCCAGTGAGGTTCAACCAAATATGAGCTCACAATGCTAACTGCAAAACATATGTTCGGACGGAGGTTCACCAAGAACATCAATGCGAATGAGTTTTTGAAACTCAGAGGCATTTCCCAAGTCTGGTCCGACATCACTACCATATAACTTCTAAAAGTTAAGATCCTCGAGGTAGTCACAAGCTTGCAGTCCATCATACCGAATCTTTCCAATATATTTACCACATATTTTCCTTGAGATAGGAAAATTTCCCTTGGCTTCTGCCACACTTCAAGTCCTTGGTCCTTCATTTCAAATTCAGAGGCCAGCTCCCTCTTACATTTGTGAATGAGAGGGTGTGCACCTGTTAGAAAGAGGTCATCCACATACAATACCAGTATGAGAGGCTTGTCATCTTCAACCTTAAAGTAAAGGTTAGGATTGGCTTCACTCCTAGTGAATCCCAGCTTCATCAAGTAGCTATCGATCCTCTCATACCATGCTCGGGGTGCTTGCTTCAGCCCATAGAGAGCTTTCTTCAACCTGCATACATGAGATTTTCGATCATAAATCTCAAATCTTTCGGGTTGCTCCACGTAGACCTCTTCTTTGATCGAGCCATGCAAGAACGCAGTCTTGACATCTATCTGATGTAGGTTCCATCCTTGTGAAGCGGCAAGGGCTATGATCGAGCGGATGGTCGTATATCTGGCAACAGATGCAAATATCTCATCATAGTCTATACTTTCGTTTTGGGAGAAACCTCGAGCAAAAAAACGAGCCTTATACTTTTACGTGCTTCCATCTGCTGCATGTTTTATCTTGTAAAGCCATTTGGAAGTAACAACAATCTTGTCCTGGGGTCTGGGAACTACTTCCCAAACATCATTCTTTATGATAGACTCATATTCTTCGGTCATAGCATCCTTCCATACTTGATGCTTGACGGCATCTGAGAATGACGAAGGCTCATTTTGTATGATCGTGCTCATGATGGTCAGGTATCCTTGATACCTATGGGTTTCTTACTTTCACGAAAGGTTCCTCGGGGTGTAGCATGTCCTTCAGCATCATCAAGTAACCCCATAAGCCATGAAGGCCTCTTCCTAGAAGAGGAAGGCTCATATGGAGGAGGATCAATCAGATCCATGGGTTCTTCTACATCAGGCATTGATTCATCATCCTTTTCTTTCGATTCCCTGGTGTCGGCTTCTTGAGAGCTCCTCAAAGTCGGAAGATTGATCACCTTGCTGAGAGCCATATCTTCGTCAAAGGTGACATCATGACTAATTATGACTTCCCTTTGACCGACTACATAGATTCTATAGCCTTTAGTATTTTCACCATAGCCCACGAAAATTCCCTTCTTTCCAGATGCTCCCAATTTATTTCTTTTCTCTTTCGGCACATGAAAGTATACAAGGCTTCCAAAAATTTTAAAATGAGAAACATCAGGTTTCTTACCGGTGAATTTTTCTTCAGGAGTCTTGGAACCCAATTCTTGATGAGGGCATCGATTTTGTACATATATGGCAGTTTTTGCAGCTTCAGCCCATAGAAACTTAGGAAGACTTTGATCATGTAGCATGGCCCGGACAGCTTCCATAATTGTGCGGTTCTTCCTTTCTGCCACACCATTTTGTTCAGGAGTATATGGTGTAGTAGTCTCCCTCTTGATGCCAGCCTCTTTACAAAAATCATGGAACTCATTAGATTCATATTCAGTCCCATTGTCAGTTCTTAAGATCTTGATCTTCTTTTCGGTTTGATTCTCGATTCAGGCTTTGAAGTGTCGGAACCAAGGGAACACTTCATCCTTCTTTTTCAAGAAGTATATCCAGGTCTTTCGAGAATGGTCATCTGTCCTCTTTTTTGATTTCCCGCATTCCTTTTTCCTTTGTTGTTGAATTTTCCATTCCTTCGATTACCATGAGAGGGATTTTGATCATCGTCACAGTGAGAGTCCTTTCTATCAGGGCATTCCCTTGCATAGTGACCTGCTTTATTGCAAATGAAACATCGTCCTTTTCTTCCACCCTTAAATCCAGCCTTTCTTTTCGATTTAGACCCAGAATTATTTCTTTTCTTAGCATGAGAAGAAAAAGCAGCAGGAGGACCTTTAGGCAAGGGCATTTCCTGCTCTTCTACCCTTGTTTGTTCTTGAATGCATCTAGCCATTAATTCCTCGAAACTAGGAATTACATTATTGTTCAGAAGAGTAGTCCTGAACACATACCATTCAGATGGTAATCCTCCGAGAGTTGTGAGTGCCATTTCTCTGTCAGTAATGGTTTCCCTAATAGATAGGAGATCGTTCTTGATCTCGGTGATTCTTAAGAAGTACGCTTGCATACTTTCATCTTTACCCTTCTTGATTTCCCTCAACTTATTTCTAAGAAACAAAACTTGATTTGCATCATTAACTTTAAATAAACTCACCAGTCTGTCGTAGATTTCCTTGGAGGTGTCTAGATCGGAGATGTAGGCCACCAAGCGCTTGTCGATAGAGTCCCGGATGATCTTCTTTGTTTTGACTTCTCCATTTTTGCATTTGTTCCAGGCAGCAACAGATGCATTTGATGAAGGCTCAACAATATTGCCTCTTACATGGTCCAGCACTCCTTGATCTTCAAGGGTTAGATCGATAGACATCTTCCATCCGTGATAGTCAGTTTTCTCACGGAGCTTGTCTTCCGCAAGAAAGAGTGTTGAGGACCCCATAGTTCTTTTACGATAGCCTTGCCAATCTTCTCTTCAATGAGTGCTCTTGCTCTTGCTCGGGCTTTGTCTTCACCTTAGCTTTGATACCATGTTAAGTTATGGTATGTTCTATGCTTATAACAGTTTACTTATTTTTCTTATTATATTCCACCGATTAGCAATCACATGTACATAAAGTAAAGTGCAGATAGAACATTAAACGATCGACAGAAAACAAGCCAAGACAAGAGACACAAGATGTGGCGGCTAGCCAGGGACAAACCCCACAATGTGTGGGGAAACCCTTTGATCAAATCTTCTTTTATCTTCAATAATTCAGCAGAGAGAAATAGTACAATAAATCTGATTCATATCAGCAATAGCAAAGCCTAGATCAGTAGCATCAGCATTAGCGGCTTCATTATCAAACTAGGGCAGACCATATCTCACAAACCGACAGTCGGATTGACTTCATTCCACCACCAAAAGTTTCGGCTTCCAGAGGAGGTTCAGATGAGCAGTTCAGATGAGGAGATCTTCTAGGCCACGCAAGTCAATCCTTACTTCTGCAGTTGCAGCTTCAGTTTCAGCAGTTTCCGGCTTCAAAATAGGTCAGTCGATATCTTGCAAACCGTTCGTCGGATTGACTTCATTCCACCACCAAAAGTTACGGCTTTCAAAGGAGGTTCAGATGAACCTACAACGCAGTTTCAAATAGGAGATCTTCTAGGCCACGCAAGTCAATCTTTACTTCTGCAGTTGCAGCTTCAGTTTCAGCAGTTTCCGGCTTCAAACTAGGGCAGTCGATATCTTGCAAACCGTTCGTCGGATTGACTTCATTCCACCACCAAAAATTGCGGCTTTCAAAGGAGGTTCAGATGAACCTACAGCGCAGTTCCAAAGAGGAGATCTTCTAGGCCACGCAAGTCAATCTTTACTTCTGCAGTTGCAGCTTCAAATTCAACAGCTTCCGGCTTCACATGTTTGAGAGAGAGAGACCCATTTCAGCGCAGTAGAGAAAAGACTCATATCTACGCAGTAGAGAGAGAGATGTGATGAGATGAGTGAGTCTAAATGAGGAAAAGCCCTCTTATATTTATACACAACGTTGGTGGGTGAATAGATGCGACTGTTGGGCTTCTGAGCCTACATGAGTTGTAAGTCGGCTTGATAATAATTCCATAATCAAAATAAATTCATATATCCATGAATACTTATCGGAATTGGATGATCTTTATATCAATCCTACACCTCTCGACAAGAGAAATCTAATAAAAATATTATTAGCCATGAATAAGATGACCCACATGAAGTTTTGCCCTGGTTGCCAATTTTAACACACTTGTTAGAAAGGGGTCATCCACATACAACACCAGTATGAGAGGCTTGTCATCTTCAACCTTAAAGTAAAGGTTAGGATCAGCTTCACTCCTAGTGAATCCCAGCTTCATCAAGTAGCTATCGATCCTCTCATACCATGCTCGGGGTGGTTGCTTCAGCCCATAGAGAGCCTTCTTCAACCTGCATACATGAGATTTTCAATCATAAATCTCAAATCCTTTAGGTTACTCCACATAAACCTCTTCTTTGATAGAACCATGCAAGAACGCGGTCTTGACATCCATCTGATGTAGGTTCCATCCTTGTGAAGTGGCAAGGGCTATGATCGAGCGGATGGTCGTATATCTGGCAACAGGTGCAAATATCTCATCATAGTCTATACCTTCCTTTTGGGAGAAACCTCGAGCAACAAAACGAGCCTTATACTTTTCCGTGCTTCCATCTGCTGCATGCTTTATCTTGTAAGGCCATTTGGAAGTAACAACAGTCTTGTCCTGGGGTCTGGGAACTACTTCCCAAACATCATTCTTTATGATAGACTCATATTCTTCGGTCATAGCATCCTTCCATGATGCTTGACGGCATCTGAGAATGATGAAGGCTCATTTTGTATGATCGTGCTCATGATGGTCAGGTATCCTTGATACCTATTAAGTTTCTTACTTTGATGGAAGGTTCCTTAGGGTGCAGCATGTCCTTCAGCATCATCAAGTAACCCCTTAAGCCATGAAGGCCTCTTCCTAGAAGAGGAAGGCTCACTTGGAGGAGGATCAATCGGATCCATGGGTTCTTCTACATCAGGCATTGATTCATCATCCTTTTCTTTCGGTTCCCTGGTGTCGGCTTCTTGAGAGCTCCTCAAAGTTGGAAGATTGATCAGCTTGCTGAGAGCCATATCTTCGTCAAAGGTGACATCATGACTAATTATGACTTCCCTTTGACTGGCTACATAGATTCTATAGCCTTTAGTATTTTCAACATAGCCCACGAAAATTCCCTTCTTTCCAGATGCTTCCAATTCATTTCTTTTCTCTTTCGGCACATGAAAGTATACAGGGCTTCCAAAAATTTTAAAATGAGAAACATCAGGTTTCTTACCGGTCAATTTTTCTTCAGGAGTCTTGGAACCCAATGCTTGATGAGGGCATCGATTTTGTACATATACGGCGGTGATTGTAGTTTCAGCCCATAGAAACTTTGAAAGTCTTTGATCATGTAGCATGGCCCAGACAGCTTCCATCATCGTGCAGTTCTTCCTTCCCACCACACCATTCTGCTCAGGAGTATGTGGTGTAGTAGTCTCCCTCTTAATGCCAACCTCAGGTATGCCTGGGTGAACCAATTGTAATATATCGGAGGTCTTGCTTTGGCTTGAGGGGAATGGTCCCCTTTTGAGATTTCCTTTGGCACATCCCGGACATACACCTTCTTTCTCTACTTGGAATTCGTGCATCCCTGTTACCATCTGTCTTACATCGGGTAGAGCTTTCTAATGAAGGTGGGCAAACCTCCGATGCCAAAGTTCGGACTAAAGAGTTGTGTCACAAGACATGACACCTAGCGGACTTCCATCGACCTGATATAATGAATCAACACTAAACCCAAGAGTAAAGGCATCTTTAACATTATTTTTCCATATACATACCTTGCCATTGCTGAAGGTTACCTTGTAGCCTTTGTCTTCCATTGCCAAGATGGACACTAGGTTCCTTTTGAGGTCAGGTGCATTTAATACATCCTAGAATTTCTAGCCTTCTTGAATGCTTGTCCTCTTCCTTGATTCCCAGCTCTCCTCTTACCTTTGCTGTTGAATTTGTCATTCCTTTGATTGCCATCAGAGGGATTTCGAGTTGCACCACTGCATACTGTACCATGCTTCTCTAATCATGATTATCATCATGTTGCCCATGTCCATGATTTTATCCATCATAATGCTGCTCAAAATAGTGTGCATCATCATCATGCTATCCTATATGTCCATGATCTCATGTTGCCCTTTATCGCAAATGTAACATCGTCATTTTCTTCTAGCCTTAGGTCCAGCCTTTCCTTTTGATTTAGTCCCGAAATTATTTCTTTTCTTTGCATGAGAAGAAAAGGCAGCAGGAGGACCTTTAGGCATGGGCATTTCTTGCACTTCTTCCCTTGTTTCTTCTTGAATGCATCTAGCCATTAATTCCTCGAAACCAGGAATTACATTATAGTTTAAAAGAATAGTCCTGAACACATACCATTCAAATGGCAATCCTCCAAGAGTTGTGAGTGTCATTTCTCTGTCAGTAATAGTTTCCCCAATAGATAGGAGATCGTTCTTGATCTCAGTGATTCTTAAGAAGTATGCTTGCATACTTTCATCTTTACCCTTCTTGATTTCCCTCATCTTATTTCTAAGAAACAAAACTTGATTTGCATCATTAACTTTAAATAAACTCACCAGTCTATCGTAGATTTCCTTGGAGGTGTCCAGTTCAGAGATGTAGGCCACCAAGTGCTTGTCGATAGAGTCCCGGATGATCTTCTATTGTTTTGATTTCTCCATTTTTTTCATTTGTTCCAGGCAGCAGCAGATGCATTTGATGGAGGCTCAACAATATTGCCTCTCACACTCCTTGATTCTCAAGGGTTAGATCGATAGACATCTTCCATCCGTGATAGTCAGCTTTCTCACGGAGCTTGTCTTCGGTATGAAAGAGTGTTGAGGACCCCATAGTTCTTTTGGGATAGCCTTGCCAATCTTCTCTTCAATGATTGCTCTTGCTCTTGCTCGAGCTTTGTCTTCACCTCAGCTCTAATACCATGTTAAGTTATGGTATGTTCTATGCTTATAACAGTTTACTTCTTTTTCTTATTATATTCCACCGATTAGCAATCACATGTACATAAAGTAAAGTGCAGATAGAACATTAAACGATCGACAGAAAACAAGCCAAGACAAGAGACACAAGATGTGGCGGCTAGCCAGGGACAAACCCCACAATGTGTGGGGAAACCCTTTGATCAAATCTTCTTTTATCTTCAATAATTCAGCAGAGAGAAATAGTACAATAAATCTGATTCATATCAGCAGTAGCAAACCCTAGATCAGTAGTATCAGCATTAGCGGCTTCATTATCAAACTAGGGCAGACCATATCTCACAAACCGACCGTCGGATTGACTTCATTCCACCAACAAAAGTTTCGGCTTCCAGAGGAGGTTCAGATGAACCTACAGCGCAGTTCAGATGAGGAGATCTTCTAGGCCACGCAAGTCAATCTTTACTTCAGCAGTTGCAGCTTCAGTTTCAGCAATTTCCGGCTTCAAACTAGGGCAGTCGATATCTTGCAAACCGTTCGTCAGATTGACTTCATTCCACCGCCAAAAGTTGTGGCTTTCAGAGGAGGTTCAGATGAACCTACAGCGCAGTTCCAAAGAGGAAATCTTCTAGGCCACGCAAGTCAATCTTTACTTCTGCAGTTGCAGCTTCAGTTTCAGCAATTTCCGGCTTCAAACTAGGGCAGTCGATATCTTGCAAACCGTTCGTCGGATTGACTTCATTCCACCACCAAAAGTTGTGGCTTTCAGAGGAGGTTCAGATGAACCTACAGCGCAGTTCCAAAGAGGAGATCTTCTAGGCCACGCAAGTCAATCTTTACTTCTGCAGTTGCAGCTTCAAATTCAACAGCTTCCAACTTCACATGTGTGAGGGAGAGAGACCCATTTCAGCGCAGTAGAGAAGAGACTCATATCTGCGCAGTAGAGAGAGAGAGATGTGATGAGATGAGTGAGACCAAATGAGGAAAAGTCCTCTTATATTTATACGCAACGTTGGTGGGTGAATAGATGCGACTGTTGGGCTTCTGAGCCTACATGAGTTGTAGGTCGGCTTGATGATAATTCCATAATCAAAATAAATTCATATCTCCATGAATACTTATCGGAATCGGATGATCTTTATATCAATCCTACACCTCTCGACGAAAGGAATCTAATAAAAATATTATCAGCCATGAATAAGATAACCCACATGAAGTTTTTCCCTGGTTGCCAATTTAGGTGCCTCCCCAATGACTGCAAGTTGAATCACGAACCTCCTGAATCTTGGTGAGGAAGGGATATATGCCTTCACCCTTCTGCATCTTGATGCTTCTCAACTTCTCCTATAAGAACATCTTCCGTTGCTCATAAGTATCCTGATATAGTTGGTCAAGAGCGTCCCACATCTCCTTAGCAGTGCCTTTACTAGATATATGTGAAACTATATGGTCTCAAACTTCATCCAGGATCAACTGTTTTGCCTTCGGTATCTCTTTCCTATACTCCTTCAGTTGATCTGCATCTCGGGGAACTGCCACCACATTATCCACATAGGCTTTCAGGCCATATTCATCCAGCAGTAAGGGCATCCTAGCCTTCTAGATGACAAAGTTGGAGGCTCCCTCGAACCTATCCAGATCTCTAAGCCTAGCTATGGCCATCTCTGAATCTGATAAAAAATCTCCCTCTTCCTCTGCTTTGTTGTTGAATCTGCTATTCGCACTCCCATCAAGAATGAGAAAAACTACCTGCAGCAACTGTCGACTATAACTGGGAAAATCAGATTTCTGGGCTAGAAACTTTGTTAAAATTGGCAACTAGGGCCAAACTCCAAGTGGGTCATCTTATTTATGGCAGTTGATATTTTTCTTAGGTCCCTCTCATCGAGAGGTGTAGGATTGATCTAAAGGTCATCTGATTCCAATAAGTATTCATGGAGAGATGAATTTATTTGTGGTATGGGACAATTTGTCAAGGTTGGCCAGCAACCAAATAACCCCCATGTGTGCTCAACGTTTTAGTATAAAAGGAGGTGACTTGATAGTCATTTGTACACACACTTCACTCTTGATTTCTGTCCACTTGTTTTGGGTTTTAGTGGAAGACAAGTCTAAGAGGAGGAAGCCCTAAACACAGGTCTAGAAGGAGACCCTATTCGTAGTAAAAGAAGTATGCCCTAGCCACAGGTCTTGTGAAGGTTTGGCCGCAGTTCAAAGGGAGATATAGCACGATGAAGGAGGCCTAACAGTTGTCCCTAAACGCAGTCTTATCATACCCTAGATGCCCTAATCTATACGTTGTTTGAGACAACCCTTAGATGTTGGAAAAGAGATACCCTAAACGCAGTAAAGAGGTTCCCTAAATTGTTGTCTAAAGGATGCCCTAAGTAGCAAAGAAGGCAGGGATAACGTGGGTGTCTTAGGGTTATTGGAGCCTCTTGGTGACTGCGTGGAGGGTAGTTCTATGCTACAGCCAAGCCGAGTTTGAAAAAGGTAACAGGCAAGTCTGTGAGGGCAGAAAGAGGTAAGGTATCACTATTTTGGAGGGTTGTCAGGGTGCCATAGAGATCTATGGTAGGTCGTAGGCCTAGCCACTACAAAACAGGGCTGCGTGTAGGCTTGAGAGGCTGCCATATGCCTAAAGAAACAACATATGGAGGCAACACTTTACCTTGACTAGGCCACAGTTATTTGGAGGTTGTTTGTGTGGGTTGATAAGGATTGTTGCAGCATGCACATGCCCTAACCAGGAACAACAATACAACAGTATTGCAACAATGATCGTGTAGAGTGTTGGATCAAAGTTTTGACGCAGTCAACCCTAATCCTATACAGACTTGGAGCAGCATAGCAGGATGTATAGTGCACATAGGAGCAACAATGAGTACATGTTGTACAGTGCAACATAGTGCACATAGGAGCAACAATGCATAACATGATGTACAGTGCAGCATATGATGGTGCAGCATGGTGTAGATCAGTGTTGCTGGACATTGGAGCAGCAATGGGACAACATGGTAATGATGGGCATATAGCAGCAGCGAGAATGCATACAGCAGCAGGATGATGAGGTATTGCAACATCAGGATGATGAGGTATTGCAGCAGCAAGATGATGAGGTATTGCAGCATGCATTTGGGTGCAACATAGTGCAATGAAGAGCTCAGCATAGTGTAGCAATACAATGATGGGTACAGTCATGATTAGTGAAGCATGATGAGATGTAGCATAGTGATGATGGGTGCAGCATGGTGCAGCACAATGAGGTGCAACATGATGATGAGGTGCAGCACAATGATAGGTTCAACATGGTGATGGAGTCACCTTGGAGAATTAGTTGAAGCAACATGTCTTCAACTGAGTTCAGCTACCTCATGTATCATCTTCTTAGAGATGATCTATGCTCTTATTTAGATAAGTCAAAGTGTTGACTTATGTTGTATATGTACTATCTCTCTCTCTCTTTGCTGAACTATTGAAGAACATATAAGAAGAATTGATCAAGCCACATTAGGGTTTGTCCCTGGCTAGCCCTACATCTTGTGTCCTCTTGTCTTGGTTTGTCTTCAGCGATTTATGTTTATGTTCTATTTGCAATTTACTATTATGCTGATGTGATTGCGAATCTAGAAAAGATATTGAGCTAACTGTGAAAATTGAAATAAATTGCTCTAAGCATAGAACATACCTAAAATTTAACAAACTCCCTGAGAGAAATTCTCTGTGTGTGCACTTTCTCTTCCACCCAACATTGATTCAGCTGCAAAACCCTTCTACACCCAAGCAAGGAATCTGCTGAGCGATATTCTGAGCTACAGTTGCCCTTCTGCCTACTAGAATCCCTCGAACTAGCAAGCCAATTTTTCTGCCAACCTGCACTGAAAAATTGAATTGCTCAAACAATTCGCACTGCCTGGCTAGGCTCTGTGCAACCCTAAGAAAATTTCTCCTGCTACTCCCTCTGAACAACGAATTTCTGCTTTGCTTCTGAGCTTCCCATCTGATCAAAATCGCTCTGATACCATGTGAAAATTTCAACTATCGCAGGAACTGGAAATTATTCTTCTAATTGTAAATTAATTAATAGTTTATTTGCTACGACAAATATTGAATAAATCACATTGCAACCTTCACAAATAAAAATACTGCAGAAGATCAACTAGAAACTAAGAAAATACTGGCACACACACAAAAATATGACACTATTGTTTTTGGACAAAAGTCCCCAGAAAAAACCAACTTGGGAAAACCGGTGCAGCCACTGAAGGTTTAAATTATCAAGCAGTAATGAAATAATCCGAGTACAATCTGGATGTCGAAAACTAGAAATCATGCACACAACATACTGGGCAAAAATCTAGTGAGGAATTTTTCTCATCCCACAAGCAATCTGGTATTGAAGACTGGCCTCTAAAACCCCTCCACGAATTTCCCTATGTCATCCTCTGTGTAGGCACAAATCCATATGGCTAGATCTCACACTGAGTTGCCTCTTCAACTTGCCACTAACTCTGAACAGTGAAAATGTTTCTCCCGGCCTATGCGAAATTTTCCTGCCTTGGGAACTTTGAAACGACTTCCCAAATTTGCAAATAGAACTGCCTTTTAGAGGCTTCTACGCAACCCTTGCGCATCCTCTCTGTAGTTGTCTCTGCCTCTCTGCAAAGTACTCTTCGAAACTAGAAAATATTCCTTCATATCACTATCCCTATCCCTCTCTATCTCTGCTTCCCTTCTTTGGCTCGAACTCTTATGGCAACTACTACTGCTCTCTGGGAAATCAATTGCCCAAGGAAATCGATCTCAAGTGTGTGTTCTCCATCTACCCATCGACTTCTTCTTATAATCTTATGTTGGGACTCCAATGGCCAAGATTAAAATTTTATCAAGGACAAAGATTATTCCCTAGTCGATTCGTGTGAGTTTCTAGATGATTCACACCTTTCTTAATTAATATTGATTAATTAAACCCTTTTCCTAAGTTTAGACTTAGGAAATCATCCATAAAAGATTTATGGGTTATGGAGAACTCCTGTGTTTTAGCCTCTCCACAAAGTTTCGGCATTACAACACCTCCGATGCTACAAAAGCTAACAAAAGTAAGGTTGCGGGAACTCAATACAAATACTTCAATGATTTCAGCCGAATGTATATGTTTGTTGCTTCATCACTCAAGACAAATGTTGAATGCTACAAATGCCATAACTATGGACACATATTTTGTTTTTCCACAATAATGGAATCTAGGTTAGAGTCTTAGAATTGCTGACACTACCAATCCAAATATCACAACAAACTACTTTGCACAGTGGAATATAAACAACAATAAATCAACACATGCACAATTATAGAAAACCTTTTACAATTTTAACAACCCGATTTCGTTATATTAACAAACTCTAATATACAATTGTTTAGGGCTCCTGTACCATGGATAATGGCCCTCATATATCCACTAATACAAGGAATACAAACTAGGGCTTTGTTGTCAACAAATATGACAACCAAACTGCCCTGAACAAGATACACTAATGGTCTAGTTGATGTAGTGCACAATCATAGCTCCTCTTGTCGTACCCTGAACACAACTTCTAGTCCATCTACTCCCAATCTGCAACTCTGCCTTTATCAATGGTCTTGCTCCTTTAGGTCACTGAACATGACCCATAAATCTGCCCTCTAGTTGATCATTTGTCTATCAATGCATCAACACTTCGGGTCTTCTGTTGAGTTGTTCACAACTCCATTTGTGAACAACTCTCAATTGCCCACTGCTGCTCCTCAGCTCCTTTGGGACTTCTTCCCTCTAATGCCTTCTTGTGATGCTCCAATGAAGACAAATTTTGGGCTAGAGGGTTGCCACCTATTGCTGTCAAATATCCTTCTTCAACAATGAACCTGGGATGGTCAAACTGCTCCCTTTGACCTCTTTCTTTAGTCCTTCAAAGATTAGTCCCTGAGCATCCAAATCCGCCTCTCCTAGCAGTCCTCTCTGTCCTTCAAGGGACTGCACTGGTTAGGGCACACATGTAGCTTATGCTAGCCCTTCAACTGTGGTTTAATCACCTTCAAAAGTCTGCAGTCTCCTTCCCTTTACAAGCCTCTGCAATCTGCCGCCTTAGAAAATTGCGACAACCACCTGTTTAGGCCTTTACGACCCTCTCAAACAACACTATAGTGGCTCGACCCTATCTCCTCAAGTCACTGTGCTTCTTGGCCTATACAAACAGAAAGATCCTCCACAGAAAGATGCACAGAACTACTCCTCCCTTGCTCTGTCTGATCTGTGTCCTACTCGGCTTAGACAGTCATGAAAGATGAGCCCAAAACAGATCTATCTCTCCTCTTCAATAAGCTCCTAAGTTTTGCGGCCAAGGCAAATGTATTCCTCCTATCTGAGTTGCTCTTGTGTTGCACTTGGATGTCCCTCTAAGCCTCAATGACTTCCTTTACTTATATGCTTCTCTTTGGGCTTGAACAATCTGTCATGAGGGCTACTTCTACCCTAGCCGACTTGTCTTTTCTTGTGCAAGCCCAACTGTCACACAAATAAATTATTATCTTACAAACTACATGTCCTTTCTTGGTGTTTTTTGTGTCCCCTAGCTCCTTTTGGGTCCTCTACAATCTCCAAGGGCTACATGTCCAAAACTCCTAGTGGTTTCACACCCAGAAGCTTGGGAACAAAGACCAAATCTTGGGTTCTAAGCCCACAAACCACTTTTGTTGTGCCCATTCCTCCAATACCCCGAACCCTAGGGCATGGAGTACCTCCCAAGCTACCAATCTCAATTAGCAAGGGAGGTACTTCCAAGACTAGGAAGTAAGTCATCATCACTATCATTGTTGGCGACACTAGCCCAACTCCTGCCACTCATAATTGCAACAAACACTGTAGCATGAACTATGGCCTTGGAAGTGTCATTGCCACTGGAAGCCTCTGTCTTCTTCTTCTGAAATTCTTTCAGGCCATTCCATAGTTCCTTCTTGCTAGTTGTACAAGCACCCTTGCTCCCCATTGATCACGCACTCTTCTTGGGCTACACATTCTCCCTTTGAACCTACAAACCTCGATTAGAACTTGGTTCCCTCTAAACCTCTGGAACCTAGACCTTCTCTTCCTTCTTCTTCTCATGATCTATAGGCTTGCCTGTTAGCCTATATAGACCATGCTCTCTAACTCCAATTACAACACCTGTGGAGCTAGAGCCTTTGGGCCAGAGTCTTGCTTTCCCACCCTAGAATAGCACCTCAAACCCCTTCTACTCGATTGCTGAGACAGAAAACCCACTATATCTAAGTTCTAGTATGAACAGTACATCCTGAACTCGCTGGCTTGACTCCATCTTGAATGGCACAACACCTGATCCTATTATCTCTTTCTGACTCTTGTCGCCCAACACCATGTGCAACATTAAGTCCCACTCAGATAGTCTTGAACATGTCCTATGAACCTGTTGTGTGCTTTGATGCACTACTGGCCACACACCATGTAGCCTCGTCGATGGTACCCTGAGAGAAATGAGAAATCAAGGGAAAGTCCTCACTCTCCAATCTCCTGGGGAGGTTATCAATCTCGGGAGAAGTGGCAACACCTGCGACCTTCTTCCCCTTCTTCTTTTGATCATCTCCCAACTTCTTCCTCGGACACTTCGTCGAATAATGACCAAAATCACTGCAATTGAAACACTTGATCTTACTCAAGTCCTTCTTGCTGCAAGAGCCACATCATCATTAGAACCCTTCTTGTCCAGATGAAAATCCTCATCTCACAATTCTTGCCAAGTGAAGTCATCCCACAATCTGTTCCAGTTTGGCATCTGGTCCCTGGAATTGATCCCCTTGATGAACGACTTCCACTTTGGAGTAAACCCCTTCAAGGAAATCTTCACCATCTCAAAATCTAAAACAATCTCATCGATGGCGGCAAGCTCATCTCGAAGCTGAGACAACCCTATCAGATACAAAGTCACTCCCTCACCCTATATCATCTCGGTGGCCTTCAACTTATCCTGTAATACCAATACCCGGTTCTCATTCTTATTCTGGATCAGATTCTGAAGAGCTTCCCACATTTCATGAGCAATGTTCTTCCTGGATAGATGAGGCATTAATGAATCCTTGACACCATCTAGGATGGTCAACTTCGCCTTCGTATCCAACTCTTACTACATTTCCAACTCCTTAGGGTCAGACGACTTCTTGATCACTTTCTCGGTAAAGTCCCAGATCTTGTTCACCATCAGAACCAACTTGATTATTTCCTTCCATGGACTATAGTTGGACAACCCTTCCAACCTGTCCTCATACCGTAGACCAACAGACAACTTCGACATTGTTGTGAGCCCTTCAACAACAATGTGACCAACTCCCTCTTAAGTTGTACTTCGTTGCGCACAGTCTAATTCACTGGCCCTTTAAAGTAGTTCTGAAACCATGTTGTTTCTCCAAGATACTAGAATCTAGGTTAGGGTCTTAGAATCACTGACACTACCAATCCAAATATCACAACAAACTACTTTGCACAGCGGAATATAAACAATAGTAAATTAACATGTGCACAAATATAAACAACTTTTTACAATTTTAACAATCCAATTTCGTTATATTAACAAATTGTAATACAATTGTCTAGGGCCCATGTACCAGGGATAATGACCCTCATACATCCACTGATACAAGGAATACAAACTAGGGCTTTGTTGTCAATAACTATGACAGCCAAATTGCCCTGAACAAGATACACTGACGGTCTCGTTGATGTAGTGCACAATCATAGCTCCTCTTGTTGTACCCTGAACACCATTGCGGGTTTGTCTGCTCCTAATCTACAATTCTGCCTCTATCAATGGTCCTGCTCCTTTAGGTCATTGAAGTCGGGTTACAAATCTGCCCTCTAGCTGATCATTCGTCCATTAATGCATCAACACTTCAGGTTTTCTATTGAGTTGTTCACAACTTCGTTTTTCAACAACTCTTAATTGCCCACTACTATTCCTTAGCTCCTTTGGGACTTCTTCCCTCTAATTCCTTCATATGTTTCTCCAATGAAGACAAACTTTGGGCCAGAGGGCTGCCACTTATCATTGTCAAACATCCTTCTTCAACAATGAACTTGGGCTAGTGAAACTAATCCCTTTGACCTCCTTCTTTATTCCTTCAAAGATTAGTCCCTGAGCATCCAAATCTACCTCTCCTAGTAGTCCTCTTTGTCCTTCAAGGGACTACATTTCAGACTCCCTTGAGAACCTATTTTTTGCCCTCCAACAACCTTAAGATGCCCAACCACAAACCATCCAAACTAATCCAATCTTGGACCCAACACCTAGCAACAATACAAGAATAACATACCTTGCAAAATCTTGTGCATACCTTTGAAGTTTTGCTCACTGGTTAGGGCACACTTGTAGCTTATGTCAACCCTCCAACTGTGGTCTAATCACCTACAAAATTCTGCGGTCTCCTTCCCTTTACAAGCCTCTGCAATCCGCTTCCTTAGAAGACTGCTACAACCACCTGTTTAGGCCTTTATGGTCCTCTTAGACAATACTACAGGGGTTTGGCCCTCTCTCATCAAGTCATTGTGTTCTTGGCCTATACAAATAGAAATATCCTCCACAAAAAGATTCACAAAACTACTTCCCCCTTGCTCGGCCTGATCTGTGTCCTACTTAGCTTAGACAATTATGAAAGATGAGCCCAAAACTAATCTATCTCTCCTCTTCGCTAAGCTCCTAAGTTTTGTGGCCAAGATAGATTTATTCCTCCTATCCCAACTGCACTTGTGTTGCACTTGGATGTCCCTCTAAGTCTCAACGACTTCCTTTACTTTTATGCCTCTCTTTGGGCTTGAATGATCTGCCATGAGGGCTACTTCTACCCTAGCTGACTTGTCTTTTCTTGTGCAAGCCCAACTGTCCCACAAATAAATTATTATCTCACAAACTACATGTCCTTTCTTGGTGTTATTTGTGTCCCCTAGTTCCTTTTATGGTCCTCTACAATCTCCAAGGGTTACATGTCCGAAACTCCTAGTGGTTTCACACCCACAACGTTGGGTGCAAAGCCCACAACTTGGGTTCTAAGCCCACAAACCACTTTTGTGATGCCCATTCCTCCAAAACTTCGAACCCTAGGGCTTGGAGTACCTCCCAAGCTACCAATCTCAACAACATAGCTCGCGATTGTAGGTACAAGATAGAACCTTCCATGAATGACAACCCTAATATCAAGTACAAGATGATCTAGAGAAGAAAGCAAATGCAAGAAGACCAAGAAAATGAGAAAGTCTCAGCAATCATGCTTTCAGATTTTGTAAATCCAAAAGAGCATGATCAATCTTCGATAGAAGATGTTGAAGTTCAGGATGATCCGGCCAAAGAGTTGGTTCATACGTTATTTTGAAGAATTCAACATGTTGACTCCTTGTCCTATGAATGTTGAATAGAGGGAGTCTATGTAGCAATAACTATGATTTTAAGGATCTATATTTGACAGGTTAACAATTAACAAATATAAAGAAGCTTATATTCAGCACTATGAGTAGTTTCAGTGGGGTAACAGTTTTGGCAAGAAAAGTTGATCCATATTTACAAGTAGAACCAACAATAGAAATTTGTATGAAGCATAGCATGAAAAGGGGAGATAGATTGTTTATTACAGTAAGCATTAAGGAGGAAAAATAATTAAAGGAAGACAAAAGAATGCATTTCGTAAGGGGGAGCATAGGCAGGTTACAAGTCCACAAAATTAGGTATTTTGTTAGGGGGAGTCACCCTTTGTCATTGATGTCAAAGCGGGAGAGAAATCAAGTGAAGAAGATTAAGGTATGAAGTTAGGGGAGTTGTACTCGCAAAAGAAGTAAGTGTGTTGCCATCAATGACAAAGGGTGAGATTGTTGAATGGTGTTGTCATTGATGCCAAAAATAGTTAATGAACACTCTTAATATCTGTCTGGATTGCATTAGTTGGAAGCTCCAATTGAAGGATGGTTGGAACCCTAGCTCTAGGGTTTGGATTCCCTGGGCGATGGACATACCCTACACTTGTTAGAGATTTTTGAAGAAGCAAATAACTAAATTGGTCTTAGAGATCATCGCCATTTGATTCTCCTTGTCAAGCAGATTCTGGTGGTATGTGGCATGCCACAAGAGCCTGTGCGGTTTGGGAAAAATGCTTGTTTGAAGATAAAGGACCCAACTTGCGGGCTAAAACCCCAACACCATGATGATGAGTGTGCTAGCATTTCTCAACTTCCATCGTTTTATTTTTCCACGGAATTTTATTTGTGAAGCTTGCAGTGTATTTATTTCGATATTTTCTGTAGTAGATAAATTGTTAATTAATCAACAATTAGGAGAAATAATATCAATTGCTGCAATAAAATTACAATTGGGAATTTTCTCATGGAATCAGAGTGCAATTGATGAGCCAGAGAGCTTAGAATAACAAAGGAAAAGAACTTCACTGCTCAGCAAGGGCACCAGGCTGAAATTCCCAAGGGCAGCATAGTATTCTGCCAGGAGGCCGAATTGCTTGAGGAAAGTTTGATTTTTTTTTAGAATGGGGCAAAAAAATTTGGTCCTCCTAGATCGAGTATTCTAGAGTCAGGGGGATTAGCTTAGTACTTTTGTTGGGCAGATCTCTAGCTGGACGGAGAGGTTTTTGTAGCAGTTCGCTAGTGCAGAACCAATGCTGAGGTGGAAGAGAGAAGACCGCACAGAGGGAAAATTTTCCACAGGGAACTTCTAGTCTCAAGAAGTTTGATTTTCCTCAAGCCACAAACCTAGTGTGATTGGCACTCAACAGTGTCTTAGAGGAGTGGTAGGTCTTTGTCCAAAGCATATTGGGCAGAGATAGGCTACTAGACTAGGATAGAATGTGGGCCGATTTGCAGCAGGAGGAGTTGAGAGGAGCTTTTTTAAAGAGCTCCATTAGTGGTAGCAGTAACAAATCGAAGCAGGTAAAGGAGGAGGAGAATGTGGCCCTCGCATCAAAGGGTCCTAGTCAGGGACAAGGGGAGTAGAGAAAGAAGAAGAAAATGTCAAAGGTCAAGTGCTTCAGGTGTGGTGAGCTCGATCACTACACTACCCAGTGTCCTCTCAAGAAGAAGGACAAGGAGGAGAAGCAGGACCAACAGGTAGCTCCAACAGAGATTGATAGGCTTTCCTCTAGGCTGGAGGAAGACTTTGCTATGTTCGTTGATATCCCTCCAGGGGTGAGGTGGGGAGATTTGGTGTTGTAGCCCAGAGAGCTAAAAATAATTCGCCACAAATAGATCTACAATAATGGTGCAATGGACCTTCCAAAACAAACTAAAAATCAAATCACTGCAACCTGTGAACCCTGAATGGATCCACCAAAGGAAGAAATGGGTACCCGCCCACACTCACTGAATCACCTGAGAGTATCTGTCCCGGGGCTATTGTTGAAGTAGAGAACCACGTTCTCAAACCTCTCCACAAGAAGAAATCTCAAATCCAAGATGTCCTCCCATGGCCTACTCTTCCTCTTTTATAGATTTGGTGGATCCCTCTAAAACCTCCTATTTTATTACTATTTTAATCATGCAGTACTTTTCCCTCTTTTATTTTAATTAAAATATTATTTTTAATGCAGGAAAATGGTAAATTGGCCATCATGTCTCCCTATGTCACTGAAACTCTAATCTAACCATCCCATCATGTAGATCTTCTCGTTCCAGTCCCAATGAGCTATTACACTAAGGTGTTCTGCCACGTATTCCTCCTGGAATGCCACCTTAAACATAATTAATTGAGTCAAGCCCATTAATAACTCAGTTTTCTGAAAGTTGTCGGAATGTGCCAGAACGAAAGGCAAACCGTGCAGATGATGGAATATACCAAGCGAATGCCATCAAACCTCATAGAAACTCCTCAAAACTCCATTAAAACCCCTAATGACATAACCTGCTCCACTAACCAGGCCATCACCTGCCCTGGAAATCCACCCTGGCTGTACTACGAAGAAGAATAAAATGGGGACATGACAATCCTCTCGCCTGAAGATTTTTTGCCCTCAAGCAATTCAAATCTATGGACCAATCTGGTGGCCCAAAACAACTGAGACCCAATGCTTGGATCCCATACGAACCACTAGTCCACGTCACGCCTTCAAGCTATCAAAACATGACTGAGACCTTAATTGCGGGGACGAGACATCTTGGGTCAATTCCGACTTAGGCGCTAAAGTTTTTGACCACACTGGGATACCTCTGACGCAACCACCGTGTATGGGCAAGATCGTGGTTTTCATGATGTCGCTAGGCTGACTACTCCATCAATACCAATTGCCCGTATGATGAAAATGATCAACGGTGGACATGCAATAAGCAAGTGTCAAATTTGTCTGAGCCGCTGAAGGGTGAAATTGCTTAATGTATTTGCTCCCTTGATTTGGCGTTGGCTTGAACCACTGAGGGAGGTTACTACATTGATCGACTTGTTAGCCGAGTGGGGCAACGGAGACACCCATTCAAAATCAGTTATCTGTGGATTCAAGGACTCTGTCAAAATTCCCCATGTCATATCTCCATTTTGAGACGACAAAATATGTATATACCTCTGACGGTAGTTGCAAAACGAGTGATTTAGTGCCATCACCACCGGTAGCTGATCGTTGAAGCCATGATTGTTGTAAGTGTGGCTTGATCGCTACGACAAAATTGTCACATTGAAAGCACTGAATTAGTAGGCCAATTAGACCAGTTAGATGTGGGACAAACTGTATTGAACCTTGGAGGCCGAGATAATTCCTTGTGGTTTATTCCGTGGCTTGTCTGGAAGCCGAGAAAATTCTGTGGATTATTGCGCACATAGAGAAGGGTGCAAATGAGAGCGTATTATCTCCGTCAACATTCGTCGATGCTGCGGCGACTAAGATATTGTGCAGTCCGGTTGCAGTTGGATGTGAGGAGAAGGGCCGAGACCGATTTTCAATTACCTGTGGAAACCAAATGCGTTGTGCCTCACGACCACAAGTGGGGGCCACACGTTAATCTGAGACAAGACAGAGAATCCCAGGTCTGAGTCAAGCAAACATCTAGATCCAAGTTTCCATTTGGAGCCAACAGAGTTTTTGGACATCCATCGAATGCTGAATATTGATATTTATGGGTCGTGGCATTCTCCAGGGACATTACAGTCATCATTGATCCTTCACTGTTTTAGAATTGATATGTATTATAGGCTACAAACCAGAGGTATTTGTGGGTATGGCTAGACTAAGGTCGAGCTTCTCCCTTGATAGCTGGTGGCGAGGAATTTGAACGTCAGTCAACTTGATCACATAGAGTGCTATTATTTTGGATGTCAAAATATCATTGGTGCCAGTTAGAAGGCCGAGAGGCTCTTGGTCATAGTCCGAGATTATAATTGGAGGAGCATGACGTTATTGAGAAATCAAGGTGTTGTACACTTACGCACTTCAAAAATCAAAACGAAGTTGCATTGCCTAACTGAAGATTATCGTTTGTGGCCAAGTTCATGATGTGAGGATCGAGTTCCTTTATGTGACCAGAACGAGTTCCTAAAGGAGGCACAACAAGCTAGAAGACCAATATTTGTGGCTGCGTCCATTTCAAAAAGAAAACATTGTTGGTCGTTTCGGAAGAGCTAAGGCACTAGGTTCCTTTTTCCTTCCTATGTATTGATAAAACATATATATCTGCTTTATATTCATATTTATGCTTGTAGCAACAGTGAATTGTTATTTCTGGGTTATGAGTTTAATTACTCAACTACTTGTAGAATTTCGTATGGTTGAAATATCATTTGCATATGCTTTCACCTACAACAACATGTCTTTAAAACTGTTTGACAAAAAATCCTAAAAGCAATACATCGAATACACAAAAAATAGTGGCATAACAAAGCTATTTCACAGAGGAATCTTGCAGTAGGCAGATTTTTGAAGACAATTTCTGAAAGTAGAGATTTCCTATAGCATCTTGAGGATAGATTGTTTTAAAAAAAATAAAAAAATTGTTGGTCCAAATAGGTTGATATACTTGTCATCATTCAGTAAAACATGGATCAAGCCTTCCTAAACTCCCTTGATAACGTAGCAGCAGCAAACAATAGACCCTTCTCAAAAGGGGTCTATGCCATTCTTCAGAGAGAGCAACCAAAAGATGTGCAGAAGGGGCAGGAAAGAGGACACAAAACATTTGCACTTGGGACAAATTTGAAGCACATGAGGGGCACATGGAAAGTTATCTTCAAACTTAAGGAACTAGATGCCCTCCTTTCCAAAGTCAGTCAATTAGAGGGGAGAAGTTGATGTGGGCTTTGAAACGAGCCATGCTAGCTTTAATGCATCCCATGTTCTTGGAGGAACCTTCTGAAGGGGTTAAACTTCCAGTTGTATCTTGTCTAAGTAACATCATGAGACTAAGCGCCCCTATAGCTCCTTACAATGATGATGCTATGAGGAGAGTTTTCAGACTGATGATAGAAACTTTCTGAGACTTGGACAACAGTGCAAGCTCTACCTTTGGGAAGAAGCTTGATATTTAAGAGGCATGGCCATGAATAGGACTTATGAGATCCTGTTTGATCTAGAGTGTGATGATTTGATCATAGAGATGTTCCAATGCTTCTTCAGCGCTAGGAAACATCATCCTGACAGAGTCATAGCACACATGCAGTCCATCTTGTCCTCATGCATGAGAGGTTGTGATGCATTTGGCGGGAATTGTAGTTTTGACTGTTATCTGTTTGGAGGAGAGAGCAATTGGCATCACCTGCTACTTATGAACTAACCAAGAGGTTGGTTGAGCGGAACATTGGGCTGTTCAGGGGGCGGTTGACCAGGGAGGAGCTGCTCACGTTTGGGGGATCATGTAGTAGGAATGAGTTGAGGAGGAAGGGACTTTGCTTCATCTGCAAAGGACCTTGGGGACTAGACCACTCATGTTTGGGTGACGCTGAGGAGGTGATAGAGGTAGAGAAGGAGAAGATTCCTCCTAATTTTTAGGGTGAGGATTCTTCTTTGGACGAGTCCATGGATTCATACGATGATACCTCTGAGGAGCACGAGCAGTCATATAGAGTTAATGACAGTAGCCCAGATATGCATCCATGTGTGGTAGAGGAGTATGATGAGTAGCCAATTGTTCCCATGAGGGGAGGAGATCCGAGAGAAGAAGAGCGATTGATGATTCAACATAAGGAGCACATAGAGGAGCATGAGACAGATGATACACACAGTGTGCGAGATGGGCCAGTTTTGGAGTGTCAGGTAGTGGCTCATATTGAGCCCATGATGGAGGAGGAGCAGACACCCTTGGGGCCAGCCATTGGAGTGGACTAGACAGATGTGCAGGCAGCCTCCAGGGAGGCAGTATTTGCAGACACTTGTCCTCAGGAGATGTTGGAGATTGACAGGGTAGTCTTGTAGGAGGCTAGTAGATGGCAAGAGTTGTTGGAGGTGGCAGTGCATCCATCTTTGGGTCTACCCATTGATGAGGTGCAAACAGATGTAGTGGCAACTAGCAAAGCTGCAACATATTCAGGCAACAACCCTCTCTAAGAGTTCATAGACAGGGCTTGCAGCACAGTTTGCCCACTTTTTCCCATTAGAGGGAGAGAGGCAAGATTTCTTGGACATGTTTTGATTGTCCAAGTAGAGCATCAGGAGTTGAGCATGGACCAGTATCAACATAGCAGATGTATTCCTTGCACAAGAGTCCATGCATTGGATTGGCAAGAGATCATGAGCTGGTACCCTACTAATGGATTACCATTTTTAGTCAAAGGCATTGTATTGTAGGAGCCCTTAGAGGTGAGTGATATTACATGCTTCAATTGGCAATAGGATGTGGGTTGGGCACTCATCAGTGATTCAGCATAGCATCAACATGATGAGATTGACCTTGGTTTATGCGAAGAGTTGGATTGGAGAGAGGTGATAAGTTGGTATGCAGTTGGTGGGGCAGCATTCACAGCTGGAGCCATGGAGCATTGATGCTCCTTCTTGGTGGCATTGGGATCCAGGTGGATCTACTAGTAGTAGGTTGAGTCAGAGATGGACATGGGATCCAGGCACTGGAGAATCCAATCATGTTCCGATAGCTTGGAGGCGTGACAAGGACCAGTGGTTCGTATGGGATCCAGGCATTGGGTCTCAGTTGCATTGGGCCACCAAATTGGTCCATAGATTTGAATTGCTTGAGGGCAAGCAATCTTGGGGTGGGAGGACTGTCATGTCCCCATTTTTATTCTTCTTCATCGTACAACCAGGATGGATTTCCAAGGTAGGGGATGGCCTGGTTAGTGGAGCAAGTTATGTCATCAAGGTTCCGACGGAGTTTTGAGGAGTTTCTATGAGGTCCAATGGCATTTGCTTGGTATATTCCAACATCTGCACAGTTTTCCTTTCGTTCTGGCACATTCTAACAACTTTCAGAAAACTGAGTTATTAATGGGCTTGACTCAATTAATTACGCTTAAGGTGGCATTTCAGGGGAATACGTGGCAAAACACCTTAGTGTAATAGTTTGTTGGAACATGAACGAAAAGATCTACATGATGGGATGGTTAGATTAGAGTTTCAGTGACCTGGGGAGACATGATGGCCAATTTACCATTTTCCTGCATTAAAAATAATATTTTAATTAAACTAAAAGAGGGAAAAGTGCTCCATGATTAAAATAATCATAAAATAGGAGGTTCTCGAGGGATCTATCAAATCTATAAAAGAGGAGGAGGAGGCCATGGGAGGACATCTTGGATTTGAGATTTATTCTTGTGGAGAGGTTTGAGAACGTGGTTCTCTACTTCAGCAGTAGCCCCAGGACAGAAACCCTCGGGTGATTCAGTGAGAGTGGGCGAGCACCCATCTCTTTCCTTGGTGGATCCATTCAGGGTTCACAAATTGCAGTGATTTGATTTTCAATTTGCTTTGGGAGGCCCATTGTGCCATTATTGTAGGTCTATTTGTGGTCAGTTTTATCTCAGGTATCTCAGCTATTTTGTTATTCCAGTGTGTAAAACTCCAGTTTATATATTATAATAAAGCTGAGATTGTTTTTGCTTATCGTGTTATGGAATTGCATGCATTTTATCTGTTATATTTTACATGGCAATCTTTTGTTTATGAGTAGAAATTTTATGTAAATGGTTTGTTCCAAATTTTCTTTAGTTGGGACATTACAGAAATGATCGTAGCCATTGATTAAATTTTAATCTTAGCCATTGGTGCTCCAACAAAGGATTATAAGAGGAGGTCGATGTAGTGATGGAGAATACACTTGAGAAGTTCGATTTCTTGGCAGATCGATTTCTAGAGTAGCAGCAGTCAATTGCTAGAGAGAGCTAGAGATCGAAGCAGTGTGAGAGGGTCAGAGATAGTGAGTCTAGAGGAAGTATTCCAGATCCAGTGAGTGCATTTGTAGAGAGGTAGAAGAGCCATAGAGAAGCTAACGTAGAGGCAACACAACAACGTCTAGAGGAAAGTTTGATTTGATGAGAGGGAGAGATGTCTTCAGTTCCAGGGCTGGGAAGGAGTCCCAAAGTGCTAGAGAAGCATCTTTCCAGCTAATATAAGGCAGAACAACTTCATCAGAGACCAGTCAAAGGCTTGACGTCTAGATGGCTACGCAAAGGCTGATGCAAAGGGTCAAGAAGGCCGAGCTTTTGACGGCAAGTTGTGTCGAGAGTTTTCCTGTGGGGTGAGGAAAATTCCTCACTAGATTTCTGCCAGTATTTTTCTTTGTAGGATTGCTAGATTTCAGCATCTAGTTGTACTAAGAATTTCTCACCATTGCTTAATAATAAAACCCTCAGTTGCTGCACCGGTTTTCCCGCATTGTGTTTTATGGGGAGTTTTGTCCAAAAACAATTGTGTTAATTTTATGTATGTGTGCTAGCATTTCTCAGCTTCCAACATTTTATTTTTCCACAAAATTTTATTTGTGACGGGTGCAGTGTATTTATTTTGATCTTTTTCATAGTAGATAAGATGTTAATTAATTAACAATTAGGAGAAATAATATTAGTTGTTGCAATAGGATTCCAGTTGGGCATTTTCACAATATGAATTCATCCTCCAACCTAGAAGACAAATTGTCAATCTCTGTCAAAGATGTTGCTTGCTCATGCTTCTCCTTCTTGTCCTTCTTCGTCTGAGGACACTGGGTACTATATTGACCAAACTCACCACACCTAAAGCACTTGATCTTCAACAAATCCTTCTTATTCTTTTCTCTTCCCTATGAGCCTTGTCCGAACTGGGACATTTCTTTGCCTTTCCCTTCGATGTAAGGGCTACATTTTCCTCCTCCTTCAGACTCTTCGATCCTTTGCTATTGCCACTAAGACTACTTTTGACTAGAGCAAGTCACATCTCCTTTCCTATGTGAAATTTGCCCATAGTTGATCCCAACCTAGTAGTTCATCTCGTCCAGTGATACCTTGGACGAAAGTAGCCCATTCCTTGGTAAGGCAATTGATAGCTACACACACCAGCTCATCATCTTGAGGTGTCTCTCCATTTGCGGCAAGCTCATTCCGGACATCGTAAATCCTGGTGAGGTAGGAAGTAACGCCTTCTCCCTTCTGCATCCTAGTGGTTCTCAACCTCTCCATTAGGAACATCTTCTGATTTTCGGAAGAATTTCGGTAGAGTGATACGAGAGCATCCCACATCTCTTTGGTCGTATTCTTGACCACTATGTGTGAGACTACATGATCTCAAACTCCATTGAGAATCAACCGCTTCGCCTTGGCCATCTCCTTATTGTAGTTCTCTAGTTGTTGTGGGTCTGTCAGTACAGCTACAACTCTCTCTGCGTACATCTTCAGACCATGCTCATCTAGTAGGAAAGACATTCTGGCCTTCGAGATACAATAATTCGAGGCTCCATCTAGTATATCCTCATCTTGAAGTCCTGCTACTGAACAAATCAAACTCTTCCTGCCACCTGCAACTGGAAAATTGAACCCTGTGTAACAATTCGAATTATCTGGCCAGCGTTTGCGTAGAGTCGCAGACCCAAAGGAAATTTGCTCAGACTCCCTTTGAATTGCGAAATTTCTCTCTCCGTCTTTGAGCCTTCGATTTGTTAAACTTGGTAATGATACCATGTGAAATTTTCCTTAAATTGCAGGATCTGGAAATTTATTCTTCTAACTGATTAATTATGCAGTTGATTTGTTACGATAAACAATGAATAAATCGCACTGCAATTCTTCACAAATAAAAAATGTTGCGGAAATAAAATGCTGGAAACTAAGAAATATAGAGCACACATACAATAAAATTGACAGTTATTTTTGGACAATTGTCCCCGGAAAAGTCCAATGTGGGAAAATAGATGCAGCAAATGAGGGTTTTATTATTATCCAACAGTGAAAAACTAAGTACAATCTGGATGCCAAAAACTAGCAATCCTCAGTAAGGAAATCTGGCAAAATTATTAAGGGAATTTCTCCCTCCTCCACGGGCAATTCCAATACAACACCACTCAAAAAACTGGTCATCCAAAACCCCTGCACAGGCCTATGCGCAACCTATAACTCATATGCCTGGAATCTACCCCTGAGTCTGACGTCCTGCCTGCTGCTGCTACTGGAAGTGATCCTCTGGTCCTCTGGAAAATTTTCTCAGGCTCTTGAAGCTGAATCGACCCCCTGCTCAGCGAAATTGATTTGCCACTCTGAAGCTACCTATGTAGTTCTTGCGCAACCTCTAGTGGAATAACTTGGCCTCCTACTGCTGCCTCTCTGGAACTGGAAATCTTCCTTTGGACTCACTGTCCCTGCGTCACCTCTCGCTCGAACTCTCTCTGCTCAGTTGTTGGAAGTTCAATCTCTGCCAAGGAACTTGATCTCTTGTGTGTATTGCTCCAACCCCATCAACCTCCTCATATAATCTCTCGTTGGCTCACCAACGACAATGATTAAGTCCTCATAAATGGTTAAGATCATCTCTAAGTCAATCAATGTGAGTTTGTAAAGAAATCTCACTTTTCTCAATTAATTCCTGTTAATTAATCACTTTTTCTAAGTTAAACTTAGGAAATATTTAATTATCGACTAGTTAACTTAATTGAGCCATCTCTAGGTGTTTTCTCCTTAAACCTTTTCTAGGTTTTGGAGTTCTAGCATTTCTAAGTCTCTCTTACCAAAGTCGAGACTAGAACACCTTTCCAATGCTACCGAACCATAAAAAACTAACACCCTACAAGGATGAAACATATTAAGTCAGTTTGCTATCTTTTCTCCTTGGATTGCCTAGAAGATTGGGATGTTAAGGATTGAAATATTGTTCTCGTTATGTTGTTGCTTTGTTCCCTCAGGCTGAAAATTCACTAGGTTAAGATCCATGAAGCCTCTAGCTAAAAAAGTTGATATTTTTGTTTTGCATCAAGTTATTTGTATTAAAAATATCCATAGTGTGCATACCTAGAGGAAAACATACAAATAAACTATGTAGATATGTCTTATCCATTGGTATTTATTGTTGGAAATACTAAAGGGTAAGTGAAGGGGGGGGGGGGGGGGGGGGGCGGAGTTGAATCAGTGTTTCATAAATATCAACAATTTAAGTATCAAAGCAATTAACCAATAACATCACATCAAAGGAACACAAAATAATAAATATATATGAACAATATATTTATATTACAAGGGAAGCTACAACTTCCTATTTACCAACCACTACTGGAAGGAGTTACAACCCCTCGTTTACCAACATCCATTGGAAGGAGGCCATAACCTCATGAAGGAAGCTACAACTTCCTTCACTAGCACCACCCTGCCACCGTATAGAATAAAAGAAAATAAAAACTTCTTGGTCTCTTCAATTTACCAACCACTACTGGAAGGAGTTACTCGTTTACAACATCCATTGGAAGGAGGCCATAGAAGGAAGCTACAACTTCCTTCACTAGCTTATAGAATAAAAGAAAATAAAAACTTCTTGGTCTCATGTACCAAGGATAATGACAATTACAACAACATTCAATCACTACTATCTCTCCTAGAACAAGTTCAATTTTAGATCTGCTCCAATAAGTATGTCATTGTAATTCTGACCTATGCAACTACATGTGCTCTTACATTGAGTTTTAATTCTGTCTCACAACTTCTTCAACAAAAGTTGTTTCAAATCTGCTACAAGAGCAACTTCCACAAGACTTAGTGATACGTCAACAAGAGTTTCTCCAAATTTACTACAAATATGCTACAAGGACAAGTAACAAATACTACTCTAGAACATGTACAAGGCACACACCATCCAAAGTTTCCTTAAGCGAATTACTAGAATGCCTCCTCCTCACACCTGTATATAGTGCATTCTGACTGTAGAGTAGACTGACATGTCCATTGGCTGGGCCAACATGTCCATTGGTTGCACTGGCTTGTGCAATTAGCAAATGTATAGTGAATATTCAAAAAATCATTTCTTCTCAACTGTGAGGAGTTAGAGGGAGTTCCATATACTGTTAGAAAGGTCTTGGAATAATCTTTCCAACCATGTATGTTATACTTTCATTTGAGCTAGGTAAATGGAATAAAAAAGCATTCAAGGATAGGGTATCCAATGTCGCATCAAAAATCCAAAAATCATTTCTCTTCAACAGTGAGGAGTTAGAGGGAGTGCCATATACCGTTGGAAAGGTCTTGATCAGTGCTACATGATGATGTAGTCCTTCCTTGAAATTATTTTGGCTTTGACCACCTTTTCCTTGTTTTTATTTTGACTATCAATTTTGCATTTGAGGGCTTAAACCCTTGTACTCTTTAGGGCTTATTGAACTATTATCACATGCTTTCATCATCCCAAAGCTAGGGCATCATCCCTAAGATTATGGCTTTGACATCAATGACATCATTACTCAACAATGACCTGTTCACCTTTTGACATCAATGATCTCCCCCTTTGTCATTGATGTCAATGCTCATGCTCCCCTCATCTCCATGTTTCACTTCCTTCGTCTCCATGTTGCAGTTCCTTTTCTCTCCCCCTTTGACATCAATGGCAAAGGGTGACTCATGTCTTTGGGGTTGCTCCCCCTAAACATATGGCACGCAACATGACTTTTGTCTTCTTATCTTTCCCTTCTTTATTATCCTTACGGTTCTTTTGCTTTGTTGCAATCTTTTTTTGCTCTACTTGGTCTAGAACGTATATGTTATTTGGTCTTCTTGCCGTTGTTGCAACCAATCTTCTTGAGACTTCCTCTCTAATTTCACACTTCCAAGAGTCAAACAAGAGATTATACCCTTGATCACACATCTTGCCAACACTGAGAAGATTGTGCTTCAAATTTTTAACTAGCAAAACATTTTGTGCTTTCATATGTTTGCTTCCAAGACTTGCTACACCTTTTCCAAGTATCTTGACAAAAGATTTGTCTCCAAATGCAACAATGTTGCTCTTCTCTTTTTGGCTGACAAATTTCTTTTAATCTCTAGTCATATGTGTCGAGCATCCACTGTCTATGTACCATTCATCTTCTTTATCTTCAATGATCAATGTTAGATTGCAATTTTCCTTTTTTTTCTTCTCCCATGTCATAGTTGGCTTCTTTGTCTGCATGATTGGAGCATTCTCTTTCACAAGCCTACAATCTTGTGCCTTGTGTCTAATATTATTGCACTTGTAGCATACAATGTTTTGGTTCATTAGTGGTTCAAATGGATTGTAGTTTATGTTGGCAAATCCATGAAAAATCCCTGATCTATGGTCATTTCTTGCAAATCCATAATCATTTGTGCTTCTTACATAATTATATCTTGTACTGATCTTATAATGGATTGCTTTATGTCTAAAATTTCTGCAAGAGTAACAATGACCAAGAAAAATTTCTCACACCTAGGAGAGTGGGATGATATTCTGAAGTTGTTCTGTCTTGGAAGAGCTTTAATCCACTATTGATTAGAGGCAACAACATTTTTAGACTCCCTTTGAGTTTCTTCCATAGGAGGGTTGGAGCTTGTGTCTTCCTTGCTTGAGGATGCACCTATATAGCTAGGACCTGTTTTATCACTTGATGGTCTTTGACAGCTGAGAATGTTATCCAACACTAGTGATTTGTTTAAGTTCTTGTTAATCTTATCAACTTCAGCCTTCAATGTTACAACTTCCTCTTCAAGCTTCTTACATTCTTCTTCTTTCTTCTTCATCTAGGTCTTCATCACTTCCTCAATTCTCTTTGCTTCTTCAAGATGGACCTTTAAAGAAATATTTTCTTCATCACACTTTTCTAGTAGGATTCCCAATTCTCTATTTTTATTTTCAAGCTTGGAATTTTCTATTTCACTATTCTTCAATTTCTCCTTAAGGTTTTAATCTTCTTGTTTAGACTTTGAATATTTTATGAGTCCCCATAAAGAATTTATTCTCATATTTGATTCTTCATCATCTGAACCATTGACCTCTTCATCATGATGATCATTATCTTGATTTTCTTGGGTTATGAAGAGAACTTCTCTTGCATCTGGTTCTTCTATATCACTTTCATTTGAAGAGTTGTTGTCTTCTTTGGAATAAATATTTTTCTTGTGGAAGTTTTTATTTTCCTTAAAAGGACATCTCTTAGCATAATGACTTATTATGCCACATTCAAAACATTTAAAAGTAACTTACCTTTGTGTTTTCTGGTTCCCCTTTTTAGCTTCCTGATGAAATTTTCTTCTTCTACATCTGAATCATCATTTGGAGTTCCTTCAACCTTGAGTTCTTTATTTCTTGTCTTCCTTGTGGCTTTAAAAGCTTCTTCTTTGGTTGATGGTTTGTCTTCTGTATCTATTCTCATTTTGTATCCTATAAGAGTGCTATGTAATTTTCCATTGTCTTCTTAATCAAGTCCTTGGTTTCTTCTATGGCAGATACTTTGGCATTGTACCTCAAGGGAAGCGATCTCAGAACCTTTTGTATGATCAAGGGATCTTCAAATTCTTCTCCTAATCCTCTGATGGAGTTGAAAACTTCATCTACTCTGAGTAACTAAACCACAATATCTTCTTTTTCATCCATTTTCATGTTAGAAAATCAGAAAGGCAAAAAGATTTTCTTATATTGATAATTACTTGTGATATTCTTGTAGTCTTATTAACTTTCTTTATGTTCTTCTTTTATTTTCTTTTCATCAAGCAATCATCAAATCAAAATATGAAGATCAATGGCACCAGATATAGGCACCTAGCTAGGTCTAAAACCCCTCTATAGGGGAAAACCCAGTCAAACTCTTCCACTAATAGACTCAAATCAAGTTGAGACAAACCAAGACCTTAGATCAAACCAAAAGACCTTCCTCCTCCACCAAGTCAGCTTTCCAAGATGATTCTGCAAGCTTTAGTATTTTCCTCTTGCATCCCAGCTTCAACTTAGCAACAACACAGATTTTCAACCCCCAACTTCTAGAATTTCAGTCCTACTGCAAATTTGAAATTTCGGCCTCGCTAGCAACCCAGAAACTTTGCACGTGTGGTAGTAGAGAGAGAAAAATTTGACTTCTTTTTTCTTGACAAAGACTGCATTCTCCTTCGCTAGGGTTTTCTTCTTCTTCCTTGAATTTCGCACTCTTTTTCCTTCACCAACAATGACAGATCGAACTTGTTGTGAATGTGCTCCAGATGAGATCGAGTTGATGTCTTTATATAGTGGTTTCTGCCTCTTAATTAGGCTGACTTGTCCAGGTTAAAGCTAACTTGGTGGAGGAGCCCTAGACAACCTAATTTACATCAAAATAAATTTCTTTATTGATAGATAAAGCCCAAGAAGGGTCTTTTGCATGATGACAAGAACAAGGAATCTTGACATAAACACTAGAAGCCTACAATGGAGGCTTTGACCTAAAAATCATTGATTCAAGCATGAAACCCATGCTTTAATAAGTTAATTTTTTTTATAATAAAAAATCTTTTTCTTTCTTTTGATAAGTACATTACGTCATGACTCAAATACAATTATGAAGACCGACACTAGTTATATTTTTTCAACACTCCCTCTTAACTAGGGAGGTATTCATAATTACATATATACAAAGGTACATGATATATCTCAAAATGATATGCTCTATGAAGAGTCACAACACACACAATGCTCCAAATTAAATAACTGACCAAGGTACTCTAATTGGGTGGGAGTCGGGACTAAGGTTTACTCAAGCTTTAGCCACTCTAGGTACCATCGAGCTTTTAATATCTAACACCAACCTAGGAATCTAGGTGCATATCCAAAGTCAAAGCTCCAAGACTAATGCCACTGTCCCTACTTCGGGATCTATACATCAACCAGTTAGGTCAGCTAGATGTCCTCCCAAGCATCTTGTCCCCACAAGATGCTTTATCTCTCCTTATCAACTAAACCACATATATCCATCAATCCAAGCATGCTTCAAACGTTCAACCTTTTATGGAGAGATCTTGCACAATCACAACCCTAATCAGTAATAAACCTTCAAATCTATATACAAGTAAACAAACCTTCAAGGTCCTTAATCATTCTGATGCTAACTTATATTATCATCAAGTTATTCAAATACATCTGTCGGAAGCTTTCTTTCTTCTTTCACTTCTTTAGTAGCACCAGATACAGCGTCAGTGCTTCTCAAGCCTTTTATTTGAAAATCTATTTGTAGTACTTTCATTTATTCTACAGTTTCATTCTTTCTTCAAGGTATTTACTATGACTGTCATAATATGTCCTCTCTCTTAACTGGGGAGATATACCCTTTCTTCTATCTAACCTCCCTTTCAACTCAATAATTTCCTTCTTTTATAGCATTAGAGAGACTTCAACCTTTCAAGGCTTCACTTCTTTCTCATGGCATCAAGGTCATCTTGATCATCATCATTCTTATAACTTCATAACACTCATTATTATTATTGTCTTCAATTATGAGCATATTCAACATCTTGAAGAGTATGTACCTACAAAACTTAAATAGCAAGTACAACCAAATACAAATATACAGAAACATGAAATCAATTATTACAATGGAAGCATCAAAACATTGAAGCTTTTAGACATCAAATACCTAAACCTAGTTAGGTTCATGATCAACAAGGGTTACATTCTTTATCTACTAGACTTCAGCATCTTGCTAGAATTTTGTCATAAACCATAGACTCCATCTATGAGGCATAAAACCTTAGATATTAGAAACTCAATCAAAATATCAATCTAATCATAAAGTTTCAACAATGTGCTTTTAGAATTACGTGTAAAACTCTACTATGGTTTATTGCAAACCCTAGATTTCAAAAACTAAAATATCAATAATTAATTTAGCATACCAACATTTCATTTCTATGGTTTCATTTTTATTTCCTTATATCAATTTCTTTCTATATTGTAAACCCTAGATCCAAGCATCAAATTCCAAAATTAGATAACAATTTTGACCAGGCTATGGTTTCGATCATATGGAAGAATATACCCCTAGGTTTTCATTCCTAGGATCTTATTATAGCTATTACAAAGGGTTTTGTTCATAAAACATAATTATCCAAACCCTAAAAATCCAAGGTTTCATTATATCTCCTAGACATTAACAACAAACCCTAAAGGACTAGGGTTTTAACTATGACATTACCAAAATCCTAAACTTCAAAAGAGTAGGATTTCTTTATATGTTCTAGACTTTATCAACAAACCCTAAAAGGAATGGGGTTTCATAATTAACATTGACATACCCTTAGCATTAAGAGGCTAAGGTTTTACAGTGAACCCTAAAGGTTAGGGTTTCACAAAAATGATCAAATAACAAGAGATAGTATAACAAGGATAGATTCAATCTAATGATTAATTACCCTAACAAGAATCTTTATGATTCAAAACCCTAGACATAGGAATGTTTCCTATGTTAGTAATATAACACAAATTTCAAATGAGAATGATCATACCTATAGTATGAAGAAAGCCTTGCAACAAATCTTGTAATCTATGACATACCTTCAATTTTCTTTAACAAACCTTCTAGGACATCAATTCTTAAAGGGCTTCCTTTGCAACATAACTCCTTTCATGCCTTAAGTTTATCCTTTGAAGTTTCCTACATAACCTTTGTGTATTCTGCAAGCTCTCCTACCAAGGAAAATATAAAGAAAATATTATGAGTATGCAATACAAACAAATCTCAATGTGAGAAGGAAACCAAACATAAAAGATGAAACAAACAACAATATACTTATCTTTTGGTAAAATGGCGAAGGATTCCTCTTAATCCAATCCTTTTGAGGGATACCTACAACCTTTCAAAATCAATTCAAGAATTCCTAACAAGACATATTAGATCTATGAGCTCTAGAAATCAAAATATAAGAGAAAACATTGCAAAACTTAAAGTAGAAGGATATGTATCACTAAGAGACTTTAGCAAATAAGTCCTTGACTTCAGATTCTTCAGTCTTGTTTTTCAAGGGTGGAGCTTCATCGACAACATTTGCATGTTCTCTTTCCCTCTTTTTATTTCTTGGATTTTTCATGAGTGGAGCTTCATCGACAACATTTGCATGTTCTCTTTCTCTCTTTTTCTTTCTTGGATTTTTCCTGGGTGGAGCTTCACCGATAACATTTGCAGGTTCTCTTTCTATCTTTTTATTTCTTGGATTTTCCGGACATTGACTTTTGTAGTATCCCGTCTTATGACAATTGTAGCACTCAATCTTTGATAGATCAACTTGCTTCTTTGGTCCTTTGAACTTTTTGTATACACCCTACTTGTGATAAGCAGAGTAGGCATTTCAAGTGTTGTTTTCTTCATCTTCCTTTTTGTTACTTACTAATGAGATGTGGGCTTCTTCTTGACTGCATTCATTTCACATTTGTTCAAAGATTCGAGTATCCTTCTAACTGCTAATTCCTGATGCAAAAGAGCTCCAAGATTTTGGAAGACCTAGTAGTGCAGCAATCACAAGTTCTTTTGGTTAGAAAATTGGAAAGGAAAAAATATTTTTTTATATTGATAACTACTTGTGATATTCTTATGATCTTTATTATGTTCTTCTTTTATCTTTTCATCAAGCAATAATCAAAGCAAAAACATGAAGATCAAGGACACCAAAAGTAGGCACTCATCCAGGGCTAAAACCCCTTTATCGGGGAAAACCCAGTGAGAATTCTTCCTTCAGTAGATTCAAAATGAGATAGACCAAGACCATAGACCATTGAATTTCCTCCTCCATGGATACAACAACTACAACCATCAATAGTCTCTTCTTATCCAACAACTATAACACAACATCAAAACAGAAATTTAAGCCCCAATTTCACCAGAATTTCGGCCCAGCTTCAAATTTTCGGCCTCCCAGCTTCTTCAGAATTTCGGTCCTGTGCAATATTCAAGAACTTTGCACGTGTGGGATAGGAGAGAGAAATTTCAACTTCTATACCATCAGAGAGACCACCTTCTTTTCCCTTAGAGTTTTCTAGCTTCCTGCAACTGCAGATCGAACTTGTTGAGATGCTCCTTCAAATGAGGTTGAGTTGATGCCTTTATATAGGTGATTTTGCCCCTTAGTTAGGCCGACTTGTCCTTCTTTGTGGCCGACTTGGTGAAGGAGGCCTAATTGACCTATCTTACATTAAACTAAATTTCTTTCTTGACAAATAAATCCCAGGAAGGGTCTTCTACAATATGACATGGACAAGGACACTTGGCATAAACCCTAGAAGCCTACAACTGAGGCTTTGACCTATAAACAGTTGACCCAAGCATGAAACCCATGCTTTAATAAGTCAATTTTATTTATAATAAAATTTCCTTTTCTTTCTTTTGACAAATACAATACATTATGACTGAAATACAATTATGAAGACTGACACTAGTTACATTCTTCAACAATCCCTCTTAACTAGGGAGATATTCATCATTACAAATATATAGAGGTACATGGAATATCTCAAAATGAACTACGAAGATTTGTAGCACACTCAGTGTTGCGGACTAGAAACCTGACCAGGGTATTCTATCCAGGTGGGACTAAGGCGACTCAAGATTTAGCCAGACTAGGTACCATCAGGCTTTTAAACTCTACAACCAACACAAGGATCTAGGTGCATATCCAAGGTCGGAGCTACATGACCAACGCCACCCTCCCTCTTTGAGATCTAGACATCAAACACATAGGCCGACCAGATGTCCTCCCAAGCATCTTGCCATTAGATGCTTCATCTCTCCCTAATAAACTAAATCAGATATATCCATTTGTCCAAGCATGCTTCGAAAGTGTTCATCTTTCTTATGGAGAGATTTACCTATACAAACACAACCCTAATCAATAACATTCAAATATATATATACAAGTAAACGCAAAACTTCAGGGTCCTTAATCATCCTGATGCTACTTATATCCATATACATCTTGTCGTAAGCTTTTCTTCTTTTATTTCTTCAGCAACACCTAATACAACCTCAGTACTTTGCAAATCCATATGTAGACTTTTATTCAATCTTCGGTTTCCTTCTTTCTTCAAGTCATTTACTATTCCCTCCCTCTCAATTGGGGAGATGTGCCCTTTCTATCCAGGGTCCCTCTTAACTTGGGAGGTCAATAGCTTCCTTATTTTATAACATCGGAGAAACTTCAACCTTTCAATGTTTTATGGCATCAAGGTTTTCTTGATCATCATCATTCTTATAGCTTCCTTCATCATACTCATCTTCAATTACAAAAATCTTCAGCATCTTAAAGATCATGTACCTGTAAAAACTTATTAGCAAGTACAACAAATTACAAATATATAGAAGTATGAAGATAACTAAATTATATTACTATAATGGAAGCATTCAAACATTCAAACTTTAGGCATCAAATACCTAAACCTAGTTAGGTTCATAATTGATAAGAGACACATCTTTTACATACTAATCTTCAATTTCTAGCTAAGGTTTTTGTCATGAACCCTAGACTCCATCTTTGAGACATATAGACTTAGATATCAACAATTTAATAACAATCCAATCATATTACAATATGTCTAAGGTTTCAATAATATACTTTTTAGAATTACATGTCAGACACTAGTAGGGTTGTTGCAAACCCTAGATTTTATCATCAAAACTAAATCATATCAAAAACAACATCATCATATCCTAGAATATTAATCTCTACTAGAGTTTTGTTACAAAACCTAGATTTTTTTAAACTAAAACATGAGCATCAACAATTATGTTAGCATACTCGCATATATCTGGAATTTCATAATCATGCATTAGTATCTCACAACAATATCTACTTAGTAAACCCAATACAAAAAAAATAATACATCAAAGTTAGATATACAACAATTTTGACTAGACTAGAGTTTCGATCAGACAGATGAATATACACCTAGGATTTCATTCCTAGGACATTATTTTAGCCAATACAAGGGTCTTGCCTATAAACCCTAATTCACCAGACCCTAAAGATCAATGGTTTTAATATAAATATATAACCTAAACATTAACAACAAACCCTAAAGAAATAGGGTTTCTATCATAACAATACCAAAACCCTAAACATCAAAAGAATAGGATTTTTAGACTTTATCAACAACCCTAAGAGGACTAGGGCTTCAACATTATAGACTTGCCCTTAGCATCAAGATGCTAGGGTTTTATAGTGAACCCTAAAGGTTAGGGTTTCACAAGAATGTCAAAATGATGGAATGACAAGGGTAGATTTAATCTAAAGATTAATTACCTAACAAGAATTTTTATGATTCAAAACCCTAGGCATAACAATGTCAGTAATGTAAAGCAAATTTCAGAAGGGAATGAACATACATTTTCTATGAAGAGAACCTTGTAACAAAACTTTGTAGATTAAGATATACCTTGAATTGTTCTTTAACAAACCTTGTAGGACATCAAACCTTGACGGGTTTCAATAAAACTTCTTCTATGGTTCAAGACTATCCTTTGAAGTCTCCTCAATAATCTTGAGCATTTAGTAACCTTTCCTAGCCAAGGAAAATAGAAGTAAAAGGTTATTAGCATATAATATGAACAAATCTTGATCTGAAAGGGAAACCAAACATAAGAGAGGAGACAAGGAGCAAGATACTTATCTTTGGTAAGATGATGGTGACTCCCTCTTAATCAAATCTTGAGGGATACCTATAACTCATCAAAACAATTCAAAAATGTTCTAACAAGATATGTTAGACCTAAAAACTCTAGAAATAAAAACATAAAGGAAAAACAATTCAAAACTTAAAATAGAAGACTAAGAGAGATATGAGAGAGAGGACTCAATAGTATAAGTCCTTGGCTTCTGATTCTTCAGTCTTGTTCTTCTTGGGTGGAGCTTCATCGGTAACATTTGCTTGATCCCTATCTCTCTTCTTATTCTTTGGATTCTCCGGACATTGATTTTTGTAGTGACCCATCTTGTGACAATTGTAACATTCAATCTTGGATAGGTCAACTTTCTTCTTTGGTCCTTTGAACTTCTTAAAGGTTTCCTTCTTCTTGTGATGAGTAGAATAGGCATTAGAGGTATTTTCTTCTTCATCCTCCTTCTTGTTAATTACTAATGATATTCGGGCTTCTTCTTGACTGCATGCATTCCACATTTGTTCAAATGTTGGAGTATCCTTCCAACTGTTAAGTCTTAACGCAAAGACACTCCAAGATTTTGGTAGTTCTAGAAGAGCAGTAATTACGAGCTCCTTTTCTGGGACAACTTCATCTATTGCTTGGATTTCATCTTTGATTCTGGATATCCTTATAAAGTAGGATGATACAGTATCATCTTTCGTCATCTTAATAGTCCTTAATTCATTCTTGAGGCTTGCTATTTGACCAATGTTCTTGATAGTGAATAATTTGGAGAGAGCCTCATACATTTCTTGAGCGGAATTTATGTTGGATATGTATGGAATTAGGTTTTCCTTAACTCCATCCACTATTAGGTTCATAGCCAAGATTTCAGTTTCTCTGAACTTTGCTTTCTCTGCTTCATTTGTTTCATCTGTAGGCTTCTTGATTTTTGTTTGAACAAGATCCAAAACTTTGTTCTTTTCGAGGATAAGATCTTGTTAATCAAGGTTGTCATTGATGACTATATGACATTATCAAGATGGCAAAGATTCTTATGATTCCTAACCCTAACCCTAGTTTATGTTACCCTAATCCTAGAACTCTCAAACCCTAACCCTAGCTTTACTAAACCCTAATGGCTAAATGAAAACCCTAATATGCTCAAACCTATAACCCTAACCCTAAAGCATATTAATAATAGGATACACTAATAAAAGTAGTATTGATGGGTTATAAGGACATGAATAAATAATAATAAAAAAAGGTCCCACACACAATACACAATACACGTTCACTCCAAAATAGACAGCGAAAGTGGCACGGGATTTTTCTTTGGCTAATACGCACAATATGAAAGCCCCGTGGTAATATTTTAATTAAATTAAAATTGTTTTGTCGGCTTTCCAAATTTGACTGGTCGGTTTCAAAGTTTGAACGTGGCTAGCATATATATATTACGGCACAAGTTCATTTGGATGAGACAAGATTTTCCAACGAAGATATCGAAGCATAGAGAAGAACAGTTCACATCTCGTGAACTAAACTATCGAGGAAGCTTCCAGAAAAAGACTGCGTCTATCTGAGGTTGACCAAAGAATCAGAACGCGTGGTTCATTTTTTTGTGCAGATTGGACTAAGGACTGCGTCTATCTAAGGCTGACCAAAAAAAATCAGAACACGTGGCTCATTTCTTATGCGGATTGGACTCGAAGTTTAACGTGGAGCGTTGTTGCAATCAAAATGTGTGGCACATTTTCTATGCGCATCAAACTTAAAGATTAACGTGGCGCATTGTTGAAATCAAAACGTGTGGCTCATTTTGTATGCGGATCAGACTTGAAGACTAACGAAGTGCACTGCAGTAATCAGAATGATTGGCTCATCTTCTATTCGGATTAGTCTTCAGAACGGTTGGCTCGGATCTCTATGTGAATCTGTTAAAACAATACAGTGGACTCAGACAGTGCCCCCATGGTCTCATCACCTATCGGACAACAGTGCCTTTAAATGTTGAACAAAGCATTCAATTTTGGTATTGTTTCTTTACACAAATTTATGTGACAGTGATTCAATCATTGTACAGAAATCATTGTGATTGTTGAGCAATGAACAAGTATATTTGATGGACAGTGAACAATGAAGTAAAACAAGGACGAGTACGCAACAAATCCAAAGAGTTTTTAAAGTAATGAAGATAGTGAAGAATATGCCAAGAACATTCAAGTAAGTACTTTATACATTCTCTATTAAACAAAAGGATTGGTGTCCTTTGGGTAGGTGCCCATAAACACAAGGTTGGTGCCTTGGAGAAGATAGGTTCGAAGCCCTAGAGGTCGGAGCCTCATCAAAGACCAAGTTGGTGCTTGGCAATAATTGTCATACAATGTATTTATTTTTTATTCAATAAAATTATTCTTATACACTTCTCTGATTAACTTGTGAAGAATTTAATTGTTAATAATAACAATTGAAAGAAAATTTTGATTCACCCCCCTCTCAGTATTTCCAACAATTGGTATCAGAGCCAGCCAACTTCTTTATATCAATCTAATAGCTGGAAGAAGGATTCTTAGTCACAATGAAAAATCAAGAAGTGTCAAGAAGAATTCCTCTGTTCGATGGCACAAATTTTGCTTTTTGGAAAAAAAGAATGTCCTACTACTTAATGTCCCTTGGACCTAAAGTTTGGCATTTAGTTTTTAATGGGTACACACCTCCTTCCACTCTTACAACAGATCAAGACGAAAGGAAAGCTTACATTGCAAATGCAAAAGCCTTAAATTCCATCACTAATGGAATCATTGATTCTGAATTTACAAAAGTCATGAATTGTGACTCGGCCAAAGAAGTATGGGATAAGTTGGTTAGCTTATATGATGGGGACTCCAAAGTTAAGAAGGCAAAGCTTCAAACTCATAGAAGGCAACTTGAAAGTCTGAAAATGGATGATGAAGAAGATATTGCACCATACTTTCTCTGAGTAGTTGAAGTGGTCAACTCTCTTAAAGGATTGGGAGAAAACATTGAAGAAAGCACTATTGTTCAAAAGGTCTTAAGATCCCTCCCAGACAGATTTGACTCCAAAGTGTGTGCTATAGAAGAAATGAAGGATCTAGATACTCTCAAGATGGATGAAATTCATGGAATCCTCATTGCCTATGAGATAAGAAAAGGAAGCCCAAGTTCCAAAGATGCAGCATTCAAGGCCTCAAAATCAAAAAAGGAGAAAGAATGGAATACCAACAATGATGACTCTGATGTTGAATCTGACTTGGCGCAATTTGTACGAAGACTAAAGAAAGGATCCAAGCTAAAAGGTAAGTACCCTCTTCTTTGTTTCAAATGTGGAAGAAAAGGTCATTATGCTGCAAAATGTCCTCTTAAGCATGATAGTGATGATGAGGAGAATTCTAATAGAATGGTATACAAAAAGAAAGAGTTCAATAAGAAGAATTTCTTCTCTAAGCAAGAAGAGTCCGATGAAGATGAATTTGTAGTCATCAAAAGAAAATCAACTAATCGCAAAGGAGCTAATGATGATGAAAATGACTACGCTGGAAGCCAAGAAGTATTATTCATGGCTTTCACAAATGATGATGATTTAGGACTAGAAGGAAATATAGATGAATGGTTAATAAGTGCCATTGAAGAAAATGAGAAATTACGAAATAAAATTATTTCTCTCAAGGTAGAAAAGGAGGAAGCAAAAAGAAGGGAAGATCTCTTGGAAAATAAGCTAAAAGAAAAGGAACAAATATGTGAAAATCATGAAGTTGAAATAGTATCTCTAAGGAAGGAATTGAAGCAAGTCAAAAGGAGTTGGGAAAGCTCTCAAACACTTCACGTTATCCTAAATGCTCAAAAACCTCAATATGACAAATCTGGGATAGGTTATAAAGGAGAATCATCAAGTACTAAGGATAATGCGAAAATCTATGCAGACATACCTTCCAGCAACCCAAAAGGAGAAAATTCATTTCAAAGGCCCATCTCAATTCCAAAGAATGAAGAAAGAGTAACTCCAAGGAAGAATGCTGATTCAAATCATGGCTATTACAACAAGCACAAAACTATCTTTTTTGGGCATTGTCATTATTGTAAAAATTTTGGTCATCAAGCTAAACATTGCTTGGCTCATTAAGAATGAAACACCAAAATTGAAAAATCAAACAGACAAACCATATGATCTCAAAGAACAAGGACAAATCAAGACCTACAACTCTATAGATCCCTTGGCCAAATTTGATACAATTTGTTCATTATGTAATGATAATGGACATAATGAACAAAATTGCCCCCTCAAAAGAAGAGAGGCAAAAAATGAGAATCCCAATACAGATAAATGTGGCCTAGCTCTATGTGCTCACAGTGATGAAAATCATTGGTTTGTGGATAGTGGGTGCTCCAGACATATGACAGGTGACAAAAGGAAGTTTGTCTCATTGAACAAAAAAGAAGGAAATGTATCCTTTGGAAGTGGATCTGCCAAAATTGCTGGAAAAGGAATTGTTACCCTTATTAATGGAAAAGGGAAGGCTCAAAATGCTTTGCTAGTAGATGGGCTCAAACACAATCTCTTAAGTGTTAGCCAAATCTGTGATCAAGGACATAAAGTTGTCTTTAGCACTAAAGATTGTGAAATAAGGAACTCATCCTCAGGAGAACTTGTGGCAAAAGGAGTTAGAACATCAGATAACATCTACATTTTGAACAAAATTCAAGAAGATAAATGTTACCTAAGTCAAATAGATGAAAGTTGGCTATGGCACAAGCGATTGGGACATACAAGTTTCGATAACTTGATCAATATCAGCAAAATCAATGCAGTATGAGGCATCCCAAAGTTTTCAAGCCAAATCAAGGTGTATGTGGTCCATGTCAACATGGAAAGCAAACTAGAACTAGCCACAAGACCAAGGAGTTCTCTACATAGAAACCTTTGGAGATCATTCATGCTGATTTATGTGGACCAACTAGAACTCCAACAATCCAAGGGGAAAAGTACTTTGCTTTATTTGTTGATGACTATACTAGAATGATGTGGGTATATTTCATAAAATATAAATATGAAGCATTTGAATGTTTTAGGAATCTTAAAGCTCTTGTAGAAAGTGAAAAAGATTCTAAGATTAAATGTCTTAGAACAGATAGAAGGGGAGAATTCACGTCAAAAGAATTTGATGAATTCTATAAAGTACATGGAATCGAAAGAGAACTCTCTGCTGCTAGAACACCCAAGCAGAATGGGGTAGTTGAAAGAAGAAACCGAATTGTTCAAGAAATGGAAAGAACAATGTTAATAGCAACTGAATTGCAGTGAAAATTTTGGAGAGAAGCAGTCGGAACAACAATTTATACCTTGAATTGAACTCAACTAAGGCCAACTAATGAGAAGACTCCTTATGAATTATGGAAAGGAAGACCTACTTCAATAAAATACTTCAAGATTTTTGGAAGAAAATGCTTCATAAAAATCAATGATGACTCATGAGGAAAATTTGATTCTCGGGTTGACGAAGGAATATTCCTCAGATATTCTACTAGGAGCAAAGCCTACAAGTGCTACAATAATCGACTACGGAAAATAGTGGAAAGCATTGATGTGAAGATTGATGAAAATCTTCCAGAAAAGGAAATTGAAGATCATGAAGTTGACCCTCTCATTGAAGAAAACGAAGAAGAACTTGAAAAAGAGGAAAAAGATCAAGAAAAACAAAAGGAAAAAGAACCATCTCAAACCCCTTCAAAGGTAAAATTCCTCCAAAAACATCACCCTGAAGAACAGGTTATTGGCAATGTAGATGAGGGGATACAAACCCGACGAAGGATGACATGTACACCAAGGAAAAATGATGTTGCTCTCCTATCTATGATAGAACCAGAAACTTTTACTCAAGCAAGGACCCTCATTGGGTAAAAGCCATGGAAGACGAAATGTCTCAAAACGAGAAAAATGAGACATGGGAGCTGGTATCTCGACCAAAGGACAAAATATAATTGGAACCAAGTGGGTGTTCAAAAACAAAATGAATGAAGATGGACAAATAATCAAAAATAAGGCAAGGCTTTTTTGTAAAGGTTATTCACATATTGAAGGAATTGACTTTGAAGAAACCTTTGCACCAGTAGCTCATATGGAAGCTATAAGGACGTTCTTGGCATTTTCTTGCTCAAAAGAATTCAAAATCTATCAAATGGACGTAAAATCAACATTTCTGAATGGGGAACTCAAGGAAGAAGTCTACATGGAGCAACCAGAAGGGTTTAATCTAGTAGAAGGAAAAGATTTTGTTTGTAAGTTGAAAAAGGCATTATATGAGTTGAAACAAGCTCCTAGAGCTTGGTACGCAAGATTAGATCACTATCTACAACAGCAAGGGTTCAAGAAAGGGGTGTCAGGGAGTAATCTCTACATGAATATGGATGAGGATAAGTTATTAGTCACTCTTGTCTATGTTGATGATCTGATTTTTGCTAGCAATAATGATGATATGAGCCATGAGTTTGCTCAGAATATGTCAAGAGAGTTCAAAATGTCGATGATAGGAAAGTTATCTTACTTCCTTGGACTACAAATATCTCAAACCACAGTAGGCATGTTCATATCTCAAGCAAAATATCTTAAGGACATGCTTAAAAGATATGGAATGGAAGACTGTACACCCATGAGCACACCTATGACCACAGATTGCAAATTAAGCAAAGATGATGACTCTCCTCCGGTAGATGCAACTCATTACATGTCAATAAACGGAGCCCTCCTATACTTAACTGCTACGAGACCTGACATTATGCAAGCAGTAGGAATGGTGGGAAGATTTCAATCAACACCTAAACAGTCCCATTTGCTAGCTGTAAAAAGAATTCTCAAATACTTGAAAGGAACTCCTAATTTTGGACTTTGGTACCCTAAGAGCTCAACTCTTACTATGATTGCATACACCGATGTTGATTGGGCCAGATGTGTCGATGATCGAAAATGTACTAGTGGAAATGCATTGTTCCTAGGAGATTGTCTAGTATCTTGGCTCAACAAAAAACAAACATCCATATCACTATCTACAGCTGAAGCCGAGTATATAGCTGCTACAGATTGTTGTAGTCAAATATTATGGATGAAGGAAGCTCTGAAGGATGTCAATATAGCTACCAACCAACCAATCACCATCTATTGTGATAACACAAGTGCTATCAGTCTCAACAAAAATCCAGTAATGCACTCAAAGACCAAACATATACCAATCAAGTATCATTTTCTGCGTGAACAAGTAGATGAACAAAACATAAAGTTGGAATATATCAATACCAAAGAGAAGATTGTTGATTTTTTCACAAAACCTCTTCCTCGAGAAGCATTTGAACATCTTCGCCAAAAAATGGGGGTTATTGCTCTAACATCACACTAAGCTGATTCATAAAGATGCTGCATGACAGGGGGAGTATTGGGGCACTTCGTTTGCCATTGATGTCAAAGGGGGAGAGATTGTTGAAAGAACAAGAATATTGTCATAAATGACAAAGGGGGAGATTGTTAATCAAGGTTGTCATTGATGACAATATGACATTATCAAGATGGAAAATATTCTTATGATTCATAACCCTAACCCTAGTTTATGTTACCCTAATCCTAGAACTCTCAAATCCTAACCCTAGCTTTACTAAACCCTAATGGCTAAATGAAAACCCTAATATGCTCAAACCTATAACCCTAACCCTAAAGCATATTAATCACAGGATACACTAATAAAAATAGTATTGATGGGTTATAAGGACATAGATAAATAATAATAATAAAATGGTCCCACACACAATACACAATACACGTTCACTCCAAAATAGATAGCAAAAGTGGCACGGGATTTTTCTTTGGCTAATACGAATAATATGAAAGCCCCGTGGTAATATTATTAAATTAAAACTGTTTTGTGGGCTTTCCAAATTTGACTGGTTGGTTTCAAAATTTGAACGTGGCTAGGATATATATATTACGACACAAGTTCATTTGGATGAGACAAGATTTTCCAGCGAAGATATCGAAGCATAGAGAAGAATAGTTCACATCTCGTGAATGAAACTATCGAGGAAGCATCCAGAAAAAGACTGCGTATGTCTGAGGTTGACCAAAGAATCAGAACGCGTGGTTCATTTTTCTGTGCACTTTGGACTAAAGACTGCGTCTGTCTGAGGCTGACCAAAAAAAACAGAACGCATGGTTCATTTCTTATGTGGATTGGACTCAAAGTTTAACGTGGAGCATTGCTGCAATTAGAATGTGTGGCACATTTTCTATGCGGATCGAACTTGAAGATTAACGTGGCACATTGTTGAAATCAGAACGTGTGGCTCATTTTGTATGCGGATCAGACTTGAATACTAATGAAGTGCACTGTAGTAATCAGAACGATTGGCTCATCTATTCGGATCAGTCTTCAAAACGGTTGGCTCGGATCTCTATGCAAATCTGTTAAAACAAATACAGTGGACTCAGACAGTGCCCCTATGGTCTCATCACCTATCGGACAACAATGCCTTTAAACGCTGAACAGAGCATTCAATTTTGGTATTGTTTCTTTACACAAATTTATGTGATAGTGATTCAATCACTGTACAGAAATCATTGTGATTGTTGAGCAATGAACAAGTATATTTGATGGACAGTGAACAATGAAGTAAAACAAGGATAAGTAAGTAGCAAATCCAAAGAGTTTTTAAACTAATGAATACAGTGAAGAATATGCCAAGAACATTCAAGTAAGTACCTTATACATTCTCTATTAAACAAAAGGATTGGTGTTCTTTGGGTAGGTGCCCATAAACACAAGGTTGGTGCCTTGGAGAAGATAGGGTCGAAGCCCTAGAGGTCGGAGCCTCATCAAAGACCAAGTTGGTGCTTTGCAATAATTGTCATACATTGTATTTATTTTTTATTCAATAAAATTATTCTTATACACTTCTCTGATTAACTTGTGAAGAATTTAACTAGTAATAATAACAATTGAAAGAAAATACTGTTTCACCCTGTTGACCACTACGTGTCAACTACCCATAGCAGTACCCCCCTTTTTTTGCAAAAGGGATAGCGCTTGATCGACATGTCCATGCCATTCGACTATTATCATCAACCTGATCATATTATTTTGTAAACCCAGCCTACATGTCTAAATTTGTAAATAATCTTAGCAGATCTGTGTCACGTATGTATTTGCCTAGGTGAACCTAATCTTCTAGTGATGATCTACGTTCCGGAAGGTTTTTTGTCTCACCGACCCATGGTCGGCAGAGTTTTCCTTCAGCGTAACCGCAAAGCCAGAATGGATTTTGTCATTAGAATCTTAGGGGAATCCTAGTGTGCTAGGTCGAGTCTATGTAAAAGTGATTTGGGAATAATCCCAACTATTTGGTTAGGTTATTACAAATTGCTTGATCTACTAGATTATATTTGTGTCGCAAAACTAGGTGGTCTATAAGGGTCTATGTCAAATGGGTTTTCCCCCCTTGAGATGTAAAAATGTAAAAATCATGATGTAATGTATCTTGAGGGTTAGAAAATGTTTTATCCCCTCATAAGTCCTAGGTCCTAGGTGATTTTTCCAAAGGCTAAGTTCGAAGGTCCAGTTAAAAAAATAATAATAATAATAATAAATAAAAATTAAAAAAAAATGAAATAAAATAATAATAAGTCAAAGTTTTGAGGAAATAAATGCAAAATTCTAAACTTTTATATTAAAATGTGAAATTTCCTCAACATTTAAAATTTTCGACGGATGAGATTAAAAGAGATTTTGATCCTCATCGACGGTCGAGATCACTTTGACATGGATCGCTTGAACTAGCCGTTGGGAAATTTACCTTTAAATAGGGTGTCAGGGGTCATTTGAGATCATTCGATCTGTGAGTCTTGTGCTAAAGAAAGCTCTCTTGTAATCTTTTTTCCTGTGCAATAAAGAAAGACTTTGGGGTTGAAATCTTGCTGGTGTTACTCTTCTGGAAATGTTGTAAGATGTTTTATTTTTTTGCATAAATTTAGTTTCAGCCATTGATGATAGATTGATGAAGAGTGATTTTAAACACAGGTATCTTGTTTAGTCGCTAGGGTTTGAATGATAGCTAAATTTCTGAATATGATGGCAGGGATCTCCATTAGATTTGGATTTTATTGTTGTTTTCTTCCTCTTTGTTAATGGTTGAATTAAGCTATGCAGGTAAATCTTGATTTTGAAGATTAACGGGCATTTGGGGAAGCTCTTGGTTGAACCAGCGAACTCCCGAGAAGCGTTTCCTGAAGAGCCCAACTAGTTTTGATTCTGGGCTTGTCATTAGAAGAAAAAAATTGTGAATGCATGAAAAGTTTTCTAAAGCACCTCATACTGAACTTAAAATTTTGAAAATATTTCTGTAGCATACTAATAAATCTGGCTATTTAGAGCCTTTAAACTGTGAATATTGTAATTTCTTTTTACTGGTATTAGGGTTTTTAGTTTTTGCATATTTTATCTCTGGGTGTTTTGTTTTGCCATTGTAGGTTGCAGGTCTGAGGAAAATTTTTTGTTTGAAGCCAGATCTAGGCCCTAGAGGGTAAGATCTGGCCTCGGGATCAGCGCTTGCAGGGTTTTTCTAAAAAAAAAAATTTGAGGGTTTGATCAGCTCTCTGCTATTGCTCAGGGTTTCATTGTGTTACTGGAACATTTTAAAATTTTTAGGGAAAATCTGCGTTCTGTTTTATATATTTCCACAGTCATTCCAAGATCCACATGCAACTCAACTCCTCCCTCTGCGGCTATCATCCAGCACTCCGCTCCCTCCTTTGTTGAGCCAGCCATCTGTCGTCACCACCATTCTCCCTTCACGTTGCCTTCCCTACACAGCTACCTCATATCCATCTTTAGGCAGCTCCTTGCTGCCCAACATCCAACTGTGAAGAGATCACAGTTCTACCATATAGCTCATTGTGCTTACCTCCAAATCTCACGCAGTCTACTCCATTACAAACCCCTTCACTCTGCGTTTTGCCCTTGGTTGTGTCCGTTCCATCTCCACGCTATCCATTGACTGGCCATCGGTCTCCACTCAATCTACCTTCAAGCTTCAGACCTGTGCGCAATCACCTATCCCTTTGCTGCCATTCATGTGCTTCTACGTCCGCCCGATCCCCAGCTCTCCTCGTTGTTGCCCATCCTCAAACCCGTCGAGCTGCTAGCTACCATCTTCCAAGCTCCCAACGCTGCCATCGAAGCACCCTTCCACAGGCTCCTTGCCCGTCACACCTGAACATAATCAAACGACAATAATACACTTCAGCCCCTTTTCTTTATTTGCATTAAGATAGTTTCGTTTTACATTTTTTTTTTAAGAGTTAGGGTTAGTGTAGGTTTGGTTTTATAAAAAAAAGGAAAAAATTTAAAAGAATTCGATTTTCTTTTTCTGTTATATATTTGATTTTATTTTAGGTCTTATTTTTAGAATTAAATTTTAGTTTAGAATAAAATTTTAGTTAGATTTTGGTTTTAGGTTTATTTTATTTTATGTTTTGTTTTAATTTTAAATCTAGAACTTTATATCATAAAATATATATATATATCATAAAAAGTTTATTTTAGGTTTTGGTTTGGTCTCATTTTAGAATTTTATTTTATGATTTTGATTTTAATCATTAAAAGTAAAAAAAATTGAAATATTTTGTCACATTTAGTCTTGGCATATTCACTCAAGGATTTGTCACATTTACAATTTTGGTGTATCTTTTCCGCTAAGGCTAAAAATTTTAATGTGGGATTAATATTTGTCATTTTTATATAGTTAAATGCGCTTAAATTTTATCTGAAGATTAGCTATCTGAAAGTGGTGAATCATTTTATGAACTGGTTAGCATTTGAATTTCATGGTTGAATAATGAATTTTGATCCTTTGAAATTTAATTACTAGAGCTCTATGCATCTCTTGAATACCTTACATCTGGTGAAACTAATTATTGCTTGATTGATTTAGTGTTTATCATATGCTAGACATTCCAGTAAATATCTTCAAGCAATTGCTAAAAGGTTTGTTTATATTTATATTTCCTAAGCATCGAATCAATTATTCGATTCCACTTCATCTAGCAAAGGCACTAGTACTAAACATTTAAAGATCCAATCAAGTTTTAAAATCAATCAAGTGCTTGTTTCCCTTGCTGTGTCTCCCAAGCCAGTTGATTATTAGTTGGTCTTCTTTTATCCCATAGGGTCTACCCCACTTAGCCTAGGGAGACGGCTTAAATGGAGAGATCGGGGATCAGGGTGACAGCCCTCGGTCTGAGCATTGTCGCGTTGCCTAGACACTTTGCGCGACAACATTTTTTGACGCCGCTGCCGGGGATAGAGTTTTTTCTGTTCTTGGTTTCCTCAACATTCGACTCGTTTCTTTCCTCTCATCCTTTCTTGTCTTTGACTCCCTTCTTTCGAGTTTTTTCCGTGTTATATTCTCCGTCTGGGTGGCGACTCTACTTCATTTATCCTCTGCAAGAGAATATACTAGAAGACATCCAAGCAGTTTGTTTAATCCTACTCCTGATCCTGAAAGGGCTCTCAAGGTACGATTACACAAACTCTCTTCTCGAACACTTCTTGTTAACCTCGGACAAGAAGCCCTCTCTAATATCCGCTTGCTTTTTACTAGCCTGGTCGAGCACGACGTCATGGACATATTCGCCCCGTGTAACTTTGCTAACATTCAGGGTTATCCTAATGATATTCCAAAGCATGGAATGGATAAATTTCCTATCTTTCAGGGAGATAATGCAATTAGTGCTAATTCACATCTGAAAGCTTTTAGTTCATGGTTGGGGAAGTACGCAAGGGCTGCTGATTTTAATCATGAAGATGTTAAAATGACCCTTTTTGTTTTGACCTTGGAGGGTGATGCTTTAGATTGCTTTATGGAAAAGCCTCAAAATTCATTTGATTCCTTACAATCGATTGTTAATGCCTTTAAGGAAAAGTATGGAGATAAGAGAGAAGGAAGACACCTCGTGAAAGCTATCAGCATAATCAAAAAGAGAGAGAATGAAATTGCTGAAGAATTTAATAAAAGGTTTAATGATATTATTAAAGAGTTACCTCAAGATTATAAACCTACCGACAAATCTCTTCGAGAATTTTATATTGACGCCTTTAGCCCTGAGCCTTCCTATGAGTTGAGACGCGCGAAACTTCATGATTATAGGGCTTGCCAAGCCTTAGCAATAGAACTTGAAAGGACAAGGCAACATCCGGGAAGTCTGAGATCCCAAGTTTCGATGGGGTTGCTACGAAACTAAAAGAACCTAAAGGAAAAGCGGTTCAAGAACTTGATAGCGAGCTAACTCAGAAGATCGAAAGCATGGAAATTAATCAAGCGAAAATAACATCTAACCATGCTAAGGAGATAGCTACTCTGCAATATAGATTGGTCCAAATGGAAAGAGCGCAAACTCAAAATTTCCAGCCTAGAAATAATAATAATAATCGAAATAATAATTGGCGAAAGAAGGGTCAATCTAGTGAACAGAAACCTCCTAATTTGCTTACTAATTTGGTCGATGATGCTCCGCCTTACTGTCGGGTTTGTGATGCTCTTCATGAAGAGGCTACTTGCCCCATTGTTAGAAGAATTTTGGATAATGGAATGTTTGGGGTAAGTGATCAAATAAACGTAGTGGGTAAAGAGTTTCCTTTGTCCATGAACGACTGGATTGAGGTTAAGGAAAATAGTCGAGATGTTATGCATCCTTCATCAGTTTTTGGTATAAATAATCTTGAAAATGAAGATGACATTTTGGCTAAGCTATATGGCGAAAAGCCCTCTCCAGAGCAAATAATGGAAATTGCTAGAGACAAAGGTCTAACTTATCAAAGAAGGGATAAAGATCAGAGCCGGAATCCAATTCCTCCTCGAACCTTTAACCCAAGTTTAGACTTTGGATTAGATGTCGATTTGGGAAGTTGGTTTAATAATGCGAAAATATGGGTTCCTGTCTCCGAGATTGTGAAAATCCCTTCCCAGAGAGATAAGTTACTAAAAGCTATTCAAGGTCCTCAAGCAAATATTTCTCAACAGAAGACCCCGGAAGTTGATTTTCACGATGCTCCCATATATTTGCAAAGTTTAGATTCAAAGAACAAGGATCATCAGCCTTTCTTTATCACTTTGATGGTTAATGGGTATAAATTGAATAATTGCATGCTGGATTCTGGTGCATCAGCTTGTGTCATGACTAAGAGGGTCATGGAACAGCTTAACTTAAGAGTTTCTAGACCCTATTACAATATATGTGCCATGGATTCTAAAAAGATTGAAGTTCATGGTCTAATCAAGGATTTACAGGTTCACTTATCAGTTTACCCTGACATTATGATTGTTATGGACATTGTTGTTGTTGATGTGCCTGATGCTTGGGGTATGCTTTTATCCAGAAAATGGGCCTCTGATCTAGGAGGAAGTATTCTGATGAATTGGTCATATGCTATGATTCCTTCTCCTAAAGGTGATGGCTTTGTGAGACTCAATAGAAAGCTCGAGAGAAAATTCCATGTTGAAGATCCTAAGAGACCTCATAATGAGATAATTAAAGAATAATCCGACATTGGGAATTATGCTATCATGTCTAATTTCATAGTTCCTCCTGGTGATAAGGTCGAGAAAAAGATTAGGGATCTCAATGATAAAGTTTCGTACATGTATTTTGATGGTGCATCGTCTAGACATGGTAAAGGTGTGGGTATAGTTTTGAAGTCTCCCCTTGGTCATATTTTCAAGTTTGCCTATCGATTGGAATTTGAAGCAACCAACAACATTGTTGAATATGAAGCTTTGTTGTTGGGTCTTGAATTGGCAAAGGCTCTGAGGATTAAGTTGCTTAGCATTAAGGGGGATTCTGACTTAATTATCATGCAACTTAAAAATAAATTTACATGTAAAAATCAAAGGTTAAGGAATTATCGAAATGCTATATGGGATACTATGGAACACTTTGATGCCCTTGACCTTGAGGCAATCCCAAGAGAGCATAATAGTTTGGCAGATGAACTTGTCGTCGCTGCTTCTACTTTGCAATTGTCTAATGAGCTAATAAAGGATAAGATCAAAATGGAAGTTATAATTAGACCGTCTGTTCTAGATAACTCATAGCATTGGCAAATCTTTAATGATGAAAAGCAAGTGATTCGTTTTCTTGATAATTTGGATGAGTTTGAAAATTTTCGAATAGATTCCAAGGAGGATGGATCTAATGATCATGAAGATATCATAAATCCTACTCCTAGTAATGTGGTTGCTTTAGAACAACACTTTGATCGGCATGATGCCACAAAGTTGAAAGAGGAAAACAAAATGGATCTAGGCGAATACATCGAGGTAAACATTGGTACTCCTGGGGATCCAAAGATTGTTAGAATTGGTAAGGGTACTAATGTTGAGGAAAGAAAAAAGTTAACCAATTTACTTTATGAGTATCGGGATGTTTTAGCGTTTTCTTATGATGAGTTGAAAGGTTATAGGGAGGATGTCATGGAACACACTATCCCTCTGAAAGATGAAAATGCTAAACTCTTTCGCCAGAAGCTTAGGCAGATTAATCCTAAATTAGCCACTTCGGTTCACAAGGAGCTTTCGAAGATGCTTGCGGCAGGAATTATCACTCAAACGAGGCATTCAACATGGTGTTCCAACCTGGTGATTGTTAGGAAAAAGAACGATACAATAAGGCTTTGTGTCTACTTTCAAAACCTTAATCTAGCATGTAAGAAAGATAATTACCCTTTTCCAAACATGGAGACTCTATTGCAAAGAGTAACTGGTTCTGGAATGATGTCATTGCTAGATGGTTTTTCTGGGTATAATCAGGTACGGGTTAAGAAGGAAGATCGTCACAAAACCACATTCACCACACCATGGGGTACTTTCGAATACATTAGAATGTCGTTTGGATTAACCAACACTGGGGTTGCGTTTCAAAGGGCTATGGATTATGCCTTCAAGGGTTTTATAGGGAAATTTATTGAAAATTACCAGGATGATCTTACTGTTTTTTCTAAGGATGGTATCAGTCATATAAATCATCTTAGGCAAGTTTTTGATAGATGTAGAGAGTACGGGATTTCCTTGAACCCGGCTAAGTTTGTTTTTGGAGTAACTGAAGGGAAGTTACTTGGTCACATCATTTCTAAGGATGGAATCAAGATTGATCCTGAAAGAGTTGAGGCAATCCAAAAGATTCTTCTTCCCCATAATCTTAAATCCCTTCAGTCTTTCCTTGGAAAAACAAACTTTCTTAGAAGGTTTATTCCAAATTATGCAGAAATAGCTAAGCCTATTCAAAGTCTTTTGAAGAAAGATGTAAATTTGTTTGGCAAGAAGATGACAAAAAGGCTTTTCGAGAAATCAAAGGCGCTATTACAAGAGCCCCTGTCTTAGTTAGTCCCGATTACTCTAAAGATTTAATGATTTTCTCTTTCGATTCTGAAGATACCATTGTTGGTGTCTTATTACAGAAAAATAAAGATGGTCATGAGCAGCCTATTGCTTTCATGAGTAGAGCACTTCAAAATTCTGAATTAAAATACAATACCATGGAAAAGAAAGCCTATGCCTTAGTCAAATCTCTTAAGCGTTTCAAAACTTATATGGGTTATTCTAAAATCATTGCTTTTGTCAGATGCACATGGAATGTGTACAGTCAAATAAGGTAAAGCATGAATACATTTTCTATTACAAATGATATACATTTATAATACATGGGAGTGACCATTGGATTCCATATTCCAAGGTCTCTTGGACTCCCTTTGACGGTTTATCTTCCACACCATAACCCTTAGAGGATTAGGTGTCCAACATTACCCCCCTTAATCCAAAGGGTTATGTATGAGTCCAAGAAGAGAGCTGTAATACAAAATGTGCAAAAATGCATGGTAGCGCTAGGTTGAATGTGCTCTTTGAAATGTTGGTATAAAGGGCGGTGGTTTAAGGATGACCACCAACACTGGAACGCTTAGTGCAGTTCCTAGAACTCTTCCAATTCTGGCATGAAGCTGAGGTCTTCTACTAGAGGAAGTGCTCCTAATGTTTTGAAGAGGGAAACCTTCAACCATGAAAGGGAGGTATCACTCTGCATAAAAGGTAGAACCTCAACCTGAAAAGGGAGGTCTCAACCTGTGATGGTTTAAGGATGACCAACAACTCTGAAATGCTTAATGCAATTCCTAGAACTCTTCCAAAACTGGCAAGAAGCTGAAGTCTTCTGCTAGAGGAAGTGTCCCCAATTCTTTGAAGATGTATCATCGACTGAAGGCATGCTCATGGGCATATTTGTCTCAAGCTACAAACCTGAATCTCGTATGGAAGGTTGTGGCTCAAGCTCGCTTGATGTGGCTTTGAAGCTTGTAGATGACCATCATTCCCCCCCCCATCAGATACAAGGTGAGAAGATGAAGAGATCTCAACTGCAAGACTTTTCAATATTCAACAACAAATCTTGTTGTATGAGCGAAATATCTTCTTGGCTATTCAAGCCCATTGCCAAGAAGTGATCCATCCAAGACGAATCTTTGTTCTTGCAGGAGGTTTGTCTCTGAAGCATCTATTTGAAGAATGACTAGTTTTATGACAATGCTTACATGGATGAAGATCAAAACAATGATCTTTCATATGGCCAACTCGGTCACAGTGTTGGCATTTCACAATTTGTTGTTGTTGTTGTGGAAGAAGAGCAAAATCTGGAACAGCTGAAGGTGAACTGTCATGAAGGAATCCAGCACTCTGAAACTGGATGGGCTTTGAGTAATCTGGAATCTGAAAGGACGTGTCCTTGTCATATCCAAGACCAGTTTTGTGCTTGTTATGGAGCTCTTCCCAAGGTCCGATGATGGGCTTGGGAACTGCAGACTGAACTTCTACTTCTGCATGCAAATCTGCTTTTGAACGGGGCACTAAATGTGATTCAACCTCAACTTTATATTCTTGATGCTCATGGGAGTCTGTTTCAATATTCTGAACGGGTTCAGAATGACTACGCTTATGTTGAAGCTCATCTCGTTAGAACTGAGATTCTAGTTGCAGAAAATCAATCTTTTCCTGTGCATTCTACAGACAATTTTTGATATCGGAAAGATGGTCCTTGTTGATGTTTACCATCCCATCATCATTGGACTGTATCAAAGTATTTAATAAATCTAGTACATCATAAATTAGAGCCATTTTCTGGGCTTTAACAAGCAATGTTCCAATCAACTAGCAGCAATCACTGTGATGCTAAAAGAACACTACTTTCATGAACCATACATACTTATGCAACAGTCAATATAGCAAGTAATCAACAACTCTGGAATCAACAAGTCAATACCTCTTTTCTTCAAAACTATAATGTCATTATCCTCTCAAGAGCGGGTTCGATCCATACAGAGTTCAAATCGGGGCCTCAGAAGATGTTGAAATCCCGTCTCAAGTCAGTCGATGTAGAACATAGTCGTAATTCGATAATCTGGCTTTGGTTTGGGCATACATCCAACAGATTTCTTTGATCTGATACTATTAAGTCACTCAAATTTAAGCCTTTAATTCTCACAAACTAGCGCAAAATTTTATGATCGTTTTCTTGTAACAATCAACACGTTGATCTGGAGGCTTTATCAAAGAAGTGGCAATGGAAAAGAAAACATGTATTTATGTCCAGCAAGTGTAGAGGAATAACAATTACTCGAAAATTCAAGCTACAACAAGAGTTACTTTCCCCACATCTACAACTAGCTTCACTTTATTCAAGGAATACTTATTAACTATAAATTATGCTTGTTATTCTACAAATACTTCAGGTTGAAATACATTGCAAGTGACATTTATTCTCGCTGTCGAATTATAAGGATTGATGTAGTCAAACTCCAGGTCTGATAAGAATAGAATCTGGTATATCGCACAAAACCGATTTCATAATGCACAATATAAAATGAATCCCCAGAAATTTACACACAGAACCAATGAGGCTCTAGCCGCGAGTCTAGAGATCGCTATAGAATCTGGTCGGGTCCAATACACTCCTGTACATTTGGCCATAGCTCTTACCAAGGACAAAGGTGGTAGTCTCCGTCAAGCGATTTCATCTACTACAGGTGGAGAGGAAACTGTGGAAGCAGTACAAAGAGTCCTTTGATAGGCCTTGAATCAAGGATGCTTATACCCCTCAATTCACGTACCAACGATACAACTTCAGCAAAGCAATCATTATATATAAGAAAAAACCTGTGCAAAGTGTCAAATTCGCTTCGATCCCATATATCTGTGACAAATACACCATGCTTCATTTGTTCCTTGCAGCATCGAGACGATGAACCACACTAGTTGGTTCGAAACGCGTCGACAAATGATATTCTATGTGATTTACGCTGAAGAATCTCTCATAAATTGATATGGATCACAGAAGCCTCAACTCGACATTTAATGGTTGTTTCACATCCCATCAAGATGATAATGCATGGAATCAATGGCAGGAGCAACGAAATGGAAAATGGTTCGTCGTCACCCAGCTTTGCACTGCCAAAGTAGACACAGCGCTTCTTGCAACGGCAACAACTGCTTCATTCAGATCAACCTTCCTCTAGTGACAATGCTAAAGAAGAGGATGAGGATAAACTGGGTTCTCAGAATAGGCACCAACTAAGCAAATGCAAAGACTCCAAGGACTTACCCAAGGAACTTGTTGAAAATCTGGAAGCTACGCCAAATATTGCAACTTTACCAGGTGGTCACTTTGATATTCAAAACATGAGTGTGGACACATTAATGGATGAAGTAGTTTCATGTATAGTATCAAGTATGGATGATTGCACTGACTCCGCAGATCTTGTATCCGTAAAATCTTCGGAACATCAAAATATTGATGCTAATTGTATCACAAAGGGTATTTCTGAAGTACTGCATAGCTCAGATATTAGAACTGCAAGCAGGTATTTTGCGGATGCCCATGTTCGTGCCACCAGTTTTACTATCATTAAAAAAACCAACATGGTTGCTAGAAATGGTGACCAAGAGATATGTAGAAGAATAGGTGAAAGTTTAGATGTGGATCTCATGGAGTAAATCGGTAAATGGAAAATGAAGCTCTGAGAAGTACATTCCACGTGAAATTCTTTCCATTCTGAAGAAAGCGAATACACTTAATGGGTCTTGCCAAGTGCCTTTAACAGAAAGTGAAAGAAAGGACACTCCTAGTAAAGAGGTGAAAGGGTAGAAGAACAAATCCAACGAGGTAAGTAAAAGTGGTTCTCAGAATTCATGTGCTACTCCTGTAAATTGGTAGCTGATTGCTACTCAGGTGCATTTGAAGAATGAGAAGATACAATGATAGTTCCAAGAACTAGTTAGTGCCGAGCCATCAAAGAGCAGAAGTGCCTAGGTGCAGCAGAGCAGCAATAGAATTTCTATAAATAAGGAAATGCCAGACAAATTCTGGAAAGAATGCAGCGCTGACAATCTCTGAAAATGCCCAGGCATGGCTTGTGCTCTAATACCATGTCAGATGCACATGGAATGTGGACAGTCAAATAAGGTAAAGCATGAATACATTTTCTATTACAAATTATATACATTTATAATACATGGGAGTGACCATTGGATTCCATATTCCAAGGTCTCTTGGACTCCCTTTCACGGTTTATCTTCCACACCATAACCCTTAGAGGATTAGGTGTCCAACAACTTTTGTCCCACATTCTGTTGTTAAAGATATATTAACTCAAACTGATTACCTAGGGACTCGTGCTAAGTGGGTTACTAAAATACAAGAATATGATTTAGAGATTAGACCCACCAAGCTAGTCAAAGGCCAAGGCTTGGCTCAAATGTCGACCGAAGGTAATGAAAAGGCTCTTGGTTTGATTTGTCTTAATGATCTATCTTCGCCTAAGTTGCAAAGATTAGGAGAGCATGAGTGGTACAAGGACATTATTTATTACTTGTTAAATCTTACATGTCCTAACCATTTAGTTGCTCATAAGAGAAGGGCTCTTAGATTAAAAGCCACTAAGTATTGCCTTATGAAGGATGGCCTTGGATGGAAAAATCCTGAGGGCATAGTACTTAGATGTGTTGATGAAATTGAGTCCAAGAAATTAGTTTCTGAGTTTCATTCAGGATTTTGTGGTGGTCATTATGCTGCTAGAACTACTGCCCACAAAATTCTAAGAGCTGGTTATTATTGGCCTTCAATTTTTTCTGATGTGCATAAGTTTGTTAGAAGTTGTCAAGCCTGTCAACTGTTCACTGGGAAACAAAAGCTTGCTGCCCTGCCCTTACAACCTGTCGTTGTGGAGGCACCTTTTCAGCATTGGGGTCTGGACTTCATCGGGAAGTTTCATGAAAATTCTAGCAATGGCTACTCATGGATTTTCACTGCTATTGATTATTTCACTAAATGGGTCGAAGCCATCCCTGCTAAGAATGCCACTGAAAAGGTCATTATGGATTTCATTGAAAATAATATCATTGCTAGATTTGGTGCCCCCGCTAAGATCACCACTGATAATGCCAAGGCTTTTAGTTCTTTTTTCATCCTTTTGTTTTAAGTATGGCATTGTCTTATCTCATTCATCAAATTACTATCCTCAGGGTAATGGTTTGGTTGAATCAAGCAATAAAAATCTTATAACCATTATCAAGAAGATAGTAGGAGATAATAAGCGATCTTGGGATAGCAAAATCAAGTATGCTTTATGGGTAGATATGATTACTAAAAAGAAAGATACCGATAAAAGTCCTTTAGAATTGGTTTATGGCTTGGATGTAACCTTACCTGTGCACCTGAAATTGCCAGCTTAACAGCTCCTTCAGCATTTTTCCACTAATAACGATGTTGTTCAAAATAGAATAGATCAGATTGTGGAGTTAGATGAAGCTCGTAGGACAGCTTTTGATACTATATGTAAAAATCAATCTAACATTAAGAAAATCTTTGATAAATCCTCTCGATCTAGATCTTTGCAGGTTGGAGATATGGTACTTCTTTGGGATCGCAAGAATGAAAAACCAGGAAAACATAAGAAGTTCGACCATTTGTGGCTGGGACCATACATTATTCGAGATATCGCTGGACCAAACTCATTCCACTTGAGCAGATTGAATGGCGAACCACTTGATTTACCTGCAAATGCCCAAATGCTCAAGTTGTTCTTCAAAGATAATATCTGATGCCATGGGGCATCCTCTGTATTGTATTTCTAACCCTACTCCTTGTTTTTTCAGCATTTTCATTTCTATTTTAGGATTAGATTTACTTTTCATGTTACTAGATAGTTAATAAATGAAGAGCTTATATCTTTCCTGTGCTTAATGTTATATGATGATTTTTGGATGGACGCTACTTATGTTTTATTGTGTGTTGCGTGGATGTAGATTCTGGATTCTCACATTCCTACAGTGTAACAACGTGTCCCCAAGTAGAGCCAGATGTTGACCACTACGTGTCAACTACCCATAGCAGTGCCCCCCCTTTTTTTCGCAAAAAGGATAGCGCTTGATTGACATGTCCATGCCATTCGACTACTATCATCAGCTTGATCATATTATTTTGTAAACCCAGTCTGCATGTATAAATTTGTAAATAATCTTAGCAGATCTGTGTCATGTATGTATTTGCCTAGATAAACCTAATCTTCTAGTGATGATCTATGTTCTGGAAGGTTTTTTGTCTCACTGACCCATGGTTGGTAGAGTTTTCCTTCAACCTAACCCCAAAGCTGGAATGGATTTTGTCATCAGAACCTTAGGGGAATCCTAGTGTGCTAGGTCGAGTCTATGTAAAAGTGATTTGGGAATAATCCTAACTATTTGGTTACGTTATTACAAATTGCTTGATCTGCTAGATTATATTTGTGTCGCAGAATTGGGTGGTCTATGAGGGTCTATGTCAAATGGGTTTTCCCCCCTTGAGATGTAAAAATGTAAAAAACATGATGTAAAGTGTCTTGAGGGTTAGAAAATGTTTTATCCCCTGATAAGTCCTAGGTCCTAGGTGATTTTTCCAAAGGCTAAGTTCGAGGGTCCATTTAAATAAAAAAATAAAATAAAAAATAAAAGTAATAATAAAAAAATAAAAAAATAGTAAATAAAAAAATAAAAATGAAATAAAATAATAAGTTAAAGTTTCGAGGAAATAAATGCAAAATTTTAAATTTTTATATTAAAATGTGAAATTTCCTCAACATTTAAAATTTTCGACGGATGAGATTAAAAGAGATTTTGATCCTCATCGATAGTCAAGATCACTCTGACATGGATCACTCAAACTAGCCGTTGGGAAATTTACCTTTAAATAGGGTGTCAGGGGTCATTTGAGATCATTCGATCTATGAGTCTTGTGCTAAAGAAAGCTCTCTTGTAATCTTTTTTCTTGTGCAATAAAGAAAGACTTTGGGGTTGAAATCTTGCTGGTGTTACTCTTCTGGAAATGATGTAAGATGCTTTATTTTTCTACATAAATTTAATTTCAGCCATTGATGATAGCTTGATGAAGAGTGATTTTAAACAAAGATATCTTGTTTAGTCGCTAGGTTTGAATGATAGCTAAATTTCTGAATATGATGGCAGGTATCTCCATTAGATTTGGATTTTACTGTTGTTTTCTTCCTCTTTGTTAATGGTTGAATTAAGCTGTGCAGGTAAATCTTGGTTTTGAAGATTAATGGGCATTTGGGGAAGTTCTTGGTTAAACCAACCAACTCTCGAGAAGCGTTTCCTGAAAAGCCCAGCGAGTTTTGATTACGGGCTTATCATTAGAAATTTTTTTTGTGAATGCATGAAAAGTTTTCTGAAGCACCCCATACTGAACTTAAAATTTTGAAAATATTTTTGTAGCATACTGATAAATCTGGCTATTTAGAGCCTTTAAACTGTGAATATTGTAATTTTTTTATTGGTTTTAGGGTTTTTAGTTTTGCATATTTTATCTCTGGGTGTTTTGTTTTTCCGTTGTAGGTTGCAAGTTTGAGGAAAACTTTTCGTTTGAAGCCAGATCTAGGCCCTGGAGGGTAAGATCTAGCCTCAGGATCAGCTCTTGCAGGGTTTTTCTAAAAAAAAAAATTCGATGGTTTGATCAGCTCTCTGCTATTGCTCAGGGTTTCATTATTTTACAGGAACATTTTAAAATTTTTAGGGCAAATTTGCATTTTGTTTTATATATTTCCATAGTCATTCCAAGCTCCACACGCAGCTCAGCTCCTCCCTCTGCGGCTATCATCCAACACTCCTCTCCCGCCTTTGTTGAGCCAGCCATCTGTCGTCACCACCATTCTCCCTTCACGCTGCCTTCCCTACGTAGCTACCTCACATCCATCTCCACGCAGCTCCTCGCTGCTCAACATCCAACTGTGAAGAGATCGCGGTTACGCCATATAGCTCATCGTGCTTACCTCCAAATCTCACGCAGTGTACTCCATTACAAACCCCTTCACTCTGCGTTTTTCCCTTAGCTGCATCCGTTCCATCTCCACGCTATCCATTGACTGGCCATCAGTCTCCACTCAATCTACCTTCAAGCTTCAGACCCGCACGCAATCACCTATCCCTTTGCTACCATTCACTTGCTTCTACCTCCGGCCGATCCCCAGCTCTCCTCGCTATTGCCCATCCTCAAATCCGTCAAGCTGCTAGCTGCCATCTTCCAAGCTCCCAACGCTGCCATCGAAGCACCCTTCCGCAGCCTCCTTGCCCGTCACACCTGCACGCAATCAAATGACAATAATACACTTCAACCCCTTTTTTAATTTGCGTTAAGATAGTTTGGTTTTACATTTTTTAGAGTTAGGGTTAGAGTAGGTTTGGTTTTATTAAAAAAAAGGAAAAAATTTAAAAGAATTCGATTTTCTTTTTTTGTTATATATTTGATTTTATTTTAGGTCTTAGTTTTAGAATTAAATTTTAGTTTAGAATAAAATTTTAGTTAGATTTTGGTTTTAGGTTTAGTTTAGTTTAAGTTTGTTTTAATTTTAAATCTAGAACTTTATATCATAAAATATATATATATATATATATATATATATATATATATATATCATAAAAAGTTTTTTTTTAGGTTTTGGTTTGGTCTCATTTTAGAATTTTATTTTACGATTCTGATTTTAATCATTTAAAGTGAAAAATTTTGAAATATTTTGTCACATTTAGTCTTGGCATATTCATTCAAGGATTTGTCACATTTACAATTTTGGTGTATCTTTTCCGCTAATGCTAAAAATTTTAATGTGGGATTAATATTTGTCATTTTTATATAGTTAAATGCGCTTAAATTTTATCTAAAGATTAGCTATCTGAAAGTGGTGAATCATTTTATGAACTGGTTAGCATTTGAATTTCATGGTTGAATAATGAATTTTGATCCTTTGGGATTTAATTACTAGAGCTCTATGCATCTCTTGAATACCTTACATCTGGTGAAACTAATTATTGCTTGATTGATTTAGTGCTTATCATATGCTAGACATTCCAGTAAATATCTTCAAGCAATTGCTAAAAGGTTTGTTTATATTTATATTTCCTAAGCAGCGAATCAATTATTCGATTTCCACTTCATCTAGCAAAGGCACTGGTACTAAACATTTAAAGATCTAATCAAGTTTTAAAATCAATCAAGTGCTTGTTTCCCTCGTTGTGTCTCCCAAGCTAGTTGATTATCAGTTGGTCTTCTTATATCCCATAGGGTCTACCCCCCTTAGCCTAGGGAGATGGCTTAAATGGAGAGATCGGGGATCAAGGTGACAACCCCCGGTCTGAGCGTTGTCATGGTGCCTAGACACTTTGCGCGACAACACACCCCCCTCTCAGTATTTCCAACAGATCTATCCTATTTTTCCAGGCCTTGTAGTTGAAGTAACATTGCACGAAGCGGGGATGAAGCTTGGATGTTTTTTTGAAGTGGGAACGTGGAAGCGTCATTGTGAAAATTCGGAAACCCAAATCCTATTGCAGCAACTAGAAATAATTCTCCTAATTGTTAAATTAATTTTAACAAATTCTTTATTGTGTGCTATAGCAAATACTGAATCAATCACACTGCAACCTACAGAAATAAACTGCGGAAGAAATAAATGTTGAAAGAAATACTAGCACACACACATAAAATAACACAGTTATTTTTAGACAAATGTCCCTAGAAAAACCCAACTTGGGAAACCAGTGCAGCAGCTGAGGGTTTTATTATTATGCAGCAGAGAAATAATTTTACAACTAGATGCTAAAACTGGAAATCCTACAGAGAAAAAATTGACAAGAAAAATCTAGTGAGGAAATCTCCTCACCGCACAGGCAAATTCGGGCTCTGACCTCAGCTCAAATTGAGCTGTCCAAACTAGCTCTGCGCAGCTACTACATCACCATAGCGTAGTCACTTCTGCAATCAACTTGGAACAACTTCTCCTCAAGTTGTCTGGTCTGCTACTGTCTGGGAAAATGTCTCTCTTGGCCTCTGGAACCTATGCCCAGCTTCTGGCATTGAAACTCTGCTTCTCCCCAGCAGTTTCGAAATTGCCTCCAGAGGCTACTACAATACTTTACATCAACCTCATTGTGGCTCCTTTGCCTCTCTGCAAACGCACTCACCAAAACTAGAATTCTTCCTCTGGCTTCACTGTCCCTGCCCCTCTCTCACTGCTTCGATCTCACTAGCTCTCTCTCCGGCAACTAACTACTGCTACTCAAGAAATCGATCTGCTCATGAAATCAAACTGCTCAAGTGATTTCTCCAAGCCCCATCGACTACTTATAATCCCCTGTTGAGACTTCAATGACCAAGATTAGATCTTAATCGATGGCTAGGATTAACGTGAAGTCGATATGTGTGAGTTTCTAGAACATTCACACCTTAACTTAATTAATTATGACTAATTAGTCATATTTCCTAACTTTACACTTAGGAAATATTTAAAAACTGAGTAATAATCTAATTAAGTCATTTCTAGGCGGAATTTCCAGAAACGATTGTTGGGTTTTGGAGATCTCATGCATTCTAGTCTCTCCACAAAATTTCAAGGCTAGAACACATTCAATGCTACATAAGCTAACAGTCATTTCCCAAAAATCCAGGAAGTGAAACATCTCGGAAGCGCACACTATATATATATATATATATATATATATATCATGAATACCAAATTAGTTGTAGAAGACATGAAAACATGCATATTTACATAAATTAAGATAGATATGGCATCCATAATTCCATTGTGCATCAATGATTAATTATTTGAGCATCAACCATCTAGACTCTACCAATTACAAACATACATCAAATTTTTAAGCATATTATAAAACATAAAACATTTAAAAGATAAGATCATCAAACATTCAAGTAACTTGGTCAACATTAGTCATGTCCAAAATTCAAATAATAATGTTTAGAAAATAGGCCACTTGGCCACCACCAAGACTCAAGTACACACTGAACTAAGAAGAGTAAGACAAAAAAGGTCAAATTCACAACAACCCTACAAGTCTAATCTATGAGAAAAGTAGTAAACTATGAATATATCTACTAATCTCTCCCCCTTCCACCATGAATAGCACATGAGCCTCCATGTGGTGGCAATGGAGAAGATGGTGGCTCTGGAAGTTGTGGCAGTGACTGTGGAACTAATGAAGATGAAGCCCCTACTGTTGGTGTTGAAGCATGGAACCTGGAAACCAAGGGACCGGATGGGGGCAACATCTCAACTCGATCATCATCATCCTAGATGAGAGCATCCTCCAATTTCTCTAATCGCAACACTCCATCCTTCAAATTGGGCCCCTCTAGATTTCTGTCCCAAACCTTAAGGTCTTTATTAGTCTTTGCATCATCACAGTAATGGGACAACAATCGCAAGTTGCAGTGAACACAAACCAAGCTCTCTACTTGGTCTAAATTTAACCTATTCCTTTTAACACTATGGATGAAAGAATAAGAGCTCCAACATCTCTCTAAAGAAGAAGTGTTTACCACCTGTGATGTTAAATTGGCAACTAGGGCCAAACTCCATGTGGGTCGGCTTATTTATGGTAGCTGATATTTTTATTGCATCCCTCTCGTCGAGAGGTGTAGGATTGATCCAAAGATCATCCGATTCCGATAAGTATTTATGGAGATATGAATTATTTTTTTTAATGTAATTATTATCACGCTGACCAGCTCTTATGTAGGCTCTAGAAGCCCAAACGTCATGTCTATTCAAACCATACGTTTTTGATATAAATAGATGAGGATTTGATGTCATTTGAGAACACACATTCTTGATGTCATCTCCTCTCCACGTCTTGGGTTTTTGGAGAAGGAGAGTCACAAAAAGGAATACGTTGACCTAGTTTGATGATGCCCTAAATCCAACATAGTCATAACCTTATTCGCTGTTCATGGTGAAGCCGCAGATGGAAGGAGCCCTACCACAACTATACGCAAGGCATAAAGACTCCTTATATGCTATCACATACACAGTTCATGGAAGACAATTATATGTTGTTCATACGCTGTTCATGATGACCTCTTATACGCAGTTCTTGGAAACATCCCTAATACTAATACGTTGTCCATACAAGTCACAACGGGTAGCCGTTGTAATATGGTAAAGCCGCAGTTTCTACAAGTTGATCAGACAATCGATACGTTGTTCAATGAAGACCCTATCCACACAGTCTCTACACGTTAAGCGGAAAACTCATACGTTGTTATGTATATGCGGAAAACTCATACGCTGTTACTTATATGCGAGGACTGATATATAACACTGTCATGGCAACGACATTCACTCTGGTTTATGCGCAGGAAATGGACATATATACGCTGGGCATAGAAACGTTGGTCATAGGAATATATACGTTGGGCATAAATAATGGAAAGACAATATATATTGGAACGTAGGTAATATAATGCCACGCATTCAACACAATATATATTAGAACGCAGTCACATATATGCATGTAAACGCAGTCATTGGAACACAGTCATGGATAAGTTGTGCAATCATATATACGGTGCAGTCATGGATACACTGGGCAGTCAAGGCTCACAGGTAAGAAGGAATATGCTGTTCATCATGGAGTCATATAGACGTCATATATATATATATATATATATATATGGAGTGCGGTCAAGACAGCAAGTGTAAGGAATATGCTGCCCAGTTCAACGTATGGGATACAGTCATATCCCTCAGCAAACCCTATATGGAAATAATATAGCCTAGCTGCTTTGCTAGGCTGCAAGCCATAGCAAGCAGCTAACGCTGATATGTATATGACCTCCATAATGAAGCAACAGAAGGGTATTATGAGCAGCATGATGAGCTGCATAATGGGAAGTAGTATTGCATGATGCATGAGCAAGTAGCTAAGTCTGATATCAACAGAGGCAAATTGTTGCAGCATGATGAAGCAACGAGAAGGCAGAGGCAGCAGCATGGTGGGCAGCACTATGAGATCATGTGCATGGGCAGTACAATGATACATTAGCAGGGGCAGCAGCATGATGATGATGCACATTAGTTTGAGCAGCATTATGATGGATAAGATCATGGACATGGGCAGCAGCATGGTGCAGTATGCAGTGGTGCAACTAGAGGACCAGATGCAGCACGATGATAGGTATCAGTTGAAGCAGAATGTCTTCAACTGATCTCATCGTTATAGGAGATGATCTATGCTTAGATCTAGACAAGTCAAAGTGTTGACTTCTGTTGTAAATGTACTATCTCTCTCTCTCTCTTTCTCTGTTGAACTTTGAAGATAAAAGAAGATTTGATCAAAGGGTTTCCCCACACATTGTGGGGTTTGTCCCTGGCTCGTGCCACATCTTGTGTCCTCTTGTCTTGGCTTGTCTTCTGTGATTTATATTTATGTTTTGTCTACAGTTTACTTTATGCTGATGTGATTGCTAATATGGAAAAGAAATTAAATAAATTGCTCTAGCATAGAACATACCAAAATTTAACATGGAATCAGAGCTGAGGTGAAAACAATGCCCAAGCAAGAGTGAAAGAGCAATCACCAAAGACAGTTGGGACATGACGGAAGGATCAATGGGTTCCTCATAATTCACGTAGGGTGAAGTCGAAGCATAGCATATTATTAGAATGGCGCAGCGGAACTTTTGTTGGCCTACCTAAAGATCACTTCATTGGGAAGTTCGGATCTAAGGGTGGAAGGAAAGGCAGATGTCTTGGTTACAAGTTCGGCCCCTATGCGAAGGAGTGTCCAAATGGCAGAGATGCAGCTCATCAAGGACACGGCCAACTCTTCAAGGAAGCAAGGAACCCCAGGAATAGAAGTCGAAGTTTTTAAGGTGGCATTCGTCGATGGAAAGGTACATATTTGAAAATAGAATTTTCAAAGATGCTTTTGAGTTCAGGGTTGTATTAAGTTACAAGAAGTCCACTAGGCACCATGTCCATTGACACATAGCACCGGAGGTCTGTGGGTCAGATGGTGACAGGGAGGCCTGAATTCAAAAAGAGCATGGAAGTACATGTCTAAGATGTTCCGAAGGAAAATCTTACAAGGGGACCATTCCCCTCATGTAGCAGAACCCACAGTTTGAAACAACCCATGGAGGTTGAGATTCATAAACGAGAATCTCATGTATACAGGTGGAAGAAATCCCTCTATGGCTTGAAGCAAAACACCCCGGGCATAGTATGAGAGGACTGATAGTTGTTTGATGAAGCTGAGATTCACGAAGGAGTGAAACCAATCCAAACCATTATCCGAAGGTTGTGGATGATAGACCTCTCATACCAGAACCTTATGCAGACGAACTATTTCTGATAGTTGCAGACCCTCTCATTTGCAGAAGTAAGAGGGAGTTGGATTCTGGATGTGAAATGATAAACTGCAAGCCTGTGACTACCTCAAGGAAGTTATCCGGTAGTGATGTTGGACCAGACTTGGGAAAGTTCTTGGTGAACTTCCATCCAGACATATGTTTTGTAGTTAGCATGGGGAGCTCATATTTGGATGAGCCTCACTGGATTGTGCCAAGAATCTTCTGAGATGTCTTCAGGGCACAATCTCTCATGGATTGAGATACACTGCCGGAAATATGAAACTACATGATTATTCGAATGCTGATTGGGCAGGCAGTGTGAAGGATCACTGGAGCACTTCTTAGTGTTGTTCCTCTTTGGATTCTGCTTCTAAGTAGAAAGCAAAAGTCGGTTGTTATAAGCACCACCGAGACCGGATACATATCTACGAGTATGATCTCGTATGAAGATGCCTGGTTGGGGAAGCTCATCAGTGAGTTGTACACATGATGAATACCACTGTGATTCTCTGTAACAACCAGAGGTGGGATTCTATTATTGAGGAATCTCGTATTCGACGATTGCTCCAGCGGATAGACATCAGATACTACCTTATCTGTGATATGGCAAGTCGATGAGCAAGGAGGCTCCATCGCGTTAATATGATGTACAAGTCGATACATTTTATCAAAGCCCTGGGGGAAAGATCAAATCTGTGATTTTCTCGAATGACTTGGAGTCGTCAAGAAACCCTTGTACAAGGGTCCTGCATGTTGCATAAATTGAGCTCTGGGGGCTTGCGGTTTTTAGTGGAGCAACATACGACCAAAGGGTGACTCACCCTCCCCTAGTGGTGCACACTGGAACAAGATGATTCGCTCTCTTGTGGGACAAAATGATTCGCTCTCCTATGGACAGGATGATTCGTTCTCCTGTGAGGCCTGGATTGATGTGTTCTCCATGGCTATTGTAGCAGGATTGATGTGTTCTCTTGTGAGGCCTAGATTGATGTGTTCTCCATGGCGATTGTAGCAGGTTGATGTTTTCTCCTGTGAGGCCTGGATTGATGTGTTCTCCATGGTGATTGTAGCAGGATTGATGTGTTCTCCTGTGAGGCCTGGATTGATGTGTTCTCCATGGCGATTGTAGCAGGATTGATGTGTTCTCCTGTGAGGCCTGAATTGATGTGTTCTCCATGGCGATTGTAGTAGGATTGATGTGTTCTCCTGTGAGGCCTGGATTGATGTGTTCTCCATGGCGATTGTAGCAGGATTGATGTGTCCTCCTGTGAGGACAGGATTGATTAGTTCTCCTGTCGAGGCATCCTACCCATGCAGTCTGGGACTCATGGGAAGTACCTCTCATCTGATCAATGAGCAGGGATATGAAGTTAGGGACCATAGTAGTATCGCTGGATGCATTGTTGTATCTACCGTACTCCCTACGCTAGGATGACCTCCATTGATCTGGGATCAATGACACTGTTTTGGGACCAGTGGTAGGAGTTGTACCATACTATGACGCTGACTTTGGGTCAGTTGAGACTGGTCTGGGACTAGAGGTACATACTCTAAGACTGACTTCGACCAGTGGAGAATGGCATGAGACATTCTCAATCAGTTCTTCTTCATAGTTCAGCAGAGCTAAGTTGAGTAGAGCAAAGCAGAGCCAGTAGAGCTAGCAGAGCTGAGCTGAGTTGAGCAAGCAGAGCTGAGCAGAGCTGGGCAGAGCAGTGCAGGGCACTAATGGCAAAGATAGTACAGTCGGACTTATGGATCAACAGATGTAGTTCTCCCTAGTTGAGAGGGAGTGTTAAATTGGCAACTAGGGCCAAACTCCATGTGGGTCGGCTTATTTATGGCAGCTGATATTTTTATTGGATCCCTCTCGTCAAGAGGTGTAGGATTGATCCAAAGATCATCCGATTCCGATAAGTATTTATGGAGATATGAATTTATTTTGTTTATGTAATTATTATCAAGCCGACCAGCTCTTATGTAGGCTCTAGAAGCCCAAACGTCATGTCTATTCAAACTATACGTTTTTGGTGTAAATAGATGAGGATTTGATGTCATTTGAGAACACACATTCTTGATGTGATCTCCTCTCCACGTCCTGGGTTTTTGGAGAATGAGAGACGAAAAGGAATACGTTGACCTAGTTTGATGATGCCCTAAATCCAACGCAGTCATAACCTTATTTGTTGTTCATGGTGAAGCCGCAAATGGAAGGAGCCCTACCACAGCTATACGCAGGGCATAAAGACTCCTTATATGCTATCACATACGCAGTTCATGGAAGACAATTATTCATACGCTGTTCATGATGACATCTTATGTGCAATTCTTGGAAACAACCCTATGCATCCCTAATACTAATACGTTGTCCATACAAGTCACAAAGGGTAGCTGCAGTTACATGAAGGGTGGCCGTTGTAATATGGTAAAGCCGCAGTCTCTACACGTTGAGTAGACAATAGATACACTGTTCAATGAAGACCCTATCCATGCAGTCTTACACGTTAAGCGGAAAACTCATACGCTATTATGTATATGCGGAAAACTCATACGTTGTTACGTATATGCGAGAACTGATATATAACGTTGTCATGGCAGCAACATTCACTCTGATTTATCCGCAGCAATCGGACATATATACGCTGGGCATAGAAACGCTGGTCATAAGAATATATATGCTAGGCATAAATAATGGAAAGACAATATATATTGGAACGTAGGTAATATAATGCCACACAATCAACACAATATATATTAGAACATAGTCACATATATGCATGTAAACGCAGTCATTGGAACGCAGTCTGGATAAGCTGTGCAGTCATATATACGCTGCAGTCATGGATACGCTGGGCAATCAAGGCTCACAGGTAAGAAGGAATACGCTGTTCATCATGGATTCATATAGACGTCATATATATATATATATGGAATGCAGTCAAGACAGCGAGTGTAAGGAATATGCTATCCAGTTCAAGTATGGAATACAGTCATATCCCTCAGCAAACCCTATATGGAAATAATATAGCCTAGCTGCTTTGCTAGGCTGCAAGCCATAGCAAGCAGTTAAGGCTGATATGTATATGATCTCCATAATGAAGCAACAGAAGGGTATTATGAGCAGCATGATGAGCTGCATGATGCATGAGCAAGTAGCTAAGGCTGATATCAACAGAGGCAAATTGTTGCAGCATGATGAAGCAACGAGAAGGCAGAGGCAGCAGCATGGTGGGCAGCACTATGAGATCATGTGCATGGGTAGTACAATGATACATTAGCAGGGGCAGCAGCATGATGATGATGCTCATTAGTTTGAGCAGCATTATGATGGATAAGATCATGGACATGGGCAGCAGCATGGTGCAGTATGCAGTGGTGCAACTAGAGGACCAGATGCAACATGATGATAGGTATCAGTTGAAGCAGAATGTCTTCAACTGATCTCATCGTTATAGGAGATGATCTATGCTTAGATCTAGACAAGTCAAAGTGTTGACTTCTGTTGTAAATGTACTATCTCTCTCTCTCTTTCTCTGCTGAACTTTGAAGATAAAAGAAGATTTGATCAAACGGTTTCCCCACACATTGTGGGGTTTGTTCCTGGCTAGCGCCACATTTTGTGTCCTCTTGTCTTGGCTTGTCTTCTACTATTTATGTTCTATCTGCATTTTACGATCATGTTGATGTGATTGCTAATCTGAATATTAATACTGGGCTAATAATGAAATTGAAGTAAAATTGCTCTAAAGCATAGAACATACCTTTGTTGCCTAAAATTAACATGGTATCAGAGTTGAGGTGAGGACAAAGCCCAAGCAAGAGTGCAAAAGCAATCACCAAAGACAATGGGACAAGGACAAAAGGTTCAATGGGTTCCTCATCCTACTTCCCGGTTGAAGACAAGCTCCATGATAAATCTAACTATCATGGATGGAAGATGTCTCTTGATTTGACCTTGGAAGAAAAAGAAGTGATGGACTATCTGCAGGGTAAAATCCTTGAACCTCCTTCAAATGCATCGGCTGCTGTGAAGACCAAGTACAATAGGGCAGAAGTCAAAGCAAAGAATATTATCAAGTATTCAATTGATAAGCATCTAGTGGCCTACATCTCCGAATTGCAGACCTCCAAGGAGATCTACGACAGGGTGGTCGACATGTTCAAGATTAGTAATGCTAATCAAATTCTATTTCTCAAGTATAAGTTGAAGGATATTAAGGAGGAAAAGGACGAGGATATTCAATCCTATTTCTTGAGGATTACTGAGATCAAGAATGATCTACTCTCGATTGGAGAAGTCATTCCTGATAGGGAACTTACTCTCACCACCCTTGGAGGACTCCCACCTGAGTGGTATGTATTTAGAACCACCGTCCTCAACAATGATCAAATTCTGGGGTTTGAAGAATTGATGTCGAGATGCATTCAAGAATAAACAAGAATGGTGGAGCAGGAAATGCCTTCTAATAGAAGTAACCCCACTGCATTCTTTGCTTATGCCAAAAGGAGAAATAATGCAGGGTCTAAAAGTCATTTCCATGGAAAGCCTGGATCTAAGGGAGGAAGGAAGGGTAGGTGCTTTGTTTGCAATAAGTTGGCCACTATGCAATGGAGTGTTTGGGATACATTGCATGATGATGATCACAATCATTCTAGGGGCAACTTCAACAACAACGATCAAGGAATGGTAGGTCCAATGGCAAAGGAGAAAGGAATGTAGGAAATCAAGGAAATGGTCGACCCTCCAAGAAATCAAGGAACTCCAGGTATGAAGAATCAAATGTTGTTAACAATAAGCAAAAAGAGTACTATCTTATATCGGCCCTCTCCACTGCCTCTCCTCCGGACACTTTGGAAATTGGCTGATTGATAGTGGTGCCTCAAGGCACTTCACTGGATACAAGGAAGCCCTCTCTAATCTGATAGAAAAGGAGACAAACTTGGAGATCATCCTTGGAGACGATGCCACCTATCCCGTGAAGGAGTGGGGAATGTTACCCTTCAATTGAATTGAGGTAACACTATTCATTTGCAAGAAGTACTATATGTACCTGACCTCAAGAAGAACCAGAAATCTATCTCAACGATGGAGGACAAAGGATTCAAGGTGGCATTCATCGATGAAAAGGTACATGTTTGGAAAAGAAATTTTAAAGATGCTTTTAATCTTGGATTCAGGGTTGACACTTTGTATTAAGTTGGAGAAAGTCCATTGGGAGCCATGTCTTGCGACACATCTCTACAATCTGAACTATGTCACCGGAGGTTTGCCCATCTTCATTATAAGGCCCTTTCCGATGCGAGACAGATGGTGATAAATATGCCCTAGTTCAAAGTAGAGCATGAAGGTGTATGTTCAGGATGTGTCGAAGGAAAACTTACAAGGGGACCATTCCCCTCGAGTAATAGCAAGACCACAAATATATTGCAATTGATCCACTCCAACATATCTAGTATGATGCCTGTAAACTCTTTGGGAGGGTACTTATATTATTTCACCTTTACGGATAATTATTCTCGCAAGACCTGGATCTACTTCTTGAAGAAGAAGGATGGAGTGTTCACCTATTTCCGACATCTCAAAGCCTTGATCAAAAACCAATTCGAGAAGAAAATCAAGATATTGAGGACTGATAATGGGACCGAGTACGAATCCAGAGAAGCTGGCATTAAGAGGGGGACTATAACACCATATGGAATACACCCCCAAGCATAATGGTGTGCCTAAAAGGAAGAATTGCTCTATTGTAGAAGTTGTTCATGCCATGCTTCACGATCAAAGCCTTCCGAAGTTTCTATGGGCTGAAGCGGCAAATACTTCCGTCTATGTTCAAAACCGATGCACTCATCAAGCATTGGATTCCAAGACTCCCAAAGAAATGTTCAATGGTAAGAAACCCGATGTCTCTCATTTAGAATTTTTCGAAGTCCCATATATTTTCATGTGCTGAAAGAGAAAATACGCAAATTGGGTGCATTTGGGAAGAAATGAATCTTTGTGGGCTATAGTGAAAATTCCAAGGGATATAGAATTTATGTGGCTGGTCAAAAGGAAGTTGAGATAAGTCATGATGTCACCTTCAACGAAGATATGGCCCTTAGGAAGATAAACAACCTTCCTATACTAAGAAAGGACAAAGAAGCTGACACCGTAAATCAAGGTGAAAAATAGGGCAAAACGATGCCTGATGTTGATGAACCTATGGATCCTATAGATCCTCCTCCTCATGAGCCCTCCTCCTCCAAAAGGAGACCCTCATGGCTTAGGGAGACTCGAAGATGCCGAGAGACACATTGCACCAAGGGGGACTTTCCGTGAAAGTAAGAAGCCAAACAAGTATCAAGGATATTTGACATCCATGAGCACTATTATTCAAAATGAGCCTTCATCATTCGAAGAAGCCATGAAGCATCAAGTATGGAAGGATGCTATGAATGAAAATAACGAGTCAATTATGAAGACTCATGTATGGGATGTGGTCCCTAGACCCCAGGACAAATCGGTTGTCACTTCTAAGTGGCCATACAAAATCAAGCACGGAGTTCACGAAAATGCAGACCCTCTCATTCACAAATGTAAGAGCGAGTTGGCTTCTAAATTTGAGATGAAGGACCTAGGACTGATGCACTATTTCCTAAGGTTGGAGGTCTGACAAAAGCCAGGTAAAATTTTCCTCTCTCAAGGAAAATATGTTGTGAAGATATTGGAAAGATTTGGGATGGTGGACTACAAGCTGTTGAAGTTTCTAAGTTTACTTAGTTAGAAACCCTCCATGCACTTTATCTGATTTATTCCTACCTACTTGTTATTTTCCTTAACAAGTTATTTACAATGTAAATATTGAAAATAAACACTAGTGCATGCTCAACATATTACAGATCAACAACTAAAAGAAATCGAAACAAACACACCATATGACACCATTATTTTTGGACTAATGTCCCCAGAAAAACCTAATGTGGGAAAATCGGTGGTTTTCTTATTAAGCAATATTAGAGTACAATCTGGATGTCGAAACTGGCCTACCCAATAGAGAATTTCCGTGGCAGTAATACCTCTTAGTGTCTGACAAATCTCCTAGCTAAAACCCTGGATAATCCTTCCGACAGCTACTCAACACAAATCTGCCCCAGAAACCCCAACGTCAGCCTCTCTTTGGACTGCGTCAGCCCCTCTCTACCTCACGCTGGCTCTGCATCACCCCGAATGGGTCTGCGTCAGCCCTAGGAGGCCCTGCGTCAGCCCTCTAGCCCTCTGCGTCAGCTACGCTGACCTCTCTGAAGCACTACGCAGCTCCTGGCTGCCTCTACGTGAGCCCTGACTGCTACTGCGTCACTCTCTGGCTCCTGCGCTGATCTCCTTGCACTATCTCTGCCTCTCTATATTCACTGCCCCTCAACTGAAACTCTGATCACTAATTCTATCTCTCTTAGCAAACCCTGCTCTAGAGAATAGAATGACTGATCACTCTGGTGTATTCTCCAAGTGACCCTCAAGCCTCTTCTTATACTTTTCCTGTTGACATATCAATGGCCGAGATTAAGTCCCTAATCAATGGCTAAGATTAGATCTGGCTTGATCCATGTCTTTTGAACCATTCTAACATAGTTTCATATTAATCCACATTAATATTTTATTTTCCCTAAGTTTAGACTTAGGGACTCCATTAAAAATATTAATTATTTTAATATCTCCTGAACTGTTTAGCATCTGCCCAAACCCTTTCTGGGTATTGGAGATCTCATGTGCCCCAACTTCTCCACCAAATTTCGTGGCTAGAGCACATCGATGCTACCCCAAATCAACACTACCTCTTAGCGAGGATTGTGCTCTAGCAATACTCCTCACTGAGTATTGCTTTGATCATCCAACATGGTCCTTGTGCTGATGTTACTAGGGCTGCTACCCACCATCCTCTGCACTGCTATATCTTGTATTGCTAGCCATGGTTTTGCCACTGCCTCTGCTGCATCTGTACGACAGCTCCCTCTGCATCCGTGTTGCTGCTGGTCCTTTCTCCCAGCACTGCATCCACACTGCACCTCCTCTCATCATGTTGCATCGTGTTGCCCACTACTGCACTGCAACTCAGTTACTGAGAAGTAAGTAACTGATATCCCAATCTGAACCTCTCTATTGGGCTAGAGACACCCACTGATGCTGACACTCCCTCTACCGCTGACAAGTGTTCCCTCTCCAACCCCTGCACTGCTGCAACAACTCCCTGCATCTCGTATCGTTGCACACCTCTCTGTGCCATCCTGCAATGGTGCAACACTCCTGTGCCTCTCGCACTGCTGCAGCTTGCTAGCCTCGCGTTGTCCTGGGACTCCTGCACTGTAGCACTCTTTGCCGCTCCATCGCATCCGTCTCTACCCACTTAGCCAGTCTTGCTACTCCTCATCGGGGCTCCCGTAGCAAGGTCTAATCCAAAAGGTTGGGTACCTTGAGGATCCAGCCCCTCATCGCTTGTAGTTCGCCTGACTACAGCTCGATGTCTCCCCACGTCTTCTCAAGTGGTGTGTGTGGACTCATGGTACAGTCATTGTCTGTCAAAACTTCCTTCTCTGCCTCTGCTGGCACCGCCTTAGTCTCAGAAAAGTCTCCCTTACTCTTCTTCCTTGGAAAGTGGGTCGCATAATGACTCAGCTCCCCACAGTGGAAGCACTTGATCTTAGAGAGATCTTTCTTCTTCCGCTTTTCCTGCTTTCCCTCAGATGTTAGGGCCACGTCTTCCTCCTCCTACTTGACTTTGATCCCCTTGCTGCTGCTACCTGTCTTGTTAATTTTATGGTATGTTCTATGCTTAGAGCAGTTTACTTATCTTTCTTATTATTATCCACGGATTAGCAATCACATGTACATAAGTAAAGTGCAGATAGAACATTAAACGATCAACAGAAAACAAGCCAAGACAAGAGACACAAGATGTGGCGGCTAGCCAAGGACAAACCCCAATATGGGGAAACCCTTTGATCAAATCTTCTTTTATCTTCAATAATTCAACAGAGAGAAATAGTACAAAAATCTGATTTACATCAGCAGCAGCAAACCCTAGATTAGCGACATCAGCATCATCGGCATCAACGGCATTAGTATCATCGGCATCAGCTGACTTCACCAGCATCATCGGCTTCACCGACATCACCGGCATCACTGGCATCATCGGCTTCACCGACATCACCGGCATCACTGGCATCATCGGCTTCACCAGCATCATCGGCTTCACCGGCTTCACTGGCATCATCGGCTTCACTGGCATCATCGGCATCACCGCTATCATCGGCTTCAGCGGCATCATCGGCTTCACCAGCATCATCATCATCGGCATCACCGGCATCATCGGCATCATCGACATCATCGACATCAACTTAGGATCTCTCCTCCTACTAAAACCCAAAGACAAGTAGAGAGAGGAAGAGATCCAAGTGTGTGCTGAAATGACTTGGAGTCCACTTCTATTTATACTAAAACGTAGAGGTTGAATAGACATGACGTTTGGGCTTCTTGAGCCTACATAAGTTGTAGGGGTCGGCTTGATAATAATTCCATAATCAAAATAAATTCATATCTCCATGAATATTTATCGGAATCGGATGATCTTTAGATCAATCCTACACCTCTCAACGAGAGGAATCTAATAAAAATATTATCAGCCATGAATAAGATGACCCACATGAAGTTTGGCCCTAGTTGTCAATTTTAACACTCCCTCTCAACTAGGGAGAACTTCATCTGCAATATGTCTGCCGGTCGCTACTATTCATCTATCAAATGCACTGCTTTGTACAGCCTGACCCTTGCCCTCCTCTGCTCTATCCTGTCTGTTCTTCTTTGTCTTGTTCTGCCCTGTATTGATTTATACTGCTCTGCTCTGATCTGCTCAGCTCTGCATTGTTCTGTTCTGCTCTGCTTTTGTCTGAATTATGAAGAAGAAGAAATGATCGAGGATATATCATACTGACTCAAAGTCAGTCTCAGAGTATGTACCACTGGTCCCAGACCAGTCTCAACCAACCCAAAGTCAGCGTCATAGTGAGTACAACTCTTACCACTGGTAGTGCTAGAAGCACGGGAGTGTTTCACCATTGCAGGATGGCACAGAGAGGTGTGCAACGATGCGAGATGAAGGGACTTGTTGCAACAATGCAGAGGTCAGAGAGAGAGCACTTGTCAACGACAGAGGGAGCTTCAACATCGAGGGTGTCTCTAGCCTGACAGAGATGTCAGAGTTGGGAGATCAGTTACTTACTTCTATAACTGGGTTGCAGTGCAACAGTTAGCAGTGACAATGCTATGGGCAACATGATGCAACAAGATGAGAGGGAGTTGCAGTACAGATGCAGCAGTGGCAGTGGCAGGGCCATGGGTAGCAGTACAAGATGCAACAGTGCAGATGATGGGCAGCAAGACTAGTATCAGCACAGGGACCGATGCCAGATGATCAAGGTGATGCTCAGTGAGGAGTATTTCTAGAGCATAGTCCTCGTTAAGAGGGAGTGTTGATTTGGGGTAGCATTGGATGTGCCCTAGCCACGCAATTTGGTGGAGAGGCTAAATCACATGAGATCTCCAATACCCAGAAAGGGTTTGGGCAGATTCTAAACAATTGGGGAGATATTAAAATAATTAATATTTTTAATGGATTCCCTAAGTCTAAACTTAGGGAAATTAAAATATTAATGTGAATTAATATAAAACTGTGTTAGAATGGTCCAAAAGTCATGGATCAAGCCAGATCTAATCTTAGCCATTGATTAGGGACTTAATCTTGTCAGTTGATCTGTCAATGAGAAAAGTATAAGAGGAGGCTTGAGGGTCACCTGGAGAATACACCAAGAGATCAAGATTTCAACTTTTTGGGGTTGGCTTTGCTGAGAAAGTTGAGAGTGATCAGAGTTGCAGCTGAGGGCGGTGAATATAGAAGTAGAGAGGCAAAGATAGCATCGCGAGGATCAGAATAGTAGCTGGAGAGAGGGACGCAGAGGGCAAAAGCCGGAACTGCCAGGAACAGTCGGAACTGTTGAAACTGCCATAACTGTCGGGCACTGCCGGAATAGCCGGAACTGCCAGAACCGCTAGGAAAGCTAACGCAGAGGGCAGAAGCTGGAACTGTCGGGAATAGTCAGAACTATCAGGAACTACCGGAATAACTAGGAAAGCTGACACAGAGGGCAGAAGCCAGAACTACAAGGAATTGCCAAAACAACTGGGAAAGTTAACGTAGAGGGTAGAAGCCGAAATTGTCGGGAACAACTGGAACTTCTAGAAACTGTCGGAACTGCCAGGAAAGCTAACGCAAAGGGCAAAAGCCAGAATTGTCGGGAACAGCCAAAACTGTCGGAACAGCCTGGAAAGCTAACACTGAGAGCAGAAGCCGGAATTGTCGGGAACAGCTAGAACTGCAAGGAGAGATGACGTTGGGGTTTCGTAGGGTAGATTAGAGCCGTGGAGTTGTCGGAGTGTTTATCCAGGGTTTCAGCCGGAATATCTGCTTCCGAGTAGAGAGGTGCTACTACCGAGATTTTTCTCTGTTGGGTGAGCCGGATTTGGCACCCAGATTGTATTTTGAAACTGCTTAATAAATCAAACCCTCAGATAGCTGCACCATTTTTCCTGCATTGGGTTTTCTGGGGACATTGGTCCAAAAACAACGGTGTCACTTGTGTGCTTGTTTCTATTTCCTTCAGTTGATGATCTGTAATGTGTTGAGCATGTACTTGCATTTATTTCTAATATTTACATGGTAAATAACTTGTTAATTAACAGAACAAGTGGTAGGAATAAATCAGTAAAGTGCATGAAGGGTTTATAATGTGTCAAACTTCAAAATTCGAATAGATTTCCCTCCCCTGTTGCTAGATCTCTACTCTGATACCACGTGAAAAATTCTGAACTGAAATTCTACTGCAACAACTGATTTATTTCACCTACTTATTATTCACATTAAGTTATTTACGAAATCCCTTCAACAAATATTAAAATAAATTCTACTGCAATTATCACACAAGTACCCAAAGAAAAATACATGCACAAGAACCAATCACATCAACACAGTTGTTTTTAGACAATTGTCCCTGAAAAACCCAATGTGGGAAAATCAGTGCAGCAAATGAGGGTTTTATTAATCTTCAACATCAATTTCTTTTACAAGGAATGATTTTATAGAGAAACTGAAAGAAAACACTTGAGACTTTCCCTTTGAGACTTTCTGACACTTTGGAGACCCTGCTCCCACTCTTGTGTCACTCTGCGTGGCTTAGCATGGCCCTGAGTGGCTTTGCATCCCTCTGTGTCAGCCAGCGTGAGGGATGCGTCTCTCCTCTAGACTGCATTGTCTCTCACTGTCCTTGCCTCACATCCTCCTCAGTCACTTCCTACTGCTAATGCGCTCCTCTACCTCCACCCTACAACTCTCCCTCTGAAATCAATCTCATTTACTTGAGAATCGATTTTCCTAGAGATACTAAGTATCTGCCGGTGTGTCCCCAAATGATCCTCAAGTCTTCTCTTATATTTTTCCTATTGATGAATCAACGACTGAGATTAAGTCCCTAATCAACGACTAAAATTAAAACAGACTTGATCCTTGTTTCTTAGAAGCTTCTCACCCTTATATTTATTAATACCCATTAATATTTTTATTTTCCTAAGTTTAGACTTAGGAACCCATTAAAAATATTAATTATTTTAATAACTCCTCATTCAAGTGGAATTTCTCAAAACAATTTCTGGGTCTTGGAGATCTGATGTGCCTTAGCCTCTCCTCCAAATTTCAAGGCTAAAGCACATCTGATGCTACCAAAAATCAACAGCCAATGAGTAGGGAAATGAGGATAGGAACCATAGTACTACCGATGGACTTCGGGTCAGTAAGAGTGGTATGAGATACTCTCTTTTGATTGGAACTGACTTCGGGTCAGTAAGAGTGGTAATGCATCTTCTTCTTTGATTGGACTAACCTCGGGTTAGTAGAGAATGGTATGATACATTCTCAATCACTACTTCTTCATAGTTCAGCAAAGCAGAGCTATGCATTGATGGCAGAGATAGTACATACTGGCATGTGGATTAGTAGATGGAGTTCTCCCTAGTTGAGAGGGAGTGTTAAAATTGGCAACTAGAGCCAAATTCCACATCGGTCATCTTATTTATGACAACTGATATTTTTTTGGATTTCTCTCTCCGAGAGGTGTAGGATTGATCTAAAGATCATCCGATTCTGACATGTACAAATGAAGTTATGAATTTATTTTGATTATGGTCAAATTGTCAAGGTTGGCTAGCAAACTTACGTAGGCTCAGAAGCCCAACAGTCACATCTATTCATTCTCAATGTTGCATATAAATAGAAGGCGACTTAGTCTCATTTGGACACACTCATCTTCACACTTCTCTCTCTCTCTCTCCTCATTGATTGGGTACGGATTTCTAGGCCTCTCTCTCTCTCCACGACCAAAATTTGAGGAGAGAAAAATTTTAGGAGGCCGAAATTTCAGGGGAGCGAAATTTCAAGAGGTCAAAATTTCAAGAGGCCAAAATTTCATGAGAGAGAGACTTCAAAAGGCCGAAATTTCAGGAGAGCGAAATTTCAGGAGGCCGAAATTTCAGGAGACCGAAAGTTTCAAAGGCCGAAATTTCAGGAGACCGAATTTCTGGACAGTTTGACTAAGTGTTGACCAGCGTTGACTGCAGCTAGCACTGACCGCAGATGAGCTATTTGACCAAAGTTTGACTGGGCTGAATTTCACTGTTTTGAGGGTTGTTTTATCTTGTTGTTTGGAGGTTGAAGTTGATTGAGGTTGACCGATTTGTTGAGTGTCAAATCTTCCCTATTGACGAGCGTTGACTTTTCTGGTTGGGCTCTTTTGCTGCTGTTATAAATTATAAGATTTGTAAATTGTACTATCTCTCTCTGTTGAACTATTGAAGACTAAAAGAAGATTTGATCAAGGGTTTCCCCACATTGGGGTTTGTCCCTAGCTGGTGCCACATCTTGTGTCCTCTTATCTTGGTTTGTCTTCTACTGTTTATGTTTATGTTTATGTTTATGTTCTATCTACATTTTACTATCATGTTGATGTGATTGCTAATCTGAATATTGATACTGGGCTAATAAAGAAATTGAAGTAAAATTGCTCTAAAGCATAGAACATACCATTGTTACCTAAAATTAACAAAAAGAATACCTCCAAGCAAAGTCAAAGACATCCCCTTGTAGCGAAAGCCTTCAAGCAGCAAAATCGTGAAGAAATAGATAAGTCGGCCTCAACTCTTCATGTCGGCCTCAAGTCAGCTCAAAAGGAGGAGACAAACTCCGATATAAGGAGCCATTAGACCTCCTCAACGTAGAAGATAATCATCTCTAAAATCAGCGAGATAGAGGACATAGAGGACAAGTAAAGGGTACCAAAAATGGAAAGTCTAAGGGTCTCTAAGTACAACGAAGAAGAAGGGAAGAAGAGCGAAGGCTTGGATTGTTTATAGGGCTAGAAACAGTGACCCGTGTGAAGAAGAAGGACTATATGTGGGTATAACAGCAGTAACATAACAGTCAAGTATCCATCTTTGTTTGGGCTAGATCTTAGGCCTACAAGGCCTCTCACTCAAGCGATGAAGTCCCTCTCTCAAGCGAAGACAAAAAGGGCCTAAACTACAAGCTAACCTATCACACGTGCGAGAATTTATGGTTGTTGTACAGTCATATCAGTTTGCATAAATATCTCAAGAAGTATTTCTTTGGAGCAAGAAAAGGGTGTCTCCATAAGCAAAGGACATCACCAAGAATTGAAGGAACACCTCATCTAGAAGCTCACATAAGCAAGGTCTATCTCTAGACAAGGAACGAAGAAGAAGGTCAAAGTGTTGGGGAGCAAAGTGTCGGAAGAAGGAAGACTAAGTGTCGGAGAACAAAGTGTAGAAAGGAGGAAGGACTTGACTTGTGCTTGGAGGCCATCCTAGTCAAGGGTCTAGGGTTTGGCATTGATCAATACAAAAGCTTCAATATGATAAACTTACCAAATGGTTTTCCTCTCTAAGAGAGAGGTTTTGGCCCTGGCAGAGAACCAGCATTTGTTCTTGTCTTTATGTTTTTGGTAACAGTTTGATGAAACACGCACTCTAATATTAAGAAGAAGATCAAGCTAAGATAATTGTAAAAGTGCTTCACAAATTGTTATCAAGTCAAGAACAATCCTAATATACATACTAGCCCGTGATTCTTCAACATCTTCTTCGATGCTCTACAGTTGGAGGCTCCTTCTAGCTTGTTGTCTGACTTTATTGAGGTTGCCATTGACTTTCTAATGTTTTTCCTTACTAGATAATAGGTCCTCCTCTTCTTATATGATCCTTCTCTTTGATCCTTTCAATAGATCTTTAAGCTGCCTTTTTCTTTCCTCCTTCACCTGAGATCTGATACCATGTTAGAAAATAAAAAAGGCGGAAAGATTTTCTTATATTGATAATTACTTGTGATATTATTGTAGTCTTTTTAACCTTTTTATGTTCTTTTATCTTCTTTTCATCAACCAATCATCAAATCAAAACATGAGGATCAACGACACCAAATATAGGCACTCGACTAGGGCTAAAACCCCTCTATAGGGGAAAACCTAGTCAAACTCTTCCACTAATATATTCAAATCAAGTTGAGACAAACCAAGACCTTAGACCAAACCAAAAGACCTTCCTCCTCCACCAAGACAACCTTCCAAGATGATTCTGAAAACGTCAGTATTTTCCTCTTGCTTCCCAGCGTCAACCGAGCAACAACATAGAATTTTCAGCCCCAACTTCCAGAATTTCGACCCTTCTACAGATCTGAAATTTCGGCCTCCCAAGAACCCAGAAAATCCACACATGTGGTAGTTGAGAGAGAAGAATTCAACTTCTTTTTGCTTGACAAAGACTTCCTTCTCCTTCGCTAGGGTTCTCTTCTTCTTCCTTGAATTTCACTCTTTTTCCTTTACCAACAACTGCAGATTGAACTTGTTGTGAATGTGCTCCAAATGAGGTCGAGTTGCTGCCTTTATATAATAGTTTCTGCCTCTTAATTAGGTCGACTTATCCAGGTTGACGCCGACCTGGTGGAGGTGGCTTAGAAGACCTAATTTACATCAAAATAAATTTATTTCTTGATAGATAAAGCCCAAGACGGGTCTTTTGCATGATGACAAGGACAAGGACTCTTGACATAAACCCTAGAAGCCTATAATGGAGCCTTTGACCTAAAAATCGATCCAAGCATGAAAACCATGCTTTAACAAGTCAATTTCTTTTATAATAAAAAATTCTGTCTTTATTTTGGTAAGTTCATTATATCATGACTCAAATACAATTATGAAGACCGTCACTAATTACATTTTTTCAACATCTCAAACTTTCAAACTGAGCTCTATACTTTTGAAGTTTGACCTTATCTTCATACAGATTTTTTAGATTATCCCATACCTCTTTGGTTGTGGTGCAGGACATCACCTTGAACTTAATGGTTCTTGACAATCCATCCATGATGGTATGAAGAGCTTTTGAATTGCAGCTAAACAACTTCTCCTCATCAGGATCAGTTGGAGGATATTTAGGAACTTTGTATCCATTTACAATGGAGAGCAAAACATCCACTCCTAAAGCCTTCAAGTAGGTTTCCATGCAATTGCTCCATAGTGGATAATAATTTCCATCAAACACTGGAATTGTTCTTGAAGAGATGCCTTCCATTTCCCTATTTGCTCACGATTTTCCCTCCAGTGATTAGACTTATAAAGGGTAACCGACTCTGATACAAATTGTTGGAAATACTGAGAGGGGTGAATCAGTATTTCATAAATTTCAACAATTTAAGTATGAAAACCTAAGTCACCTGACACGGGGATTCAGGATTCGTAGGATTCGGGATTCATGGTGTCGGATTCGGACACGTTGACCCCCCGGAACAGGACACGTAGGATTCGTTATATATTATTTTATTAAAAAATATATATGTATATATATTAAAAATTAGATATTTCTTACACAAATTTTAATTAATGATACAAATTTATTGATTTCAAACATAGATCTTCATCTATAGCTATTAGCATGCATAGTACATACAAAATTCAAATACATGTCAGTGGTACTGGTCACATAAATCATGATTCATAATTCATAACTAAAAGACAACTTACAACTACAAGATAGTAAGGTAAACACACTGACAACTGTAGTTTTCTCATTAAGTCATCAAAACAAAATATGTTACATAGGTAGTGTTGGTGCAATGCTAATGGTAAATAGAAATAGAAAATATAAAACAACTACAGGTATACAAGCCTCAAGGCATCAATCAACATCAATGTCCTCATCATCATGGTCCCCATTGCTCTCCTCTCTATCCTCCTCCTCTCGTGTATCCATAGTCGCCTCTGCATCTGCTGGTGTGGAGGATGACCCCTCTAAGTCATCAAATCTAATAGGCTTTAGCACTGGATAATTGAGATCCATGTTGGCCAATGCCAACTCAACACTGGTGTCCAAACCCATATCATCAGGAACAATGTTACTTGGGAGCGGGAGCGAAAGCGGGGAGCGGGAGCGACATTTTCATAAGCTCCTGGTTTGGTGCTTTTGATTAAATACGAGTTCCATACCCTAATACATGACAAAATTCAATGGAAACATTGCAATCCCCCAATCCTAAAATCCTGAAAAACTGATAAGTCTGCTGGATTTTGAATGAAATCTAAAATTCTACTTTCTCCATATGAAATCCAATGAGGCCGAAACCACTCTCAAACATCCTGAGTCATTTCATGGTAATGTTAAAAATTTAAGTAAAAGGATGAAAATGAAGATTAAGGAGAATGTCACTTTTACTTTAAGAATTTAACATGGTACCATGAATAGCATATCAATACTAGGGCCTAGACTTGATCATGAAGCTGCCAAAACGCTTGCCAAATGAAAATATGCGTGGCTGTAATGACCAAAAGCAGTCTTTTCATACCTGCGCAGGTCACTTTTTGAGCCTAGCGAGTCCTGGAAAACAGGACACGATTCCCAAAAACGTGATACGCTGAGAAAATCGTGACACGCAATCGAATTCAACGTGTCAAAAAAGGGCACGACATGTCATGGGTTTTGGACACGAATCGGGAGAGAATCGCGTCGGACACGATGGATTCGGGATTCGTGGGACCTATAGGACGAATCCGGTTACTTAGATGAAAACAATTAACCAATAACATCACATCAAAGGAACATATATAAACAATGTATTTATATTACAAGGGAACCTACAACTTCCAGTTTACCAGCTACAACTTTAAGGGCTACAACCCCTTGTTTACAAGCATCCACTGGAAGGAGGCCACAACCTCCTAAAAGAAGCTACAACTTTCTTCCCTAACACCATCTTGCCACCCTATAGAATAAAAGATAAAATAAAAACTTCTTGGGTATTGGAATTTTATAGGTTCGGTCGGTCTTCATAATTTGTATTAGCCCTCCAAAATTGACAAAATATAAATTGGCTTCAAGTTGGCTTTAAAATAAGTGAAATTTAAATTTTCAAAATATAAATTTATGCCTCCAAAATTGTAAAGTTGGCTCCAAGTCGGCCCAGCCAAAGGGACGTGTCCATTCAGGCTCCCTTGATCACTATATATAAAGGCAATTTGACCTCATCTTTTGGACATCCAATTCAGATGATCTGAGGCTTATTTTGGATCATCATAAGGATGAGTTTGAGGCATAATCTAAGGGAGGAAGAGGATGAAATCTGAGGCAGAGAGAAGAGGATGAAATTTGATGCAGGAGGGTAAATTTAATCTTTGTTTGATCACTAGTCAGTTTGATTTGTTTTCACTGGAAAATTCAGATTTATCTCTTGTTGAATGGACAAATTTCTCTAAAGAAAGGCTGTTGGGTTTTTCCCCTAGTTTGGGATTTTCCGTGGGTAAATTTTGTGTTTCTTGTGTTTGGTTGTCTCTTCATGTTTTTACTGTCATCATTGTTTTAATGTTGAAGATTTCCTATGTATAATTTCTTAATGATGAAGTAACACAAGATAAACAATGAAGAAAATAATTGGAAGTAATTATTTCTTAAGGAAATCCTAAAATTTCAACAACGGGCTCCCGTACTAGGGACAATGACCCAATTACAACTACATTCAATCACTACTATCTTTCCTAAAACAAGTTCAATTTCAGATCTGCTCCAATAAGTATGTCACTGCAATTCTAACCTTAAATGCAGCTACAGGTGCCTTTACACTGGCCTTTAATTCTGTCTTGCAACTTCTTCAACAAGACTCGCTTCAAATTTGTTACAAATCTGCTACAAGGGCTACTTCCACAAGACTTAGGGATAGGTCAACAAAATTTGACCCAAATCTACTGCAAATATGCTACAAGGACAGGTAGCAAACACTACTCCAGAACATGTACAAGGCACGCACCAAAGCTCTGCTTTAGAGTACTCCAAACTTCTACAAGAACACCTTCAAGAGCTGCTCCAAACTTCTACAAGAATAACTTCAAGATCCACTCCAAAATCCTACAAGAATAACTTCGAGATATGCTCCAAAATTCTACAAGAATGATACCAACAAAACTTCAAAAACTGAGCCAAAATCCATTAAAAATGTGCCAAAAATCCTTCCATTGATAGCCTTCCCAATCCAACCTCTCCTCACTTCCAGTTCATGAGATATGAACCCTGTCCCAATCCAATCTCTCCTCACTTCCAGTTCATGAGATATGAACCCCAGAAACACTTCTTTTCTTCGATTGTTTCAACACATCCAAATTTTCCTTGAGAGAATTACTAAAATGCCTCCTCCTCATGCCTATATATAGTGAATTCTAGGTCTAGACTGGGCTGACATATCTACTAGCCCAACACGTCCATTGGTTGGACTGGCTTGTGCAACTGGCAGAATGTATAGTGAATATTCAAAAAATCATTTCTCCTCAACTGTGAGGAGTTAGAGGGAGTTCCATACACCATTGCAAAAGTCTTGGAATAAAGTTTCCAACCGTGCATGTTATACTTCCATTTGAGCTAGGTAGATGGATTAAAAATGCATTTAAAGATAGGGTATCCAAATGGAGTATCAAGAATCCAAAAATCATTTCTCTTCAACCGTGAGGAGTTAGAGGGAGTGTCATTTACCATTGGAAAGATCTTGATGAAGGCTATGTGATGATAAAGTCCTTACTTGAATTTTCTTTGGCTTTGACCACCTTTTCCAGGATTTTATTTTGACTGTCATTTTTGCATTTGAGGGCTTAAACCATTCTGCTCTATAGGGCTTCCTGACTATTATCACATGCTTTGATCATCCGAAAGCTAGTGCATCATCCCTAAGATTAGGACTTTGAAATCAATGACATGATTACTCAACGATGACCCATTCACCTTTTGACATCAATGACAACTTTCATCCAACATTTATACTAGTTGCAACTCCCAAAATTTCTTCCATCACAACTAGATCAATGATCCCAAATGGGAATTATCATTGTTTTATTGTAAGCCAACTTGTCTCCCCAAATATCAACATTGTGATACAGTATGTAAATTGTCCGAGTCCTACATTAATTGCAATCATGCTTCCAACATGATTTTGGTTAATATATTCTCAAACAATGCCTTTCATATGTAAATATTCTCATATTTTAAAAGGATTTAAGGTATCCTTCAATATTCAAAATATACAAGAGTTTTGTTCATTAAAGATATTTCAACAAAAACCATCATTTCTCAAGGCATTCTCTTTTAATAAGTAACCAGTTTAAGAAGGAAACAATACCTAATAAATACAACAATACACCTTTGGTTCTTATATCTAGAATACATACTAATGAGTCGCTTGCACTCCTAGAGGTGAATAAAATGGAAAGAAACTCTAAAGTTGGTAATATTTCCAGTTGGAGAAAAAGAAAATTAGTATAAAAGATAGCAGAAGAGAAATTTCAATAAAAGAAAGATGGATCGTAGTTGATTAGTTTGTATCCTCAAATCGATTACAAAATGATTCCACTTCCTTGTGCTTAATTGTCTTCCAATGACATATAGATCTGTCTGAGAAATATGAGGAATCCAGAAAACAAAAATAGGCAAAGATAGAATTAAGAAGCAAGATCACCTCTAAAAAACTATGTCACAATATCTATCAAGGCCTCATACCTTAATGAGCCATTATAAATGACTACAAAAAATTCTAAAAATGCAAGAAACCTCAAATTGATCGATGTAAAAATCCGTATTTTAACATTCATTTTTAATTGGAAGATAAGGCAAAGAATGAACATACAAAATCCAGGGCCACTGCTCGATAGATAAGGTAGTCGATACACATCTGCCTTTTCATCTTTAAGTACGTAACTGCAAGAACATCATCAAATTTCATTTAAATATCTACAAATATTTTCAATGATTAGAGAAATGTCTATAGGATAATTATAAAATTTTAAGCTTTTCAAATAAATTCTATCAACATCAATGATTTCTTGGCATCAGCAATGATTAAAAGGCACAATGCATGCATAGAATCAGTAGATATTTGTTATTCAATATCCTTGTCATTCTTTATATCCATCTATGATTCATAAAATGAGAGACGGTAAAACCAACAAATGCATAGATAAAGGTGTGAAAGCAATAGTCCCATTTCATATATAAAATCAAACAGATTTTAAAGCAAGAAAATATATAAGGAGTTTTAAGGGGCCTTACTAAAGTGCCCCATTCAAATTCATTGATTTTTGAATGATTATGTGGTCTTTACTAACACGTGTAGTTTTTAGTAACATGACTTCAAGGTTAAACATATATGTTGAGAAAATGTTAACATGAAGAAACAAATAGTCTTACATTTACCCTACATTATTTGACCTTTTCATAAACTATTTTCAGCATCACATACAAACAAAGAATTCATCATTCATTTATTGTTGCGCACTCTTAAGCCATAAAAGAATAATCCAACTATAGGGAAGCCCTTGCAGTGACGATCTTAGATCACCCCAAAGAGTGGAAAGTGTTGGCGCTTTGTATAGTCTGACCTGGGTTAATGCGCAAAGTGCATCCAACAAACCCCCACTGGATAGTAGCCCTTTTAGAATCACTTGCAAAACAGGTGAAGTCTCACCTAAGGCATCAATAGGGACTTCAAGAGCCAGGCTTTTGCAACAACAAAGGGAATTGGAATCAAAGATATATGAACATCTTACAATGCTCAACTCATGATTTGTATGCTAACTCATGTGGTAAATACTCAGAACTAAGAACGAAACATTGACAAACAAAAATAAAAAAATTTAAATAGGGGTGCCTAAATTATTCATTGTGTTGTAATATGCTTAACATTGAGCCATAACCTACCAAAATCACATATGATTAAAACAACATGCAAACATCTCATAAACACAGGAAAATGGGACACGACAGCCTTCAACTATCTTCTATCACTGATAAAAAGGATTGTTGGGCACAAGGTTACAACATTACAAAATCACTCCATCTCGACTCACAAGCCTAAATATTATAACATTACAATACTACAGTGACAACGCGAAGCCAGCAAAGACAAATCAGGGACCAACTCAGGGTTATACGACTAACCAACCCCTTAGTTATCCAACTCTCTAACCTGAGTCCCTTTGGCATCCGCCTATTTATACATAATGACATAGTCCCAAGCCGACTTTGATACCATGGAAAATACTAGGGACAACAACTACCATGGGCAAATAGATTAGTATTGATAATTTGGACCAAATCAAAAATTCGTTCGAAGATGCAGTCAAACTTAACCATTCTTTCCAATTTGCTTCGCGCACTGCTCCTCACTGCAAGTTCTCCTTTTTGTGACAATTTTGTGCACTACCAATGTGCATGCTAGTCTCTCTGAGCTATTTCTACTCCAACTTTCTACGCACAACTCCCAAGACTACCTCAAAACTTCAACATTTGTTCAACTTCTTCCCAAAACTAGCCCCAACAAGCTCCCAACACTCACCTATGGCTCATCCCGAGCCACTCAACCCTTTTGCGATTCCATAATTCTCTTAGAACCCCTTCCTTCACAAGGCTCAACACTTATCACATCCTGCACACTTATCTATTCAATGTTGTTGCTTATTCTTGTGGCATGATCTCCTACAAAAGCTTATACTCTTGCACTTTTACAAAGATCTGCATGCCACCTCTCAGCGCATGTAGGGTCGATTCCTTTTGGATATTTTAGTCAATACAAGATCGGCCAAGGCGACACGACCATTTGAAATCCATCCACAAGTGTGGGCTATGGGCAACATCACTATAAGCTATTTGAACCAATCTTGAACTTGGCTTCCTTGTTGACACCTCTCCATCTAGAACTTCTCTCTGAGCTACCTCGCCTACAACTGACAAGCTATGAAACTTCTCCACAAACTACATAACCACAATCGGATCTCTTGACACCACATCTCCAAGCATCTCTATTCTCAATCCTTCTTTCCTTGCAACCAACTAAAATCTCCAGCAGGGCCTTACATTGTATGGCACAACAATGCTAATTGTCTCCTCTCTCACAGTATCCCCCATATCTCTCTAATAGAATGAAATAACATAATTGCTCCCATGTGCTATATAGGCATCCCGATGTACTATGACATAATTTAAACGATATCTCCTTAGATCTAATTTGATGTGACAATTAATGGCATTGAGCTAAGGACTTGTATGGCATGTGCTAAAACCGATAGTTGTCTCATCCACAACCACGACTGCCATATACACTCTCGTAAAGAGACCCTTAGTATGCTAACTCACTCGTTGAAGTGATGATAACATGGCTCATCATTCCTCCCGCAGGCATGTCATTTTGCTGACATAATTCGGACTCACTTTCATGTACTCTATCGGCATCCTACTGCATGTTGCTATAGTAACCAAGCAACACAACACATGGTCATTCTCGGTCCCATCCATGGTTTGTTCTCTCCTCAACAATTGTCACCCACCTAGTCGCACTATCCCCCAACACTGCATGTTGCACGCATCTGCGATGTAACTACACACTAGACTCCTGTGCACAGTACTTTCCGTCGTGTAGTGGTTTTATTTGTCTACAACAACAACTACAACTATGACTTTTGTTGAATGGTGTTGTCATTGATGTCAACCCTGGAGTTTGACTTTGACTAAACACCTGGTATTTATGTCAAACTATTAATGAACGCTCTTAATATTTGTCTGAATTACATCAAGTTGGAAGCTCCACTGAAGGATGGCTGGAAACCCTACTTCTAAGGTTTGGGTTCCTTGGACTAAGGATATACCCCTTACTTGATAAGGGTTTTTGAAGAAGCAAATCCTAAGTTTGCTTTGGAGATCCTCATCATTGAATTCTCCTCGTCGAGATGTTTCTGACAGTATGTGGCATGCCACGTAGTTCTTCACAGTTTGAGAGATATTTGTATTTGAAGTGGAAGACCCAAGTCAATGGGTCAAAACCCCACATGGAGTTGATGTGGAAATCCTCCATTTACCAACATATCATTCAAACCATGGGTATTGGGTTTTCATCAAAATTTAAGGTTAATATAATTTTTGAAGGGCTTTAAGGACAATTTTTTTATCTACAAGGGGTTTTTGGTTTAAAATTCCATCTATATCCTTGGATTTCATCCATCTCCTAAAGGTATAGATTGTATCCTTAAATGTCAAGTTAAAATAAAAATTAAATTTCAAAAGAGCGTATACCTTCCTAAAATACCCCCAATAGCCACTTAACTAGAAGCTCCTTTCCTATCCTTGAAATCTATAAAAGGGCATAGGTTCTTCCTCAAAAGATAATTGCTTCAACACACAATTTGATGATACTATTCTGAAATAACTTTGGCCTTCCTAGTAGACAACGAAAATCAAAAGCTATGGTTTCATGGAAATTTGTTGAGAGTTTTGGTTCTTTGTCTTTTATTTGGTCTTTGGATATTCGTTGGGTTTACCTTTGGCAGGGATTTGTTTTGGGGTTTGTTGTCACCATCGAAAGTAAAGAACTCTAGATCTCAACCCTCAATTAGGGCATCATTTCTAAAGCTCAATTGTTGCACCCTCGACCTAGGGTTTCCACAAGCTTAAGGCTCAAACAACACATGAATCTCTGCGTTCTAGGCCTTAGAGTTCTTCGAATTACAATAGCAAAACAAGGCCTCAATCTTGGAAGAAGTTGCTAAAGCATTCGATTCTTAAAGCCATTGTGGCATGTTTGCATTCAACTATTGTTGTTGTCTCAAGCATCCTCGGTAGTACCTTTCTTGACAATCAACACACCTTGTTTTAGCAATAACAAGTATTCAACTGTCATACCACTGAAGTGTAAGTTCCAGGGACACACACCACCTGTAGTATTTCAATTTTCGACATGATTTGAGACTACCTTGTATTACTGTTGGTATCATATCAAACGCTGAGGATGCTGGTATATACATAAATATTTGCCTACACACCTAATTTAGTCAAAATATTTAAAGTCACTAAGTTATGTTAACACTACTTAAATTATGTGTAGATTTGATTGAACGTAGTTTTCTAGAAGTGATCCTTGAGCTGAGTTTATTGTAGATATGAGATTCTTTCATATTGCACCTTCATTGGCTAAATTTATGACTGTCTCATTTTATAGCAGCCTTACTACTTCCAAAGGTTGTAAAATTTTGAATTGCCACAATCTTGGGTCTAGGTTAGAATCTTAGAATCTCTGACGCTACCAAACCAAGAATCTCAACAAGAACTGCTTTGCACAGTTTAAAATATAAAGCAGTAAATCACATGTGCACAAGTATACACAATTTTTAACAAAATTGTTCAATAACGTACAACCCAATCTTCATTATATTAAACCAAATTTGAATAATACAAGAGTCTATGGTATACAAGATATAATGACAATCTTCGCTGAAACTTCTTTGTCGTATCTTGTCATGTCGGTCCTGTTGACCACTAGAGTGGCACTATAGATTTTTTTGAAGACTCCATGCCCAAGGATGTACCAAAAGGCTACTTGTACCATCAGAGATCATCATATTACCATAGTTTCTAAACTCTACTTCTTCTTCTTCTCACTTTCTTCTTCAGTCCTCAGATTCCGCAGCCCTATGGGGATATTGTAGAAATGTCACTAGCATGATGAATAAATCCATGTAACAGGCCTAGGGTGTTGGGACTCGATCAACAAGCAAATACACCTTGGAGTGTTATTTTTACTTGGTTAATTATTCCTGCTTTTTAGCGGCAAATAATTTTCTAGGTTTTTTCACTCACTACATTACCCCAAAGCCGGGGTGATGGCTTGAAGGTTGAGCCCCTAATGCATCTTAGTGTCTAGAGTCAATGTATATTACCATGCTAGGTCATCTCTAAAATTTTACGGAATTTGACTAAATCTAAGTAGGATCTTTTAATAATTAAAAATTTTCTACAAAACGGGATTTTTTAATTAATTTCTATGTAATGATGTCAATAAATGGTCTTAGGCAATGTTACTTGGGAGCGGGAGCGGAAGCGGGGAGCGGGAGCGGAAGCGGGAGCGGGAGCGACCATTTTCAGAAGCTCCCGGTTTGGGAGCGAATCCCGGAGCGATTTTTTAAAAATATATATATATATATTATATTTTTTTAATTTTTGATACATATATGTCAACAAAAACATGTAGAATGATGAATTAGATATAAAAAACATAAAAAAGCATAGATTGAACCATATAACAACAATAATCTAGAAGTTATTATCTTCATCAACCACGTCCGCAAGTTAGTAACATAGTAACATACAACATATTGAGTCTCATGATTCATCAATCTTAAAGTTTCAAGCTTTCAAAATTCAATATATAACATTTATCATCATTGATCACCAAAGTTGTACTTGTAAGCTAAGTGTAACCATTACAACAAATAATATCTAACATGAAATGAAATGTTATAAAATGAAATGAAATGAAACAACTTTCAACTTTCATGAAGCATCATATTCATAATTCATTACTAATGAGTTATAATTGCCAACTTCAAACTTAAATTGTCATATATTGTTTAAAAAAATATCATAATAAATATGAAAGAGTCAATAGTTATAAAAGCTACTAGAAACTAGAAAAGAGAAGTAAATCTATTATCTATTTCTTATGCTTGGGCCTCTTGCCACCACGAGAAATGTCTAATTTTTTAGTCTTGTTGCAAAATCAGGATCTTTGTCATTAATATCACCCTCCAAGCATTAATATCCAGAGGTATCTTTGTCATTACCTTTGTATCTGTATAGGGATCTTTGTCATTAATATCACCCTCTAAGCATTAACATAAGATAGAAAAAGCATAGCATGTCAAGTCAAGATTTTGTTTGAGTGATGCATACATTTTTAGAAGGGTCATGATAGAGGAGTTCGACAACCAATGTCACTAACATCAAGGTACATAGAGGGATTGGTACTCTTGATTAAATATGAGTTCCATACCCTAATACATGACAAAATTTAATGGAAACATTGCAATCCCCCAATCCTGAAATCCTGAAAAACTGATAAGTCTGCTGGATTTTGAATGAAATCTAAAATTCTACTTTCTCCATATGAAATCCAATGAGGACGAAACCACTCTCAAACATCCTGAGTCATTTCATGGTAATGTTAAAAATTTAAGTAAAAAGATGAAAATGAAAATTAAAGAAAATGTCACTTTTACTTTAAGAATTTAACATTACCATGAATAGCATATCAATACTAGGGCCTAGACTTGATCATTAAGTTGCCCCACTCAAAAACTATTTGTTTCTTTCAAAAAAAATTGCATTTCGAACATTACTACAAAAAAAAAAATGCAAAAAAGGCAAAACGCTCCCGAAAAGGCAGGGAGCGAAATTTTTTTTAGGGAGCGCGCTCCCGAAATCGCTCCCTTTTCGGGAGCGCGCTCCCGACCCGCTCCCGAGTCACTCCCGCCCGGAGCGCGGATCGGGAGTGGGAGCGAGGGGGGGGGGTGCTCCCCCGCAACACTGGTCTTAGGAAATGCTTGGGGCGTGTGACTACTCGAAATTCATCCTCAGAGACTCATCATTATTTTAGGACCCACTTTGAGGGTCCAAAATCGAATTATAGTCCCTCTGAAGCCCATTTTTCTAATGTCAATGGCAAAAATGAGAAAAAAATTCAAAAAAAAAATTGCAAAAATTTACAATTCTTTCCAAAGTCAAAATAAGTCAAATTTTGATGTGGAAATTAAGTGGAAGCACAAGAAACTTATGTAATGGATTTGATTTAATTCATTAAGCCAAAGTATAAGTGGATGGGGGTAGACCCTACCTTACTCCTTGTGTACGCATAAGTTGGGAACTTTGCACATGTCGATTTAAAAGGCACACACTGGATTGATCTACGTATACAAGTCAACACAAGAGCAAAGCATCTCAACGTATGGCATGGATTTGATCAAGATTATTTGGGAGTATGTCTTCACTTCACTCCACACATGTGCGTAGCCCTAATTCATTACAAGCAACCAACTCATACAACAGATTGCACAGTCACGCACAGCTCCACGCAGCCAATAAAAGTTCAACACAGGTGTCAAAGAAATCAACATTTGCAATGAAGGAATCAGTTCAGATTTGATTGTGAATATTGTGGAGTTTGTCTCCACATCTTACACATGTTATGTTGCCCATCTACTTCATGATCCATGCAAATCAGATCAACCTCTACGCTGGCAGCTATATACAAATTTGATTGGCAGCGTTGGTTGTAGAGGTCTCAAATCACAGGTTTTAGTTGGAGATTTGTGTGGGAGTTTGTCTCCCTTTACCCACTCGAAAGACATACTTGGCAAATCACAGAGGTATGCATAATGGAAAGTGAGATACGTTGGCCTGAACAAGAGTATACACTACCACATTTCATATTTAACATCACATATGTTTTGGTCTCTCATACACTTGGAGTTCAATTTGGCTTTGTGATCTCCACCATTTCTCCACTTGTCATTTGATTTCGCAGTGGGATTTTCTCCCAGGTTCTTATAAATGTAACCCAACTCTCATTGTTGAGGATGTGTTAATTTTAGGTATGTTCTATGCTAGAGCAATTTATTTCAATTTTCATTGTTAGCACATTATCTTTTCCAAATTAGCAATCACATCAGCATTAAAGTAAATTGCAGATAGAACATAAATATAAATCGCAAAAGACAAGCCAAGACAAGAGGACACAAAATGTGGTGCTAGCCAGGGACAAACCCCACAATGTGGGGAAACCCTTGATCAATTCTTCGTTTATGTTCTTCAAAGTTCAGCAGAGAAAGAGAAGAGAGAGAGATAGTACATTTACAATAAAAGTCAACACTTTGACTTATCTAGATAAGAGCATAGATCATCTCTAAGAAGATGATACACTAAGTCACAGGACACGTCCTCCAAGGTCCCGTGTCCCGTATTTTACATGCCGGACACGAAAATGGCCCTAAAACGTGTCGAAAACGTTTTTCATCGTGTCCTGTAAAACGTAAAACGTATTCGCCGGTTTTCGTCGTGTCCTGCATCTGGAAAACGCGTATTCCGTTGATCGAAAACGTTGCCCTAACGTTTTTCTTCCGGTTGAATACGTACCCCACTAAAAAGTGTAGTTTAAAGCCCACGCAATGGATTTTTCCCGGTTCTTTTCGTCGTGTGTTGTCGTGTGGAGCTGTTGTGTGTGTGGAGCTGTCGTGTGGAGCAGCGAGTTGTTGTTTGAACTGAGTTTGGAGCAGAGTGTGGTGCCGATTGTGCTGTGCAGCGTTCAGGCTTCAGCGTTCAAGAAAACCGGCTTGTAAACCCCTAAACCCGTGTTCAAACTTCACGTTTACGGTTTTGTAAATTATTTGATTAATCATTATATAATTTATATATGATTGATGGGGTTTCCGTTTACTGTTTCTAAGTTATAAACTTATAACTTATTTGTGTTGCGGCTTCCGCTTGCCCCATTTCTGAAATCTGCAAACTCAGAACTGTTTTCAAAATTAAATGCTTGTGGGATCGTTTTCTAATGCTAGTATGTCTACCAGCTTTGCAGCCATGTCCATGTGCCGTAAATATCCCCTTGTTTGATCCATTCTGTAGGTTAAGGATGTTTTTATTATGTTTGTCATTAAACTGACCTGCTCCTTCATTAATATCTACATTGTTATCAGCCTGCACTTCCTTATGTGCTTTCATCACTAAGGGTTTCCATTGTTAAAAATGACATTTTTCCAAAGGACATTTCCTAATCTGGAGCTTATTCTGAAAGTTGGTCATTACAAAGTATAAAGGAAGTAGATACTGGAATAATGAAAATGTTCTGAAAAACTTGAAAATAAAAAATAATACCACAAACACAACTCCATGACAACACTCCAATGGCAAACCTCAGAAAACAGGATTTCTGTGCATACAAGGTCAATTTATAAGATGGAAATTCTTCAGCCACCCTGTAAGTCCTAAAAATGCAGTCACTAAAACATAAAATACAAGTTAATCTGGAAGTCATCATGACATGCACTTCCTGGGAGAAAACCATAATTAATAGAAAATTGTAGGCAAGCTACTGGTTTTCAGGGTTTCACAGCCTACAAGCATCGCAGTAGACAAATTTAAATGGGCCTTGCTTGAAGGCTTCCAAATGGTCTCTCAAAATATTGACTGCGCCTTGTAGGCAATTTTTAGCAAGGATAGAAAGTTGTTGTTTCACTTCTGAAATGCCCTCATCTGCATGTTTGACATCAACAGCTTCATCTCTGGGGCAATTTGAGTTGTTTTGCTCAATTTGTATGCACAAGTCTGCCCCTGGAGCAGCAGATCCATCATTCGTTTGTGTGAGGGTAGAGGTATCCTAACAAATATCACCATAGCTACCATCAAAATGTATCCCCAAAGGTCTGTCTCAAAATCAATCTTAAAATATCATGCAGAGTTGCCACTAGTGCTCTTATTTGTCTTCTAGTGTTCACTGTTTTCTGATATTTGTTGAAGGTCCAGATTAAGGTCTAGGTGAAGTTAAAATGACATGTCAAGCATCTTAGAAGCTGTGGTGCTTTGTGTGGTGTTTGAAGGTCTTTTGGGTATTTTCTAGTATATAATATAGCTAATTGTTTAACTTTAAATTTTAATTGTTTTTTTTTTGTAGGTGAAGGTGTGTGGACTTTATAACAGCAAGAAGATTAATGGCTCAATCATCCAAGGCAGCCAGCAGAGGTCAAAGGAAGGGTGGTGCTTTTCGTAGTCCCCCCACTCCAAGTGTTTCTGTTTCACCTTCTCTTGGTCATAGTGCCCCAAGTGCTTCAAGTGAAGCTGTAGGTGCTTGTCAGCCGACATTAACATATGATGCTGTTGCAGCAAGACAACAAGCACAACTAAAAAAATACCCTCTCTGGAAGTATGTAACCAAGAAGCAAGGGCCAAAGGCTGGTGCGGGAGGGAATGTGCTTTGGTCTTGTAATTTCTGCAAGGGTGAATTTAAGAGCACTTACTTTCGAGTTAAGGGCCATTTGTTGGGCCTTCCTTGTGGAATTGGAGCATGCAAAAAGATCAGTCCTAGAGAAAGAATGGATTTGGAAAGGGAGGATGCAGCTGGCTTTGGGAATGTGGTGGCAGCAAGCAGGAAAACTAGTAAAAATGAAGATCCTCTTCCATTCTTGAGGAATGCTAATAGTAGTAGATTTGGGAGAGAAGCTGAAATTCAGCCAACAAAAAAGAGGGCAGCCCAAACTTGTGGTGGTCCAATGGACAAGATTTTTCAGCGTGAGCAGCGAGATGAGGTTGATCTTACATTGGCATTCTTTTTCTATCTCAACTTCATTTCTTTTAATGTTGCACGGTCTCCTTTGTTTATTGAGGCTTGTCAAGCTCTAGTTGATAGGGCTCCAATTGGGTATGTGCCTCCAAGTTCAGAGAAACTTAGAACCACATTGTTAGTTAAGGCAAGGAAGGAGGTGGATAAAATTCTACAACCTATTAAATCATCATGGATCTCATCTAGTGTCAGTATTGTTTCTTATGGATGGACAGATACAACACGCCATCCTCTCATCAATTTCATGGTATATTCTCAAAATGGACCGGTTTTCTTGAAAGTAGTTGATGCTCTTGGACAATACAAGGATGCACAATATATGGGTGAGTTGTTTATTAAAGTTATTGAAGAAGTAGGCGTTGAAAGTTGTGTGCAAATCATCACAGATAATGCACCTGTTTGCAAAGTAGCTGGCTTGATTGTGGAAACTAAATATCCACAAATATTTTGGACACCATGCATTGTTCACTCTTTGAATTTAGCACTCAAATCTATTGCTTCAGATGTGACATGGATTGGCAATCTTATTGAGGATGCATGCCATATCCGAAATTTTGTGCAAAACCATACCAATGCTCTCACAATATATAAAGAGTACAGACATCTATCATTCTTGAAGATTGCAGATACTCAGTTTGCCTCCTCATTCACCATGCTTAAGAGGTTGAAGGAGGTGAAAGCCGCTCTTGGGGCCATGGTTATTTCAGATCTTTGGCATTTTTGGAGAAAGACAGATCAAACAACTTCAAAAAAGGTAAAGGACATAGTGTTAGATGATGGTTGGGAGAGGGTGGATCTTACCATAAAGATCATGAACCCTATCATTTCTTTCTTGCGGTTTGCAGACACGGACCAACCCATCTTAGGAGAGGTTTATGAGGGTTGGGATTCCATGATTGAGTCTGTGAAGACTATTGTTATGGAGAATGAGTGCCTTGCATATGAGACATCAGCAGAGAGCTTATGGTCCACCATACAGGATATTCTTATCTCTAGGTGGGATAAGAATTGCACACCTTTGCATTGCTTAGCTCACTCTTTGAATCCCAAGTACTACAGTCAAGAGTGGCTCTGTGGTGGGACCTCACACAGATACCCTCCTCACATGGATGGAGAGATTTCACAAGGGAGGAAGATAGCATTTAGAAGGATATTTCAGGATAACACATCTTTTCTTGAGGTGGAGGAAGGCTTTGTAGAGTTCTCCACTAGCACCAGGAGATTTGGGGGGTATGATGTACTTGGAGATAGGGGGGTCAAAGGTGCCTATGCTTGGTGGGCAACTCATGGAGCAGCATGCCCTATTCTACAACAATTAGCCTTGAGGGTCCTCTCTCAAATTACTTCATCTTCTTGTTGTGAGAGGAATTGGAGCACTTATGGGAATCTATACAGTTTGAAAAAGAGCAAGCTTGAGCAAGCCAGGGCGGAGACAATGGTGTATGTGCACACCAACCTTCGTCTTATTTACAGGCAGAGATAGGAGTGGTTGAAGGGAAAAACAAAGATGTGGGATGTGTTTCCCGATGATATGGGCTTGGATCACAGTGTTGAGTTGGCATTAGCCAACATGGATCTTAATGACCCGGTGCTAGAGCTAGTGACTTTTGATGATGAGACACAGTATCTTGAGGGGTCATCCTCCACACCAACAAATGCAGCAGCAAATCTTGGATTGGGCATAGAGGAGGAGGATGGAGTACAGTCAGATGGCAGTGGTAGTGATGGTGACTATGACATAGAGGACATGGACTATTGATAGAGTGATGAGTCATGGACCAGTACCAAGCTATGATATTCCTACTTATTTTGTATCTACTCTTTTGTATTTTCCATTGGCATTCTCTCAGGAGTCAGTATCTACTATCTATGTAAACACTGAACAGTAATACATTTTGATTTTGATGACTTAATGGAAAATCTGCATTTTATGGTTTTAATATCTAAGTTCTAAATTTATAGTTAGTAGTCAGTACTTAGTAGTTTACTAATTTCTTATGTGATTGTAAGTTGTACATGAACAATGAACATTGAATATTCAAGAATCAAGACCAAGCATATCACATTCTAATTTCTAAATAGTAAATTTTGATTCTATTTATTTTTTTAAAGTGAACTATGAACTTTGAGAAGTAATTATATTTTAATTTGATTAGATAAGATGCAACCTGCAATTTAATATGGATAAAAAACTATATATATCTATATATATATATATCTATATATATATATATATATATCTATATATATATATATATATATATATATATATATATAAAACGTGTCCCCCGTGTCCTATTTCCAGGTCGTTGCATTTCGTATTGAATACTCGCATTTACGTGTCCTCCGTGTCTCGTGTCCTCGTGTCATGTGACTTAGATGATACATGAGATTAGTTGAAGACATGCTGCTTCAACTGATTCTCCAAGGTGATTCCTTCACCTATCATTGTGTTGCATTTCGTCATCATGCTGCACCTCACCGCGCTGCACCATGATACACCCATCATCACTGTACTACATTATGTAACAATGCTGCACCATGTTGCCTTCCCGGCAGTTCGGGTTGTTCCCTATAGTTCTGACAGTTCCGGCGTTCTCGGCAGTTACTGCAGTTCCAGCAATTCCGGCTTTTTCGGATTTTCTGGCAGTTCCGGCTTTTCCAACAGTTCTGGCTTTTCAACTTTTTCGACATTTCCGGCAATTCTGACTTTTCCGACAGTTCCAGCTTTTCTAACAGTTCCGGCTTTTCCGGCTTTTCCGACTTTTCCGGCTTTTCCGACAGTTCTGGCTTTTCCGACAGTTCCGGCTTTTCCGGCTTTTTCAGCTTTCTAGATCAGGGCAACGTTATCCCTTAGGATCTCTCCTCCTACTAAAACCCAAAGACAAGTAGAGAGAGGAAGAGATCCCAAGTGTGTCGAAATGACTTGAAGTCCTCTATATTTATACTAAAACATAGATGATGAATACGCATGTCTATTGGGATTTTGAGCCTACTCAAGTTGTTGGTCGGCTTGATAATAATTCCATAATCAAAATAAATTCATAACTCCATGAATACTTATCGGAATCGGATGATCTTTAGATCAATCCTACACCTCTCTATGAGAGGGATCCAATAAAAATATCAGCTCCCATAAATAAGCTGACCCACATGGAGTTTGGCCCTAGTTTCCAATTTTAACACTCCCTCTCAACAAGGGAGAACTTCATCCGCTAATCCATATGTCCGACTGTACTGTCTCTGCCATCAGTGCCCTGCACTGCTCTGCTCAGCTCTACTAGCTCTGTTGTCTCTGCTCTGCTCAGCTCTACTCAGCTTTGCTGGCTCTGCTTTGCTCGGCTCAGCTTTGTTGGCTCTGCTCTGCTGAACCATGAAGAAGAAGAATTGATCGAGAATATCTCATACCATTCTCCACTGACCTGAAGTCAGTCTCAGAGTGCGTACCACTGGTCCCAGACTAGTCTCAACCGACCCAAAGTCAGCGTCATAGTGGGTACCACTCCTACCACTGGTCCCAGACCAGTATCAACTGACCCAAATTCAATGTCATAGTGGTACCACTCCTACCACTGGTCCCAGACCAGTATCATCAGTCTCAGAGTGTGTACCACTAGTCCCAGACCAGTCTCAACTGACCTGAAGTCAGCATCATAGTATGTACCACTCTCACTGGTCCCAGACCAGTCCTCCACTAACCCGAAGTCAGTCTCAGAGTATGTACCACTGGTCCCAGACCAGTCTCAACCGACCCGAAATCAGCATCATAGTAGGCACAACTCCTACAACTAGTCCCAGACCAGTACCATTGATCCCAAATCAATGAAAGTCATCCTAGCATAGGGAGTATGGTAGATACAGCGATGCATCCATCAGTACTACTATGGTACCTATCCTCATTTCCTTGCTCATTGATCAGATGAGAGGTATTTCCCATGAGTCCGGGACTGCATGGGTAGGATGCCTCGACAGGAGAACTAGTCAGTCCTGTCCTCACAGGAGAACTTATCATCCTGCTACACAATCGCCATGGAGAACACATCATCCAAGCCTCACAGGAGAGCTAATCATCCTGCTACATAATCGTCATGGAAAACACATCATCCAGACCTCACAGGAGAACTAATCATCTTGCTACATAATCGTCATGGAGAACACATCATCTAGACCTCACAGGAGAACTAAACATCCTGCTACATAGTTACCATGGGAGAAATAATCATCCCAGCCCACAGGAGAACTAATCATCCTGTTCATAGCGCACCACCAAGGGAGGGTGAGTCACCCTGTGGTCGTATGTTGCTCTAGTAAGTACCCAAGCCCCCAGAGCTCCTAGAGCTCAATGAATGCAACATGCAGAACCCTTATAAGAAGGTCTCTCAATGACTCCAAGTCGTTCGAGAAAGTCACAAATTTGACCTTTCCCCGGGACTTTGACAAAATGTCTGCGACCTGTACATCAGTCTCAATGCGATGGAGCCTCCTCGCTCATCGACTTACCATATCCCAGATAAGGTTGTATCTGATGTTTATCTGCTAGAGCAATCATCGAATACGAGATTCCTCAATAATCGAATCCCACCTCTGGTTGTCACAGAGAATCACAGTGGTATTCATCATGTGTACAAACAGCTCACTTAAAAGCTTCTGCAACCATGCAGCTTCACACTAGATCATACTAGTAGCTATGTATTCGGTCTCGGCGATTCTTATAGCAACTGATTTCTGCTTCCTGCTCATCCATGATATCAAAGGAGAATCTAAAGAGAACCAGCACTAAGAAGTGCTCTAGTGATCCCCCACACTGCCTGCCCACTCAGCATTTGAATAATCATGCAGTTTCATATTTCCGGCAATGTATCTCAATCCATGAGAGATTGTGCCCTGAAGATATCTCAGAATTCTTGGCACCAATCCAGTGAGGCTCAACCAAATGTGAGCTCACCATGCTAACTGCAAAAAATATGTTCGGACGGAAGTTCACCAAGAACATCAACGCGAATGAGTTTATGAAACTCAGAGGCATTTCCCAAATCTGGTCCAACATCACTACCATATAACTTCTGAAAGTTAAGATCCTCGAGGTAGTCACAGGCTTGCAGTTTATCATTCCACATTCGAAATCCAACTCCCTCTTACTTCTACAAATGAGAGGGTCTGCACCTGTCAGAAATAGGTCGTCCTCATAAGGTGTCGGTATGAGAGGTCTATCATCCACAAACTTCGGGTAATGGTTTGGATCGGTTTCACTCCTAGTGAATCTCAGCTTCATTTGATAGTTATCAATCCTCTCATACTACGCCCGTGGAGTTTTGCTTCAAGCCATAGAGGGCTTTCTTTCACCTGCATACATGATATTCCTGATCATCAATCTCAAACCCCTCAGGTTGTTCTGAATCTGTGGACCTGCTACATGAGGGGAATGGTCCCCTTGTAAGATTTTCCTTCAGTACATCTCAGACATGTACTTTCATGCTCTTTTTGAATTCAGGCATCCCTGTCTCCATCTGACTCACAGACCTTCGGTGCTATGTGTCAATGGACATGGTCCCCAATGGACCTCCTGCAACTTGATACAACCCTGAACTCAAAAACATCTTTGAAAATTCTATTTTCAAACACATCACTTTCCATCGATGAGTGCACCCTAAAACCTTTGACTTCCATTGTTGAAATGGACACCAGGTTCTTCTTGCGATCAGGTACATAAAAGAGATTCTGCAAATGAATTGAGTTACCCTCATTCAATTGAGGGATAACATTCCCTACACCCTTTCCGAGATAGGTGGCATCAGCTCCAGGTATAATCCCACGATTGTTTCTATCTCTACCAAATTAGAGAGTGCACCCATCTATCCGATGAAGTGCCTTGAAGCACTACAATCAATAAGCCAGATTCCCAAAGAATCTGAAGGAGAGGGCCAATACAAGATAACACTTCATTATGTTATCAGAAACAACATTTGATTCTTCATACCTGGGGTTCCTTGCTTTCTTTGAAGAGTCGACGATTTCCTTGATGACCTGCATTACCTGTCATTCCTTTGATCATTGAAGATGTCTCTGGAATGATTGTTATCTTCGTCAAGATGTGTCTCTGCCATTCAGACACTCCTTCGCATAATGGCCGAACTTATTGCAACCAAGGCAGCCGCCTTTCCTTCCACCCTTAGATCCGAACTTCCCAATGAAGTGATCTTTAGGTAGGCCATCAGAAACTTCTGTTGCGCCATTCTGATAATATTCTTTGCTTTGACTTCACCCTCAGTGAATTTGAAGAGGGATGAGGAATCCACTGATCCTTTCGTCCTTTCCCAACTGTCTTCGGTGATTGCTCTTTCACTCTTGCTTGGGCAATGTCTTCACCTCAGCGCCGATACCATGTTGATTTTAGGTATGTTCTATGCTAGAGCAATTTATTTCAATTTTCACAGTTAGCTCATTATCTTTTCCAGATTAGCAATCACACCAGCATTAAAGTAAACTGCAGATAGAACATAAATATAAATTGCAGAAGACAAGCCAAGACAAGAGGACACAAGATGTGGCGCTAGCTAGGGACAAAGACCACAATGTGAGGAAACCCTTGATCAATTCTTCTTTTATGTTCTTCCAAGTTCAGCAGAGAAAGAGAGAGAGAGAGATAGTACATTTACAATAAAAGTCAACACTTTGACTTATCTAGATAAGAGCATAGATCATCTCTAAGAAGATGATACATGAGATCAGTTGAAGACATGCTGCTTCAACTGATTCTCCAAGGTGACTCCTTCACCTATCGTTGTGCTACATTTCGTCATCATGCTACACCTCACCGCGCTGCACCATGCTACACCCATCATCACTGTACTACATTATGTGCCATTGCTGCACCATGTTGCCTTCCTGGCAGTTCGGGCTCTTCCCTGCAATTCTGACAGTTCCGGCTGTTCTTGGCAGTTCTTGCAGTTCCGACAATTCCAGCAGTTCTGACATTTCTGGTTGTTCTCGGCAGTTCCGACAGTTTTGGTTGTTCTCGGCAGTTCCAACAGTTCCAGCAGTTCCGACTTTTTCGGCTTTTCCAGTAGTTCCAGCTTTTCCGACAGTTCCGGCTTTTTCAGCAGTTCCGGCTTTTCCGAGAGTTCCGGCTTTTCCGGCTTTTCCGACAGTTCCGGCTTTTCCGGCTTTTCCGACAGTTCCGGCTTTTCCGGTAGTTCCGGCAGTTTGGCAATTCCAGCTTTTCTAGCAGTTCCGGCTTTTCTGGAAGTTCTAGCTTTTCCGAATTTTCCAGTAGTTTTGGCTTTTCCAGCAGTTCCGGCTTTTTCGGTAGTTCCGGCTTTTCTGGTAGTTCCAGCTTTTCCGGCAGTTCCAGCTTTTCTGGCAATGCCGACTTTTTTGGCTTTTCCGGCAATTCCAGCTTTTTCAGCATTTCCGACTTTTCCGACTTTTTTGGCTTTTCTGGCAATTCCAGCTTTTTCAGCAGTTCCGACTTTTCCGGCTTTTCCAGCATTTCCAACAATTCCAGCTTTTCTGGCTTTTTCGGTAATTCGGGCTTTTCTGACTTTTTTGGTAGTTCCAGCTTTTTTGGCTTTTTTGGCAGTTTCGGCTTTTTCCAGCTTTTTAGACAGTTTTGGCTTTTTCAGCAGTTCCGGCGTTTCCGACTTTCTAGATCAGGGTAGTGTTATCCACTAGGATCTCTCCTCCTACTAAAACCCAAAGACAAGTAGAGAGAGGAAGAGATCCCAAGTGTGTCGAAATGACTTGAAGTCCTCTATATTTATACTAAAACGTAGATGATAAATAGGCATGTCTATTGGGCTTTTGAGCCTACTCAAGTTGCTGGTTGGCTTGATAGTAATTCCATAATCAAAATAAATTCATAACTCCACGAATACTTATCGGAATCAAATGATCTTTAGATCAATCCTACACCTCTCGATGAGAGAGATCCAATAAAAATATCAACTGCCATAAATAAGCTGACCCACATGGAGTTTGGCCCTAGTTGCCAATTTTAACAAGATGGTTTTTGAAGCTTGTTCTTATTGTTACTATGTTGAAATTGTTATTGAGCTAAATAAAGTGAAAGTCTTTGGAGTTACTAGCTTCTCTTGTGGTGCATTCAATCGTTGATGAGGTATACATGTTTCATTTGATGTTGTTGTTCATTTGATTTTACATTGCTATCTAGTTTTTTTTTGTGCATTTTCCTGAGGGCACTATTATCTAGCGAGGGGAGATTTGCAACTATCTCAAATTTCCTTTGGGCTTGGTATATTTTGTGCTCTTTTTGTAGCTTATTATTTTCAGTTGAATGACAAACTCGACTTGGCCTCTATATGCCAAGTCTCTTTTGCACTAAAAATTGGTTTGCAGACATTTGTGTGTTCAAAGGATAGGTTGCGAAGCCTATTGGAGTGTGAGGACTTCTTCGGTTGGAATAGTCACCTCCAAGGATATCAAAGATCCCACAAGTTGTTCAAGCCAACAATCTCATAAGACATCAAGAGATTTATTTAAAAGGGGGTTTCATGAGCCCTTTGCTTCTTTTCCATCTCTAAAAAATCATATATTTTCTTCTCTCATTTGTGCACATATTGATTTTATCTAGCATTTGAGGCTAAGTTGTTGGATTTAAATCCTAACTCTCACTCACTAAATCAACTCTTTCAAGCTGATCTTAGTGAGGGAATTTGTAATATAAAGTGTATTTTATACTTGCATTGGGTTTCTAACTCTTTCTTTCTCATGCATGTGATTTCCTCTCACATATTTCAGCACTATTTCTTTTGCATGCTAACTCTTTTGTTTGCTTGCCTATAGGTGTTCTTGGAGGCAATTCAAGTTTGAAGAAAGGGAGCTGAAGCATAAGCTAAGGAACCCTTTTCCATTTGGAACCTCAAGTCCAAGTACCTCTTTCTTATCACTTCACCTCTTCTTCTAAAGCCTCATTCTTTTGAGGAATTGTAACCATTATTCACCTCAAGGGTTTAGGCCTTTACTTTGTAACATCTCACAAGTAAATCTTTAAAATCTTACACTTGTAACTTTGGGAAAGAGTAAGTTTAAAGTGCATATTGTAAGCTCTTCCCAAGCCCCTCATTTCTATAAGAGGGCCTCATTTTCTAATAAAATAAAATTTATGTTTTGAGGGAGCTTGGGATTTTTCCCATGGCATCCCCCTTCCTCATTTGAGGAGGGAATTCTTGTGGGTGGACTAATTTTTCTTTTAGTTTTTCTTAGCTTTCTAGCACTTAATTTCATTTTGCACATGCTTAAAATTAACACATTTCACTCCACATGCAAATTTTCCTAATCTTGTATTTAAATTATCACATGCATAAGCTTCAAACTTGTAAACTTGAGCTCATGTGTAAACACTTCATACTTTGGCAAGTGGTAATTGTTTCATAATTTCTTCATGTACATGTTCCACTACTTGGTCAATTTATGATATATGTCATGGAAACTATTGGAGCATTATCATTTTTTTGAAACAATTGTAGCTTAAAGCAATCTATTTCATTTTACTTGCATATTTTCCATTTAATGGTGCAAACACATATAAGCTCCTTTACATTTTAGTCTCTCAAGTTTTGCAACTCTCTTATTTCTCTTTGAAGCATGTAGTATTATTTTAATTGGGGAATTAACATAATTTGCACTTCATCTAAGCATTTTAGTATAGGGAGGCCCCAAGCCTCACTAAAATTTTACCTCCAACATAAGTTGGTTGAAGTAAACATCTTAGGAACCCTCTATTCATTTATGGACTCCTCACTGTGAGACCCAAATCTTTGGGCGAGGGTGAGGTCTGAGAATTGAAGAGTTTAATTGCAATCTTGTTGTAGAGGTAGTTAATAAAATTAACCAATAACACTTCCCATCACTTTTACTTTATTTGTCTCTTGATGTTTTGAGTTGTTATATTGCAAAATTTATTTTCAAGAAACATTTCAAAGCAAGTATTGTGATTCTTCAAAATTGGTAATAAGTGTTTTCATTTCATGCTCAAATCTAATTCCATATTGACATCTTGATTTAGCATTTAGCATCTACTATTTTACTTTTTTTAAAGTAATTTTTCTAATTGTTGAGTTTTGGCAAGATAAGTTTTGATTCATAAATTGATTTTATATCTTGCAAATATCTTGTGCTAACATATTTTGTTTGCATTTCAAGGTTACTTTGCTTTCATTATTGGAAGCATTCCATCTTTACTTTGAGTAAATATATCTTTTATTTTGTCAAGCAAATTCTTTATAAGGCACTGGCTTTATAGTTTCCTCATGTTAATGATTTTCATTGTTATTGCTCATATCATATTTTTCTCATATATCATTAAAAGTAATCCATTTTCACTATAACACTCTCCTAGAACCTCATATTGTTTTTAACTTAACTTTTCATTAGGGGCCACCACCCCTTTAGCTAACCTAAGAGATAGCTTAGACGAAGAGAGAAGGGATTTAGTGTGACAGCCCCTTCTCTGAGTTCCTTGCCACCAACCACACTTTGTGGGGTTGAAGGCTTTTCTCACCAACCTGTAGGTAGGTGTAGGCGGCAAGGTCAACAGGTCCTTCGCACCCATACTACTCAATAGTTGCCCCTTAGTCCTTCAAAGGACAACACATCGAGACTCCAAGAAGGCTGTCACCTAACACTACTGCAAGTCACTTCTGTTGCGTGTACATTGGCTGATTCAATCTACTCTCTAGGTTGGCCAATACTCGAGCTCCAAACTGTCAGGTTAGCAGTAACCTTTGTCCATCAAGGTACTGCACTTCGGCACCAATATTCACGCAACCTTCAATTCCTCTTCGTCATTTCAAGATAGCTTGCCAAGAGCTACTTTGGGCTATCAACACATTTTCCTCCACCAGACCAATGATTCTTGATACTTCACTGCAAGTTCTTCTCCTAGGATGGACTTTTGACCACCATGAAAAGTCCTCCAAATGGCACCCACAGGCTGCAAGGTAAACTGATCCAAAATATGACCCAAAAACAAGGATCCAACACACATTAAAACTATTGTCTCAAGTCTACAATAATGTTGTGGTGACTGTGACTGGTTAGGGCATCTTGGACTGTTGCAGCAACCCCTAAACAAACACCCAAACAACCCTTCTTGGCTACGACCTACCCTTGGAAGTGTTGACTCCCTTGGTTGTTGTTTTGGGCATAGACAACACTCAATACAACCTACGCTACCCTCAAACAGTCAGGTAGTTCTTGCAGCTTACCCACAACAACCTATGCTACCCTCCCAAGGCTTCTCCACCCAAGAAACACCTCAAACAACCCTAAAACAACCTTCCTTTGCCTCGACCCTTTAGGGAGGTGCCTCAGCGTCCCTTCCAGTAGCTCGGCCCTCTAAAGAGACCCTGAAACAGGCTTCGTTGGCCCACATTGTTCAGTCCTCTTTTGCTGCGGTTAAGAAAAAGTTATTCCTCCTCTCCAACGGGTTTATCTTCAAGTGTGTGTTGCACTTTTGGATGAGGAAATGACTCCTCCATCACCTTCTATTTATACATCAATAGAAGGGCTCCTCCAACTTCATAATAGGGTTTTAACAGCTGTCACATGTCTTCTTAACACCAAGCTGACCTAGACATACATGTGCAAAACCCAATTATAAACTTAAAAAATTCATATCTCCATTTCTACAACTCGGAATCGGATGATTCTCGTTACATTAGATTCATTTCGCCGAGAGATATCAACCTCATCTATCACATGTCAAAATGTGCTCATGGTTTTGGCTCAAATCCTGATGGGTGCAAAACCCCTACCTTCGGTTCCAAGCTCACAAGTGACTCTTGTGGTGCTTTGTCCTGCAATCCCCTAACCCTAGGGCTTGGACTACCTCCTAAGTTACTCAAAAATCAACATATATATATATATATATATGATCATTGGTGGATCTTGTATACAAGAAGATAATGAAAAATTGGAAGTGAATTGTTGACAATGAGACCTTCGTGTATTTTTGACTGCATCACCTTGACAGTGACATTATACCCCTTTGACAATACCTTCTTAATGTTGTAGGATTGCATGATCTTGTTGACAATAATGAATTTGTAGTAACTTTGTGATACCATTGTAAGTTGTCTTGAAGATGTCATCTGTATGTAAAACAATGACAATACTCTTGTATTTTAAGCTTGTTGGGAAGATGAGGCATTGACAATTTGACAACCTTGATATAGACAAAGAAACAAGTTGACTGATACAACAATAACCTACAATGACCTCTAACTATGATAACAAGACAGTGACTTTTGGTAATATCTAGTAAGTGCCCTTCACAGTGACACTTGTTATGCCTTGACTTGCCAAGCATTGATGACAGTGATCATCATGATAATACCTTGAATACATGACAGTGATTAGGGTTTTGGTAGTTGATGCTTTGTGATGGTATGACAACAGTGTTATGACAGTGATCTACATGAGAGTGCATTTGGTAATTGACAGTGTATTTTGGTACTTGACAGTGTTCCTTGTACATGACAGTTTCCTTGTGATGATAACAATTACCCAGGGACATCGTGTGGATGTCAGCTTGATGGCATGACAATACTTGACTGACATGACACAGTGATACTTGACAGAGTTGGGTTTGGTATATCAATAGCTGTGACAGTGTGAATACAACAGTATTGTGTAGTAGTCATTTGATGTGGTAGCTAGGGTTTGATGTGTAGATTGTGCAGTGGTTTGATTTGTGTTTGTGATTGAGTAGAGGTGATGCAGGAAAAACCTGCGATACCCACAGTGTGCATATAAAATGCATAATCTCATCTGTCCCAGGAATTTCAATGGCCAACGTGGTCAAACCTTCATTACTTAAGGTTTAAGCCCCTTTAATTAAATCTCATGCAGAACGATTTAACAAATAACCCCAATTTGACCTTTAGTTAATCCTTTGGTGAAAAACCTTATATCTCAACCCTTCAACCTTTATAACACCCTTGGTTAATTCTTTACCCGTGCATATTAACCAAACCCCACTCTACGTGCCAACTCATCCTTTATCGCAATCGCGGAGTTTCAAAGGATTCAATAGAATTTGTATTCAGAACTCCCGATTTGTGATATGCGATTTCCCTTTTCCACCATTGATTTCGTCCACCAGATCAATGGTTGTCGCAATATCACATCACACCAACATGTGACTTCATCACCTCTCGCATGCGATATGCGATAACACAACCGGTCTTCAAATGAAATAAAACCGTGCCTATAACATTCTCGAGTCCGCTCTCCACAAACCTTATCACTTCAATCTCCATCGCCGATCTTACTTTTAATCCGACAGTTGATGTCTTCTCCAATTAACAGAGTTGCTCGGTGATCCTGGGTCATAGATCAAAACCCATTTGATCCGACGGTCTGTAATGATATCGCATCGGGAACTTGTGCGACACTTACTCGCCTCACGGAGCCGATAAGGATTATACAACCTTAATCTATAAATGTTCGGGTCCGCCCTTGAAGTTAAAGTTCGATCTCTTTACAGCCCAATATCCGTTGGATGACGGAGGCCATTAAATCCTACGGTCTGCAGCCCTTCAACTAGCACGCGGGTTCACAAGCTCTCAACCCCCGTAGTTGACTATGACATAAGCATTGACTGTGGGATCAACAATTAGGATTTACTATGGGACTTCAACCACAATCAAGGGAATTTGTTCTCTCCTACCCCATACAGTTGTTGATCACCGTCGATTCACCAGATCTGATCTGACGATCCAGATCGATTCCCACCTTTCACCTTCCGTAGGTACTTGGATTTAATCTTCGTCGTTCATTTCTTTCTCTTATGTTGTACGACTTAATCTTGGTTGCCCATCGCCTTCAGCCTTGTTCATTGATGTTTAGGTCCAACGACTCCTATGCATCGCTACCTCATTCCTTCGTCCTTCGCTTTACTTTGTTTTTACATCATTTCTTCAATGTTATTTTGTGGTTTCACTTTCTTCAGAGTTCTGGTCCTCCGTTGTTCTGCTCCATAACTTCCTGCTTAACTTAGCTCCGCTTGTGGCTTTATGCTTCCTTCTCCTTACTGTAACATTAAGGGCTTCCTCCTGTACTGTCTGTGTGTACAAAGCTGTAACACCTCTCTGTTATTCTTCTGTATATTTCGCCTCTGATGCTGCACATGCAACTTCTGTTACATAGAACTTACTCTAGTTCACACACGGATTATAACTAAATTACTCCACACACCATAAACTCAGAATCGAGTTGTTTGTGTTAATAAACAGGTATTTACATAGTTTCTTCTCTCATGCCTGATTTCTAATATCATTGGCATAGTTTCTTCTCTCAGGCCTGATTTCTAATATCATTGGCCTCTGTTTCACAATCTGCCCGTAGGCTTACAATCAAACTCTTCACACTCTAACTCCTAACTAACTAGCTAACCCCTGACTATGCCTTTTAGGCTTACATTTATACAAAAGGAGCCTATAACCAATTCCTGGTTTAGATCCATAACCTTCTCAACAAAACCCTAAAATCTATTCCTTATCTCTAAGGATCCGCTCTAATCCACAAAATCATGAACTAACTCCTAATCTAATTTTTACAATTAATTCTCAAATCTCTCAACTATCCTGATTCTCTCATGTTCTCCTACATGCGAGAATATTTACTAATATGCCTCACTATACTCAATTAAATCCCTATTCTAGCTTCTCTCATTAAAATCACTCAAAACCTTAATAATTACATTAATTCAAAACATAGGAAACCAACTTCCTTGAAAACACAAGACCCCCTATGTCTACTAAAATACAATGATATTATTGAGTTGAATGCTCCTGCATCAAGAGGCAGGATTGTGTTTGAGGTATGATTGTATAGTGGTTAGTTTGAGCAATGTTGAGCATTGAGGTTTCCAGGACTTGACAATGATATACATATTGAGCAGAGCAACAAAACTTTCATTACAGCGTCTTCATATTGATATTTTAGTGCAGGGGGTCCAATCTAAAAATTGTGAAACATGGTCTACCGGCTGAACAGGGTGGTTGGGTGGTGCAAGGCAGGTGATTGGAGTGACCCTTAGGTTGGAGCCTAAGAACACATCAATTTGGTGTTGGAAATATAACTAGTTCCAGTGTTCATAGTTGTTACTGTATTCATTTCAATATGTATCTTATGTAACAAACAAAAGAAGAAAAAGAAAAGTTATTATTTTAAAGCATAGGTTTCATGCTCATTATTGATGGTCTTCTAGGTAAAAGCATGTTCTTTGTGCTTCTAGGATTTGTTAGGTCATAGGATTTATTGTCATGAGTCAAGAAAGTCAACATCATGTTTATAAGACCCTTTCGGGTAAGATGTACATTGTAAAAGAATATATTTTTGAGTTTAGAAAGTCCTGGAAGCTTCCTAGTACAAGTCAGGCCTAACAGAGACATGTCGGCCTAGAGAGGGGCTATTTGATCTCTTAGAAAGGCTATATATAGAGGCATCTTCGACCTCAATTGGGAACTCATCATCTCAAATTTGATTTGCAATAAGAAGGACAAAAAAGTAGAGTGAAGGACAAGGAATCAAGGAGAAAACCTAGCGAAGGAAAGAAGACGGGTTTTTGGGCATTTTCTCTCACACGTGCGAGTTTCTGAAGCAGTGGCATGGGCTGAAATTTCTGAAGTAACTGCAGGTCCGAAATTCTGCTATAGGAGGGGCCATATTTTGAGATTGGCGCAGTTTTGGAAGGGTTTGTCTCTAGTTGACTTGGTTTGACGTTGACCTAATTGGAAGGCCTATTTTGAGGGTTGACTTGGTGTTGGAAGTTTGGGTCTTTGTTGTCTCATTTGAAATAGATTCTATAACAAGAGATGAGTTTTTTTGGGTTTTCCTCTTGGAGGGGTTTTGCCCTAGATTGGAGCCTAATATTTGTGTCCATTGCCTTTACTGTCTTGATCTTGATATTTGTTTGATGAAAGAGATCTAATACAGAAACACAAGAAGAAAAATAAGATTCACAAGTATTAAGGAATAAGGAAAATCTGAATTAATAGCTGCCACATTGCATTTTCCAACATGGTATCAAAGCTAAGGTGAACAAGAAGGCAATTGGAAGGATCATATTGTGGACACAAAAGGGATTGTTTGAAGAATTAGGGTTTCAACAAGCCTCAAGTAAGGCTGAAAATTGTAGGTCTGAGTAGCAAGAGACCGAGTCGTTGTTACAAGTTGATAGAAGAGCATATATTTTGTTTTAACCTCGTTGACCTTGGAAGGATCTGTCTCACTCAAAGGAGGAACTTTTAAAGAACTATCTTGTACCAGAACTAGGGTTTCTGAAATAGTTGTAGAATCGAAGGTGCAGTTGCAGGATCAAAGCTAAGGGTCGAAGTTGAAGATGGTAGTTAGCTGATGCAGGATTGAATCTTGCTAATTTGACCTACTTCGAAGACATGCTTGAAAGAAACATCAAAGAATCTTGGTATCATTCATTAAGCTAAAGGTATCTTAGAAGCGCATCTTGCTAGGACATCATTGAAGTCCCTTTGAAGATCTTGAAAGCCTCAAGATAGTTGGAGACATCATCAGAGAAGTGAAGATTCTTGATTGACAAGTAAGTATCATATTGTTGCTCTATGTCTAAATCTAAAGGTCTTATGGGTTCTTTCTGCAAGGAAAGCAATAAGCTCATTGGCTCAACAAATTTCCTAGCATGGAAGAAAAGGATTGACCTGACACTTACAGAACATGAAGTGATGGAATATGTCCTTAGTGAAGTTACTGAACCTAGCAAAGACAAGACTCAAGAACTAGCAAAATATAAGAAAGGGGAAGTAAGGGCACAAAGGATCATTGTTGAATCCATTAAGGATCATCTAGTTCCCTTTGTTGCTAATTTAAAGACTTCTAAGGCTATGTATGACAAGCTAGTAAATTTGTACTCTATAAGTACATCAGGGCAAAAGATGTCTTTGAGAAATAAGCTATACAAAATGAAGAAATCAAAGGATGAGGACATGGCCTCCTTTCTTATGAAGATTTCTCAAATAAGAGATCAGTTGTAGGAGTTTAAGGAGACAATTTCTGATTCTGAAATGACCATATGTGTGCTAAATGCTTTGCCACCAGAATGGAGTAGTTTTGCAACGAGAATTAACTCTAAGAAGGACTCAACTCCTTTTGATGAGTTGTGGGCTTAATGCATCCTAGAAGAGACTAGGATCAAGGGAAAGGATGATATTGAATCAAATGAGCAAGCTATGTCCAAGAAGAAGCAAGATATGACCAAGGTTCAATGCTTTGGATGCAATAAGTTTGGACACTTTAAGAGGGATTGTCCAAACAAACAGAACAATAACAAAAAAGGAAAGAAGGAAATCTCACAAAACTAAGGAGATGAGAGAACCTAAGAAGAAGCCGAAGAAACAAGACATCAAGGATCTTTACTATTGAAGAAGGTGTTGAAGGAAGTGTAACTAGGTTTGGTCTTCATAAATGTACTTTTGATATTTGTACTTATTCAAGAGAAGAAATATTATTTTTATAATATATGACAATGAGTTTCTTGCTTATTGTAGTAGGTCTAGCACATGTCAAAGTGCTATAGGTTAGTCAAATAGTCAAGAGAAAATATTGAAGGCATTAAGGGAATGCTACACTATGTATAAATATGTATTAAAGTCAAAAGAAAACCTCCAAGCAAATTCAAGTCTACTCCTAGGCAATAGCACCTTCAACAAGCTCCTTCAAGCATTCTACAACACCATGGAAGCTATCCAAAGTTTGCTCAAAAAGTCAGCCACCAAACTGCCCTCAAAGTCGGCCTACAATTAAGAAGACAAGTCAGCCTAAATGCAGTCAGTCAAGTCGGCTTAAATGGAGGGACAGTCCTCTATTTATAGAGGTTGTCCACTCCAAAGACAATGCATCAATTGTGCTCTGAAATCCGCAAGAGAAAGAGATCAAGAAGGTCGAAGGAAGCCAAGGTAAAAGGGGCTACTAGGGCAGCGAAGAGAAGAGGAGGAACAACGAAGAGTAAGGGACTGTTTCTAGGGTATACACAGTCACACGTGCGAGGGAATGAAGGACAGTCTGCAGCCATAATAGCAGTAAGATCATAGTTGGATATTTTTGTTTGTTTTGGGCTAAAACTAGGCCCATAAAGGCCTCCTACTCCAACGTGGAAGAAGGACATCTGTTTGTTTGGGGCTAAAACTAGGCCCATAAAGGCCTCCTACTCCAGCGTGGAAGAAGGACATCAAGCAAAGTAAGAAAGAAGGAGACCGAAGTATAAAGAATTGTTTCTAGGGCTAGAAACAATCACACATGCGAGGTATAGTAAGGGTATGCTTGAGCCATAACAACAGCTAGTGAACAGTTCATTGTTTGGATGAGAGATCAAGCCTACAAGGACTCCCAAGCCTAGCGAAGGAGCCTATCTCTCTAAGGTAAAAGGACTCTAATTAGAAGACGAAGTGCTAGAAGACAAAGTGTTGGAAGAAGTGCCGAGGTATATGGTGTAGAAAGGAGTAAATACTTGACTTGTGCTTGAAGGATCTCTTTGTCAGGGGTCTAGGGTTTGGCATTAATCAATAGAAGCTTCAATAAGAGAAATTCTCTAAAGGGTTTTACTCTCAAGAGAAGAGAGGTTTTGGCCCTGACAGAGAGCCAACATCTTGTGTTCTTGTTTTTATGTTTTGGTAGCAGTTTGATGAAGTACACACATATGCACTAATAAGAAGAAGAAGAAGAATAAGCTAACAAGAAAAGTAAAAAGACTCCACAAATTGTTATCAAGTAACGAAGAATCACACTACACTACTTTGCCCTAGATTCTTCAACATGGTTTCAGAGCTAAGGTGACACATCAAGGAAAGGGAAACTCAAGAACACTCATCAAGGAGAAGCATCTACAAGATTGAAGCATCAAGCCTAGAAGTCTCAATCACTTCAAGGTCAAGAAGGGTCTACAATCCATCATTCATCAAGAAGGTCTACAAAGATAGAAAAAGAGCCTTATATAAAGGCACCCACAAAGAAGAGTGGATTGAAGCAAGACCAACATCAAGCTACAAGTCTTCAAGCCAACCTCATCACCAAGCAAGTCCACTTGAAGAAGGCAACTTGAAGAACATCAAGATCCAGGGAAGACAAATCAAAATCCTTCAAGGAGGAAGCAAATCCATTACATCTCAAAATCTATCAAGTACATGTCCACTTTTGAATATATATCAATGTCTTTTTGCAAGGAAAGCAACAAATTGGTAGGTACTAATAACTTTCTTGCATGAAAGAAGAGGACTGATCTACTACTCAAATAGAATGAACTCCTAGACCATGTCAAATGAAATATCACTATCCCTGCTAAGGAACAGACTCAAGCCTTTGCCAAGTACAATAAGGATGAGACAAGAGCTCAAAAGATTCTGATAAAATCAATCAAAGACTCTCTCATTCCTTATGTCTCCAAGTTTGAGACATCAAAAGAAATTTATGATAAGCTAGTAGCGCTATTCCCGATATCCACAACCAGAGAAGTCATACCTCTGACGAATGAATTATACAAGATGAAGATAATGAAGGAAGGAATAGCTCCCTACTTCATGAAAATCTCTGAAATGAGAGACCAACTTCAAGAGCTTGGCAAAGTCATGTCTGACAAAGAGATGACAACTAAAGTACTCAATACTCTACCTGAGGAGTGGGGAAACTTCACATCTAGCATATATGCCAAGAAAGAAGCAACCACTCTCAGTGAAATGTGGTCTCTAAGCAGGACATAGGAAACCAGACTTAAGACAAAAGAAGATGTGGGATCAAAGTAGCAAGCATTTGCTACCATGGCCAAAAGAAAGGGTAAATTTGGCAAGTTTGGTCCAAGAAAAACAAACATCAAAGACATGTCCAAGAACCAATGTTTTGGATGCCAAGAATATGGACATTACAAAAGGAATTTCCCTAAGTTTAAGAAGGACAACAACAACAAAAGAAAGATGGAAGAAGCTCACTTGACTCAAGAGATGAAAGAAGAAGGAAAGAAGCAAAATCCTCTGGATCTCTACTATGACTAGGTCAAACTCTTTACTTCTAGACTTCTTTCGAAGTTTTGAGAAGGATAGGAGCATCTAGGAATAAATTAAAATTGCATGGCTAGAATCATCCTCTAGAATCTAGAAGCATGATGTACATAGAATTCTAGATACTCATGAAGATGTAGCATTTAGAATAAGAATAAATCATGCATGGGTGAAAATATCTTCTAGAATATAGGAGCATGGTAGATATAGCTCAAGATATTCATGTAGAAGAAGCATACCTAGTATAGACCTCATACATGATGAAAGAAAATTGATCATGATAAGAATCTTAGAAGACCTACATCATCAAAAGAAAGGAAACGTTTGCAAGGCAAGGATCTTTAAGATCCTATGATGGAATCTTCAAAAGAAGGTTCATGGACCAAAGCAAATGTCTCATTGGGAATCCCATTCATGGGTTTCAAGAAAATAATGATATGCAGGCAAGCTAAGATGAAGCAAGAAGGGCCACACCAAAGGATGATCAAAGGAGAATCAAGATGAGGTATGTATGCATCAAAGTTTAAGTCATGTTTTCATTTGTATATTATTGAGTCATGGGTATAGTTCTATAACATGATCAAGCATGAAAGAATCTCTTTCACCAAGAATATGCTCGAAGGCATGTACCAATGCAATGAAGGTCAATAAAAGAATATGCTCACATAAGGAGCATAAGATTGTTGACTAAGAAGCAAGAAGAAATGTTGACAAGTCCAGAAAGAAAGCAATGAAAGAATGCTCTCACAAAGAAGCATTAGATGGTTGACCTATCTATCTGAAAATAGGCTAATGAAGAAAGAGATCAAGCATGTGAAGAACACCATGATCACCAAGAATCACTATCCAACAAAATGCCTTAAAATATATCTCCCGAAAGAAGGCAAGACAACTTTGATAAAGGAAGAAAGGACCCTTAACATCTATGAAGGCCTTGGAGATGTAAAAAGTGCAGATAACTTATTCTACTCCACAAAGATGTCGTGACGAAGAAGCCATCCAACAAAAGAAAAGGCAATGTTGAAGCAATATCAGGATGAAGTCATGATTGGCTACTACATCAAAACATGTAATCAAGCAAGTACAATGGAGCATCCATGAGAAGAGTATTCCAAAGCATGGACAAGATGACAAAGGAGTAGCCAAGATGACAAGAAAAACCTAATAGTCATTTTCCACGAAGCAATGACATGACAAACCAAGAAGGACAGTGATCAATGGATGGTGCCCTACCTAGAAGAAGTTCAAACAAAGACTTCATGACATCAATAAAGGAAGGAGATCAAGCAACTGAATAACCCATGAAGAAGAAGCTATTGATGAAGGAAAGAGTCCCCAGTTAAGAGGGAGCTCTGACAGGTCCCTGATCAAGAGGGAGTTTTGGATCACCCCTGATTACAAAAGAGTGACAATTGTGTTTTCCATTTCATGGGTCATGCACTAGGACTAACAGTCGTAAGTCTAGATGAAGGCCATGAATGGAAATGTAGACACAAGTTAGACACAACATTCTTGTCTTCACTCAAGAAGAAAGAATGGGAGGATTGGGTAATCATCTAGCATCTGATACTCTTTGAGGATGTGTAGGGCATCCAAGACAAGAGTAGGCAAGAGGACCGATATTCTTTGAGGGTTGGTGTTAATTTTAGGTATGTTCTATGCTTAGAGCAATTTATTTCAATTTTCGCAGTTAGCGCAATATCTTTTCCAAATTAGCAATCACATCAGCATTAAAGTAAACTGCAGATAGAACATAAACATAAATCACAGAAGACAAGCCAAGACAAGAGGACACAAGATGTGGCGCTAGCCAGGGACAAACCCCAATGTGGGGAAACCCTTCATCAATTCTTCTTATATGTTCTTCAATAGTTCAGTAGAGAGAGAGAAAGATAGTACGTTTACAACAGAAGTCAACACTTTGACTTACCTAGATAAGAGAATAGATCATCTCTAAGAAGATGATACATGAGATCAGTTGAAGACATGCTGCTTCAACTGATTCTCCAAGGTGACTCCTTCACCTATTGTTGTGTTGCATTTCGTCATCATCTTGCACCCCACCATGCTGCACCATGCTACACCCATCATCACTATGTTGCATCTCATCATGCTTCATTAATCATGACTGTACCCATCATTGTATCGCATTATGTGCCATTGCTACACCATGTTGTTGTACTAACCTATGCTTTGGCTGCACCTTTCTTGCTTGTTGTCCCTAGCATACTTGTTGTACCTAGAATGCTTGTTGTCCTTAGCATGCTTGTTGTTGCATGCTAGTTGTCCCTTGCATGCTAGCTGTAACATTGCATGCTTGGTGTATTTGCTGCTAAGCACCATACAACTGTCCCAATGTTAGTTAGTTGTCCCTTGCATGTTGCTCTCCTTCGGAGACAGATGCTCCGACAGTTCCTGGTAGTTTTGCCAGTTCCGAGCAGTTCCGGCTGTTCCCAACAGTTCCGACAGTTCCTGGTAGTTCCGGCGGTTCCAGCAGTTCTGACAGTTACTGGCAGTTCCCGTACTTCCAATAGTTCCGGCTGTTCTCGGCAGTTCCCGGTAGTTCCGGTAGTTCCCCGCTATTCCTAGCAGTTCCAGCAATTCTCGGCAATTCCGACTTCTGCCCTCTGGATTAGGGTAGCGTTATCCCTTAAGATCTCTCCTCCTACTAAAACCCAAAGACAAGTAGAGAGGAAGAGATCCCAAGTGTGTTGAAAATGACTTGAAGACCACCTCTATTTATACTAAAACGTTGAGCACAAGCGGGGTTTATTTGGTTGCCGGCCGACCTTGACGAATTATCCCATAACACAAATAAATTCATATCTCCATGAATACTTATCGGAATCGGATGATCCTTAGATCAATCCTACACCTCTTGATGAGAGGGATCCAAGAAAAATATCAACTTCCATTAATAAGATGACCTACATGGAGTTTTTCCCTAGTTGCCAAATTTAACAGTTGGGAACCCAAGATAAAATAGTCCTAGAATGTCATACTCGGTGAACACCTGGGTGTGTATGTACCTTGAGAGACAATGATGAAGGTGTCTATAAATCATTGGTCTTGCCAGCATTGTAGCTTACGGTCTCGTAAAGAGATGGGGTTTTTAGTCAAGGCCTTGCACTATGACAATGCTGATGAATATGATGCTATAATAGATGGATTGCAAATCTGGTTTCTCTTATGTGAATACTTCAATATTGATAATAGCCAAACACCTTGTGATGTTGTATGAATACCTCCCTAGTTAAGAGGGATTGTTGAAGGAAGTGTAACTAGGTTCGGTCTTCATAAATGTACTTTTGATATTTGTACTTATTCTAGAAAAGAAATATTATTTTTATAATATATGACAATGAGTTTCTTGCTCATTGTAGCAGGTCTAGCACATGTCAAAGTGCTATAGGTTAGTCAAATAGTCAAGAGAAAATATTGAAGGCGTTAAGGGCATGTTACACTATGTATAAATATATATTAAAGTCAAAAGAAAACCTCCAAGCAAATTCAAGTCTACTCCTAGGAAATAGCACCTTCAACAAATTCCTTCAAGCATGCTACAACACCATGGAAGCTATCCAAAGTCTGCTCAACAAGTCAGCCACAAAACTGCCCTCCAAGTCGGCCTACAATTAAGAAGACAAGTCAGCCTAAATGCAGTCAATCAAGTCGGCTTAAATGGAGGGACAGTCCTCTATTTATAGAGGTTGTCCACTCCAAAGACAACGCATCAATTGTGCTAAAATCTGCAAGAGAAAGAGATCAAGAAGGTCGAAGGAAGCCAAGTTAAAAGGGGCTACTAGAGTAGCGAAGAGAAGAGGAGGAACAACGAAGAGTAAGGGACTGTTTCTAGGGTATACACAATCACACGTGCGAGGGAATGAAGGACAGTCTACGGCCATAATAGTAGTAAGATCACAGTTGGATATTTTTGTTTGTTTGGGGCTAAAGCTAGGCCCATAAAGGCCTCCTACTCCAGCGTGGAAGAAGGACATCAAGCGAAGTAAGAAAGAAGGAGACCGAAGTATAAAGGATTGTTTCTAGGGCTAGAAACAGTCACACATGTGAGGTACAGTAAGGGTATGCCTGAGCCATAACAGCAGCTAGTGAACAGTTCATTGTTTGGATGAGAGATCAAGCCTACAAGGACTCCCAAGCCTAGCGAAGGAGCCTATCTCTCTAAGGTAAAAGGACTCTAATTAGAAGATGAAGTGCTAGAAGACAAATTGCCAGAAGACAAACTGATGAAGAAGTGTCAGAAGAAGTGTCGAGGTATATGGTGCAGAAAGGAGTAAAGACTTGACTTGTGCTTGGAGGATCTCTTAGTCAGGGGTCTAGGGTTTGGCATTGATCAATAGAAGCTTCAATAAGAGAAATTCACTAAAGGGTTTTCCTCTCAAGAGAAGAGAGGTTTTGGCCCTGGCAGAGAGCCAACATCTTGTGTTCTTGTTTTTATGTTTTGGTAGCAGTTTTATGAAGTACACACATATGCACTAATAAGAAGAAGAAGAAGAATAAGCTAACAAGAAAAGTAAAAAGACTCCATAAATTTTTATCGAGTAACAAGGAATCACGCTACACTACTTTGCCCTAGATTCTTCAATAGAAGGTACCCTTCCTATCACGTTCTTTAGGAAATTGGTCTTTCCTTTTGAATAGCATGCATTGTTGATTAAGAGAATCTTGTTTTTGTAAATGCATAGCATCATGTGATAGTAGCATATTTAGAATATATTTGATTAAGTTGCTTTGTAAAAATCATCTAGTCTTTTAAAATTGAGAAGATTGGGACCATGTTGCATAATGTTCATCCATGCATTGCCTAACATTATTTTAGAGGTAGTCATTTTGCTAAGATGGATTATCAAAATCCTACAAGAGCCATCATCTTGGAAGGCTCCTGGAAGAAGCATTATGACTAGGAGTCTAGGATAGTATACATTCCATATAGTATGGAAACAATACTTTTGAAGGATGAGGGGATGCGTTGGTCAAGTTACTGGCTCACTATAGCTAGATGATTGTATAAGAACATAGGAATGCATATTTGAAGTAATTTTTGGGTAGGATTCATATGTATAAAATCTTATAAGAAGAAGTTGGTCATGAAATATGCTTTGTATATATGATGCTAAAAAGATGAATTTGACTTTCTTTAGAATCAATAATGGATCAAGACTTTCTCTCTAGATTGTATAGAATAATCATCAACATCCAGTATAGTCTCTGGAAGAAAAATTGTAACTTGGTAACCAAGTTCGATCCTTGGGCACTCTAATGCATGAAGGAGGGTTCGTGTGGAGATGGGCCATGAGCAAGTTAATGCCTTGGTGAGAAAGCTATCACGATGAGGTAAGTCCATGTTGGGTCCCTATAATACTAGTGATTACCCCATTACTATTGTAGTTATACCCCTTATTTATATTGTTGTGCCCCTATTACCCCCATATTGTTATTTCTGTGCCCCATAAAATCCTTCTATTGTTATTTTTGTGGCTTTATATTATTATTGTTAGGTCGGCTGGATTATATTGTGACTCCTTAGACTCCTATATATAGAAAGGAGGTTTTGTCATTTGTATCATCCAAGAATTGTTCATTTATGTAATGTAAAGGAGGTTGCCCCCTCGAAGAGGCTGAATTCTAAGGCGTTGATCTATCTTTTCTATCTTTTCTTGAGCTGGTTTCATAACATTTGGTATCAGAGCTTTGGATTCTAGGGTTTCGCTGCTCCAAACAGGTCATCGTGGCATTTTCGCTATAACTTTTTTTCTGTGACATTTCAGAAGTCGCAAAAAAAACCCATTTGAGAAGAAATCGCGCTGAACCTTGGGTCCGAATTTCAGAGCTTTTCGCGCGATATTTGCGGAGATATGATCTGAGGAAGTTGGTCTTTTTGCAGACTCCTGAATTACATTCAAAACAGGTGACCTGAGGAAAATCGTCATAACTTTCTCTCTGGGGATCGGATTGAAATTTCGTAAGAAGGTACAGAAAGAAGACAGACTGTAGTTTCTTGGGTGTGTGTTTCAGATTCAAAGGTTGAAACAGGGACTCGTGGAACGTCGTACAAGTTCGCTCTACTGAACCAGTCTAAAAGCAAGTCAATGTGGGAGATTTCACATAACTCTTCCTTGGAGAATCCAATTTGGCTCAGACTTGTGGCATTGGAAAGAAGACGCAGAAGGCTACTACATATAGCAATTTCAGAACTGGATGATCCGAAATTACAGAGATACATCAGATTCAATATCAGGCTTCTATAAAGTGAAAAAAAAGGTGTGTAGTTTTTTTTTAATTTTTGTGTAAGCTTGGTTTAACGGAATTCAAAGGGCATAGTAAAGCATTATTATCGGTAACTGATGCCTCGAGGAAAGAAAATGCAAACACCTAGTAAGGAACCTGAAAGCTCTAGCATGACTCATGAAGAAAAGGAAGAAATAATACATGATATATCAAAATTACAAGAACAAGTGCAACAAATGTCACGCTCACAAAAGCTAACAGAAGCTAAGATAAGTGGCGTGGAATCTAAGATAAATGGCGTGGAATCTAAGATAAAGGGCATGGAAGCTAAGATGGAGGATTCGATGGCAGATTTGAAGATAGACTTGAAGACAGACATGGAAGAATTGAAGAAGTTGCTACAAGAAAGGGTCACTAATGGTGAAAAGGTAGTAAAGGAAACTCATGATGAGAACAAAAGAAATGTTAATCATGATTCCATATATGCTAATGTTGGATCGAAGAATCACCATATTCCAAAAATCGATATGAGGAAGTTTGATGGCAAGGATCCCGCCACATGGATATTACAAATGGAGCAATTCTTCGATCTCAATAATGTGCAAAACGCACAAAAGGTACATATGGCAACTGTATATTTGGAACCAAATCAGTTTGTATGGTATCAATGGCTTTGCTCTCGTAAACAATTTATCACTTGGGAAATTTTTACGGAAGAATTGATAGCACATTATGAAGATACAAAAAGAAACACTTTTTTTAGCCAATTGATAAGTCTCAAACAAAAGGGTTTAGTAATGGAGCACATTGAGGAGTTCCAAAAATTGAACATAAGGGTAAAAGATATTCCAGAGGAGCATAGGATTGATGTGTTCATAGGGTCTTTAAAGGATAATATCCAACATGATGTTCGCCTTTGGGAACCTGATTCATTAGAGAAGGCATTCAGGTTAGCAAGAAAAATGGAAAGCAAAATTATGGCAACCAGGAAGCATACCACTCACAACTATAAAGACGGAAGTGTTGTTGCCCCTAGTCTTCCACAACCTATAAGGTTGACACCACAACAATTGGAAGAAAAAAGAGCAAAAGGGCTTTGTTACAGTTGTGATAGCAAATACACTAAAGGTCATAAGTGTGCTGAGAAGAAATTATTCTACATAGATTGTGAAGAGGAAGAAGAAAAGGAGCAAGAAAGGTCAAAAGAAGAAGATATACTCCAGGAACAAAGCCTAGATGAAGAACAAATAAATCCGACCATATCTTGTAATGCATTGGCGGGAATTACCACTCCTCAAACCATCAAGATAGAAGGACAAATCAAGAAGAAAAAGGTAATAGTGTTGATTGATTCAGGAAGCACCCACAATTTTATTCATTGTAGGGTAGCAAAAGAATTGAATTGCTTCCTATATCCAGCACCAGAGTGTCAAGTGATGATTGCAAATGGAGGAACAATAAATTGCTCTGGAAAGTGCCATAATATCAAGCTATCCATGGGAGAATATGTATTGACTAGCCCAATGCTTTCCATTCCAATGGGAGGTGTTGATGTTGTACTAGGAGTCCAATGGCTACAATCCTTGGGTACAATAGCTTTTAATTTTCAAGAACTTTTCATCAAATTTTCTACGGAAGGAAAGAAGTTGAATTAAGGGGTATTGCAGGGAAACCAGGAAAGATAATCAGCTCTAATGGCATGACAAAGCTTCTAAAAAGGAGCAAAGAGGTGTAATTGCACAATTATGTTCGCTAGATGTTTCCACATTGGAATCATCTATTTCTCCAGATCTCCAAAAAGTCCTGGACAATCATTCCAAGGTATTTGAGACTCCCAAAGGTCTCCCACCTATGCGTGATCATGATCATGCTATTCATCTGATTCCAGGAAGTGTTCCTCCAAACATCAGGCCGTACAGATATCCCTATGCCCAAAAAAGTGAAATTGAACGTATGGTTGCAGAAATGCTAGAGGCCGGTATAATTCAACCAAGTCTTCTCAGCTCCAGTAGTATTGGTGCACAGGAAGGATGGATCATGGCGCATGTGTCCGGATTATAGGGAGCTCAACAAGCTCACTATTAAAGATAAGTTCCCCATTCCTGTTATTGATGAATTATTGGATGAATTGCATGGATCAATTTACTTCACCAAGTTGGATCTTCATTCGGGATATCATCAAATCAGAATGAAGATTGAAGACATTCCGAAAACGGCATTTAGAACTCATGAGGGTCATTATGAATTTTTGGTCATGCCTTTTGGCCTTACCAATGCACCTTCAACATTTCAAGGTTTGATGAATTCAATTTTCAAACCATTCCTTAGAAAATTTGTGTTAGTATTTTTTGATGATATACTAATCTACAGCAAGTCTTGGAAGGATCATGTTGAACATGTTGACAGGGTGCTACAACTATTGGAGGAGAAACAATTATATGCAAAAAGATCCAAATGTTTCTTTGGAGTCCAGGAGGTGGAATATTTGGGTCATATTGTATCTCATGAAGGAGTTAAGGTAGACCCTAGCAAAATTAAAGCCATTAAGGAATGGAAAATCCCCACATCCATAAAGCATCTGCGAGGATTTCTTGGGTTGACAGGGTATTATCGCAAGTTTGTTAAGAATTATGGGAGAATAGCAGCACCTCTAACAACATTATTGAAGAAAGATTCATTTTCATGGACTCCGGAAGCAACAAAGGCCTTTGAACATCTTAAAGAGGCAATGTGCCAAGCACCGGTCTTAGCTACACCGGACTTCACAAAAACCTTTATTGTGGAATGTGATGCTTCAGGAAATGGAATTGGTGTTGTTCTAATGCAAGATGAAAGACCCATTGCTTTTGAAAGTCGTCCAATCAAGGGAAAGTTTTTAAGAAAAGCTATTTATGAGAAGGAAATGTTGGCAATACTCCATGCACTTAAGAAATGGCGACCCTACCTAATGGGAAGACACTTCAAGGTAAAAACGGATCATGATAGCCTTAAATACTTTTTAGAACAAAGATTATCCTCTGAAGAGCAACAAAAGTGGGTCACAAAGATGTTGGGTTATGACTTTGAAATCATCTACAAAAAAGGGAAGCAAAATGTGGTGGCAGATGCACTCTCAAGAAAGGATGAGGATGTGGAAGCATTGTTGTGTGCCATTTCTATTATCCAACCAGATTGGATAAACGAAGCAAGGGAGGAATGGAAGAATGACGAAGAAGTGTGGGCACTTATTCGAAAGCTACAACAAGATTCCAGTACTTCTGATACATTTAGCTGGCAAAATGATTCGTTATGGTACAAAGATCGCTTATACCTCTGTAAGAATTCCCAGCTAAAACAAAAGATTCTTATGGAATTGCACACTTCTCCCTTAGGAGGGCACTCAGGATTTTTAAAAACTTACCACAGGGTTAAGAAGGAATTTTTTGGGATGGCCTTAAATCAGATATTCAAAAGTTTGTGGCGGAATGTTTGGTTTGCCAGCAAAATAAAGTTGAAACAATTAAGACACCGGGTCTATTACAACCTTTATCCATTCCAAGCCAACGTTGGGAGGAGGTTTCAATGGATTTTATCACAGGTTTACCCAAGTCTGAGGGAAAGAGTGTCATCATGGTGGTAGTTGACAGACTTACCAAGTATGCACACTTTTGTGCATTATCACATCCATTTAAAGCCAGTACAGTTTCTACTGCATTTATGGAAACAGTTCAAAAGCTACATGGAAACCCAAAGATTATTGTAAGTGACAGAGATCCCATTTTCACTGGAAATTTTTGGACAGAATTATTTTCTTGTCTTGGTACTCAGTTAGCTCATAGCTCATCTTATCATCCTCAATCTGATGGGCAAACTGAGATAGTAAACAAATGTTTGGAAGGATATCTTCGTTGCTTTGTATCTGATAAACAGACACAATGGGTCAAATGGTTGCCTCTGGCTGAATGGTGGTATAACACTTCCTTCCATACAGCAACAAAAATGACCCCATTTATGGCACTTTATGGGTATCAACCACCATCCATCACATCATATTTAAGAGAAAATTCTAAGGTTCAGGCAGTGGAACATCACATCGAACATCAACAACAAGTCCTCCAACTCTTAAAGGATAACCTCGTGTTGGCACAAAATAGAATGAAACAACAGGCAGATCAACATCGCAGTGAAAGAAGTTTTGATGTAGGTGATTGGGTATTCCTACGGCTACAACCATATAAGCAAATGTCCCTAAAGCAAGCTAAGAAGGATAATAAATTATCACCAAAGTATTATGGTCCGTACAAGGTGTTGCAAAAGATTGGTACTATGGCATACAAATTGGAGCTTCCTGCAGCTTCTCGATTGCACCCAGTTTTCCATGTTTCATGTTTAAAGAAGGTTATAGGTGACAAGCTCCCAATTCAAACAATATTGCCAGAACTTGACGAGGAAGGAAAAATTATATTGGAACCGGAAGCAGTCACAGAAACAAGAACTCGACAGCTACGAAATCGATCAATTTCAGAGTATCTTATCAAGTGGAAGAACTTATCCGCTGAAGATTCCACATGGGAGGATGAGAATTTTATGCAGAAGTATCCAGAACTACTCAAGCGTTGAGGACAACACTTTTTTGAAGGAGAGGGGCATGTTGGGTCCCTATAATACTAGTGATTGCCCCATTACTATTGTAGTTATACCCCTTATTTATATTGTTGTGCCCCTATTACCCCCATATTGTTATTTCTGTGCCCCATAAAATCCTTCTATTGTTATTTTTGTGGCTTTATATTATTATTGTTAGGTCGGCTGGATTATATTGTGACTCCTTAGACTCCTATATATAGAAAGGAGGTTTTGTCATTTGTATCATCCAAGAATTGTTCATTTATGTAATGTAAAGGAGGTTGCCCCCTCGAAGAGGCCGAATTCTAAGGCGTTGATCTATCTTTTCTATCTTTTCTTGAGCTGGTTTCATAACAGTCTAATATTTGTGTTATTGGTTATCTGATTAACATACTATTTTGCTACCTAGAAAGATAATGCAGGAAAACTTAGTGACAATTGTGGCGAGTTCAACGGTATGGATTGAAGATATGATCCTTGCAACTATGAAGTCAAGATGTTTCCATCTTGGGATTGAAAGGTAGTAGTGCGAGAAGATAACCTGAAGTTCGAGTTCGTACAATAACAAGGAGATCACTTTCAAGAGGAAGCTATGATCAGCCTGAAGATTGGAAAGGCTCAATATAATAACTTCATTGTTGTTGACGAGATGAAAGTGATGTGCAAGATTGATGACCTGGATCCTATCACAAGATTGAAGAAAGAAGATGGCTCCATGATACCTCAGAAGGAAGCAATCTCGATATAATGAGATGTGAAGGAAAGAGGGAGCCATGCAGCTGTAAAGAACATGCAGTTGATACTCTTATGAAGACAAGCTATAAGGCTTGTCGTGTTGACTTCCCAAATAGAAAGGAAGTTTGGAATTTCCTCTAGATTTGAGGAGTGAAAGAGTCTCTTTGAATAGGAGCATGGATCTATTCCCTGGTCAAGAGAGAATAGGGATATCCTCTCTATGTGAGAGGGACTGAGGTTGGACATCACATATGCATTCTCTTCTTCATGTGTCAAGCACATGACTAGGACTAACAGTTGTAAGTCTAAGTGAAGGTGTTAAAATTGGCAACTAAGGAAAAACTTCATGTGGGTCATCTTATTCATGGCTGATAATATTTTTATTAGATTCCTCTCGTCGAGAGGTCTAAGATTGATATAAAGATCATCCTATTCCGATAAGTATTCATGGAGATATGAATTTATTTTGATTATGGAATTATTATCAAGCCGACCTACAACTCATGTAGGCTCAGAAGCCCAACAGTCGCATCTATACAAACACCAACATTGTGTATAAATATAGGAGGAATTTTCCTCATTTGGACTCACTCATCTCATAACATCTCTCTCTCTCTCTACGGCGCAGAAAAGAGTCTCTTCTTTACTGCGCAGAAAAGGGTCTCTCCCTCACACATGTGAAGCTGGAAGCTGCTGAAACTGAAGCTGCAACTGCAGAAGTAAAGATTGACCTGCGTGGACTAGAAGATCACCTCATATGATCTGTGTTGTAGGTTCATCTGAACCTCCTCTGAAAGCCGCAACTTTTGGTGGTGGAATCAAGTCAATCCGATGGACGGTTTGCAAGATATCGACTACCCTAGTTTGAAGTCAGAAGCTGCCAAAACAGAAGCTGCAACTGCAAAAGTAAAGTTTGATCTGCGTGGACTAGAAGATCTCCTCATCTGAACTGTGTTGTAGGTTCATCTGAACCTCCTTTGGAAGCCGCAACTTTTGGTGGTGGAATCAAGCCGATCCGACAGTCGGTTTGTGAGATATCATCTGCCCTAGTTTGATGATGAAGTCGCTAATGTTGATGTCGCTGATCTAGGGTTTGCTACTACTGATGTGAATCAGATTTATTATACTATTTCTCTCTGTTGAATTATTGAAGATAAAAGAAGATTTGATCAAAGGGTTTCCCCACACATTGTGGGGTTTGTCCTTGGCTAGCCGCCACATCTTGTGTCTCTTGTCTTGCACTTTACTTTATGTACATGTGATTGCTAATCTGTGGAATATAATAAGGAAAAGAAGTAAACTGTTATAAGCATAGAACATACCATAACTTAACATGGTATCAGAGCTAAGGTGAAGACAAAGCCCGAGCAAGAGCAAAAGCAATCACCAAAGAGAAGATTGGCAAGGCTATCCTAAAAGAACTATGGGGTCCTCAACACTCTTTCCTGCCGAAGACAAGCTCCGTGAGAAAGCTGACTATCACAGATGGAAGATGTCTATCGATCTAACCCTAGAAGATCAAGGAGTGTTGGACCATGTAAGAGGCAATATTGTTGAGCCTCCGTCAAATGCATCCGCTACTGCCTGAAACAAATGGGAAAATGGAGAAGTCAAAACAAAGAAGATCATCCGGGACTCTATCGACAAGCACTTGGTGGCCTACATCTCTGACCTGAACACCTCCAAGGAAATCTACAATAGACTGGTGAGTTTATTTAAAGTTAATAATGCAAATTAAGTTTTGTTTCTTAGAAATAAGCTGAGGGAAATCAAGAAGGGTAAAGATGAGAGTATGCAAGCATACTTCTTAATAATCACCGAGATCAAGAACGATCTCCTATCTATTGGGGAGACTATTACTGACAGAGAAATGGCACTCACAACTCTTGTAGGATTACCATCCGAATGGTACGTGTTCAGGACTACTCTTCTGAACAGTAATGTAATTCCTGCTTTCAAGGAATTAATGGCTAGATGCATTCAAGAAGAAACAAGGGTAGAAGAGCAAGAAATGCCCATGCCTAAAGGTCCTCCTGCTGCCTTTTCTTCTCATGCTAAGAAAAGAAATAATTTCGGGACTAAATTAAAAGGAAAGGTTGGACCTAAGGGTGGAAGACAAGGATGATGTTACATCTGCGATAAAGCAGGTCACTATGCAAGGGAGTGCCCTAATAGAAAGGACTCACACCGGGACGATGATCGAAATCCCTCTGATGGCAATCAAAGGAATGATAAATTCAATAGCAAAGGTAAGAGGAGAGCTGGGAATCAAGGAAGAGGACAACCATTCAAGAAGGCTAGAAATTCCAGGATGTATTAAATGCACCTGACCTCAAAAAGAACCTGGTGTCCATCTCGGCAATGGAAGACAAAGGCTACAAGGTAACCTTCATCGATGGCAAGGTATGTATATGGAAAAATAATGTTAAAGATGTCTTTACTCTTGGCTTTCGTGTTGATTCATTATATCGGGTCGATGGAAGTCCGCTAGGTGTCATGTCTTATGACACATCTCTTCAGTCCGAACTTTGGCATCAGAGATTTTTCCAACTTCATTATAAAGCTCTACCCAGTGTAAGACAAATGGTGACAGGGATGCTCGAATTCCGAATAGAGAAAGAAGGTGTATGTCCAGGATGTGCCAAAGAAAAGCTCAAAAGGGCACCATTCCCCTCAAGCCAAAACAAGACCTCCGATATATTACAGTTGGTTCACTCAGGCATATCTAAGGCTGGCATTAAGAGGGAGACTACTACACCACATACTCCTGAGCAGAATGGTGTGGCGGAAAGGAAGAACAATATGATCGTGGAAGCTATCTCTATGGATAGATGATGCCTGATGTGGAGGAACCCATGGATCTTATTTATCCACCTGAACCTCCCTCTTCTAGGAAGAGACCTTCATGACTTAGGGGGATACTTGATGATGCTGAAGGACATGCTGCATCCTAAGGAACCTTTCATGAAAGTAAGAAACCTAACAGGTATCAGGGATACCTAACCATCATGAGCACGATCATACAAAATGAGCCTCCATCATTCTCAAATGTCGTCAAGCATCAAGTATGGAAGGATGCTATGACCAAAGAATATGAGTCTATTATGGAGAATGATGTCTGGGAAGTAGTTCCCAGACCCAGGACAAGACAATTGTTACTTCAAAATGTCTTTACAAGATAAGGCTGCAATAGATGGAAGTACGGAATAGTATAAGGCTCGTTTTGTTGCTCGTGGTTTCTCCCAGAAGGAAGGTATAGACTATGATGTGATATTTGCACCAGTTTCCAGATATACGACCATCCGCTTGATCATAGCCCTTGTGGCTTCACAAGGATGGAACCTACATCAGATGGATGTCAAGACTGCGTTCTTGCATGGTTCGATCAAAGAAGAGGTCTATGTGGAGCAACCCGAAAGATTTGAGATATATGATTGAAAATTCCATGTATGCTGGTTGAAGAAGGCTCTCTAAGGGCTGAAGCAAGCACCCCGAGCATGGTATGAGATGATCAACAGCTACTTGATGAAGCTGGGATTCACTAGGAGTGAAGCCGATCCTAACCTTTACTTTAAGGTTGAAGATGATAAACCTCTCATACTGGTGTTGTATGTGGATGACCTCTTTCTAACAGGTGCATGCCCTCTCATTCACAAATGTAAGTGTGGCAGAAGCCAAGGGAAATTTTCCTATCTCAAGGAAAATATGTGGTAAAGATATTGGAAAGATTCGGTATGATGGACTGCAAGCCTGTGACTACCTCGAGGATCTTAACTTTTAGAAGTTATATGGTAGTGATGTCGGACCAGATTTGGGAAATGCCTCTGAGTTTCATAAACTCATTTGCATTGATGTTCTTGGTGAACCTCCATCCGAACATATGTTTTGCAGTTAGCAATGTGAGCTCATATTTGGTTGAGCCTCACTGGATTGGTGCCAAGAATCTTCTGAGATGTCTTCAGGACACAATCTCTCATGGATTGAGATACACTGCCGGAAATATGAAACTGCACGATTATTCGAATGCTAATTAGGCAGGTAGTGTGGAGGATCACTGGAGCACTTTTTAGTGTTGTTTCTCTTTGGATTCTGCTTCGACATAATAAATGAGCAAGAAGCAGAAGTCAATTGCCACAAGCACCGCCGAGGCAGGATACATATCTACAAGTATGATCTCGTATGAAGCTGCCTGGTTGGGGAAGCTCTTCAGTGAGCTATTTGATCACATACCACTATGATTCTCTATAACAACCAGAGGTGGGATTTGATTATTGAGGAATCCTATATTCGTTGATTGCTCCAGCAGATAGACATCATCTGGGATATGGTAAGTCGATGAGCAAGGAGGCTCCATCGCAATAAGATGATTTAAAGGTCGATACACCTTGTCAAAGCCCCAAGGAAAGATCTAATCTGTGATTTTCCCAAACGACTTGGAGTCGTCAAGAAACCCTTTTACAAGGGTCCTACATGTTGCATACATTGAGCTTTGGGAGCTCTAAGGGCATGCAATTCTTACTGGAGCAACATACGACCACAGGGTGACTCACCCTCCCGTGGTGGTGTGCACTGGAACAAGATGATTCGCTCTCTTGTGGGACAAGATGATTCGCTCTCTTGTGGAATAGGATGATTCGCTCTCTTGTGTAGCAGGATTGATGTGTTCTCCTGTGAGGCCTGGATAGATGTGTTCTCCATGGCGATTGTAGCAGAATTGATGTGTTCTCCTATGAGGACAGGATTGATTAGTTGTCCTGTCGAGGCATCCTACCCATGCAGTCTGGGACTCATGGGAAGTACCCCTCATCTGATCAATGAGCAAGGAAATGAAGTTAGGGACCATAGTAGTACCAATGGACGCATCGTTGTATCTACCGTACTCCCTACACTAGGATGACCTCCATTGATCTGGGATCAATGGTATTGGTCTGGAACTAGTGGTAGGAGTTGTACCATACTATGACGCTGACTTCGGGTTGGTTGAGACTGGTCTAGGACTAGTGGTACATACTCTGAGACTGACTTCATGTCAATGCAGTACTGGTCTGAGACCAGTGAGAGTGGTACATACTATGACGCTGACTTCGGGTCGGTTGAGACTGGTCTGGGACTAGTGGTAAACTCTCTGAGACTGCGATACTGGTCTGGGACCAGTGGTAGGAGTGGCACTTACTATGAAGCTGAACTCGGGTCAGTTGAGACTGGTCTGGGACCAGTGGTACGCACTCTGAGACTGACTTTGAGTCAGTGGAGGATGATACTGGTCTAGGACCAGTGGAGTTGTACTCACTATGACGCTGACTTCGGGTTGGTTGAGACTGGTCTGGGACTAGTGGTACATACTCTGAGACTAACTTTGAGTCAGTATGATACATCCTTGATCATTTCTTCTTCTTCATAATTCGGACAAAAGCAGAGCAGAACAGAACAATGAAAGAGTAGAGCAGAACAGAGAAGAACAATACAGATTAGTATAGGGCAGAACAAGACAAAGCAGAACAGGCAGAATAGAGCAAAGCAGGGCATGGGACAGGCTGTACAGGGCAGTGCATTTGATGGATGAACAGTAACAACCAATAGACAGATTGCAGATGAAGTTCTCCTAGCAACTAGGGCAAAACTTCATGTGGGTCATCTTATTCATGGTTGATAATATTTTTATTAGATTCCTCTCGTCGAGAGGTGTAGGATTGATATAAATATCATACTATTCTGATAAGTATTCATGGAGATATGAATTTATTTTGATTATGGAATTATTATCAAGCCGACCTACAACTCATATAGGCTCAGAAGCCCAACAGTGGCATCTATTCAAACACCAACATTGTGTATAAATACAAGAGGACTTTTCCTCATTTGGACTCACTCATCTCATCACATCTCTCTCTCTCTCTCTCTCTACTGCGCAGAAAAGAGTCTCTTCTCTACTGTGCAGAAAAGGGTCTCTCTCTCACACATTGAAGCTGGAAGCTACTGAAACTGAAGCTGCAACTACAGAAGTAAAGATTGACCTGTGTGGACTAGAAGATCGCCTCATCTGAATTGCGTTGTAGGTTCATCTGAACCTCCTTTGAAAGCCGCAACTTTTGGTGGTGGAATCAAGTCAATCTGACGGACAGTTTGCAAGATATCGACTGCCCTAGTTTGAAGCCGAAAGCTACCGAAACTGAAGCTCCAACTGTAGAAGTAAAGTTTGACTTGTGTGGACTAGAAGATCTCCTCATCTGAACTGCATTGTAGGTTCATCTGAACCTCCTCTGGAAGCCGCAACTTTTGGTGGTGGAATCAAGCCAATCCAACGGTCGGTTTGTGAGATATCGTCTGCCCTAGTTTGATGATGAAGCCGCTAATGCTGATGCTACTGATCTAGGGTTTGCTACTGCTGATATGAATTAGATTTATTGTACTATTTCTCTCTGCTGAATTATTGAAGATAAAAGAAGATTTGATCAAAGGGTTTCCCCACACATTATGGGGTTTGTCCCTGGCTAGTCGCCACATCTTTTTTCTCTTATCTTGGCTTGTTTTCTGTCGATCGTTTAATGTTCTATCTGCACTTTACTTTATGTACATGTGATTGCTAATCTGTGGAATATAATAAGGAAAAGAAGTAAACTATAATAAGCATAGAACATACCATAATTAACAGAAGGCCTTGGAGAGAGAATGGTGGAGGATTGGATAAGCATCTGTGGTTTCCTTGAGGATAAAGCATCCAATAAAGCAAAGATATTATTGTCACTCAAATTGTACACTAGATTGCAACAACGCTCAGGACAGGGCCTGTCACTCTAATCCCTACCCTCTCTGTTTAAGTTGTCTCTTAATTGTAGACTAAGAGGGGTAGTCCCTATGGATAAATAGAAGAACTACTTTTTGGAAATAAACAAGTGAAGGAGACACAACTAAATGGCCTAGCAACTTGGTTTAGATTAAAGACAAGTATGATTATTTAAGCACAACTTAATTAGATTTATTGAAATTGTTAGTTAGAGACCACTGCCTTAGGAGTTAATTTCTTGCACAATATGAATTAAACTTCCAAGTTACGGATGAACATTTGTTGCAACATGCAAATCTATCCTGTATGAAGTGCGAGATCTAGATCTAAGTGAAATGCAAAATCTTGGTAGATTTTAGTTAAATTCCCTATCTAGGTGAGTCCATTCTCTCAATTGTTTTGAAATTAGTCTCGAATGTAGGTTGTAGAGAGGAGTCCAAAGGAAGGGGGCTAAGGCATCATTAACAATAACTCTCGTGGAGTTATAACCACCCAAGTGCCTCTGTTTCCTACAAGCGATTGCCTGTAAGAAAACTGGAAGGTCACCTGTGTTAACCACAAACAAGGGTCTAAACTTCACAAATTGGGTGAGAAAGGTTGTCCTATCTTCTTATAACAAAGCTTGCACTTGGAGATACATTTTATGAATGCACTTCTAGTCCTAGAATGAAATGCAAGATGTAAGTGAATGCCTTAATGAAATTAATTCACCGAAATAAGTTCCTCAAACAAGATTTATTTGATTTCCAAATACTTATTATCATGGACAATTAGTAAGAGGAACTTGGAATTGCAATTTTATAAAGGAAAGTGCTTTAAGATATGATACCCAATTTTGCAATATCAAAGTGACAAGGTCATTCAAAAGGAAAACACTTTGAATTACTCCAATAAATCAATGCTTAATATGAGAGCCATGTAGAAATTTCTCATTTCCCACCCCGGTTTTCAGTTTCTCCTTATTTCTCCCATATAGTTAATTGTCCTTTCCCATAACCATACATTTAACAAGCTGGAAAAAATAAATTTGCTGAAAACACAAATTCTGGAAATTTTACAGAATGCTGGAAATTGCATAAATAAAAATCAGCAGTAATAAATAGCCATTAAAACACATTTAAACACTGAGATTTTTGGTCAATGTGACCCTGGAAAAACCCCCTACAACTCTTGGGGAAAACCAGTTTGAGAGCTCTTTTTTATTTCTGAAAAATGTCTTTTTACAGTAAGAGAAATATTCAGCAAAAATCAGCAAGAAAACTTTTACAACTTATCTCAGCCTTGCTGAAACTCAGCCTTGCTGAAACTCCGCCTTGCTGAAACTCCGCTCTGTTGAAACTCCGCTGCACAGACTTACTGAAACTCCGCCCTGCTGAAACTCCGCTGCTGAAACTCCGCTGCTGCAACTCCGGTCTGCTGAAACTCCGCTGCTGAAACTCCGCTGCTGAAACTCCGTAGCTCACTGTCTAGAAATCTCCCTTGCTCTCTTGCTCTCCTTCTCTCAATCTGCTCATGAAAGAATTAATGACCTTTTCCTTCTTTTCCTCCTTTAATCTAACCCCAAGGGACTTTTGGGTGATCCCTAAATCCAATGGCTGAAATAGATTGAGATCTAAGGCTAAGATTAAATGTTCATTTAAATCTCACTTTTTATTTTTTAATTCACCCCTTTAATAAAGACCCACTTAGTCATTTATTTCCAAAGTCACTTTTCCTTTCTAATTTTTCATTGACTTTATAAAAATCACTTTAAAATTAGACTTAGTAACTTTATCACTTAAAGTCACTTTTAAATTAGATTTAACTTTATAAAATTATAAAGTCACTTTAGGAGAAAAATTAAATTCTTTTGGACACTTTTCCCTAGGCCAAAGATCAAAGCCTAAGGGAACCACCTGTCCTCCGGTACCAAATTTCAACACTCCCTCTTACCGAGGAAGGTGTTCCTCACCACACCCATCTTGTCTCTGAAGTAGACATGCTTGCCCCGTGGTAAGGCTTTGGTAAGAATATCTGCAACCTGCTCATCAGTGGAAATATACTCAAGCTTCATAGCTCCCTTCTGAACATAGTCTCTGATGAAATGATATCTGATCCCGATATGCTTTGACCTGCCATGAAATACTGGATTCTCCGTGAGTTTAATGCAACTCTGATTATCACAGTAAATCACTGAAGGTCTCAATGGCTGACCAAATAAGCCAAACAACATCTTGCGAAGCCAGATAGCCTCACAACTAGCTAGACTGGCTGCCATATACTCTGCTTCCGCTGAACTCAGTGCTACTGACTGCTGCTTCCGGCTGAACCATGACACTACTGCTGAACCCAACCCAAAACAGCACCCTGAAGTGCTCTTCCTATCAAAAGCACAACCTGCCCAATCAGAATCAGTGTATCCTGCCAATCTCACTCCATCTCCCTGCCTGTAGTCCAGACCATAATCCATTGTCCCCTGCAAATACCGCAAAATGTGTTTTGCAGCCACCCAGTGAACCTTCCTAGGCTCACACATAAACTGACTCATCGTGTTGACTGCAAAACAGATATCTGGTCTAGTGTTGACCAAATACATCAAGGAACCAATCAGCTTCCTGTACAATGTGGGATCCACCAACTCGGAATCCGAAGCATGAAGCTTCTTCCAGTTGGTGATCATCGGTGTCGACATGGGTCTACAATCCACCATGTGGAATCTGCTAAGGATGTCCACAATATACTTCCCCTGCCCCAGGAAGACATGCCCCTCCTCCTGCCACACCTCCAAGCCCAAAAACTAATGCATCAAGCCGATGTCCATCTCAAACTCCGTCGCAAGATCTCTCTTGCAGTGCTCTATGAGTCTCTGTGCACCTGTAATGACCAAGTCATCCACATACAACACCAGAATGAGAGGCTCCTCACCAATCACAATAAAGTAAAGGTTCGGATCTGCCTCACTCTTTGTGAAACCCATCCCCTGCAAATATGTATCTATCCTGGAGTACCAAGCTCTGGGAGCTTGCTTCAGGCCATAAAGGGCCTTCTTCAGTCTGCACACATGGGACTCCTTCCCATGCACCTCAAAGCCCTGTGGCTACTCAATGTACACCTCCTCTTGTATGAAGCCATTGAGAAATGTAGTCTTCACATCCATCTGGTGGATCTTCCAACCCATCTCTGCTGCTATCGATATAATGGAGCGGATCAAAGTATATCAAGCTTTGAATTTCTCAATGCTGCCATCTGCAGAATGCTTTACCTTGTAAAGCCATCTGGAAGTAACCACGGATTTGCCCTCAGTCCTCGGCACCACCTCCCAAACATTATTCTTCATGATAGAAGAATACTCCTCCTGCATGGCCTCTCTCCAGACCTGCTGGCTAGCTGCCTCCTCATAGCTAGAAGGCTCAGAGTCAAGGATGCTGGTAACTATCGCCATATAGCTACAAAACCTCTCAGGTGGTCTACTCTCTCTAACCGGCCTCTTCGGCTCAACAACAGATGAGGCATCTCTCAAGGTGTCCTGAAGCCACTTGGGCTTCCTCTTCCCTGAGCGCACTTCTCCCACCGGAGAATGAAACTCCTCCTCCTCATCATCATTAGGAGCCTGAACTCCTGACTGTCTGTCTACTATCCTCCTGCCTGCACCTGAACCTGTAGAAGCTGAGGTACCGTGTGAACTGTCCATCAGTGGACTCCCTAGTGAACTGCTCTGTGAACTGCTCTGCATGCTGCCTGGAGCACCACCCCTCTGGTTCGGTGAGCCATTGCTCACTGACGGACCTGACATCCTCATAGATGTACCTCTTGATCCTCCTGATCCCTGCGACTGACTCAACTACTGCTGAGGGTCTGGCTGATCCAGATACTCCAACTCCCGTGACCTCCTAAAGGCCCTGTCCTCCTCGAACTTCACATCCCATCTGACAACAACTCTCCTCTGTGCAGGAATGTAAATCCGAAAGCCCTTTGAGGTCTCACTGTAGCCCACAAAGATACCCTTCTCTGCGGTGGGCTCTAGTTTGGTCCTCTTCTCCTTGGTATATAGGAGTATGTAATGCATCCAAAGATATGAAGATGACCAATATCAGGCTTCTTCCCAGAGAAAGCCTCCTCCGGAGTCATGTGCCCCAAGGCAGGATGCGGACTCCTGTTCTGAAAGTAAACAGCTGTGTTGCAGGCCTCTGCCCACAAGAACAATGGCAACCCCTGATCATGTAACATGGCTTTGGCAGCCCCTATGATGGATCTGTTCTTCCTCTCTGCAACCCCGTTCTGCTGGGGGTTGTAAGGAACAATGAACTCCCTCCTAATGCCTGCCTCCGCACAATAGTCAACAAACTCTCCAAGGGTGTACTCTCCTCCATTGTCCGACCTCAAGGACTTGATCTTTCGACCTGTCTGTGTCTCCACAAGAGCTCTGAACTCCTGAAATCGCTTGAAGACCTCACTCTTGGTCTTCAAAAAATAAATCCAGGTCCTCCTGGAGTGATCATCAATGAATAAAACATAGTACTCATATCCACTCAAGGAAACATGAGACATCCGACCGCTCACATCGGAATGAATCAAATCAAGTATCCCAGTTGCTCTGCTATCACTGCTGAGAAAAGGGGATTTGGCAAACTTGCCCATCGCACAACCTCTGCAAGTATCAAAGTGATCAGTACTGAAATCTGGCACACATGTAGTGATCTCCCGCAATGTCCTCAAGGCTCCATGATACATAAGTCCCATCCTGCGGTGCCAAATCTCACACAGCTCAGAACTGCTAGCTCTGCTGTCAGTACTACTGCTCAATGCCAAAAGGGGTTGGAATGCAAACTTGTACACCTTTACATGGCGTACACCTATCACTCTAGCCGAATCAGCTGGAGTGCCCCTGGGATACATCAACACCTGTCCTCCCCTGAACAGTACCTCATATCCTCTGTCCTCCAAAGCTGAGACGGATATGAGGTTCTTCCTCATCCCTGGCACATAAAGAACATCTGACACTTTCAAGGGAGGTTTGGACTCCCTCTGAAATGTCAATGTCCCCAACCCGACTGCTCTAACAACTCTGTCATCACCGAGTACTACCTCTATATCAGTGCCACTCTCTGAAAGCTCTGAGAAGTACTCACAGACTCCTGTCATGTGACGTGAAGCCCCACTGTCCACATACCAGACACCTGAAGATGCTCTGCTAATCGAGGGAAAAGCATGCTCCCTCTGAACCTGTGTGGCAGGTGATCCTGCACTAGAGGACTCACACGTAGTGAATGCAAACTCCCGGTCAAAACAACCTGCAAAGTCCTCAATCTCTACTGAAGCTGCCACGTCCTAGTTCTTCCCCTTCTTCTTCTTCTTCTCCGGACACACAACTGCATAGTGTCCCATCTTTTGACAATTCCAACACTTCACCTTGGAATAGTCCTTCTGTGTGTTCCCCTGTTTACCTTTACCTTTGCCTTTGCCCCCACCACTGCTTGTGGAAGCCTGCTTCTTCTCTTTGCCTTTCTTGCCTCCTCCCACCAGTGCTACATCCTCATCCTGCTCAACTAGCTTGGCTGCCCCAAGCTGACCTTTCCTGATCTCTGTCTGAATGCAATCATCCCAAAACCTCTCCCATGTGGGAAGGGTCTCACGTGCACAAACCCCATCAGCAAAGTTCAACCATGAACGGGGGAGGCCATTCACTGCAATCCGCACCAACTTAGTGGGTGGAATGGCCTCTCCAATCGCTGCCTACTCATCTCTCACATTAGTAATCTTTGTGAGATATCCAGCTGCACTATCATTACCCATCTTAATATTCGTCAGCTTCTCCTTCAGGACCATCTTTCGGTTGTCATTAGTACTCTCGTAGAGATTGGACAATGTTGTCCACATCTCATGGGCATTGCTCTTTCCTCTCACATGACGAATGCAATGGTCTTTGATTCCGTCTAGAATCAACCTCTTACCCTTGTTGTTCTTTTTATTATAAGCTGTCAACTGAGTAGCATCAGTAGGCACAACAACAAGGTTCTGTGTGGTATGACCCATGATATCTCAGACTTCTGCCTCCTCAAAGATACTCTGCATTCTCTCCTTCCAAACACTGTAATTTGTATGCCCATCTAGCCTATCCTCCACCCTCAATCCCAATGACATCCTGCTGTCCTAAAACTGAAAAATAGCACTGTTGTAGTAAAGATAAAACTGTTATTTATGAAAAAAATCAGCTTGCTGGAATTTTCTGAGTGAAAAATCAGCCGCTGTAATTTTTCCTTTTGCTGTCCCAAACTGTCCTTCAGCACTCAACCTCTGATACCATGTAGAAATTTCTCATTTCCCACCCCGGTTTTCAGTTTCTCCTTATTTCTCCCATATAGTTAAATGCCCTTTCCCATAACCATACATTTAACAAGCTGGAAATAATAAATTTGCTGGAAACACAAATTCTGGAAATTTTACAGAACGCTGGAAATTGCAGAAATAAAAATCAGCAGTAATAAACAGCCATTAAAACACATTTAAACACTGAGATTTTTGGTTAATGTGACCCTGAAAAAACCCCCTACAACTCTTGGGGAAAACCAGTTTGAGAGCTCTTTTTTATTTCTGGAAAATGCCTTTCTACAGTAAGAGAAATATTCAGCAAAAATCAGCAAGCAAACTTTTACAACTTATCTCAGTCTTGCGGAAACTCCGCCCTGCTGAAATTCCGTTGTACAGACTTGCTGAAACTCCGCCTGCTGAAACTCCGCTGCTGAAACTCCGCTCTGCTGAAACTCCGCTGCTGAAACTCCACAGCTCACTGTCCAGAAATCTCTCTTGCTCTCTTGCTCTCCTTCTCTCAATCTGCTCATGAAATAATTAATGACCTTTTCCTCATTTTCCTCCTTTAATCTAACCGCAAGTGACTTCTGGGTGATCCAAGTGACTTTTGGGTGATCCCTAAATCCAATGGCTGAAATAGATTGAGATCTAAGGCTGAGATTAAATGCTCATTTAAATCTCACTTTTTATTTTTTAATTCACCCCACTTTAATAAAGACCCACTTAGTCATTTATTTCCAAAGTCACTTTTCCTTTCTAAGTTTTCATTGACTTTATAAAAGTCACTTTAAAATTTGACTTAGTAACTTTATCACTTAAAGTCACTTTTAAATTAGATTTAACTTTATAAAATTATAAAGTCACTTTAGGAGAAAAATTAAATTCTTTTGGACACTTTTCCTAGGCCAAAGATCAAAGCCTAAGGGAACCACCTGTCCTCCGGTACCAAATTTCAACAAGCCAATTAGAGCACAATTATCTTGAAATGAGATTGGTAATAGTGATTTCCCAATGTGTGATTAGATGCAAAGAGAACAAGATCAAGGCATTCAAGGGTTCTTTTTACCACCTTAGAGATAAGCAAGACTTCATAAAAGCAATCATTTTAGCACTTTACCATTAGCTTAGAAAGAGATCATAATGTTCTCAAGACCTAGAAATGAGTTCTTATGAATGTTAAGCTTTAGAAAGGATTTTTCTTACTACTGTTAGCTAATATATCAGACTTCTAAATGTTCATATCAGACCTCAGAAAAATTATATCAGACCTCAAAATTTTATATCAGACCTTAAGGTACATGTATAATGTCATCAAATGAAAAGCAAAAATGTCTATTTAGCTTATGTAATGTCTTAAATGCATCTTAGGGCTATTATAGATGATTAAGTTGAGGTATTTGACTGCTGTTAAGAGCTACTTCAGATTTGATTATCAAAACAGAGAGGAAAAGAGAAGAAGAGGCAAAACCTTAGGCCTTGAGGCCTTGTTGGATGGATAGATGAGGTTCTTATATGCACTATAGCTCCTTCAAACACCTGCAACACAAATTTTAGAGTGATAAAATCCCAAGATGATAGATCATCCCTCTTATGACTGAAGTTAGGGCTTCAAGGGTTGATTGATGAATTAATGAGACCTCGAACCCTTGAAATCCTTCCTCAAACTAGAGATAGGTCTGCAAAACAAAGTGTTAGCTTGAAAACCAATAGATTAGTGGCAAAAATGATATAGAAATCAACTTCAAACCCTTGCCAAACTTATCACAAGCCTGCAAACACCAAGATTAGTGACAAAACCAAATGCCAAAGCAGTGTTGTGGGGGAGCGCTCCCCCCCCTCCCCCCCCCTGATCCCGCTCCCAATCCGTGCTCCGGGCAGCAGCGACTTGGGAGCGGGTCAGGAGCATGTTCCCTAAAAAAAAAATGCTTCGTGCCTTTTCGGGAGCGTTTAGCCTTTTTTGCAATTTTTTTTTGTAGTAATGTTCCAAATGCAATTTTTTTTCAAAGAAACAAATAAGTTTTGAGTGGGGCAACTTCATGATGAAGCCTATGGCCCTAGTATTGATATGCGATTCATGGTAATGTTAAATTCCCGTTAATCTTCATTTTCATCTTTTTACTTAAATTTTTAACATTACCATGAAATGACTCAGGATGTTTGAGAGTGGTTCCGAGGATGTTTGAGAGTGGTTCCGACCTCATTGGATTTGATATGGAGAAAATAGAATTTTAGATTTCATTCAAAATCCAATAGACTTATCAGTTTTTCAGGATTGCAATGTTGCCATTGAATTTTGTCATGTATTAGGGTATGGAACTCGTATTTAATCAAGAGCACCAATCCCTCTATGTACCTTGATGTTAGTGACATTGGTTGTCGAACTCCTCTCTCATGACCCTCCTAAAAATGTACGCATCACTCAAACAAAATCTTGACTTGACATGCTATCCTTTTTCTATCTTATGTTAATGCTTAGAGGGTGATATTAATGACAAAGTTCCCTATACAGATACAGAGGTAATGACAAAGATACCTCTGGATATTAATGCTTAGAGGGTGATATTAATGACAAAGATCTTGATTTTCCTACAAGACTAAAAAACTAGACATTTCTTGTGGTGGCAAGAGGCCCAAGCATAAGCAATAGATAATAGATTTACTTGTCTTTTCTAGTTTCTAGTAGCTTTTATAACTATTGACTCTTTCATATTTATTATGACATATTTTTAAACAATATATGACAATTTAGGTTTGAAGTTGGCAATTATAACTCATTACTAATGAATTATGAATATGATGCTTCATGAAAGTTGGAAGTTGTTTCATTTCATTTTATAACATTTCATTTCATGTTAGATATTATTTTTTGTAATGGCTACACTTCATTTACAAGTACAACTTTGGTGATCAATGATTATAAATGTTATATATTGAATTTTGAAAGCTTGAAACTTTAAGATTGATGAATCATGAGACTCAATATGTTGTATGTTACTATGTTACTAACTTGTGGACGTGGTTGATGAAGATTATAACTTCTGGATGATTGTTGTTATATGGTTCAATCTATGTTTTTTTATGTTTTTTTATATCTAATTCATAATTCTACATGTTTTTGTTGACATATATGTATCAAAATATAAAAATATAAAAAAATATATATATTATATAAAAAACGCTCCGAGATTCGCTCCCAAACCGGGAGCTTTTGAAAATGTCGCTCCCGCTCCCCGCTTCCGCTCCCGCTCCCAAGTAACACTGTGCCAAAGCCACAAATAAGCCCACAAACAACTACAACTATGCAAAAAGGCCAAATAGGCTTGTGGCCTAGGGTTAGAAGCCCTATAAGGCCTGTGGTGGCTACCATGAAAAGGCCTCTAAGGCCTACAGCAAGGAGGATTAGGGTCTCTAAGGCCTGCGGCCAAGAGGAAAAGCCCTCAAAAGGGTTGCTACAATGGAAAACAAGCCCTTTAAGGGTTGCTGCCAAGCGAAAAGTCCCTAAAAAGGCCTGCAGCTAGCCTTCAAGAGGCTAGGTACCCTGCAACAACAAAAAATTTAAACCTTTACCTTAGAAACACTACAAAAAATGCATCCAAGGGTTGCGGCCTCCTTTTCTGAGCTAGAGATTGAGCAAATTGAGCTTGGAAAGGTTGGATCTAGCACTCGAAACCTCGGATCGGGACCTCACACTTGGACGTCTTGCTTCTTTGGGTTGGACAGCTTCTCTAGAGGCCTACAAACCCACAAAACCCTAGCCGTCTAGGCTAGTGAGGCTAAGGCTCTCCAAAAAATTGATTTCTACTTTTGGGATTGCACAGTAATCAACCACAGAGAATTGTGCAATGACTGTGTTGACCACTCCATGTCAACTACCCCATAGCTATACATATTTTCGCGCATGGATTTCCATCATGTCCGAGCACTCAGATGATCCACAGATTCATCATTATTAACTATATGTACACTGGAGTTTTGTAAACCCATTCTGCATTTTGTAATGTAAATGATCCTAGTAAGACAAATGTATGTAACAACCTAGGTAAATTTATTTTTCTGATGATGATTTCTATCCTAGGAGGTTTTTAGTCTCATCGATTCATGTGTGTTTCTAAACACAGATGATCTGCAGAGTTTTCCCTCCAGTCTCACCCCAAAGCTAGGGTGGATTTTGTCGTCAGGATTTTAAATGAGTCCTAGTGTTATTTATCGAATCTCTGTAAAAGTGATTTGGAAATAATTCTAACTATTTGGTTAGATTATTTTATTACAAGTCACTTAATCTAGTAGATCATATTTTGTGTCGCAGAAATGGGTAATTATTAAGGGTCTATAACAAACGGGTGTTTCCCCTTCATGGGTTAAAATTGTAATATTTCATGTAAAAAAAATATTTAGTGCATGGTCCCTCATAGTTAGACATCTTGGTTGAAGATTAGAGGGTTGGAAAAATTAATAATCCCCTCATGGGTCAATTCATTAAAATTTCTACCAAAAATAAATTAACAAAATATTCTCCCAAATTCTCACAGATGTGCATTAACTTCACAAATTCGAATTTCCAAGTAAGAAGCTTTCTCATTTAATGCTAGAAATTCGATTTTATTTGAGCACGTCCTTTCCTTGATTTTAGGAGTCCACATCACCTTGGGACTTCACTTTAACTCTCCCGTAATTTTCCACCTCATTTCCACAACATTGAGCATGTGTGGATATTTATTTTTCTCCATTTATTGAATTTTTGGCTTAATTAATTGCCAGATTTTCCACTAAACTTAAGAAAACTGGGTTTTGAGGGTTAAAAACATATTTTTAACACCTCAAAGTGTGTCATAATAGAAAGTTGAGGGTGAGAGGTGTAAATTTCATTACTCATATCCAATACAACTTCTCTAGACGTCACTTATTACATTACAAGTACAACTTTTATTGCAATTTCCGTAGTGCAGAAAATTTTAAAAATTAAAAAATGACTAACTGGACCTAACCAAATTCCACGAAATTTTTTTTGTTATCTAGTATGGTAATATACTTCAACTCTAAACACTAAGATGTGTTAGGAGCTCAACCTTCAAACCGTCACCTCAGCTTTGGGATAAAAAGTGAGTAAAAAAACCCAGAAAATTATCCGCCCCTGAAAAAGAAGAGACAATTAACCAAATTAAAAAAACACTCCAAGGTGTACTTGTTTGTTGATCGAGTCCCAACATCCTAGGCCTGTTACAAACTCAAAACTCATCATTACTAGTATCACTTATTACAATTCCCCGTAGGGTGTGGAATTTGGGTACAAGAAAAATGATGAGAAGATAGAACTAGAGTTAAAAAAACTTTGTTGACTGATGATATCTGATGGTACAAGTGTCCTCTAGATCATCCTCGGGCATGGAATCTTCATTTAATCATCAGGTGCCACTCCAGTGGTCAACAGTTCCAACAAGTTTTCCTTTTTCTAACCATGTTTACGGACTACCCCCCTAATTTGTCTAAGAGAGAGCTTAAACGGAGTGAGTAGGGAATAGGTGACAACCCCTACTCTGAGCGTTGCATCGTAAAATTACACCTTGTAGGGTTGGAAACTTTTCCCACACTTGAGGTGTACATTTTAGGTGACAACACAAAGTATCATTTGATTTGACATCATGTAGAGGCCAAGACTATTCACCTATGACATTGTTCCATAAATGAGCAAATTGCAAACATCTTCACCAAAGCACTTGGAAGATAAAAGTTTGAAAGATTTATAATGATGCTTGGACTTACAAACACCCCTCTCAGATTTAGAAGGGGGATGTTAGATACCTAATACTTTGAGATTGGGTGAAATTATGCAAATATCTAAATAAAGAAATTCCATTGGTTAGAATAGGTAAAGAACTTGGAATCTAAATCCCAAAGGTCACCATTCTACTTGTATATAAAAATATTTATCTTAATGGAAATACAAACATTGGGAACCTTCCTAGCCTGACAAACAATGACAACACTTACATAAGAAAGCAAAATGCAATAAAGAGTTTGTCACAACTATAGAAATTGTACACTCTATATTCCATTAGATATCTACACAAGTACACGGAATCAAAATTGGTATATATAGATGGACTTATTGGTCTAGTGGTTGGAGTAATTGTTAGAATTGGCAACTAGGGCCAAACTCCATGTGGATCATCTTATTTATGGCAGCGGATATTTTTCTTGGACTCCTCTCATTGAGAGGTGTAGGATTGATCTAAAGATCATCCGATTTCGATAAATATTCATGGAGATATGAATTTATTTGTGTTATGGGACAATTCGTCAAGGTCGGCCAGCAACCAAATTACCCCCATGTGTGCTCAGCATTTTAGTATAAAAGGAGGTGACTTGATAGTCATTTGTACACACACTTCACTCTTGATTTCTCTCCACTTGTTTTGGGTTTTAGTGGAAGAGAAGTCTAAGAGGAGGAAGCCCTAGACGCAGGAGGAAAGGAGACTAAGGGAGCTACCCTAGAGGAGATGCCCTAGCCCTAGACACTATCTAAAGAGACCTAGACACAGGCACTATGGACACAGTCATGAAGGATGATTATCATTGGAGAGAAGCACCTACACTGCCCTAAAGGAGGCTCTCCTACGCAACCCTAGAAGAGGCCTTATCACAGATAAGGAGACGTCCTAATTGCAGTCACGAAGGAGAAACCTTATCACAATCATAGAGACCTTAACGCAGTCACAAAAGAAGACCTTAACGTTGTCTTAAAGGAGAAGCTTTAACGTTGTGAAGGAGGCTTCCATAACGTTGTATGGAGAGGCCTAAACGCAGGTCTAATGTTGTTGTTCTAGAGTGCCCTAGACGCAGTCATGGGAAGATAAAATCACAGTCATACGCTATCACAAATGAGGCTATTCGTCACAGCAAGGAGAGGCTTAAATACACGACCTTAGGAAGACTCTATACGTTGTCCAATGAAGGTCTAAAAGAGCCCTAGCCGCAGTCAATAAGTAGAGATCAACTTACAGCTAGCCGCAGTCCTAATGAGGGGATTCTAGTCTCACCCTAACTGTTGGTTGTGGAGAAATCTGGCCGCGGTCCTTATGGGGTTGATTTGTTGACTATGGGATAACATTAAGGCTACAACCATGTGCCCTAACAAACAGGGTTGGAGTAGCATGGACTGCTAATGTGTGAGGGTAGGTAGGACTGTTGATGGCCTAACCTATCCATGATAAAGGTTGTCCAATCTACTGTTTGAATGTCATCCAATGTAGCAAATAGAGAATCCTCTAAACAACATGATGATGCAGTTCAGCAAGGAACAGCAGTATGAGATGTGACAACATTGTGATAAGGTGCAGCATGATGTGGAATGTTGTTGCATAATAATGGGCATCGTGACAAAGTGAAATACAACATGTTGTGTGTAGCACTTGCAAGGTACAGTAGGAGGTAGCATTGGTGAGTGCAACAAGATGATAAGGTACAACAAGATGATGTTGTACAGGGAGGTTCATCATTAGGTGCAACAGTATGATGGGTGCAACAATGGTACAATGGTACATGGTTGAGCAATGGTACATGGGACAACAATGGTACATGGTGCAGCAATGGTACATGGGACAACAATGGTACATGATGCAGTACAGGCATAATGATGATCGGTGCAGCATAGTGCAGCACAGTGAGGTGCAGCATGATGATGAGGTGCAACACAATGATAGGTGCAACAGGGTGATGGAGTCACCTTGGAGAATCAGTTGAAGCAGCATGTCTTCAACTAAGTTCAGCTACCTCATGTATCATCTTCTTAGAGATGATCTATGCTCTTATTTAGATAAGTCAAAGTGTTGATTTCTGTTGTATATGTACTATCTCTCTCTCTCTCTCTGATGAACTATTGAAGAACATATAAGAATAATTGATCAAGGGTTTCCCCACATTAGGGTTTGTCCCTGGCTAGCGCCACATCTTGTGTCCTCGTCTTGGCTTATCTTCTACGATTTATGTTAATGTTCTATCTGCGATTTACTATTATGTTGATGTGATTGGTAATCTGGAAAAGATATTGAGCTAACTATGAAAATTGAAATAAATTGCTCTAAGCATAGAACATACCTAAAATTAACATGGTATCAGAGCTAAGGTGAAGACAAAGCCCAAGCAAGAGTGAAAGAGCAATCAGCAAAGCCAGTTGGGAAAGGACAAAAGGCTCAATGAATTCCTCATCCCTCTTCAAATTCACCAAGGATGAAGTCGAAGCAAAGAATATTATCAGAATGGCGCAACGGAAGCTTCTGATGGCCTACCTAAAGATCACTTCAATGGGAAGTCCGCATCTAAGGGTGGAAGGAAAGGCGGATGCCTTGTTTGTAATAAGCTCGGCCATTATGCTAAGGAGTGTCCGAATGGTAGGGACACATCACTTGATGATGATAACAATCATTCCCGGGACATCTTCAATGATCGGAGGAATGACAGGTAATGCAGGTCATCAAGGAAATAGTCAACTCTTCAAAGAAAGCAAGGAACCCCACGTATGAAGAGTCAAATGTTGTTTCTGATAAGATAAAGAAGCATTATCTTATATTGGCCCTCTCCTCTAGATTGGGAATCTGGCTTATTGATTGTAGTGCTTCAAGGCACTTCATCGGATAGAAGGGTGCACTCTCTAATTTGGTAGAGATGGAAACAATCGTGGGATTATACATGGAGTCAATGCCATCTATCCTAGAAAGGGTGTACGGAATGTTACCCCTCAATTGAATGAGGGTAACTCGATTCATTTACAAGAATCTCATTTATGTACCTGATCGCAAGAAGAACCTGGTGTCCATTTCGGCAATGGAAGTCAAAGGTTTCAAGGTGGCATTCTTCAATGGAAAGGTACGTTTGTAAATAGAATTTTCAAAGATGCTTTTATTCATGGGTTCAGGGTTGGCAATTTGTATCAAGTTGCAGGAAGTCCATTGTGGACCATGTCAGTTGACACATCTCATCTATAGCACCGGAGGTCTACTTATTATGGGGCCCTACCCAATGTGAGTCAGATGGTGATCAAGATGCCGTAATTCAAGAAGAGCATGAAGGTACATGTCCAAGATGTACCGAAGGAAAATCTTACAGGGGGACCATTCCCCTCATGTAGCAGGTCCACAGGTTTGGAACAACTCGAGCGGTTTGAGGTTCATGATCGGGAATCTCATGTATGCAGGTGGAAGAAAGCCTTCTATGGCTTGAAGCAAAACACCCCGGGCTTGATATGAGAGGATTGATAGTTGTCTGATGACGCTGAGATTCACTAGGAGTGAAGCCGATCCAAACCATTGCTTGAAGGTTGTGAATGATAGACCTCTCATAGTGGCACCTTCTAAGGGTGACCACTTTCTGCCAAGTGTAGACCCTCTCGTTTGCAAAAGTTAGAGGGAGTTGGATTCTGGATTTGGAATGGTGAACTGCAAGCCCGTGACTACCTCGATGGAACTTAACTTTCAGAAGTTATGTGGTAGTAATGCCGAAAGAGATTTGGGAAATGCCTCTGAGTTTCATAAACTCATTTGCATTGATGTTATTGGTGAACTTTCATCCAGATATATGTTTTGCAGTTAGCATGTTGGGCTCATATTTGGTTGAACCTCACTGGATTGGTGCCAAGAATCATTTGAGATATCTTCAGGGCACAATCTCTCATGGATTGAGATACACTACCGGAAATGTGAAGCTGCATGATTATTCTGATGCTGATTAGGCAGGCAGTGTGGAGGATTGCAAGAGCACTTCTGAGTGCTGGTTCTCTTTGGGTTATGCTTCGATATCCTGAATGAGCAGGAAGCAAAAGTCAGTTGCTATAAGCGCCGCTGAGACCAAATACATAGCTACGAGTATGACCTCGTGTGAAGCTGTCTAGTTGCGGAAGCTCTTCAGCGAGTTGTTTGTACACATGATGGACACCACTGTGATCTTCTGTATCAATGAGGAGGATTCGATTGTTTAGGAATCTCGTATTCTATGTTTGCTCCAGTTTATAGACATCAGATACTACCTTATCTGGGATATGGTATGTCGATAAGCGAGGAGGCTCTATCACATTGAGACTGATGTACAGGTCGCAGACATTCTGTCGAAGCCTCGGGGAAAGGTCAAATTTGTGACTTTCCAGAACGACTTGGAGTCATTGATAGACCCTTTTATGTGAGTCTTGTATGATGCATGCATTGAGCTTTGGGAGCTTCGGGAGGCTCGGGGTACTTCTTGGAGCATCAAGAAACCATAGGGCGACTCACCCTCCCCTAGTGGTGCATTGTGTAGAGGGTGAATGGTTCAGCCTTCCCCTGTGATACCCCGTGGCGACCTATGGACGGATGAGTGGTACTCCTGTGTATTGAAGTTTCTAAGTCTACCAGTTAGAAATCCTCCATGCACTTTACTGATTTATTCCTACCTACTTGTTCTATTAATTAACAAGTTATTTACCATCTAAATACTGAAAAAAAATCCAACATATTATAGATCATCAACTGAAGGAAACAGAAACAAGCACACAAATGACACTGTTATTTTTGGACTAATGTCCCTGGAAAAACCCAATGCGGGAAAACCAGTGCAGCTATCTGAGGGTTTTATTATTAAGCAGCTCTTCTCTGAGTACACTGGGTGCCAAACTAGCTAACCCAACAGAGATAAAAAAAATCTGGCAGCAATACCTCTATTCGGAAACAGGTATTCGGAAAGCCTGCTCCACGAAATACCTCTCCAGCACAATCTGAAGACCAGTGTCAGCCCTGTTGGCCTCTACGTCAGCCTGAAACCCTCTGCGTCAGCCTCTTGAGGCTCTGCGCAGCCTCTCTGGCTCTCTGCGTCATTCCTGCAGTCTCTGCGTGGATGACGCATGCCCTTCTGGCTCTGCGCAATCTCTACTGCCTCTGCGTGGCTCCCTCTGGCTCTGTGTCTACCTCTTTCTGCTTCTGCACTGGTCTCTCGGCACTGTCCCTGCCTCTCTACCTTGTACTCACTGCCCCTCGCTACAACTAATCACTGATTCTATTTCTCTTAGCAAACCCCGCTCTACAGAATAGAATGACAGATCACTCTGGTATATTCTCCAAGTGACCCTCAAGCCTCCTCTTATACTTTTCTTGTTGACACATCAACGGCCAAGATTAAGTCCCTAATCGACGGCTAAGATTAGATCTGGCTTGATCCATGTCTTTTGGACCATTATAACACAGTTTTATATTAATTCACATTAATATTTTAATTTCTCTAAGTTTAGACATAGGGACTCCATTAAAGATATTAATTATTTTAATATCTCCCAAACTGTTTAGAATCTACCCAAACCCTTTCTGGGTATTGGAGATCTCATGTGCCCTAACCTCTCCACCAAATTTCGTGGCCAGAGCACATCCGATGCTACCCCAAATCAACATTGTCGAGGCATCCTACCCATGCAGTCTAGGACTCATGGGACGTACCTCTCATTTGGCCAATGAGTAGGGAAATGGGGTTAGGGACCATAGTAATACCGAAGGACACATCGTGTATCTACCGTACTCCCTATGCTAGGACAACCGACATTAATCTGTGATCAATTGGAACTGACTTCGGGTCAGTAAGAGTGATGTAACTCACTCTCTCCTGGAACTAATCTAAGATCAGAATGAGTGGTTTGAGACACTCTTTTGATATTGATCTAGGATCAATGAAACTGACTTCAGGTTAGTATGAGTGGTTTGAGACACTCTCTTTTGATATTGATCTAGGATCAATGAAACTGACTTCGGGTCAGTAAGAGTAACATAAGTCACTCAATTTTGGAACTGATCTGGGATCAGTAAGAGTGGTATGACACACTCACTTCATATGGGACTGACTTCGGGTCAGCAGAGAATGGTATGAGACATTCTTGATCAATTCTTCTTCTTTACGGTTCAACAGAGCAGTGCAGGGCACTGATGGCAAAGATAGTACAGTCTGGCAAATGGATCAGCAAATGGAGTTCTCCCTAGTTGAGAGGGAGTGTTAAAATTGGCAACTAGGGCCAAACTCCATGTGGGTCATCTTATTTATGGCAACTAATATTTTTCTTGGACTCCTCTCATCAAGAGGTGTAGGATTGATCGAAAGATCATCTGATTCCAATAAGTATTCATGGAGATATGAATTTATTTGTGTTATGGGACAATTCGTCAAGGTCGGCCAGCAACCAAATTACCCCCATGTGTGCTCAACGTTTTAGTATAAAAGGAAGTGACTTGATGGTCATTTGTACACACACTTCACTCTTGATTTCTCTCCATTTGTTTTGGGTTTTAGTCGAAGACAAGTCTAAGAGGAGGAAGCCCTAGACGCGGGAGGAAAGGAGACTAAGGGAGCTTCCCTAGAGGAGATGCCCTAGCCCTAGACACTATCTAAAGAGACCTAGACGCAGGCACTATGGACGCAGTCATGAAGGATGATCATCATTGGAGAGAGGCACCAAAGGAGGCTCCCCTATGCAGCCCTAGAAGAGGCCTTATCACAGATAAGGAGACATCCTAATTGCAGTCAGGAAGGAGAAACCTTATCACAGTCATAGAGACTTTAACACAGTCACAAAAGAAGACCTTAACATTGTCTTAATGGAGAAGCTTTAACGCTGTGAAGGAGGCTTCCATAACGCTGTATGGAGAGGCCTAAACGCAGGTCTAATGTTGTTGTTCTAGGGTGCCTTAGATGTAGTCATGGGAAGATAAAATCACAATCATACTGTAAGAGCCCTAAATTCAAAATACCAGAATATGTAATTTAAATACAGAATTTAAATTATTTATCTAATGAATACCAACCAGTCTGCTCTGCTACAAATCTTTCTGTTCTGCTACAATTCTTGTTCTAGCTGCGTTACCAAAACAGCCAAAACCTCCCTGCCGAACTGGGTACAACCTAGGTACTCAGTCTCAGAATGCTTTCCAATCGAAGCAATCTGATCCCCCGTGCCCAAAAACTCCAGTACAATCAAGACTCCTTCCTATCTGTGCCTCTGTGTTAAAATTGTTCTCCTTCCTCCCTTCAATACTATGCTCCCAAGCAGCAAAAAGATCCCCCATTCAGTCCTACTCCCTTCTCCCTTTTATTTCTTAGAACCACCGCTTATTTATCTTTCATTTACTTGGCTGTGTGCCCCCTGTCTTATTACATGGCTCCTTACCATTAATTAAAGAGGGAATCATGTTCTATTGACACTCATCACTTATGTAGCATTTTTGTGATTAATATTTATTTAATATTTTATTATATTATAACTTTTAATGTTTAACCTTTAGTATAAAGTTACTTCTTTTATAACAATATACTCCTTTTAAAACTTAAGTAATTTAAATTTAGAACCTTTGGATAATATTCTATGGTTACTTATTATGATTACGACACATACGAAAATACATATTCTAGTATATTGTTTTTTTGTGAGTTAGATATTTATTTAATATCTTCAATAATTACATCATTTATCCTCTGCTTAAAATGTCTTATAATTTAATATGACTACTAGTGCAGTGTAGATGACGCATGCATGTGTAGCTATCATATGCATGCATTGTCTACATGCTAAGAATTCCCATTCTGTTTATAGTGGTAGATGGGTCATTACACATACGCTATCACAAATGAGGCTATTTGTCACAGCAAGGAGAGGCTTAAATACACGGCGTTAGGAAGACTCTATACGCTGTCCAATTAAAGTCTAAAAGAGCCCTAGCCACAGTCAATAAGTAGAGATCAACTTACAGCTAGCTCCAGTCCTAATGAGGGGATTCTAGTCTCACCCTAACTGTTGGTTATGGAGAAATCTGGCCGCAGTCCTTATGGGGTTGACTTGTTGACTGTGGGATAACATTAAGGCTACAGTCGTGTGCCCTAACAAACAGGGTTGGAGTAGCATGGACTGCCAATGTGTGAAGGAAGGTAGGACTGTTGATGGCCTAACCTGTCCATGATAAAGGTTGTCCAATCTACTGTTTGAATGTCATCCAATGCAGCAAATAGAGAATCCTCTAAACAACATGATGATGCAGTTCAGGAAGGTACAGCAGTATGAGATATGACAGCATTGTGATAAGGTGTAGCATGATGTGGAATGCTGCTGCATAATGATGGCCATCATGACAAAGTGAAGTGTAGCATGTTGTGTGCAGCACTTGCAAGGTACAGTATGAGGCAGCACTGGTGAGTGCAGCAAGATGATAAGCTACAGCAAGATAATGTTGTACAGGCAGGTGTAGCATTAGGTGCAGCAGTATGATGGGTGCAGCAATGGTACATGGGACAGCAATGGTACATGATGCAGTTTAGGCATAGTGATGATGGGTGCAGAATGGCGCAGCACAGTGAGGTGCAGCATGATGATGAGGTGCAGCAGGGTCATGGAGTCACCTTGGAAAATCAGTTGAAGCAGTGTGTCTTCAACTGAGTTCAGCGACCTCATGTATCATCTTCTTAGAGATGATCTATGCTCTTATTTCATAAGTCAAAGTGTTGACTTCTGTTGTACATGTATTATCTCTTTCTCTCTGCTGAACTATTGAAGAACATATAAGAAGAATTGATCAAGGGTTTCCCCACATTGGGGTTTGTCCCTGGCTAGCGCCACATCTTGTGTCCTCTTGTCTTCTGCGATTTATGTTTATGTTCTATCTGCAATTTACTATTATGCTGATGTGATTGCTAATCTGGAAAATATATTGAGCTAACTGTGAAAATTGAAATAAATTGCTCTAAGCATAGAACATACCTAAAATTAACAGTGATACAATATGTCACCATGATATAAGAGTTACAAATAGAAATATAAATGTCTCTCAAAATTAGAATTACAATTACATTAATGTGTGTTTTCACTTTACCAAGGTAATTCCCATCACTAGTGAGTTTGCAAATTAAAGTACATAACCTAAGAGCAAAGTAATGTATCAAATCATTTTTAAGCACAATGACCATGCCAAAATCAATGGTTACTAATTAAGTGCTAAAAGGGGGGAAAAATTCAAGATAATGAAACTACAGTTTGAAATACATACGGGCTGCCTCCTTCAACAAATCTCTCAGCAATTATTGGTGTTTGACATGTGAATTCTCCAAGAAATGGAAACCTAATGAAACATTAATCAAGACCAGGTCAAAATCCAAAAATAATATAGTTCTCAACAAATCTCTTTGCAATTATTGACATTTGAATTGTCCAAGAAATGGAAACCTAATGAAACGTTATTCAAGAGTCAAGAGTAAGTCAAAATCCAATAATAATGTAGTTCTTAAGTTATGAATACAATTTCTTGCAATTGAGTTAAATGCAATAAATAATTGACATCTTGACAAACCTCCCAAGCAATAATCTGTGATAACAGTCTTACAACTATATTGTGAAATACAGTTAATACCTCACAAGAAATGGAAACCTATTGAATCATTATCCAAGATCAAGTCAAAATCCAAAATTAATGTAGTTCTCAAGTTATCAATACAATTGAGATTCCATACTTTTTGATAAGCCTCCCAAGCAGTAATCTGGGACAAGTGTTGCAACTATTTTATGAGATACAGTTAATACTGCACACTGATACATATTGCTTACAATTTAACAAGACTTCGTATCAATATGTAACATGTAATCTAAGTTCTTCAATTCTCACACAGTTATTTAAGCTCATCAAATTCATTTAGTTATGATGCATAGTCTTGTTCGTTTTAAAGATAGCGTGCACATTCATAGTAATCCATATGCATAGAATATGCAATTATATTATATTAATGCTATTATGGCTAAACAATGCAAGACTACGCTGGGATAGGATTCCCAAAAACAGACCTACATATCATGCTCTGCCACATCATTTCTCAAATACATTACTGATAATGTTACAGGCCCAGAATGGCAGTATAATCAAATGACATTTAGCTTCACCTTAGTGTTACATAACAGTCACGTGTCATGTCACACACATTAACATTAAATTTTGCATGATATAAAAGTGCATTTAAGATTAATGCAGGAGCTCAATATCCCCCTTAGAAAATCTCTAAAAGGGCTCTCAGCATCTCCAAAATCATTCTGTTGTAAAAACTATTGTTTGTTGCAAAAGATTCGAGCACTTGATGTTTGTGTTCTTATCTCTCCCTTTGACAAGCTACAGTTGCTGTGAAACATAACACATGATATAAATCTAAGTGCCCTTTTCCCTGTTTTTGACTTTCTTTCTCAACTATTAGGTAAATGACCCTTTTTCTATTTTCTTCCTCTGCTATTGTGTTTTTCATTACCCCAAACTGTCTCTCTACAATAACTGGAGGATTTCTTCAAATTACCCTCGACCAAAAGGTTTTTAAGTTACCCCCTTTTAATTTTTCTAAGCCCTGGAAATCGATTTAGAGTGCCAATGAATTTTAAACCCATAATTTAATTTTTGGTTTAATGTTCTCTTGTGCAAATTATTAAGAGTTTCCAGCTATTTATTTGGTCAATTTTCCACTTAGATACGATTTTTTCTTGCATTGTTAGTGGCACCCTTTGGACCACACATGTGAAGTGATTAGTGTATATTAGAGTTGGTTACACTTGATTTGACAATTTGTTGAGGTTTTTCTGAGTTAGTTATGGCCACACATGTGATGGAGTGACTTTCCTCTTGGTATCGTTACTCCACATTGTTGAGAAACCAAGAGCTAGATAGATTAAAGCTTGATTCCTCTTACTTGATAATTACTTCGAATATTAGTTGTCTTCTTTTTTAATTTATGTTCTCTTTATCAAACAATTATACAATACTTCAAAGCATAAAGATCACAAAGAAACAAAGAACTGTTGAAATATGTAACTAGGTTTAGTCTTCATAATGACATATGTAATCATGATCTTATGTATTTGATGTAAAGAGAAAAATAAAATTATTATTGTCATTCTTGAGGCATGGGTTGCTGCTCAAGGTTATTTGATTTATAGGTTGAGCACTCATTGAGTGCTTCTAGGGCTTGTCAATGAGTCTACAAGTCAATTGAGCCAGTGTCATGTATGGAAGACCCTTTTGGGCATGTTACATATTGTAAAAGAAAAATTTAGAAGTCAAATTAGAGTCAAAGACTCTCCAAGACCTTGTCATGGTGCTTGTTACCGCTCAAACTAGCAGGGGTCCTAGGAGAGGATCCTATAGAACACCTACTAGGTCAAGGAACAACAATGGAGCGATAGCCCACTGTCACCTCAGCTAAGGCTCTCAGCTCTTTACGAACTTTCACCGATGGGAGGAGACCCAGTATAGGGGGAATCACTAGGAAGGATGGATATATGAATGGATAGAGAGTGATTCCTAAGGCCTATTCACAAGAGAGGCTCAATTAGATAGCTTACTTGCTTAAAAAGCAATGTGATGGGCTCTCTAGGAAGGGCTAAGAGGATTCTTAAGCCCGGGTTTTGGAGGATATGCCTTAACAAAGGGCCTCCTAGACCTAAGGATCCTTATGGAGAATTGGCCTTTATGTGATCTTTGTGAAATCAAAGTTGTAAAGTTGCGGGACCACACACGACCAAGTGGACCCAAAATTAGGTCAAGGGTATGGAGTTGATCAACCAAGGAGGGACTTGACCTAATTAGGGAAGAGAAGAGGACAAAAGGACAAATTTTCTTTTAAAGATTGAATATAATGATCCAAATCAGGACACTAGCCAAGGGAAACCTAGGGCAAGAAATGGTCTCTGAACTAGGGCTTGCTATATCTCAGGATCCCACTGTCGGAATTGCTTCAAATTTGGAGGGCCTCTAGAGATAACCCCAGCACAGTAGTGGACCAAAAATTGAGGTGTTTGGATGGCTACAATAAATTTCGTTGGATGCCCTAGGTGACCTATTAGGGCTAGGCCTAGAAAGAGAAGGAGAAGGTGAGAAAGATATTCTTTTAAGTGACCACCAATGGTTGGATCAGTGCCTTGCCTTTGGGAGAGATGGAGTCAAGGTGAATTTGTGATTTGGAGAGACTATACCCAATCAAGGAGGCCTTTAGGCAACTTCGCATGGCAATTGGGGCATGAGAGCAGCTACCCAAGGACTTTATACTTCGATGTGCAATGTTTGATGACTTATCAAGGTATATTCAAATAAAATAACCTTTAGGGACATTCACCCATTCATACATGATACATAAAAAGATGCACACTTCAAAAGATCAAAATTCCCACAATTTCGCAATGAATAGTAGTAAATTTCAGACCTAGAAGCGAAAATCCTAGCAACATTCATATGATATGATAAGTACAGGAATAAACACTAAAACGAGATCACTTAGATGTGCAAAGAGTATATCCAATCATCAAATCACGACAATAAGAAAGCAAGGTGTAGCGAACACATTGGTCAAGATGGAAACATGGTGCAGCAATGGCACATAATGCAGTAATATGATGGGTACAGTCTTGATTAATGAAGCATGATGAGATGCAACATAGTGATGATGGGTGCATCATGGTGTAGCCATAATTTTAAAAACCGGTGGAAAAAACTGGTTACCGGCCTAACCGGCCGGTTGGAAGGCTGGCCGGTCGGAACCGGTGGAAAAACCCGGTTTAAAGCACCATTTGCCCGGAAATATGCCCTAACCGGTAAAAACCGGCCGGTTTAGGGCGGAACCGGCCGGTTTATTGCTAACCGGCCGGTTTATGGACAGGCCGCCGGTCAAGCAAAAAGCGCAGCGGTTTTTTGGAAATGAGGGCGGTTTAGGGGTTTTGGGGGTGAGGGAAAGGGATTTTCCCTCCAAAAACACCCTCACACTTGCTATAAGACACCCCTCTCACTCTCATTTGTCTCACACAACTGATTTGGAGTGTTTGTGAGTGTTTGTGAGTTTGTTTGTGAGCTTGGAGAGTGTGGAGTTTTTGCTGAAGTAGTCATCTTGGAGTTGGAGTTGGAGCTATTTTGGAGATAGTGTGTAGCTATCAGTGGAGTTGCCATCATCAAGAGGAGGCTAAGGGAGCTACTTTGCATTTCCAGGTAAGGATTTGCACTTGATAATTCCTCATTTGGGTCTACTGTCCATGAATTATTTTTTTTGTGCTATAAACTTCTCACTTCAATGATCTATCATCTATGCTAAGCCCATAGTTTTAAAAACCGGTGGAAAAAACCGGTTACCGCCTAACCGGCCGGTTGGAAGGCTGGCCGGTCGGAACTGGAAAAACCCGGTTTAAAGCACCATTTGCCCGGAAATATGCCCTAACCGTAAAAACCGGCCGGTTTAGGGCGGAACCGGCCGGTTTATTGCTAACCGGCCGGTTCCGTCCTAAACCGGCCGTTTATGGACAGGCCGCCGATCAAGCAAAAAGCGCAGCGGTTTTTTGGAAATGAGGGCGGTTTAGGGGTTTTGGGGGTGAGGGAAAGGGATTTTCCCTCCAAAAACACCCTCACACTTGCTATAAGACACCCCTCTCACTCTCATTTGTCTCACACAACTGATTTGGAGTGTTTGTGAGTGTTTGTGAGTTTGTTTGTGAGCTTGGAGAGTGTGGAGTTTTTGCTGAAGTAGTCATCTTGGAGTTGGAGTTGGAGCTATTTTGGAGATAGTGTGTAGCTGTCAGTGGAGTTGCCATCATCAAGAGGAGGCTAAGGGAGCTACTTTGCATTTCCAGGTAAGGATTTGCACTTGATAATTCCTCATTTGGGTCTGCTGTCCATGAATTATTTTTTTTGTGCTATAAACTTCTCACTTCAATGATCTATCATCTATGCTAAGCCTATGAACTCTCTAGCTCTATGCTATCAATTTTTGTAGCTTGCATGTGCATTTTTTTTCCTACATTTATCATTGGTTTTCCATGTTCCTTAGCTGCAATTTTTTTTTTAAATGGCAGATTTCTTTGCAAATTGTTATTATTTCAAGCAAACATGGCTCCAAAAGGAAAGGACAGTGCATGGGTTCATTGTGATGTAATTGAGGGAAAAATGATATGCAAATTATGCCATAAATCTATTGGAGGTGGGGGTATTCTTAGGTTGAAACAACACTTGGCTGGGGTAAGAGGCCAAGTAAAGCCATGTGATGCACCAAAAGAACTATTAGGTCCTATTAGGGCAGAATACATTGCCAAGCTTGAAAAATTTTATGAGGATAAGGCTAGGGAGAAGGCCATCCAAGATGAAATTGCAAGGAAGAGGGAATTAATGGAAGCCATGAATCTTATGAAAGAGAGTGGGTATGATGATTATGAGATTCAAGACTCCACTTCTATCCCTTCCACCAATGACCCCTTTCACTATGTTCATCCTTCTGTTGGAGTTGGCTAACCATCAAAAGGAGCAAAGAGACCAAACATCCAAAGTTATTTCTCATCTTCTGCCAACATTGCCTCTTCTAAATCTAATCCCACTTCCTCCCAGCCAAGTTCTCAACCCACTTTGGATCAGCATTGGAAAAAACAATGCAAAGAAACTTCTCACCAATACATTGCTAGATGGTGGTATGATTCAGATATCCCATTTAATGCTGCTCGCTCACCTTATTACCAAGCTATGTGGGACTCTGTTATAGCTGCAGGAAAGGGCTTCAAAGGCCCTAGTATGCATGACTTGAGGGGAGCTCTTTTGCAAAAAGAGATATCTTCCATTGATGAGTATTTGGCTGAGTTTAGAGAGTCATGGGTCAAAACAGGTTGTTCCATTATGTCAGATGGATGGACCGATGGAAAGAACCGCACTATCATTAATTTCCTTGTTTCTTGCCCTCAAGGAACCATGTTTTTGAAATCAGTTGATGCATCTGATAGGGTAAAGGATGCAAGCCTTCTATTTGAGCTTTTGGATAACATTATTCAGGAAGTTGGGGAGCAGCATGTTGTGCAGGTCATCACTGATAATGCCTCAAACTATGTTCTTGCTGGAAAGATGCTTGAGGCCAAATATAACACCATATTTTGGACTCCATGTGCTGCACATTGCATAGACCTCATGCTTGAGGATATAGGCAAGGTGGAGTGGGTAAAAAACACTGTAGAGCATGCCAAGTGCATTACAAAATACATTTACAACCACTCATGGGTATTGAGCCTAATGAGGAAACACACTGGAGGCAAAGAGCTTGTTAGGCCTGCAATTACGAGATTTGCAACTCACTTCCTCACGTTGCAATGTCTCAATGGTCAACATAGAAACTTGCAGAAAATGTTTTCCTCTGATGAATGGTCTGAATCTCGGTGGGCTCGTAGACCAGATGGAAAAGGCACCAAAAAGAAAGTGTTAGACACTTATTTTTGGAAAAGGTCTGTAGAGCTTGTGAAAATTACCGAGCCCCTTGTTAAGGTGCTAAGGTTGGTGGATGGGGAAAGATTGGCCATGGGCTACATTTATGAAGCTATGGATCAGGCAAAGGAGCAGATACGGGCAGCTTACAATGACAGGTTAGCTAAATATGGCCGTATATGGGAGATCATTGATAACAGATGGAACAATCAACTCCATCGTCCTATACATGCAGCCGGGTATTTTTTGAACCCAAGGTATCACTATAAAAATCGGCTAGGAGATCAGCATGATGGGGAGGTCAGAGCTAGATTGATTGATTGCTTGGAGCGCATGGTCCCTAACCATGTAGACCAGTTGGATATACATAGACAGCTTACTATTTTCAATCAAGCAAGTGGTACTTTTGGCAAAAACTTGGCAAAGATGGCAAGAGATGTGGACCAACCAGGTAAGCAATTCCAATTTCCATTTTGTTTTTCATTTCAAGTTAAAATTGTTTACGTTCTTTACAATTCAAATTATAAACTAAGTTACTAATTATTGTCTTTTTCTTTGCAGCACATTGGTGGGAGTCATTTGGTGGCCAGTGTCCTCAATTGCAAAGGTTTGCAATTAGAGTCCTCAGTCAAACTTGCAGTGCTTCAGGTTGTGAGCGCAATTGGTCTGTTTTTGAGCGCATACACACGAAGAAGAGAAACCGTTTGGAACAAAAACGGTTAAGTGATCTTGTTTTTGTGCAATACAACCTTCGACTGAGGAGGAACCAAATGATGAGCAAATCACCTGATCTAGATCCCATTGTGTTGGACGATATTGATCCAACATCAAAATGGGTGGAGGAGACTGAAGATCCTGTGTTTGAGGCTGATTTTGATATCGACATGGCTTTAGCGGAGGATGAGGCAGATTATGTGGCGGCATCAGAACCAGGATCAGTAGCGGCATCAAGGAAAGGCAAGGAACCAATGGAAGGCACTAGTCGTGCAGGTCGAAAAACTCGTGCTTCCATTAGGTCCACTTCTATTGTCATTGGTGGCATTGATACTGATGTTGCAGATGAGGCAGAGGCATCCTCAGACTCTGAACCAGATGATGTCTATGTAGCTCCTGATGATGATCCTGTGTCTAGTAGTGGTGATGGACTTGATGATTGATCATGTGTACATTGTAGACTTGTAGTAGGCCAATGGCCTCATAGCTTGCAGCATTGTTTTTGGACTTTATAGGCCATTTAGAGCCTCATTTCTTATGTATTTTGCTATTTTGTCGATGATATGTATTGCACTCGGTGCCATTTTGATATATTCACCTTTGCATGGTATATAAATGAGCAAACTTTGCATATTTTGTCTCTATTGGCTTGGAATCATGGTTTTACATCTTAAAAATAGTTTTGTTTCATTAAAAATTAATTATTTAATGTATTTTTTAAAAACCGGTTCGTTTAGACCAAACCAGTCCCGGTTAGACCGGTTCCGGTCGGTAAACCGGTTCATTAGGTGGACCGGTCCGGTCACCGGTTCCGGTTTTAAAAACACTGGGTGTAACGCGGTGAGGTGCAACATGATGACGAAATGCAGCACAACGATAGGTGAAGGAGTCACCTTGGAAAATTAGTTGAAGCATCATGTTTTCAACTGATCTCATGTATCATCTTCTTAGAGATGATCTATGCTCTTATCTAGATAAGTCAAAGTGTTGACTTCTGTTGTAAATGTACTATCTCTCTCTCTTCGCTGAACTATTGAAGAACATATCAAAAGAATTGATCAAGGGTTTCCCCACATTGGAGTTTGTCCCTGGCTAGCGCCAAATCTTGTGTCCTCTTGTCTTGGCTTGTTTTCTGCGATTTATGTTTATGTTCTATTTGCAGTTTACTTTAATGCTAAAGTGATTGCTAATCTGGAAAAGATATGGAGCTAACTGTGAAAATTGAAATGAATTGCTCTAAGCATAGAACATACCTAAAATTAACATGGAACCAGAGCTGAGGTGAAGACAATGCCCGAGCAAGAGTGAAAGAGCAATCATCGAAGACAGCTGGGAAAGGACAAAAGGATCAGTGGATTCCTCATCCCTCTTCAAATTCACCAGCAGAGAATATTATCAGAATGGCGCAGCGGAATATGGCCTACCTAAAGATCACTTCATTGGAAGACCAGATCTCAGGGTGGAAGGAAAGGTAGATAACTAGTTCGGCCATTATGCGAAGGAGTGTCCGAATGGCAAGGACACATCACTTGATGATGATAACAATCATTCCAGGGACATCTTCAATGATCAAAGGAATGACAGGTAATGCAGGTCATCAAGGAAATGGTTGACGCTTCAAAGAAAGAAAGGAACCCCAGGTATGAAGAATCGAATGTTGTTTCTGATAAGATAAAGAAGCGTTATCTTGTATTGGCACTCTCCTTCAGATTCTTTGGGAATCTGGTTTATAGATTGTCGTGCTTCAAGGCACTTCATCGGATAGATGGGTGCACTCTCTAATTTGGTAGAGATGGAAACAATCATGGGATTATACTTGGAGTCGATACCACCTATCCCGGAAAGGGTGTAGGGAATGTTAACTCTCAATTAAATAAGGGTAACTCGATTCATTTACAGAATCTCTTTTATGTACCTGATTGCAAGAAGAACCTGGTGTCCATCTCGGAAATGGAAGTCAAAGGTTTCAGGGTGGCATTCATCGATGGAAAGGTATGTGTTAAAAAATATAATTTTCAAAGATGCTTTTTCTCATGGGTTCAGGGTTGGCAATTTCTATCAACTTGCAGGATGGTCCAATGGGGATCATGTCAATTGACATATCGCATCTATAACACCGGAGGTCTACCTATGGGGCCCTACCTGATGTGAGTCAAATGGTGATAGGGATGTCTAAATTCAAGTAGAGCATGAAGGTACATGTCTGAGATGTACCGAAGGAAAATCTTATAAGGGGACCATTCCCCTCATGCAGTAGGTCCACAGGTTTGGAACAACCCAAGGAGTTTGAGATTCATGATCAGGAATCTCATGTACACAGGTGGAAGAATGCCCTTTATGGCTTGAAGCAAAACACCCCGGACATAGTATGAGAGGATTGATAGCTGTCTGATGAAGTTAAGATTCACTAGGAGTGAAACCGATCCAAACCATTACCCGAAGGTTGTGGACGATAGACCTCTCATAGCGGCACCTTATGACGACGACCTATTTCTGACAGGTGCAGACCCTCTCATTTGCAGAGGAAAGAGGGAGTTGGATTTCAAATGTGGAATGATAAAATGCAAGCCTGTGACTACCTCGAGGATCTTAACTTTCAGAAGTTATATGCCATATGGTAGTGAGGTCGGACCAGATTTGGGAAATGCCTCTAAGTTTCATAAACTCATTCGCGTTAATGTTCTTGGTGAACTTCCGTCCAGACATATGTTTTGCAGTTAGCATGGTGAGCTCATATTTCGTTGAGCCTAACTGGATTGGTGCCAAGAATCTTCTGAGATATCTCTGGGGCACAATCTCTCATGGATTGAGATAAACTGCCAGAAATATGAAACTGCATGATTATTCGAATGCTCACTGGGCAGGCAGTGTGGAGGATCACTAGAGCACTTCTCAGTGCTGGTTCTCTTCGGATTCTGCTTCAATATCATGGATGAGCAGGAAGCAGAAGTCAGTTGCTATAAGCACCACCGAGACCGAATACATAGCTACGAGTATGATCTTGTGTGAAGCTACATGGTTGTAGAAGCTCTTAAGTGCGCTGTTTGTACACATGATGAATACCATTGTGATTCTCTGTGACAACCAGAGGGGGGATTCGATTATTGAGGAATCTCGTATTCAATGATTGCTCCAGCAGATAGACATCAGATACTGCCTTATCTGCAATATGGTAAGTCGATGAGCGAGGAGGCTCCATCGCATTGAGACTGATGTACAGGTCGCAGACATTTTGTCAAAGCCCCAGGGAAAGGTCAAATCTGTGACTTTCTAGAACGACTTGGAATCGTTGAGAGACCTTCTTATAAGGGTCCTACATGTTGCATGCATTGAGCTCTGGGAGCTCTAGGGGCTTGCGGTACTTACTAGAGCAACATACGACCACAGGGCGATTCACCCTCCCTTGGTGGTGCGCTATGAACAGGATGATTAGTTCTCCTGTAGGCTGGGATGATTAGTTTTCCTGTGGCAACTGTGGAACAGGATGATTAGTTCTCCTATGGGCCAGGATGATTTGTTCTCTGTGGTGACTATGGAACAGGATGATTAGTTCTCCTGTGGGCCAAGATGATTTGTTCTCCGTGGCGACAGTGGAACAGGTTGATTAGTTCTCCTGTCGGCCAGGATGATTAGTTCTTCGTGGCATCCACTGACAAGATGATTCGCTCTCCTGTGAACAAGATGATTAGTTCTCCTGTAGAGGCATCCTACCCATGCAGTCTGGGACTCATGGGAAGTACCTCTCATCTGATCAATGAGCAGGGAAATGAGGATAGGGACCATAGTAGTACTATCGATGGACGCATCGCTGTATCTACCGTACTCCCTATGCTAGGATGACCTCCACTGATCTAGGATCAATGAAACTGATCTGGGATCAGTATGAGTGGTCTGAAACACTCTTGTGACATTGATCTGGGATCAATGAAACTGATCTAGGATCAGTATGAGTGGTTTGAGACACTCTCTTGTGACATTGATCTGGGATCAATGAAACTGATCTAGGATCAGTCTGAGTGGTTTGAGAGACTCTCTTGTGATATTGATCTAGGATCAATAAAACTGACTTCGGGTAAGTAAGAGTGATGTGACACACTCTCTTCAGATGAAATTGACTTCGGGTCAGTAGAGAATGGTATGAGACATTCTCGATCAATTCTTCTTCTTCATGGTTCAGCAGAGCAGAGCAGAGCTCAGCAAATCAAAGTAGAGCAGAGCAGTGCAGGGCACTGATGGCAGAGATAGTATAGTCGGACATATGGATCAACGGATGGAGTTCTCCCTAGTTGAGAGAGAGTGTTAAAATTGGCAACTAGGGCCAAACTCCATGTGGATCATCTTATTTATGGCAGCTGATATTTTTCTTGGATCCCTCTCATCGAGAAATGTAGGATTGATCTAAAGATCATCCGATTCTGATAATTATTCATGGAGTTATGAATTTATTTGCGTTATAAGACAATTTGTCAAGGTCGGCCAACAACCAAATAAACCCCACATGTGCTCAATGTTCTAGTATAAATAGAGGTGGCCTTCAAGTCATGTCAACACACTTGGGATCTCTTCCTCTCTCTACTTGTCTTTGGGTTTTAGTAGGAGGAGAGATCCTAAGGAATCATGTTACCCTGATCTAGAGGGCAGAAAGCCGAAACTGCCGGAAAAAACGGAACTACCAGAAAGTCGGAATTGTCGGAAAAGCTGGATCTGCCGGAAAAGTTGGAACTGCGGGAAAAGCTGGAACTGCCGGAAAAGCCAGAACTACCGGAAAAACCAGTGGCGGAAAAGTCGGAACTGCCAGAAAAGCTGGAAAAGCCGAAACTGTCGAAAAAGCCAGAACTGCCGGAAAAGCTGGAAAACCCAGAACTGCTGGAAAAGCCGAAAATGCCGGAAAAGCCAGAAATGCCAGAACTGCGGGAAAAGTCGGAACTGCCGGGACTGTTGGGACTGCCGAAACTGCCGGGAACAACCGGAACTGCCGGGAACAGCTGAAACTACCAGAACTGTCGGGAACTGCCGAAATAGTCGGAGCATCTGTCTCCGAAGGAGAGCAGCATGCTTGGGACAGTTGTATGGTACTTAGCAGCCAATACACCAAGCATGCAATGTTACAACTAGCATGCAAGGGACAACTAGCATGCAACAACAAGGGACAACAAGCAAGCAAGGTGCAGCCAACACATAGGTCAAGATGGCAACATGATGCAGCAAGGGCACATAATGCAGTACAGTGATGGGTACAGTCATGATTAATGAAGCATGATGAGATGCAGCATAGTGATGATGGGTGCAGCATGGTGCAGCGTGGTGAGGTGCAGCATGATGACGAAATGCAGCACAACGACAGGTAAAGGAGTCACCTTGGAGAATTAGTTGAAGCAGCATGTCTTCAACTGATCTCATGTATCATCTTCTTAGAGATGATCTATGCTCTTATCTAGATAAGTCAAGGTGTTGACTTCTGTTGTAAACATACTATCTCTCTCTCTCTCTCTCTCTCTCTCTCTCTCTACTGAACTATTGAAGAACATATAAGAAGAATTGATCAAGGGTTTCCCCACATTGGGGTTTGTCCCTGGCTAGCGACACATCTTGTGTCCTCTTGTCTTGGCTTGTCTTCTGCGATTTATGTTTATGTTCTATTTGCAGTTTACTTTAATGCTGAAGTGATTGCTAATCTGGAAAAGATATGGAGCTAACTGTGAAAATTGAAACACTGTTTGCAGGTCTGATCAAGCAAAAAATCACCCCATCTATGCAATAGATCAGGATTTTGGTTGCTTTCAGTTATCATTGCAAAATTCATCAAACACTCAACTTGCCATCGAAAATACAATTTCCAAACCTAAAATTGTAAAATCAGATATCTGGAAACTTTATTTTGATGGCTCTTGCTCAAAGGAAGGAGCAGGAGTAGGGATTGTTTTAATCTCACCAAATAAAGAAAATATTACTCAGTCATGTAAACTTGAATTTGAAGTCACCAATAATGTGGCTAAGTATGAAGCTTTTCTTCTTGGTCTTGAACTAGCTAAGAGTCTAAAGGTTCAAAACTTGAGTGTCTTTTCTGATTCTGAACTAATAGTCAAGCAAGTTAGAAACCTATGTCAAACAAAGCACCCAAGACTTAGATCTTATAGAAATGAAGTTTGGGATACAATTGAAAATTTCTTTCAAGGATTTAACATAACTGCTATACCCAGGGATGAGAATATGCATGTTGATTCACTTGTTGTTTCAGCAAGCTCTTTCAAAATCCCTGAGCCAATATTGTTGGAATATCAGATTCAAGTCAAGTACAAACCATCAATTCTCGATAACCTTAAACACTGGTAAAATTTTGAGGATGATGAGCAGTTAAAATCTTTTCTTCAAGTCATTGATGAATTTTCAAATATGCAAATTGAAGAAGATCAAAAAGATGTCCAAGAATCAAATCAACAGAGCCCAGACACTTCATTTAGTCCTAAAATTCTTGATCATGATATCATTCAGTTATCTAATAATTTTATTCCCAAAGGATTAGTTCCATTGGAAAAACTATTTGATAATAATGATGTCTCCAAAAACCCCTTATCTAATTCACCTGAAGAAGAAATTGAAGAGTGCAATATTGGGACTTTAGATGAAGTTAGAAATGTTAAAATATCATCATCTTTGCCTTTGGATGTTAAAAAGAAATACTTGAATCTTCTTAAAAATTACAAAGATGTTTTTGTCCGGTCTTATAATGAATTAAAAACTTATGATACATCTTTGATTGAGCACAAAATTCCATTAAAACCAGAGGCAAAACCCTTCCAACAAAAATTAAGAAGAATTATTCCAATACTTCTTCCAACCATTGAGAAAGAACTTAAAAAGTTGCTTGATGCTCATATCATAGTACCTTTGAGGTATTCTGACTGGGTGGTGTTGACCCTACCGCCTACACCTACCTACAAGTTAGTGAGAAAATCCTTCAACCCCACAAGGTGTGGTTGGTGACAGGGAACTTAGAGAAGGGGCTGTCACACTAATCCCGACTCTCTCTATTTGAGCCATCTCCTAGGTTAGCTAAGGGGGTGCTCCCTAATGAAAGGTTAAGTTAAAAGATGTGAGCTTCTAGGAGAGTGTTATAGTGAAAATGAATTACTTTTAAGGATTTATGGGCAAATATGGAGTGATGTTAAAATTGGCAACTAGGGAAAAACTTCATGTGGGTCATCTTATTCATCGCTGATAATTTTTCATTAGATTCCTCTCGTCGAGAGGTGTAAGATTGATATAAAGATCATCCGATTCCGATAACTATTCATGGAGATATGAATTTATTTTGATTATGGAATTATTATCAAGCCAACCTACAACTCATGTAGGCTCAGAAGCCCAACAGTCGCATCTATTCAAACACCAACATTGTGTATAAATACAGGAATTTTCCTTATTTGGACTCACTCATCTCATCACATCTCTCTCTCTACTGCGCAGAAAAGAGTCTCTTCTCTATTGCACAGAAAAGGGTCTCTCCCTCACACATGTGAAGCCGAACGCTGTTGAAACTGAAGCTACAACTGCAAAGTAAAGATTGACCTACGTGGACTAGAAGATCTCCTCATCTGAACTGCGTTGTAGCTTCATCTGAATCTCCTCTGAAAGCCGCAACTTTTGGTGGTGCAATCAAGTCGATTCGACGGATGGTTTGCAAGATATCGACTGCCCTAGTTTGAAGCCGAAAGCCGTTGAAACTGAAGCTGCAACTGCAGAAGTAAAGATTGACCTGCGTGGACTAGAAAATCTCCTCATCTGAACTACGATGTAGGTTCATCTGAACCTCCTTTGGAAGCCGCAACTTTTGGTGGTGGAATCAAGCCGATCCGACGATCGATTTGTGAGATATCATCTGCCCTAGTTTGATGATGAAGTCACTAATGCTGATGCTGCTAATCTAGGGTTTGCTATTGTTGATATGAATCAGATTTATTGTACTATTTCTCTCTGTTGAATTATCAAAGATAAAAGAAGATTTGATCAAAGGGTTTCCCCACACACTGTGGGGTTTGTCCCTGGCTAGCTGCCACATCTTGTGTCTCTTGTCTTGGCTTGTTTTCTATCGATCGTTTTGTGTTCTATCTACACTTTACTTATGTACATGTGATTGCTAATCTGTGGAATATAATAAGAAAAAGAAGTAAATTGTTATAAGCATAGAACATACCATAACTTAACATGGTATCAAAGTTGAGGTGAAGACAAAGCCCGAGCAAGAGCAAGAGCAATCACCGAAGAGAAGATTGGCAAGGCTATCCTAAAAGAACGATGGGGTCCTCAACACTCTTTCCTGCCAAAGACAAGCTCCGTGAGAAAGCTGACTATCACGGATGGAAGATGTTTATTGATCTAACCCTTGAGGATCAAGGAGTGCCGGACCATGTAAGAGGCAATATTGTTGAGCGTCCATCAAATGCATCCACCTCTGCTTGGAACAAATGGAAGAACAAAGAAATTAAAGCAAAGAATATCATCCAAGACTCTATCGACAAGCGCTTGGTGGCCTACATCTCTAAACTAGACACCTCCAAGGAAATCTACAATAGACTAGTGAGTTTATTTAAAGTTAATGATGCAAATCAAGTTTTATTTCTTAGAAATAAGTTGAGGGAAATCAAGAAGGGTAAAGATGAGAGTATGCAACCATACTTCTTAAGAATCACCGAGATCAGGAATGATCTCCTATCTATTGGGGAGACTATTACTGATAGGGAAATGGCACTCACGACTCTTGGAGGATTACCATCCGAATGGTACGTGTTCAGGACTACTCTTCTGAACAATAATATAATTCCTGGTTTCGAGGAATTATTGGCTCGATGCTTTCAAGAAGAAACAAGGGTAGAAGAGCAAGAAATTCCCATGCCTAAAGGTCCTCCTGCTACCTTTTTCTTCTAATGCTAAGAAAAGAAATAATTCCGGGACTAAATCAAAAAGAAAGGTTGGATCTAAGGGTGGAAGAAAAGGACGATGTTACATCTGCGATAAAGCAGGTCACTATGCAAGGGAGTGCCCTGATAGAAAGGACTCACACCGGTACGATGATCAAAATCCCTCTGATGGCAATCAAACGAATGGAAAATTCAATAGCAAATGTAAGAGGAGAGCTGGGAATCAAGGAAGAGGACAACCATTCAAGAAGGCTAGAAATTCCAAGATGTATTAAATGCACCTGACCTCCGAAAGAACCTGGTGTCCATCTCGGCAATGGAAGACAAAGGCTACAAGGTAACCTTTAGCGATGGCAAGGTACGTGTATCAAAAAATAATGTTAAAGATGCCTTTACTATTGGGTTTCATGTTGATTCATTATATCAGGTCGATGGAAGTCTGCTAGGTGTCATGTTTTATGACACATCTCTTCAGTCTGAACTTTGGCATCGGAGGTTTCCCCCCTTCATGTAAGACAGATGGTAATAGGGATGCCCGAATTCCGAGTAGAGAAAGAAAGTGTATGTCCGGGATGTGCCGAAGGAAAGCTAAAAAGTGACCATTCCCCTCAAGTCAAAGAAAGACCTCTGATATATTACAGTTGGTTCACTCAGGCATATCTGAGGCTGGAATTCAGAGGGAGACTACTACACCACATACTCCTGAGCAGAATGGTGTGGCGGAAAGGAAGAACCGTTCGATTGTGGAAGTTGTTCAAAGACTTTCGAAGTTTCTATGGGCTGAAACTACAAACACCACCGTATATGTACAAAATCGATGCCCTCATCAAGCATTGGGTTCCAAGACCCCTGAAGAAATGTCACCGCAAGGTGAACAATCTTCCGACTTTGAGTAGCTCTCAAGAAGCCGACACCAAGGAACCGAAAGAAAAGGATAACGAATCAATGCCTGATGTAGAAGAACCCATGGATTCGATTGATCCTCCTCCACATGAGCCTTCCTCTTCTAGGAAGAGGCCTTCACGGCTTAGGGGGCTACTTGATGATGCTGAAGGACATGCTGCACCCCGAGGAACCTTTCGTGAAAGTAAGAAACCTAACAAGGAGCAGAGATACCTGACCATCATGAGCACGATCATACAAAATGAGCCTCCATCATTCTCAAATGCCGTCAAGCATCAAGTATGGAAGGATGCTATGACCAAAGAATATGAGTCTATTATGGAGAATGATGTTTGGGAAGTAGTTCCCAGACCCCAGGACAAGACAATTGTTACTTCAAAAGGGATTTACAAGATAAAGTTGCAGTAGATGGAAGTACGGAATAGTATAAGGCTCGTTTTGTTGCTCGTGGTTTCTCCCAAAAGGAAGGTATAGACTATGATGTGATATTTGCACCTATTGCCAGATATACGACCATCCGCTAGATCATGGCCCTTGTGGCTTCACCAGGATGGAACCTACATCAGATGGATGTAAAGACTGCGTTCTTGCATGGTTCGATCAAAGAAGAGGTCTACGTGGAGCAACCCGAAGGATTTGAGATTTATGATTGAAAATCTCATGTATGCAGGTTGAAGAAGGCTCACTATGAGCTGAAGCAAGCACCCCGAGCATGGTATGAGAGGATCGATAACTACTTGATGAAGCTGAGATTCACTAGGAGTGAAGCCGATCCTAACCCTTACCTTAAGGTTGAAGATGAAAAGCCTCTCATACTGGTGTTGTATGTGGATGACCTCTTTCTAACAGGTGCATACCCTCTCATTCACAAATGTAAAAGGGAGTTGGTTTCTGAATTTGAAATGAAGAACCAAGGACTTGAAGTGTGGCAGAAGCCAAGGGAAATTTTCATATCTCAAGGAAAATATGTGATGAAGATTCAAAAAAGATTTGGTATGATGGATTGCAAGCCTATGACTACCTCGAAGATCTTAACTTTTAGAAGTTATATGGTAGTGATGTCGGACCAGATTTGGGAAAGTGCCTCTGAGTTTCAAAAACTCATTCGCATTGATGTTCTTGGTGAACTTCCATCTAAACATATGTTTTGCAGTTAGCATTGTGAGCTCATATTTGGTTGAGCCTCACTAGATTGGTGCCAAGAATCTTTTGAGATGTCTTCAGGACACAATCTCTCATGGATTGAGATACACTATCGGAAATATGACACTGCATGATTATTCGAAAGCTGATTAGGCAGGTAGTGTGGAGGATCACTGGAGCACTTTTAGTGCTGTTTCTCTTTGGATTCTGCTTCGATATAATGGATGAGCAGGAAGCAAAAGTCGGTTGCCATAAGCACCGCTGAGACCAGATACATATCTACGAGTATGATCTCGTATGAAGCTGCCTGGTTGGGGAAGCTCTTCAGTGAGTTGTTTGAACACATACCACTGTGATTCTCTGTAACAACCAAAGGTGGGATTCGATTATTGAAGAATCTCGTATTCGTCAATTGCTCCAACAGATCGACATCATCTAGGATATGGTAAGTCGATGAGCAAGGAGGCTCCATCGCATTAAGATGATGTACAGGTCGATACACCTTGTCAAAGCCCCGAGGAAAGATCTAATCTGTGATTTTCCCAAACGACTTGGAGTCGTCAAGAAACCCTTGTACAAGGGTCCTGCATGTTGCATACATTGAGCTCTGGGAGCTCTGAGGGCTTGCGGTTCTTACTGGAGCAACATACGACCACAAGGGTGACTCACCCTTCCCTGGTGGTGCGCACTAGAACAAGATGATTCGCTCTCTTGTGGGACAAGATGATTCGCTCTCTTGTGGAACAGGATGATTCACTCTCCTGTGTAGTAGGATTGATGTGTTCTCCTATGAGGCCTGGATTGATGTGTTCTCCATGGCAATTGTAGCAGGATTGATGTGTTCTCCTGTGAGGCCTCGATTGATGTGTTCTCCATGGCAGCCTGGATTGATGTGTTCTCCATGGCGATTGTAGCAGGATTGATGTGTTCTCCTGTGAGGGCAGGATTGATTAGTTCATCTGTCGAGGCATCCTACCCATGCAGTCTGCGACTCATGGGAAGTACCTCTCATCTGATCAATGAGCATGGAAATGAAGTTAGGGACCATAGTAGTACCGATGGACGCATCGTTGTATCTACCGTACTCCCTACGCTAGGATGACCTCCATTGATCTGGGATCAATGATACTGGTCTGGGACTAGTGGTAGGAGTTGTACCATACTATGACACTGACTTCGGGTCGGTCGAGACTGGTCTGGGGCCAGTGGTACATACTCTGAGACTGACTTCGTGTCAGTGCAGTACTGGTCTGGGACGAGTGAGAGTGGTACATACTATGACGTTGACTTCGGGTCAGTTGAGACTGGTCTGGGACCAGTGGTACACTCTCTGAGATTGCGATACTGGTCTGGGACCAGTGTTAGGAGTGGTACTTACTATGAAGTTGACTTCGGGTCAGTTGAGACTGGTCTGGGACAAGTGGTACGCACTCTGAGACTGACCTTGAGTCAGTGGAGGATGATACTAGTCTAGGACCAATGGAGTTGTACTCACTATGACGCTGACTTCGGGTTGGTTGAGACTGGTCTAGGACCAGTGGTACATACTCTGAGATTGACTTTGAGTCAGTATGATACATACTCGATCATTTCTTCTTCTTCATAATTCGGACAAAAACAGAGCAGAACAAAACAATGCAAGAGCAGAGCAAAACAAAGTAGAACAATACATATCAATACAGGGTAGAACAAGACAAAGTAGAACAGGAAAATAGAGCAGAGCAGGGCAAGGGTCAGGCTGTACAGAGCAGTGCATTTGATGGATGAATAGTAACGACCGATAGACAGATTGCAGATGAAGTTCTCCCTAGTTGAGAGGGAGTGTTAAAATTGGCAACTAGGGAAAAACTTCATGCGGGTCATCTTATTCATGGCTGATAATATTTTTATTAGATTCCTCTCGTCGAGAGATGTAGGATTGATATAAAGATCATCCAATTTCGATAAGTACTCATGGAGATATGAATATATTTTGATTATGGAATTATTATCAAACCGACCTACAACTCATGTAGGCTCAGAAGCCCAACAATTGCATTTATTCAAACACCAACATTGTGTATAAATACAGGACTTTTCCTCATTTGGACTCACTCATCTCATCACATCTCTCTCTCTCTCTACTGCGCAGAAAAGAGTCTCTTCTCTACTGCGCAAAAAAGGGTCTCTCCCTCACACATGTGAAGCCGGAAGCTGTTGAAACTGAAGCTGCAACTACAAAGTAAAGATTGACCTGCGTGGACTAGAAGATCTCCTCATCTGAACTGCGTTGTAGGTTCATATGAACCTCCTCTGAAAGCTGCAACTTTTGGTGGTGGAATCAAGTCAAGCCGACGAATGGTTTGCAAGATATCGACTGCCCTAGTTTGAAGACAAAAGCTATTGACACTGAAGCTGCAACTACAGAAGTAAAGATTGACCTGCGTGGACTAGAAGATCTCCTCATTTGAACTACATTGTAGGTTCATCTGAACCTCCTCTGGAAGCCGCAACTTTTGGTGGTGGAATCAAGCCGATCCGACGGTCGGTTTGTGAGATATCATCTGCCCTAGTTTGATGATGAAGCTACTAATGCTGATGCTGCTAATCTAGGGTTTTCTACTGCTGCTATGAATCAGATTTATTGTGTTATTTCTCTCTGCTGAATTATTGAAGATAAAAGAAGATTTGATCAAAGGGTTTCCCCACACATTGTGGGGTTTGTCCCTGGCTAGCCACCACATCTTGTGTCTCTTGTCTTGGATTGTTTTCTGTCGATCGTTTAATGTTCTATCTGCACTTTACTTTATGTACATGTGATTGCTAATCTGTGGAATATAATAAGAAAAAGAAGTAAATTGTTATAAGCATAGAACATACCATAACTTAACAAGTGAGCAACTTGAAATAACAATGCCAATCGCTAATATGATTAAAAACCATAAAACCAATGCCTTATAAGGAATTTGCTCAGCAATTTAAAGATATATTTGCTCAAAGTAAAATGCAATGCTCTCAAAAGAGAAAACAAAGTAACCCTGAAATGTAAATAAGAATTGTTAACACAAGATATGTAAGATACAAAATTCTTTTGAGATAATCAACTTTATAAATCAAAACATGTGAAACATATCTTGCCAAAACCCAAAAATTAGTAATTAACTTGGAAATGTAAAAGAAAGGAAGTGCTAAACCAAGACATCAATATGCAATTATACTTGAAACATGAAAAGAAAACACTTGTTTGAAATGATTACAATAATTGTTTTTGGAATAGACTTTGCATATGAAAACTCAAACCATCAAAAGACAAGTAAAGTAAATGTAATGGAAAGTGCTCTTGGTTAATTTTATTAATTAGCTCTACAACAAGATTACAATTTAACTCTTCAATCCTCAGACCTCACCCTCGCCCAACGATATGGATCTCACAGTGAGGAGTCAATAGAAGAGTAGAGGATCCCTAAGATGTCTACTTCAACCAACCTATGTTAGAGGTAAAATTTTAATGAGGCTTGGAGCCTTCCTATACTAAAATGCCTAGATGAAATTCAAATTTTGTTAACTCCCCAAATTAAAATAATGATACATGCAAATGCTTCAAAGAGATTGATTTGCAATGCTTGAAAATGAAATAGTGTTCAACATAAGTTGCAATTATAACTTCAATTATAGGAATAAAATTAGCTTTCAAGTGTTGCATGTGTTTCATCAATGAATTAAAATGATACAAGTAATTTCTTGAAAGTAAATTTTTTTTGAAATAACCAATGACAATAAATTGCTCCAATATTCAAGATAACAATGTAGCATAAAATTGAAGCATGTATTCAAGTGCTCATGAAACAACTTACCAAGGTAAATGGAAACGAATCAAAGTTTGTTAAGAATATAAAATGCTTGCATGTAAAGGATGAATTGCTCAAAGTAAAGTGTAAGCTTGTAGCTTCAAGCAACAATGACATAGAGAATGCAAAGCTCAAATGAAATTGTAACAAACTTTAACTTAATGAAATGTGATAGTGAGGTTGTGTTAATTCCCAATTAAAGCATGCAAGTGAATGAGGTATGAAAGCCTAAACCATACAAATATCTATCCACCCAAGAGAGGCCTCCTTCTAAATGGCGAGATAGGATACCATGGGAGAAATCCCAAGCTCTCACAAGCAAGTTAGATCTTTTATTAATATTAAAATGAGAAGAGGACCCTTCAAAGTTCTCAACTATACTTCAAGGAGAGTCCTCACAAAAATTGCTTGAAACTTGGACACTAGACCTCTTTTCTTGAGAAAATAGTGACAAGATCTCACAAAACTTATGCAAGGGAAACAAGGTGTGAGTTTCCTCCAAATGCACACGGCTTAGAGAGGAAAATGGGCAGCGCTCTGGTGAACTCGACTTGGCCAAAATAAGCCTCAAAAGGGCTCACGAAATCCTTGGAAATCGAACCCCCAACACTTGCCAAAGGTCCCACAAACACTTGTTAGATGTTGTGGGAAGTTGCTCTTCAAAATCTGCCACACAAGAGTTAGCAAACAATCCAAACAATGGCTGCAAAATAAGTTAAGTATTAATGGAAAAATCAGCAAGATAAAATGTATATGTATAATTATAATTTACAAAAGGCTAAACTAAAGAGTGAGAGTAAACTCTCGTCTTTGCTTAGCCATCTTCAAGCTTTTAGATAGCAAATGAAAGAAATGAAGTACAATGTTTTTTTTAAAAGAGATTTAAATTTAGAAGTTTTCGGCTTGTGTAAAAACTATGTGCCGAAATCCCTGCAAAACCACTTTGTAAGATAAGACTATGAAGCTTCAAAGAACAAATGAGAGCTCCTTTAAGAATGTATCAAGAGTGGGAGGGTCTCTCCAAAGACTTCCCCTCATGCTTGATTTTGTATTCCCAAAAAGATGTTCCCTCTTCAAAACTTCAATCAAGAATTAATTCCAATAGATTTAGCAATAAACAATGATAAGAAACTCTAGAGATTTATTTAAAACCAACTAGAGCATTCTATACCTAGAACATACTTCTAAATCAAATGTCAATGCAAGATAGCTCTACATTAACAAATCTACAAGAGCATATGGAAACAAATTAAATCAAAGCATGAGTAAAAGGAATTATACCAAAGCTCAACAATTCATCACATTCGAAAAAGAGGAACACCTCATGAATGAAACCCCAAAGTCTTTATTGATATTTCTAGAAGTGTACAAGGCAGCAACGCTTCCGCAAGCACAATAGCTAGTTACAATATTATACAATGTGAAAGCTCGTGGCTCTATTATATAGAGAGTTGGGAGCAAATCCCAATGAAGAATGACAATGACAAATGGCATTGGAGCCAATCCCAATGTAAAAGTGATTAAACAAGTGGCATGAGGTGACAATCCCAAAGAAAAATTCGAGTTTGTTGAATGGAGCTCCAATGGCAAGTGTAAAAATCGAATTCTGGCAAGTGGACATCATTTTCTTCTTCCCTTCTCTACCAAATTCAAATTTTATGGTGGAATGACAAGTGTATATGGGTGGTAACCCATGTGGGGACAATTTCTCACAAAAATCTCCACCAAATATTCTCCCAAATCCTCCCAAATGTGCATTAGCTTCACAAATTCGAATTTCCAAACAGCTTTTTCATTTAATGCCAGAAATTCGATTTTATTTGAGCACATGTCCTTTCGTTGATTTTAGGAGTCCACATCACCTTAGGACTTCACTTTAACTCCCCCATAATTTTCCACCTCATTTCCACAACATTTAACATGTGTGAATATTTATTTTTCTCCATTTATTTAATTTCTGGATTAATTAATTGCTAGATTTCCCACTTAATAATTTTAAGGATAATAATAGTAATTATAAAATAATAAATAACAATAATAAGATTCACAATAATAATAACATTAATAATAATATTAATAAAGATAATTATGATAATAATATTAACATTTATAATATGAGTGGTATTAGCAATGGTAATAATAAGGACTATATTAACATTGCCATTAATAATGATATTAATAATAAAACTAATTTCTTTATTGATAAGGAAAATATTAACACTACTAACAATGCCAATATTGATAATAATGATATTAACATTGGAAATAATAATGGGATAGTAAATAAATATTGTTCTAGGATATTAATGAATAATGATAATAGGTTAACTGGGCTTAACTTGCTTAGAGACATCAACTCTAAATCGAGGAAGAGTCATTCAAATGGTGTTAAACCTCACCCTTCCTCTCAGAATAATAATAATAAAGTGGTGAATTTATCTAGCTTTTCTTTTCCTCCTTCTGTTTTTAGTGTTTTAAGCAAAGGTCTAAACTTTGCCTTGGCCCCTAAGAAGATCCCTGTCGATGATATTATCTGTGACGTGGAATTTGGGATTCGGGGTTTACCTAATAGTATTAAGAATACTATTAGGCGGGATTGTGTTGTTATCCTAAGGAAGGCTAAGCCTCCTAAGAGTAACCTTAGCAGGGATGAATTTGAAGCCCTTAAATCGTTAAATCAGAACAAAGATATTGTTGTTCTGAAAGCTGACAAGGGTGGGGCTGTGGTCATTCTTAATAAGGTAGACTACTGCAATAAAATGCTAGATCATCTTCATAATAGCGGTAGTTATAAGAAGCTTCCCAAAAACCCGTTAAAGAGGATCTCCAGGATTGTGGCCCATGCCATTAAAGCCAGTGACTCTGTGAGTCCACTGCACCATAAACTCATTGAGAGCAATCCTATCACGCCTAGAATCTATGGGCTCCCTAAAATCCATAAGGAAGGAGCTCCCCTTAGGCCTATCGTCAACACCATTGGAGGTCCTACCTATCTTCTTGCTAAGTTTCTTGCCTTGAAGCTTAAGCCCTTAGTTGGTCATACTCCGTCCTTCGTTAAAGACTCGGCTTCCTTTATTGAGGAGCTCAAGGACATCAAGCTTGACTCTTGTGACATTCTGGTCAGTTTTGATGTTGTTTCCCTCTATACTTGCATCCCTATTAATGAGGCCTTGGACGTGATCTACCGTCTAACTGATCCTGATACCGCTCGGTTAGTTGAGATCTGCCTCACCTCTACCTTTTTCAGTTTTGAAGGGGAGTTCTTTGAGCAAACTTGTGGGGTTGCCATGGGCTCACCCCTATCCCCTATTGTTGCTAATCTTTTTATGGAGGATTTTGAATATAAGGCTCTGAACTCAGCCTGTCTCCTTCCCAAGCTCTGGAAAAGGTATGTAGACGACACGAATGTCATCTGACCTCATGGTGTGAGGAGTTAGATCTCTTCTTCGATCATCTCAATAGTCAATCCTCGGCTATTAAGTTCACTAAGGAACAAGAAGTCGATGGTTGCCTCCCTTTCCTTGATATTCTTATCTCTAAGAATGAGGATGGTTCCCTCTCCCACCAAGTATTTCGCAAGAAAACTCATACGGAGCAGTATCTTCATGCTAGTTCCCATCATTTCCCGGCCCAGAAGTTGGGGGTTCTCAACACCCTTGCAACTCGTGCCTTAAGGATCTCTGACAAAAATAGCTTCGATGAGGAAAAATCCCATCTCCTTAATGTCTTTGTCGAGAATGGTTATAGCAGACACTTGGGACAAAAGGCTTTCCTCAAAGCAGCTAAGAATTCGTTTACCAGGAAGGAGCCTAAAGAGCGAATTCCTGGAGTCCATCTTCCGTATGTTCAGGGGACCACGGATAAGATTGCGAGGGTTCTTAAGAGGCATAATATCCCCGCAACGTTTAGACCTCTTAACACCATTCGTAAATCCCTAAGATCTGTAAAGGATCCCATCGACCCCAAAGACATGAAAGGGGTTTATATTATTCCTTGTTCTTGTGGGACCCCCTATATTGGTGAGACTGGTCGCTCCATTAATCAAAGGATTAGTGAGCACGTGGCTGACCTAAAGCATATGAGAACTAAATCTTCCGCGTTAGCAGAACATGTAGCGAAAACCAATCATCATGTCTGCATCGAGGAGGCTAGTGTGATTGCTAGAGTGTCTCAATTCCATCACCGGAAATTTAGTAAAGCCCTTGAGATTGAAAAAAGGCCGATCAATCTGAATAGAGAGGATGGCTGGAAGATTAGTAGTTGTTGGGTCCCAGCCCTCTCCTCCTAGTCGTTTGCCTTCTTTCTCTCCCTTAATATTTGTTTTTTATTAAGTTTGTGATTTCTATCAATTTATTTTTTATTATTATTACTATTTATTTATTATATATATATATATATATATATATATATATATATATATAGATATATTTTAACTTTATCTATTTATTTATTTATCTATGTTATTATTATTATTTATCTTTATTATTTTATCTATTATTAATATTTATTTTAAACTTTGTGTTTCAATTTTGATTTAATTATAATTTATTCACTAAAATTAATTTCATATTAGTTAATTTATTTAAACTATTAATGGTTCTTAATATATTTAGTTTTATTTATAATTATGTATTTTACTTATTGATTTTTGTGTAGTCTCTTTGCGTATTAATTTTATTTTAATTTTTAAAAACTAATTTTTAAAATTAATCTAATTTTTAATTTAAAACTAATATACTTTTGGTTCCTTAAATTAATTGTTATTATTGTAATAATTTTATTTTATTATTATTATTAAACTCTTTTTCTTTTTCTTTTTTTTTGACAATCATTTATTACTCCATGTTTGACGTTTATAAGAAATAAATAAATAAAATAAAATAAAAAAGTAATTCATTTTATATAATTTTTAATTTAATTCATTTTAATTTTTTCAACATATTTGAAATTATTTATTTTTTGATTTACTTATTAGTAATTTTAATTTTAAAAAGAAAATATTATTGACTAACTATTAAAAAAATTTAAAAGTAATTCATTGTATATAATTTTTAATTTAATTCATTTTAATTTTTTCAACATATTTGAAATTATTAATCTTTGATTTTCTTATTATTAATTTTATTTTTAAAAGAAAATATTAATAATAATAATAATATTATTATTATTATTATTAATTTCCCTTTATCTCGGTCAAACTAGCCGTTATCATGTCATTTCTAGCTGTTTTTTTAGTCGTTAAGTCATGGATTCTCTGCCCTGTCTATTTAATGTGCTAAATGTGATCTGCTCATTCAACTTGTCCTGATGATGGACCACACTGGATGGTTCGAAACGCATCGACATAAGTTTTTCTATGTGATTTTCACCGAAGATTCTTCAAAAAAAAATTGATATGGATCACAGAAGTCTCAGTTCAATAACCTTCTCAAAATTTAGAAGAGAATCCACAAGAACCTTCTTCTTTAGATCAAACCATTCTCATTCATATAGATCAGAAATATCTACTCTTTGATTGGCATTTTGATATTGTGCAATTTCTTAGAGATTTTCAATGTCCAGCTGAACTTGACTTAAAGCGGTGTGAAGCCATGAAGCTCAAAGAAGTTAAATATTGTATTATCAATGGTAATCTATACTAGAAGGATCCTCTCAATATCCTTCTACTCTATTAGACTGAAAATGAAACAGACGGAATTATAGGTCAGTTTCATGCGGGGTTTTGTAGTGGACACTATGCCTGGAGAGCAACAACTTACAAAATTTTAAAAGGAGGTTTGTACTGGCCCATATTGTTTAAAGAAGTTGGAGCAAGAGTTAGAAGTTGTACCAAATGTCAAATATTTGAAGGAAACAGAAGTTGTCAGCACTCCCTCTTGTTCCAGTATTGTTTCAGGCACCTTTTCTACAATGGGGGTTGGACTTCATAGGAGAAATTCATCCACATTCAAGTAACTAACATAGATGGATTCTAACTGCTACAGACTATTTTACCAAATGGGTAGAGGCTATACCTGTTAAAAATGCAATTGATATTGTCGTAATTAAATTCCTTGAGGAAAATATTTTATCGAGATTTGGATGTCCTCAACAGATTGTTACAGACAATGCAACAGCTTTAAACAGGTTAAAATGATTGAGTTCTATCAAAAGTATTCAATTCTGTTACATCATTCTACACCATACTATCCACAGGGTAATGGACTAGCAGATTCCTCCAACAAAAGCTTAGTTAAGGTCATTAAGAAGACTCTTGAAGACCATAAAAAGAGTTGGGATAGTCATTTGATCTATGCAATTTGGGCAAACAAAGTTTCTCCCAAGAGGTCCACAGGCAATTCTACTTTCCAATTAGTCTAGGTAAGGAAGCGGTTTTTCTCACTCATTTAGCTTTACCAGTGATGAGATTCCTTTAGGAATCTTATGAAGAAATAGATGATTTTTCAAGAAGGATTAGTCAAATGATTTAGTTAAATGAGAATAGGGATGAGATTGAGTATAAGCTAAGGAAATATCAAAACAAGATGAAGAAGTTGTTTGACAAAAAGGCCAGAGAAAGAAATTTCAAGAAAGGAAACCCGGTGCTTAGATGGGATACAAGAAGGGAAGATAAAGGCAAGCATGCAAAATTTGACAACCTCTGGTTTGGTCCATTTAGCATCGCAGAAGTCAAAGGAAATAATACATTCATCCCGTAGAATTTGGAAGGACAGTGTTCCTCATTGCCAGTCAACGAGAAATACTTGAAACATTATATCCAATATTAGATTTTCATCCATTCATTCATCATTTGTGAATATCCTAAGAGTCCATTTTATTTTGAAAAATTGCAAGTGTGTAATTATTTCAGCAAAGACTCCATAGCCCGAGGAGAAGGCACTTGGATCTACTTGTTCTCTGCATCCCACAGGAGGAAGCAGTCCCTAGTTGGAGCCAATGTTGTAACATTATTTGGTTTTGATAAGTTAGTATATTTATCAAAAATAAATTCAAAATGTTAAGTTAGGATATGGATGAAAAAAAAAATGTTCGGACAGTTGTACATTTTATATATATCCATATCAAATAAATGTTAGGAGTTAGTTTCCCTAAAGAATGAAGGCAAAAGAAAACAAAAAATGTTATGGAAGCAAAAAGAAAATAAAAGCTTTGGTTTCAAAAAGAATAAATTCAAAGGCTGCTTGTTTAAATGCGCCACACTAGAAATGTTAAATTTTTATTAATTGATGATTAATTTCCCCTAAAAAGGTATTAATCTTTGTTATAATCTTTTGACATTAAACTTTATGTTATATGGCGCATATATTTTTGTTTAGGCCAAAGTCGCTAGTCGACAAAACATCTTGTCGGCTTTAGATAAAAAGCACGCATCATCAAACAGTGGATTTACTCCCTGCCCAAATCAACGGCGAGGAGAGACTTCACACCCCCCTCGCCCATTTCTCGTTAACGCAGGGGGGAGGGGAGGGGGTCCGAAAAGTTGTTTTAGTGGCGGACACCCCAACCTTACGTGTCACAACCTCACAACTCCACACGCCCCCCTTCCCCCCCACTCAAAACCACAAACCATTTGTTACCACCTCTGAAATCCGTCAATGGTTTTCTTCCGCCAATGGTTCTCCACCCCACGCTTTGACCGTTATCCCTTGACCAATCCAACACCGCCACCTCACAATCATGGGTTCCTTAATGTGGAGGGGGCTCATCTAGGGCCCAAAGAAACCAGGGTGATGGCCATGAATGAGGGGTAGAGATCATGATCGGCTTTTGCCCACGTGCTAAATTTGTATGTCCCAGACATCTTTTTCATTTTGTGGTACATTTCCTGTCGAGAGTGGCCAAATTGTGCTTTTTCTTCTCTTTTTAGCTGCATCAACCTTTGAGGCATCTTTCCAAGCCCGATCCAAGCTGTGGACAAGGGGAGGAGGAGGCTAACCCTATGTGGACCCAGATGGGAGAAATGATGAATGGGGTTAGAATGAGTGGAAGGGAGCGATGTATATGGTGTCAGGAAGTGGTACCATGCGACCAAAATCAAGATTTCCCACGTAGTGCCAACCTTAAAGCTAATGGCCAGTAAAGGAGATCCCACGGGACTAGGATACATGGCTAACCACCAAATCGGGCGAAGAAGACAAGGGTACAGACCTAGCCCATTCTAAGGAAAATTACTCAACTATACCAATGAAAAGCCATACATTTGGGGTCGGGAGGCCCACCTTCAAACATATGATCATAACATATGGGTGAGGGACCATATGGCGGAGATTGCACAAATCCTGAAGGACTTAGATTCTTCGAGTTGCCGGCACTAAGGGAGCTGTGCATATTTTGATTTGTGGAGATGGTGGGACGCTGGTTCTGTAAGTGCAGAACAATGTCTAAGGAGACTGAACGAAGGTATAAGGAAGCACTACCTTGACAGATTTCTAGCCAAGAAATCTAGATCTGGGGTGCAGCGGCAAAGGAGGATTGGAGAGGAGTGATTCGACGGTTGACCAGAGGATTTCCAAGAGGGAAATCAGGACTCAGAGGGAGTCTAGAGAAGAGGAGCAGAGATCAATGTTTTAAAAAACGGCCGAATCGAATCCGAAACGGCCGAGTTGATCCGAGTCGTTGGGATTTTTTGTGACCCGGCAGAAAAAACGGAACGGGAGGCCGAGTCATGACTGACTCGGCCGAGTTATTGCATGACTCGGCCGAGTCAGTCATGACTCGGTCAACCCGGCCATTTCCGCAATAACTCGTCCGAGTCAATGAATGCGGCCTGTAACTCCAAAAAAAATGCGATTTTTCATATTTAAAAAAAAAAAAAAAAAAAAACTGTTAGCTGAGTGTTGGGGACTCCAAGGTGTTTTCTAAATTAGTTAAATGCTATTTGGGGTCCATTCCCCTCTCCTAGTATTGATATGCTATTCAAATTTCATGGTAATGTTAAATTCTTAAAGTAAAAGTGACATTCTCCTTAATCTTCATTTTCATCCTTTTACTTAAATTTTTAACATTACCAGGAAATGACTCAGGATGTTTGAGAGTGGTTCTGGTCTCATTGGATTTCACATGGAGAAAGTAGAATTTTAGATTTCATTCAAAATCCAGCAGATTTATCAGTTTTTCAGGATTTCAGGATTGGAGGATTGTAATGTTTCCATTGAATTCTGTCATGTATTAGGGTATAGAACTCGTATTTAATCAAGAGCACCAATCCCTCTATGTACCTTGATGTTAGTGATATTGGTTGTCGAACTCCTCTGGGATTCGCTCCCAAACCAGGGGCTTCTGACCACCTTATACCAAGACTCTTCCGTGCAGCGGAAGATGTTATTAGAGAATCAGCTGACGCAATATCAGATGCAGAAAGGGGAGGAGATAGATCCATTTCTTCTCAAGTTGCAAGGGATTCATGACCATCTTACTTCAGTGGGGTCTACACTGGATCTAGAGTTCATGGTCACGACTGCCCTGAATGCAGTCACCGAGGACTAGGAGATGTTTGTCCAAAGCATTTTGGGCAGAGCGACTCTCCCCAGTTGGGAGGAGATGCAGGAAACTCTTCAACAAGAAGAGCTCAGGAGATTGACCAAGGCAGGGAGTAGCGGTAAGGGAGCCTAAATCAAGAAGGAGGAGGATGCAGCTCTCGCATCAACAGGACAGCAAGGGCTACAAAAGAGGAAGAAGAAAGACATCTCCAAGGTCAAGTGATTCAACTGTGGGGAGTTGGGACATTATGCCTCTCAGTGCCCCAGGAAGAAACGCAAGGGAGAAGCTTCTGACTCAAAGGTTTCTCTAGCAAAGGCGGAGAAAGATGTCGAGACTGATGACGATTGTGCCATGAGTGCTCATGCGCCTCTAGAGAAGAGGTGGGGTGATCTGGAGTTGTAGCTGAGCGAACTACATGCAGGGGTAGGATCCTTGAGGTGCCCAAACTCTTGGAACACATCCGGCTACGGGAGCCCTTAACGACAGTAGCATAATCATGGGTGTCAGTTGGAGCAAGGTGTGATGGAGTGACAGTGGCAGAGCTAGAGTGCCAATGTCTATAGCAGCGCAGCGGAGGTTGCCGCAGCGCGAGAGGCACAGAAGAGGTTGTAGCAAAGCAGTGTCAGCAGAGGGAGCACAAGATAGCAGCAGAGGCAGCTTCAGCTCACGAGGCTTCCAGACTGACCAGGATGTCATTGTTTGGGTGAAATCAATTACTTACTTCATGGTAACTAAGTTGCAATGCAGCAGTTAACAGTGGCAGTGCTATGGGCAGCATGAGGCAGCATTTTGAGAGGGAGCTGCAGTACAGATGTAGCAGTGGCAGTGGCAGTGTCATGGGCAGCAGTACAAGAAGCAACAGTGCAGTGGATGTGGGGCAGCAGGCCAAGCATCAACACAGAGGACCGATGCAGAGGATCAGTGTGATGCTTCTATGGTGAAGCATTGTTAGAGAACATTCCTCACTAAGAGGGAGTGTTGATTTTGGGTAGCATCAGATGTGCTCTAACCTTGAAAATTAGTGGAGAGGCTAAGGCACATGAGATCTCCAAGGCCCAGAAATCGTTTGGAGAAATTCCACCCAGATGAGGAGTTATTAAAATAATTAATATTTTTAATGAGTTCATAAGTCTAAACTTAGGAAAATAAGAATATTAATGTGTATTAATAAAATATGGGTGAGAAAGTTCTAAGTGACGAGGATCAAGCCAGTTCTAATCTTAGTCATTGATTAGGGACTTAATCTCAGTCGTTGATTGGTCAACGGGAAAAGTATAAGAGGAGGCTTGAGGGTCAGTTGGAGATACATCAAGTGATCAAAGAATTCGATTTTCTAGGGCGAGGTTTGCTGAGGAAATCGAGTTAGTGATCAGAGTTGTAGTGAGGGGCAGTTCAGCAAGGGATTTTCATCTGAGGCTGAGGAATACATAGTAGAGAGGCAACGCAATGCCAGGAGAGAGAATGCAAGCCCTAGAAGGGTTGATGCAGAGGATGCAGAGGCTGGCACTCGGCCTCAGAGGCAGCGCTAGGGAGATTCTGTGGGGCAGACTGGGAGCATATCAGCGAATTCTGAGTCGGGATAGGATGATGTAGCTCCTGGAGGAGTGACGCAGTTCCAGAGAAGCGCTTGGAGCAGCTTTCCCTGTCGAGCATAAGGAACAGTCAGAGTCGTTGTGGGGTTTGATGATTGATCATCTGTTTGCTGATTTGCCGGAATATCTATCTCCGGATAAAGGTACTACTGCCAAGGATATTTTCTGTTGGGTGAGCCATTTCTGGCACCCTAGTTGTATTCACGAAATCTGCTTAATAATACAAACCCTCTATATGCTGCACCAGTTTTCCCGAATTGGGTTTTTCCGGGGACAATTGTCCAAAAATAACATTGTCCCTTGTGTTATTGTCTCTGTTTATTTCAGTGCATGATATGTATATTTGTGAAGGTTTCAATAGTGTTTACTTCGATGTTTATGCAATTAAGTAACTTGTTAATGTAAAGAACAAGTAGGAGATTGTAAACCAGTAATTGCAGTAGTGGTTTCTGATGTGTTAGATTCAGGAATTTTCACACTTCCAATATTTCTACATATTTAAGGATTAAATTTGTAACACTTGGTGAACACATTTCATGGCATGATTCAAGTTTCTAGTGCAACTTTATCGAACGTTACATTTATCACTTTGAGCAAGAATAAACCTACTTCTTAATCACATCTAGATCTGGTTCATATTGCTGATATGAGTGATTATTTATGAGCATTGTCATAATGATTTTGGATACATTATATGATAAAATCTGCAATCTCGAATTTATTTTAAAGTTTTGTGGATAACTATCTCATATCATTATTATATGTTTAACAACAATTGCTCATACATACTCTTGAATCATTCAAGGACTCTCTTTTGTGACCGCATTATTGGGATCTAGCACATTGATCAAAACTGAATTAATCAGACAAGAGTGACAATCACAATTAATCTTTACATGGAGTATGTCACTCATGTACTCTCATACTTGCTAAATGAATGAAGTTTTGTCCAATGTTCTTGGTTTCATACTTTTCCCTTAATCTTCAAGCAATAATGTGGCATATCTAAATATTCATTTGGCAAGCATTTTCCTCATGGTTGAATTTTCATGCACAATATTTACACACTTAGGATTCTTCAATTTATATGTTCATAGGCTATCTTATCTTGGTAAATTAAGCATCTCATGTTTTTCATGTGGGCATAATTTCCTTGATGCAAATTAAACATTTTGTGGTATATTGTACAATTGAATCAAATCCTTTAAGCAAGTCACACTACAAATTTCACTCCTCCTAATCTTAAGACAATCTTGCATGCTTCATGATGCTTTGATCGCATAACTTAAAGCAACCGACTTGATTGGATTAATCACATCAATTGAACTATTTTCATTCTGCCACACTACAATGTTTGGTTTAGTTGATCCTTTAGGGCACCCCCTAGCCTACGACCCTTTTTCCTTAGTCGAAACTTCAAAGTGAGAGGCAAGGCCATTGAAGTGATAGTTGGCAGCTTTCTTAGTAGTTGTCTCTAGGCTCTCATGTTTTATAGTAAAACTTTTTCACATTGAGAGAGTTTGAATGGTAATAGCAGGCATTCTTGGTGCATATTAGTAAGTTTATATTGCAGGTTTGGATTGTCAAAGTCAATTAGGGAGCCATGGAGGAGGAATCTTGATGCCTTGGAAGAGGTATTCATAAACCCTCTTTGTCACTTTTTCTTAGAGAAGAAACACATTTAGCCAATTACATACCCTGCTGTCCATCAAACTGTCTTTTTGACACTTCCTTGGCTAAACATTTGCTGTTTACGAGTATCAAGAAAGTCTGTATATTGGTTAACCCCTGGTGCAGTGCCACCTGCTGTCCAAAAATCATTTCCAAAGGCGTGCATCCACATGCTAATCTCTTCATTTGGCTGACAAGGAAAATGTGGATTAAACTGCATTACAGGATTCTCATACACAATGTGCTGGACCCAAAACTCAGTGTATATGGATATCACATGACCCTTCACCACAAGATGCAGCCAACATGAGTTACAGTCTAGGTTTCCCCTTAAAATATTTTCCTCATGTAACTGGCCACTTCTATTAACTTCCATAAGAACAAGGCCAGCCTTGAAATTTGATGTACCATTTTCATCTGAGGGCTAGATTGAGAGCCTCTCTCTCTTGCTCGAAACCAAGGTCTTCCACCTTTGACCTCAAACTTTTTGACTCCATATACCCAAGATTGATAAGACACTAGTCCTTGTGTGTCAATCTTTTAAAATTTTATCTTTTTCTTCTATTTTATGATAAACTAGGGTTAGGTTATGGCAAAATATGCATTAAATAGCATAAAACACCTTAAATATCATAGTCCTAGGGTTAGGTTTTGCATCTCTTAAATTGAAAAAGGAAAAATATCATTTTTATGCATTTTTCAGCCATAATTCTAGGGCTGACGTCTAGGGTTTAATAGTTGTTTTGTGCATTTTCAGCCATTAAAAATTTGTTGTAATCTTTTCCCTTGTTTTCCCTTTAAATAGCCTTTGATAGTTTATTGTTTATCATCAATTGTGGTCTGTTTTGACTATTGCTGTCATAAATTTTGCATGCTGTAAATTGTCCTTCTTTTAAACACTAATTTATAACAACAATCATTTAATTAAGGTAGCATGTGTTTGGAATCTATTTGAGTGTATCCAAGACTTATCTCAGGTTCTTTGAACTCACTACCTCATTTCACCCAGAGCGTTATCTTATCAGATATTATTTTGGGGTGTCTAATTAATAGAGTCCTTAGAGGGTGTTTAGCCTACCAATCCTTGGGTTACTTACTCTTCAAGACCTGTTGAGGAAGCCTCCCTTAAGGGGATAATATCCATCCACAGAACAACAAGGGAACAGCCCCTAAGGTGACAATGGTGGCTGATCTTCTTGTTGCCATTAACCTGGAATGCTTAGTGAGACTTTGCACTAGGCTGCTAGATTTTGTGGCAACAAGTACTTAATATAATGAAGTAACAAAATATATCAAAAACACATCAAAGCTGACATGCAAAAATGAAAGGTTAGGCAGATATGTTAAAGAATAGTCTACTGATTGCAAAACTATTGATAGCAGGACATTTGAAATATAGTGAGCTGGATTTAAATAATGGTCATTTATTTACATTCAGTTTCCCTTAAAACAAAACATGAACAGCTTTATGATCAATCGTCATATAAATAAATAATACTTCAGCCCTGATACAAGAACCTGGTTCATATGCCTCAAAATAAGGATGCATTCAGGGAAAAGTATGAGACTTGTACATGTAACTCAAAGCTTCAAAATGATCTCAATTGAAGTAACAAGAGAATCTGATTTCCTACCTTAACTGCCAGAACAAATTTGGAATAGAAGCTGAAGCAGTCAGTGGGCTATTTAAGATGACAAGCTTCGATATCCTGTTCGGATTCTTCAATGCCCATGTCAATCCATAAGAGCCTACAAGAAATCCCTGCAGGAAGAATGTTTCCTTCTATAATGAGGATATTCTCATTAAAGTGTACCAAGAACAGCAAGAAAGCACATGTATCTGATTGGATATAATATTTACCTAGCACAAGTGTTTAAGTGGTCTGTGATTACAATGGCATTAAACCCAAGAACAGGTGATGAAATTTATAGAAACTTAAAATGTTCACATTTTCAAGGAAAAAAATATTTTAAATAAGAGCATACCGTCTACTTAAAAATCAAACTAGACACACCTGAGTTACCAAGAAAAAAGGTGAATCAATGCACAACTCACTCAACAGCTTGTCAAATTCTTCATGATATGCCTCCTCTGTAACATTACATAATACAAGTGATTATAGCAATGATTCAATTTTAACACCTTATTTATCATCTCCCATTCGAGGAGTACAGATATTCTGAAAATTGGGAAAAGAGAGCATAACAGCAGCTATTAACTGACCTGTGTAGGGAAAGCCATATCCTGGTTGAGGTTTTGAACTGAATCCAAATCCAAGCCAATCTGGCGCATAGCAGTGGTAACCAGCATCTCCCATCTAATATACAACAAATTATGCACAGAACATGGTGGAACATTTTTTAACAGTGTACAGAGAGAGTCTCGCCTTACAGATTCATTCAAACAGAAATCAGATAGAGCACTTTATAGTTTCAACACATATTAAGATATCTTCTAAATGGCACATCATGTCAAGGTCTATATATATGCATATTGGATTTGCATTATAGGAGTCGGCCAGGACAATTTTTCATTGGATGGTTGTTAGGTGTGAATGTCCATTGGTTTGTATGTTGGTTGTAATATTCCCTTTATTTATTATTTAAATTCCCAAAAAAAATTCAATAAATTTCCTTTAGAAAACATTCAACGATTTCTTCCAAGAACTTTAACCAATTTAAAAAAAATTATAGAGCCAGCAATCACAAAGATTGTAAATAAATCCAGTGCAAAAACCCAGCTATTTTATTTATATTTTTAAAAGGAAAATTACATCAAATGTTATTTGGAAGGAAACCTGGAGAATAGGTACACTATAGAAACTCGGCCCTCTTCAGAAATTTTTATCTGGCTGGGCTCCTCTGTCTACAATTGCACCCTGCTTCAGCCCTGTTACCCACCAAAATTAGGTGACCCCATAGGAGAACTTTTCTCCTAGCTATCTCTTCAGCTGGCAGCCAGCAGCCCCAGGCAGCCACCGATATAGCCTATATATTGTGCCATTTGATCTCCGCTCCCAGCACCAATCACATGTCCCCTCACCCATTTGTCAAGATTATATGTTAGAAGGTGGGCAATCCAAACCAAAACATATGTTTTTCATTGTGCAATCGGGTGCTTATGCTTGTTTTTCTTGGACATTTTGGGCATGGATTATTGGGTGACTTGGAAGAAGGGCGGGCTTTGACTGTGGTTTTGCTCCTTCACGTTAAATGGGGTGTTAATCCTCAATTCTAGTCCCGTGGGATCTCCCCTACTGGGATATAGGCTTTAGGAAGGGCACTACTTGCGAAACCCCGATTTTGGTAACGTGGTACCATTTTCTTGTTTCACATTTTCCCTCCGCACATTACAAGCCCTATTACATCATGTTCCTTCTCTGGGTCCACATGACCACTGAGTCCACAAGGCACTGGCACTCCCCCTTCCCTTGTCCACATATATGGGTCGGGCCTGGAAATGTTGCCCCAGAGGTTGATGCAGCTAAAAGAAAGTTAAAAGCATATCATGGCCACAAGCAAGAAACAAAAGAAAAGAATATTATAAAATGCAAAAGATGGCTGGGACATTAATTAGCACGTGGGCAAAACCCAAACATGAGCTCTACCCCTTATCATGGCCATCACCCTGGTTCCTAGGGCCCCATGAGTGCCCCCACATCATTAAGGAACCCATGCACGTCCCAACCCTTGGTGGGCGATGAACTGCCCCACCTTAAGGGGGTAATAACTGCTTTACATCATTCACAACATGCTCTATATTCCTGTCGCCTTGAGCAGTAATACAAAGAAAAAAAAGGCAAATAAAGAAGGGTAGAAAAACAAAGGCTAGGGTAACTCATGTATCCACAATTGCTCCCTCCTACATCTATATACCCAATATGTGGACATCCCTCATTATTGTTATCCTTGTACCCATGGCATTTGGCCTTGAGACCCCTGTGACCCCATCCATTTCATCATCATTCATATGCCACCTATCAATTAAAGGATGTACCAAAGACCTATATTTCCCCTTAGGGGCTAGGAACACCTAATAGGGTTCATTTATTAACCACTCCTACGGTCCTACCTAGGGAGGTAACACTACTTCGAGATCAAAGCCCCAAATTTGGTATGGAAGCCCCATATGAAGTCACAACGTGCCCTTGATTACAAGCTTGGTTCAATTAGATGCACTGATGAATTATTGTACCTGTTGGTGAGGATGCAACACTGAATATTATATGTGATTGGCAAGTAGTTTCATCATGGGTTGGGCAACTTAATTGGGGCCTTATTCCACCAAAGGATCATATTGACACCCTTGGGTAAAGCATTGAGAGCCACGGGACTCCCATCATGTGCACAGCATCATTTCATGCCATGGGCACCTTCAACACCCTCAGCGATCTACACGTTGTCCCACATTATTCACGAGATGATGCACTTGGACCCGTGTGCCCCAGTCGGCTGAGCATTTACCACGTCGTGTGGCAGTTGATCCAAGGCCCAGAAGAAGTTTGTCTCACCCCTTGATACATGGGAGGGCAAGCACCATTGTCAGAGCCCTTAGTATTTGAGCATTACAAGCTATTCTATCATCAAGAGACCCATTAGACCAATCCTTGTGCCCCAAACATAAAATCGAGGCCCACATGATGACTTACATGGAGAATTGGAGGTCATCCCCTAGTTCGAGATTTATGGAGCCCTCTCTCACATTTTGGCACAAAGAGGACTCAACATTGCCTTCCAACGACCCTACATCAGCATGATGTCATCATTTTTAGCTTGCATTTGGATGGCTAATTCATATTTTTGTAAAGCTACTTGGTTGGCTTATGACCAAGGGATGTATCTTGCCCATTTTTATAATGTTGAGGGGCTTGTAGGCATAATTCAACCTAGTAGAACACATATAAATAGAAGATCATTTCATTTGGATTGAATCATCATCATCACTTGGGAATTTCAGCCTCTTAGGCTAATTCGCACTTGTTCTTGGATTGGCTATTGGAGTATCCTGGATGCATTTTGATATTTGGAGCTGATTTTTTATCTTCTTTTGGAGCTATCTCTTGGATTATGGATGGATATATTGCATGTCATCTTGTAAGTGACTTTTGTTGAAATTTTGCTTTTGAAATAATGTCTAATCTTTGGAATTGTTGCAATTAGATCAATGTTACATTATGCATTTTGTGAAGTTAAATTTTGAAAGTTATTTGGATGGAAATTGCATATATTATTCATGTCATGACATGCAATGAATGTTCCTAGTGGTGTTACATTGATTTTCTCCATAAAACTCTATATTTCTGGAGTGGGTAATTATTGAGGGTTAGTACCTAGGGCATCAATTCTTGACCTCCTTAAAGATAATTTTGGCTAATCTAAAGCATCTAGGACTCCATATGCCCAAAGGACAAGGCACTAGTCCAAGTCGTTGGTGATCAAACTTAGATTTTCTCCATAAATTTCCTTTTCTAAATTTCGATCCCCTAAAATAGAACAGCTAGGCTAGGGCATTGAGCGAATTGCACTAGAGAGCGATTTGGTGGATTCCAAGAACCTAGACACCAAGACTAAGGTCTTATCTTCTTGACCTCAAAGTTTGGTGGACATTTTGTTACCACTCAAACTAGCAAGCGACCTAAAGGGTCAAATGTTAGGCCAAGGGCAACAAATGGAGACTTAGCCCACTGTCACCTCAGCTAAGGCTCCCTACTATTTATGGACTTTCATCGATGGGAGGAGACCCGGTATATATGGAGTCACAAATGAAGGATAAATCAACAAATGGATATAAAGTGATCCAAACAATCCATTTCCAAAAGAGAGTCAAAGATGGAGCTTGCTTGCTTTCTAAGAAAGGTACAATGCCTTCTAGGAGAAGGATGTGGGGATTTGAGAGTTAGGTTTAGGGAATATGACTTGTAAAAGAGTTTCCCAATCCCTAAAATCCTTATTGAAATTGGTATCCCAGATGGTTCTTGAAGAATTGTCTTGTCAAAGGGGTGGGACCACACGGGACCAAGTGGACCCAGCCTAGGCTAAGAGGCAAGAATTTAGCAACCAATGATGTTCTTAACCTAGACAAGGAAGGGAAAAGGATCAAAGCAAGAATTTTCACTTAAAGGTGTCAAATTGATCCTATGACGCACTAGCCTTGGGGATACCAGGCCAAAGTTTGATCTCAAAGCTAGGGCTTAGGTTATCTCACAACTCTACCATCCGAATGGCTTCAAAATTGGAGGAGGGACACACCAATGCAGAAGAGGCTAGGAGATCGAACTTTTTGGATGGCTACTTTGTCAGGAAAATGATGCCCTAGGTGACCCAACTTGGCTAGACTTAGAAGAAGGTGAAAAGAGTTGATTTTGGAGTGACCATCTAGTTGATTTTTGGTAGCATCAAATGTGCTCTAGCAATGAAAATTGGTGGAGAGGCTAAGGCACATGAGATCTCCAAGAACCATAAATCATTTGGAAAAAATCCACCCGGATGAAGAGATATTCAAATAATTAATATTTTTAATGAGTTCCTAAGTCTAAACTTAGGAAAACTAAAATATTAATGTGTATTAATATAATATGGGTGAGAAATTTCTAAATAATGAGGGTCAATCCAAATCTAATCTTATCCGTCGATTAGCGACTTAATCTCGGTCAATGAATCGTCAACATGAAAAGTATAAGAGGAAGCTTGAGGGTCAATTGGAGACACACCAAGAGAGATCAAGAATTCGATTTTCTGGGGCGAGGTTTGTTGAGGAAATTGAGTGAGTGATTAGTTGCAGCGAGGGGCAGTTCAGCAAGGGATTTCGATCCAAGGTTGAAGGATACATATCAGAGAGGCAACAAAATGCCAATAGAGGCAGCGTAGAGCCTAGGAGGGCTGACGGAGAGGCAACAAGGGCTAACGCAGAGGCTAAGGAGGCTAGCGCAGAGGATGCAGAGGGCTAAAGAAGCTAACACAGAGGCCGTAGAGGCTAACACAGAGGATGCAGAGAGCTTCAGAGGTTGCGCTGAGGTGATTCTATGGGACAGACTGAGAGTTGATTGGCTGACGCAGAGCCAGAGAGGGTGACGCGGTTTCGAAGAGGGCAATGCAGTTCCAGAGGAGTGCGTGGAGCAGCGTTTGTTGATCAGTGGTTGTCATTGATGTCAACCCAAGCAACACCAGGGGCTACCCCGATCTTGCATGGGCATTTTGACTTGACAACTCATATTATTTTGAATCAAAGATCTCCTCAATGGATTCTACTCGTCAAGATGTTTCCATTGATATATGGTATGCCTCCCAGTTCTTCACAGTTTGAGAGTTATCTGTGTTTGAAGTCGGAAACCCCCATTAGTGGGCTAAAACCCTAGGGGTTGAGACATCACCTTATTCCCCAACGATTGTCAATATATGACAGGGATTCTCACCATAATCTCACCTCGTATAAGTTGAATAAATTGAAAATCCAAAGATAGTAAACCAATCATTGACTTTACTCTCGGGTAGGACCATATGCACTAAGCCAATCATTGACTTCAAAATTTTAGTGGACAAATATTAATAAGCGTTAGTAATTAATTAAATTAAGGGTAATTATGAAAGCATCATCTTAGGAAGCATTTTAAATTAATTCTATCCCATAAAAAGTATCCCTCCTACCTTAACAAATACTATCTCTTCCCATAAGGCTCACGGCCTCCCTTCCTTAGCACAGAAGACCTAAATAAATAAATTAATCTTTTAATATAATTAATTGAAACCCTCTAATATGATAATATCTAACGAACGGTTACCTATAGAGCCCCTTTAAATCAAACATTAGCCTATAAAAAGAAGCATTACATATTATTCTTCGTGATGCACCAAAAATGAATATCAATTAAGGGGCTAGCTCTGAAATATTTTTCGCTAACCTTTGGGCTACTAACGCAGAATTCTATTGAGGATAAGGTCTGACATTGTGAGTTGTTTGGAGGTTCGTTTCATCACAGGGAATTCTGTTGTGGACATCAAAGGATTAAATGACCTCTTAGGACTGTTTGAGATATGATTCTCTATACTTGTGGCTCGTTGTTATTTCAGGTCTGCATTAAAGAAAGAGCGAGGGTTCTGTATAGAGTGTTGGCACAAATTTGTTTTCATTGCAGGTCTATTTGTCAAAGAAGAGCGAAGTTTTTGTGGGAGTATATAGTGTATTGGCACACAAAAAATTAAGTTGTGTTGTACCTTTCGGTCTTCATCTAAGGAATAAAATTACTACAGAACAAAATTACTCAAGGATCTGAAATCTGTGAAAAAACAGTGACTATTTACATTAAGGCTTCGACTGGTATCTTGGATGTATCATCTTTTGGCATAAGATAAGGGCATCATTACTGCAGCACATTTCAAGCTTATGACAGTGCCAAGTTAGGGCTTGTATCTGTGACATAGACAATACTTCAGACATCCCTTTTGCAGCATATTTCAGAGATAAGGTAAGTTTGTTTGCATTTATTATTTCATAGTGTATTTGTATTTGACCAAATTTGTACAGATAAGAAGATCAATTTAGCATTTCAAGTTGTATCAAGGTAATCCTTTTGTGCTTTAGTTTAGCAAACACTTTTATAGTATTTATTGCAGACAGGTCCGTTGTCCTATTGTCCTTCAGTACTATTCACTGCTAAGCCTTCAATGATATTTATAATTTAAGGGGATTTTGTATACAATTTTTTTGGTCTTTCAGGATTCACATGAGTTTTAGGTATTCTTGCATTAATCATTTGTTGCAGGTAAAGGTAAGTATTTGGGCATAAGGTATTTACATTTTACTTTTTAAAGTTGGGGTTTCGCTTGGATACATCTTACTTGCAGGTGCAGACCTTCTCCAAGAACAGATCATCCACATTGCCTACAGCTGTGAAGACATGAGATGATTCAAGGACAACATCAAGTGAGCATTCAAGAGCTAAAGTATCAAATCAAAGGAAGCATTGCAGCAGGACATCCTTTGAAGACATGACAACCATCTGTATATTGTGAAGTGTCAAGGCCAAGAGTCATCATTGTAATGTTGTAAAAGAGTCATTTGTAAAGTGTCATCATTGGAAGAGTCATTATTGTAAAAGAGCCAATCTGCCTAGAGTCGAAAAGGCATTATTGGAAGGTATAGGAGTCTATGTTGGGATGATGTCATGGTTGGGTTGCAAGTCAATCTGCCTAGAAATTCTTCCTGTACTATCTGGTTTATTTCTTCCTACTTGATTAATTACTTATCAAGTTATTTACCATGTAAATACTGAAAATAATCACAAGTACAGTATCGACATCTACAGATCATAAACTGAAAGAAAACAAGCACACAAGTCACACCGTTATTTTTTGAACCAATGTCCTTGGAAAAACCCAATGCGGGAAAACCGGTGCAGCTATTCAGAGGGTTTTATTATTATGCAGTTTTCATAATACAACTAGGGTGCCAGAAATGGCTCATCCAACAGAGAATGCCCTCGACAGTAGTACCTCTCCTCAGAGACAGATATTCCGGCTGAATAATCACTGGATGAACAATCCCACAGCAACAATCGCAGCTCCCACTGCTCTGCATCACTCTGATAGGGACTACGTCACCCTACCCGGCTCACCAGCTCCCATTCTGTCCCATGAAATCCTCCCAACGCTGCCTCTTGGCCCTGTGTCAGCTCTGCTAGCCTCTACGTCATCTTCTGGAGCTTTTGCGTCAGCCCCTACACCCTCTACATCTCACATGTTGGCCTCCTCTGGCTTTGCGCAGCTCCTGGCTGCCTCTACGTCAGCCTCTCCTAGCTCTCCACTGTCTCTCTCGTACCAACTTTTCCCTTCTGCTCTGTATTCACTGCCCCTCGCTATTGATCATTGATTCTATCTCTCTTAACAAACCCCACTCTAGAGCATAGAATTACTGATCACTCAGATGTGTTCTCCAACTAACCCTCAAGCCTCTTCTTATACTTTTCTCGTTGGTCCATAAACAGTCGAGATTAAATATCTAATCAACGGTTAAGATTAGATTTGGCTTGATCCATGACTTTTGGACCCTTCTAACCTAGTTTTATATTAATACCCATTAATATTTTATTTTTCCTAAGTTTAGACTTAGGAACTCCATTAAAAATATTAATTATTTTAATATCTTCCAAACAGGTTAGAATCTGCCCAAACCATTTCTGGGTCTTGGAGGTCTCATGCGCTTTAGCCTCTCCTCCAATTTTCATGGCTAGAGCACATCCAATGCTACCCCAAATCAACATTCCCTTTTAGCGAGGACTATGCTCTAGTAATACTCCTCACTGAGTATCACCCTGATCATCCAGCATCGGTCTCTATGCTGATGCTAGGCCTCCTTGCCCAACATCCTCTGCACTACTGCATCCTGTACTGCTACCCATGGCCCTGCCACTGCCACTGTTGCATCCATATGGCAGCTCCCTCTGCATATGTGTTGCTACTAGTCCATACACCCAGCACTGCATCTTCAATGCATCCCCTTCTCCTCACATTGCATCGTGCTACCACATACTGCTACTGCACTGCAACCTAGATATTGAGAAGTAAGTAACTGATCCACCCAATATTTGACATCCCTGTCAGGCTAGAAACACTCCCGATGCCGAAGCTCTCTCTGCTGCTACCAAGTGCTCCTTCTACTGACCTCTGCACTACTACAACAACTCCCTGCATCTTGCACCGTTGCAACCCTCTTTGTGCCATCCTACATCGTGCAACACTCTCGTGCCTCTCGCACTGTTGCAGCCTGCTAGCCTCGCGCTGCCCTAGGACTCCTGCACTGTAGCACTCTCTGCCGCTTCATCTGCCCACATCCACAAGTCCTGCTACTCCTCTTCGGGGCACCCGCAGCAAGGTATAATCCAAGAGGTTGGGTACCTCAAGGATCTTGCCCCTCATCATTTGTAGTCCTCCTGACTACAGCTCGATGTCTCCCCACTTCATCTCAAGTGGCACACGAGAACTCATGGCACAATCGTCATCCTCCTCGACTTCTTTCTCCGCCCTCTCTGGTGCTACCTTGGTATCGGAAGCCTCTCCCTTGCTTTTCTTCCTTGGACACTAGTTCGCAAAATGACCCAGTTCCCCACAATGGAAGCACTTGACCTTGGAGAGGTCCTCCTTCTTCTGCTTCTCCTGCTTTCCCGCAGATGCTAGAGCTACATCCTCTTCTTCTCCTTCTTATTGAAGTTTCTAAGTCTACCAGTTAGAAACCCTTCATGCACTTCACTGATTTATTCCTACCTACTTGTTCTGTTACTTAACGAGTTATTTACAATGTAACTACTGGAAATAAACACTAGTGCATGCTCAACATATTACATATATCAACTAAAGGAAACAGAAACAAGCACACAAAATGACACAGTTATTTTTTTACCAATGTCCCCAAAAAAACCCAATGTGGGAAAACCTGTGTAACTATCTGAGGGTTTTCTTATTAAGCAATTTCAGAGTACAATCTGGGTGCCTAATCTAGCTTACCCAACAGAGAATGCCCTTGGCAGTAGTACCTCTCATGCTGAGACAAATATCCCGTCTGAAACCTAGGATAAACCCTCCGGCAGCTCCTCAGCTCCAATCTGCCCCAAAAACCCCAGTGTCTACCCTTCTGGACTGCGTCAGCCTCTCTCTACCCAACGCTGACCTCTCTGAAGCATTTCACAGCTCCTGGCTACCTCTACGTGAACCCTGGCTACTATTGCGTCTCTCTCTGTGGCTCCTGCATTGATCTCCCGGCACTATCTATGCCTCTCTCTCTCTGTACTCACTGCCCCTCAGCTGCAACTCCGATCACTGATTCTATCTCTCTTAGCAAACCCCGCTCTAGAGAATAGAATGACTGATCATCTGGTGTATTCTCCAAGTGACTCTCAAGCCACCTCTTATACTTTTCTCATTGACATATCAATGGCCGAGATTAAGTCCCTAATCAACGGCTAAGATTAGATCTAGCTTGATCCATGTCTTTTGGACCATTCTAACACAGTTTTATATTAATCCACATTAATATTTTAATTTCCCTACGTTTAGACTTAGGGACTCCATTAAAAATATTAATTATTTAATATTTCTCAAACTGTTTAGAATCTGCCCAAACCCTTTCTGGGTATTGGAGATCTCATGTGCTCCAACCTCTCCACCAAATTTCATGGCTAGAGCACATCTGATGCTACCCCAAATCAACACTCCCTCTTAGGGAGGAGTGTGCTCTAGTAATACTCCTTACTGAGTATCACCCTGATCATCCAGCATCGGTCTCTGTGTTGATACTAGGGCTGTTGCCCATCATCCTCTGCACTATTGCATCCTATACTGCTACCCATGGCTATGCCACTGCCACTGTTGCATCCGTACTGCAACTCCCTCTGCATCCGTGCCGCTGCCCATGGCTCTGCCACTGCCACTGTTGCACCTGCATTGCATCTCTCATCATGTTGCATCATGTTGCCCACTACTACACTACAACTCAATTACTGAGAAGTAAGTAACTGATCTCCCAATTTTGACCTCTCTGTTGGGCTAGAGACCCTCCTAATGCTGAAGCTCCCTCTGTCGTTGACAAGTGCTCCCTCTCTGACCTCTGCGTTGCTGCAACAACTCCGAGCATCTCACACCGTTGCACACCTCTCTGTGCCATCCTACACTAGTGCAACACTCTCGTGCCTCTCGCACTGTTGTAGCCTGCTAGCCTCGCGCTGTCTCGGGACTCCTGCACTGTAGCCCTCTTTTCTGCTCCATCTGCATCCATCTCTACCCACATCAGCCACTCTTGCTACTCCTCTTCGGGGCTCCCATATCAAAGTCTAATCCAAGAGGCTAAGTATCTTGAAGATCCAACCCCTCATCACCTGTAGTCTGCCTGACTACAACTCGATGTCTCCCCACTTCTGCTCAAGTGGCGTGTGTGTACTCATGGCACAGTCATCATCTGTCTCCACTTCTTTCTCTACCCTTGCTGGCGTTGCCTTAGTCTCGTAAGACTCTCCCTTACTCTTCTTCCTTGGACACTGAGTCGCATAATGACCCAGCTCCCCACAGTGGAAGCACTTGATCTTGGAGAGATCCTTCTTCCGTTTTTCTTGCTTTCCCTCAGATGCTAGGGCAACATCTTCCTCCTCCTCCTTTTTGAATCTGATCCCTTTACTGCTGCTTCCTACCTTTGTCTGTTGTCTGATCGCTTCTTGGCAAAGAGTCACCCACATCTCCTCCTAAGGTGGAAGGGTCCCTCTGCCCAGCATATTCTGGACAAATAGCTCCCAATCTTCTGAGACTGCATTAGAGGCTATCCTCACCATCAATTCCTGATCTGGCATGGCTACTATGGAAGTCAACTGATCTCGAGTCCCATTCAGTCCTCCGAGGAAGGTGTCAATCAGTTCTCCCTTCTTCATCTGATATGACCTCATCTGATTTTCTAGTAACATCCTTCTCTGCACAGAAGTATGCTAATACAATTTCTCTAGGGCCTCTCACATCTCATTTGTCGTTTCCTTCTCGGCAATGTGTGGTACTACACGGTACTTGACCCTGTCAATGATGATGCTTTTGGCCCTCGTGATTGCCTCCTCATACTTGTCGTTCTGATCTGGGTCAACTGGGATAGCTATCATCCTCAAGGCGAAGTGCTTGACATGATTTCTGTCAAGTACGGATAAGATTCTGGCCTCCCAGACTGTGAAGTTTGAGGCTCTATCCAGTTTGTCCTGGTCTCTTACTCCGTGTAGTGCCACGCTGCTCTGCTACTTCCCTCCTGGAAGTTCTCGATGTGACTCCCTCTGAGTCTCGATTTCCCTCTTGGAAATCCTTCTGCTGATTTCGAGATGCCCCTTACTCTGATCGTCTGTGCAACCGCACCACTGATCCGGATTTCTCGGCTAGAAAACCTCGATAGCAACTCCCTCTTCCTTAACCTTGCCCTGTCAGGTACTGTTCTGACTACAGTACCTCACCAGCTCCACTCTGCAATATTCCCACAACCTTCTAAACCCCAATAACCTGAAGGTGAGAGCTCCTAGGCTTTGCGCAATCTCAGCCCAACAACCCGGCCTCCTCGGCCAATTGCATCACAGCCCTCCCAGCTTCTGCGTGGCTCTGCGTGAGGCTCCCTTTGCCTTCCTTAGCCTTTGCGCTGCCACTTCCCGTCTCACCCTTGATGACACAGGCACTGCGTCACCCTCCCCTTGTTGTTGCTCTGCTAAGAACAGCTTCTGTCACTCGGGACAACTGTTTTCTGTTGTTATTGCTCCGCTTGGCTGATGTCCTTAGTTCTCTTGTGATCTGCAACCACGCTCTGATACCATGTTTTAGTTTCTAAGTCTACCCGTTAAAAACCCTTCATGCACTTTATTGATTTATTCCTACCTACTTGTTCCGTTACTTAACAAGTTATTTACAATGTAAATACTGGAAATAAACACTAGTGCATGCTCAACATATTACAGATCATCAAATGAAGGAAACAAAAACAAGCACACAAAATGACACTGTTATTTTTGGACCAATGTCCCCGGAAAAACCCAATGTGGGAAAACCAGTGCAGCTATCTGAGGGTTTTCTTATTAAGCAATTTCACTATACAATCTGGGTGCCTAATCTGACTTACCCAACAGAGAATGACCTTAGCAGTAGTACCTCTCAGTCTGAGACAAATGTCCTGGCTAAAACCCCGGATAAACCCTCCGACACCTCCTTAGCTCCAATCTGCCCCATAAACCCCAACGTCTGCCCTTCTGGATTGCGTCAGCCTCTCTCTACCCAGCGTTGGCCCTGCATCACCCTGAATGGGTCTGTGTCAGCCTCAGGAGGCCCTGCGTCAGCAACGCCTACATCTCTGAAACACTGTGCAGCTCCTAGCTGCCTCTGCGTGGCCCTGCATGAGCCCTGGCTGCCTTTGCGTCTCTCTCTCTGGCTCCTGCGTTGATCTCCCAACACTATCTCTGTCTCTTTGTCTCTCTGTACTCACTGCCCCTCAGTTGCAACTCCAATCACTGATTCTATCTCTCTTAGCAAACCCCGCTCTAAAGAATAGAATGACTGATCATCTAGTGTATTCTCCAAGTGACCCACAAGCCTCCTCTTATACTTTTCTCCTTGACATATCAACGACCGAGATTAAGTCCCTAATCAACAGCTAAGATTAGATCTGGCTTGATCCATGTCTTTTGGACCATTCTAACATAGTTTTATATTAATCTACATTAATATTTTAATTTCCCTAAGTTTAGACTTAGGGACTCTATTAAAAATATTAATTATTTTAATATTTCTCAAATTGTTTAGAATCTGCCCAAACCCTTTATAGGTATTAGAGATCTCATGTGCCCCAACCTCCCCACCAACTTTCGTGGCTAGAGCACATCCGATGCTACCCCAAATCAACACTTCTTGATCCCGATCCCTTTATCGCTACTCCTCGCCTTGGTCAGCCATCTAATCTCTTCTTGACGAAGAACCACCCACAGTTCTTCCCAATTTGGAAGCTTCGACCTACCCAATATGCACTCGACAAATACTTCCCAATCCTCAGAAACTGTGTTCATTGCAGTCCTCACCAACATCTCTTCATCCAGTGTGGCCCCTATGGAAGTCAGCTGGTCCCGGATCTCCTTCAATCAACCGAGGAAGATATCTATCTTCTCTCCCTTCTGCATTTGGTATGACCACAGTAGATTTTCAAGTAACATCTTTCTCTGCACGGAAGTATGCTGGTACAAGTTCTTCAGAGCCTCCCAAATCTCATTTGCCATATCCTTTTCGGCAATATGCGACACCACATGATCCTTGACCCCATCAACGATGATGCACTTCGCCCTGGCCATTGCCTCCTCGTACTTCTCACATTCAGTTGGGTCAACTGGGATCGCTATCGTTTTCAAGGCGAAGTCCTTGATGTGATATCTGTCTAGAATGGAAAAGATCCTAGCCTTCTAGACCACAAAGTTGGACGCTCCGTCCAACCAATCCTGATTTCTCAGCCCATTCACGACCTTCTCGTTGCTCCTCTTTTGACTCCTCTGAGTCTCTCAACTTCTCGTCTGGAAGTTCTCAGTTTGACTCCCTTTGAGTCTCGATTTCCCTTCTAGAAATCCCTTTGCCAATGTCAAGTTGCCCTGCTTCGATCATCTATGCAACTGCACCACTAATCCGGATTCCGTGGCTAGAAATCCACCTCGACAACAACTCCCTCCTCCTTGGTCTTGCCCTATTATGTATTGTTCTGACCACAATACCCCACCAGCTTTGCTTCGCAAATTACCCACAGCCTCCTATGCCTCAGCAACTAAAGGATTGAGCTAGTTGGCTCTTCGCAATCCCGGCAGGGGCAAATCAGCTCCCCCATCCAACTGCGTCAGCCCTCCTGGCCTCTGTGTGGCTCTACGTGAGCCTGATTCTGCCTCCCTTAGCCTCTGCGCTGCCTCTCTCTAGTCCAAAATGATGACGCAGTTCCTCTGCATCACTCCTTCCTTTGTCGCCTTCTACAATGATCAGCTTTGTCACTCAGGACAGCGAATTCTGTTGCTAATGCTCTGCTCGGCTAATGCCTTCAGTTATCGTTTGATCTACAACCACGCTCTGATACCATGTTGGAATTTCTAAGTTTAACTTGTTAGAAATTCTTACTATATTATCCGGTTTATTTGTTCCTACTTGATTAATTACTTATCAAGTTATTTACCATGTAAATACTGAAAATAAACACAAGTACAATATCAACATCTACAGATCATCAACTGAAAGAAAAACACACAACTGACACCGTTATTTTTGGACCAATGTCCCCGAAAAAACCCAATGCGAGAAACCGGTGCAGCTATTCAGAGGTTTTCTTATTATGCAGTTTTTAGAATACAACTAGGGTGCCAGAAATGGCTCACCCAACAAAGAATTCCCTCGGCAGTAGTACCTCTCCTCGGAGATGGATATTCCGGCTGAATAATCACCGGATGAACAATCCCACAACAACAATTGCAGCTCCCACTGCTCTGCGTCACCCTACCCGGCTCACCAGCTCCCAGTCTGTCCCACGAAATCCTCCCAGCACTGCCTCTTTGCCTTGCGTCAACTCTATTAGCCACTGCGTTAGCTTCTAGAGCTTCTGCGTTAGCTTCTGGCGCTTCTACGTCAGCCCCTAGACCCTCTATGTCTCACACGCTGGCCTCTCCTTGCTCTCCGCAGCTCCTAGCTGCCTCTGCGTAGCACCTAGTTGCCTCTGTGTGAGCCTCTTCTAGCTCTGTGTTGTCTCTCTCGTACCAACTCTGCCTCTCTGCTATGTATTCACTGCCCCTCGTTCTTGATCACTGATTCTATCTCTCTTAGCAAACCCCGCTCTAGAGAATAGAATGACTAATCACTCAGGTGTGTTCTCCAACTAACCCTCAAGCCTCTTCTTATACTTTTCTCGTTGGTCCGTCAACGGCCGAGATTAAATCTCTAATCAACGGCTAAGATTAGATTTGGCTTGATCCATGACTTTTGGACCCTTCTAACCCAGTTTTATATTAATACCCATTAATATTTTATTTTTCCTAAGTTTAGACTTAGGAACTCCACTAAAAATATTAATTACTTTAATATCTCCCATACCGGTTAAAATCTGCCCAAACTATTTCTGGGTCTTGGAGATCTCATGTGCTTTAGCCTCTCCACCAATTGTCATGGCTAGAGCACATTTGATGCTACCCCAAATCAACAGGATGTCATTGTTTGGGTGAAGTCAATTGCTTACCTCTCAGTAACTGAGTTGTAGTGCAGCAGTCAGCAGTGGCAATGCTATGGGCAAAATGATGCAGCATGTTGAGAGGGAGTTGCAGTACAGATGTAGCAGTGGCAGTGTCATGTGTAGCAGTACAGGAAGCAGCAGTGCAGGGGATGTGAGGCAGCAGGCCAAGCATCAGCACAGGTACCGATGCGGAAGATCTGTGTGATGTTTCTATGGTGAAGCATTACTAGAGAACATTCTTCACTAAGAGGGAGTGTTGATTTTTAGTAGCATCGAATGTGTTCTAGCCATGAAAATTGGTGGAGTGGCTAAGGCACATGAGATCTCCAAGAACCAGAAATCGTTTGGAGAAATTCCACCCGTATGAAGAGATATTAAAATAATTAATATTTTTAATGAGTTCCTAAGTCTAAAATTAGGAAAATTAAAATATTAATGTTTATTAATATAATATGGGTGAGAAAGTTCTAAATAACGAGGATCAAGCCAGATCTAATCTTAGTCGTTGATTAGGGACTTAATCTCGGCCATTGAATCGTCAACAGGAAAAGTATAAGAGGAGGCTTGAGGGTCAGTTGGAGACACACCAAGAGAGATCAAGAATTCGATTTTTTGGGGCGAGGTTTGTTGAGGAAATCGAGTGACTGATTAGTTGCAGCAAGGGACAGTTCAACAAGGGATTTCGATCCAAGGCTGAAGGATACATATCAAAGAGGCAACAAAGTGCCAGTAGAGGCAGCGTAGATCCTAGGATGGCTGACGCAGAGTCTAAGGAGGCCAGCGCAGAGGATGTAGAGGGCCAAAGAAGTTGACGCAGATGCCGTAGAGGCTGACGCAGAGGACGCAAAGAGCTTCAGAGGCTACGTTGAGTTGATTTCGTGGGACAGATTAAGAGGTGATGGGGTGACGTAGAGCCAAAGAGGGTGATGCAGTTCCGAAGAGGGTGACACAGTTCCAGAGGAGTGCATGGAGCAACTTTCGCTGTCCAGCACACGGAACAGTTGGAGTCACTGTGGGATTGTTCATCCGGTTGTTGATCAGCCGGAATATCTGTCTCCGAATAGAGGTATTGCTGCCAAGCATATTCTCTAAAGGGTGAGCCATTTCTGCCACCCTAGTTGTATTCATAATCAACTTAATAATAAAACCCTCTATATGCTGCATTGGTTTTCCAGCATTGGATTTTTCCATGGACAATTGTCCAAAAATAACGGTGTCCCTTGTGTTGTCTCAGTTTATTTCAGTTGGTGATCTGTATATTGTTAGGATATTCTGACACATAGGAAATAGTTAAGTATAACTTGGTCTAATATAGAGTTAGGTAAAGTGTGTTTATTTACTATGTACTTTTGTAACTTACAATCCGACAGTCACGATATGTTCTAGGCATGAAGCACTCTGACGGTTCATTCTCTCCTCGGAATTACCGACACTTGATCCGTGGCTTAACACCCGATTGGTCCATGATCTCTATTTAAAGAGCATGGAGGGTCATTTGTAAGGTGATCGTTCATGAGAGAAGCTTATGTAAATTTTCATTCTTTTATTAATAAATTGCCTGAAGTGGCCGCGTTGGCTCAGGTCGTGGACTGTTTCCCTCTTTGAGGGTTTTAGCCACGTCAAGAATACTGGTGTATTGATTTGTGATCTGTTTGTAAGCGGTGCCCTCTGGTGTTTTATCTGACGAACTTACCCTGTAAATCCCTACATGGTATCAGAGCTATTTGAGGGCCGCATCCATTGGTGATCCAAATCCGAAGCCGGTAGAACTGCATCCGACTGTCGTGTCCTAGATCTATTGTTTCTAACCGCTTTCGGGCCGAGAGGACTGCTCTATTGTGTTAGGAGTATCTGTTCCAGTGAGTAACCCCTTTCATTTCACGCCTAAAGGTTTCTGGTAGCCATAGCTACGTCATTTTTAAGATTTGGAGGTATACAGTGTTTATTTGCAGTTTCAGTTATTCATCTCTCTGTTTATTTCAGTTTATTTAGCTCTATGTTTTTTTTATTCCCTAATCTATACCTTTCATTTCTGCATATGCTCTTTGCTCTGCGACTCTGTGTGATCTAGGCAAATCAAAAACAAAAAGGAAGGATTTTTCTCATGCGCGTGCTCTTTTCCGCCGCGCCTTAGTGTGATCTCAGAAAATCAGAAACATTGAGGAAAATATTTAGGTTTTGGCAAAAGCTAACTTCAAGCCATAAGGTTTTTTTTTTGTATGTTTCTGTTGGGTTGTGTGGTTTTTTGTTTTGTAAGCAAAAAGAACTTTTTCAAGTAAACACGCACCCCAAAGCTTCAGTGACTAAAAAAAAACCCTTTCCTCTTTTTCAAAAATTACTAACCTTTTAAACTAGCTCACTTGGTCCAAAGTTACTTTATGAAAATAGAGGTCTTGAGTTCAAGTCTTTCTTTTTGTTGAGTTACTTTTTCAAAAAGCACATGTAACTTATGTTTTGAAGTTACTTTATGTAAAAGTGTTCTCACCCATTGTAAAAAGTGAGTCACTTATATTTCTAAAGTCTCTTTATCTTTTATTTAAGTTACAATTTAATGGGCAGCTCATAAAGTACCATTGTAAAAGTGACTTTCATTTATTTATAAAAGTGGGTCACATAATTTTTTTTTTAAAGTGAGCTAATTAGATTAAGTTTGGAAGGAGGGGGGGATTTTTTTTTTAAATATAACATTATCATTTACTTCTGCACATTCACTCACTTCATGGGCATCTTCAACAACTTTTCTTCAAAAATCCATAACTTCTTCATCCGGAAGCCGTTTTCAGTGCCGTTTTTTTAATCAGCCTAATTTTTCGAGATCTTTCCATTGGAACACTTAGTTGCAACATCTACAGCTTAGTTTCTGTTAAAATAGAAAGTCCATGCCAAGTTATTGTTGACAGCACCAACTACTTCCAATGGTGGTCCTATATTGTGGATTTACTTAGAAGTAAAGGTCTTTACAGAATAGCCTCAGGCCAAAAAACTAAACCTAAAGATAAAGATATTGCAGCCAAATGGGAAAATAGGCAACGTCAAGCACGTGAGTTGATAGGGATGTTTATTTCTCCAGACCTTAGATTCAATATCGCAGAACTTGATACCCCTAATGAAGCAATGAAACAACTCACTAAAGTTTTTGGAATTAAAAATGAAATTAGAGCCCATCAACTCGAAAATGAGTTGCTTACTTTGAACCCCAATAATTTTTCTTCCATTGAATTTTTTTGTCCAAATTCAAGACCCTTAGACTTCTCTTCGAAGGTGTTAAGAAAGAAGATAGTAGCCTTATCTATTCCATTCTTACTAATTTGGGACCAGCCTACTCTGTGTTTGTTTCCACTTTCCATTCTACTAGAGAAGCTTTTATTTCTCAAGGACAAAACTACAAGGCCCCCACTTTTGATGCCTATTGTGATTTTTTAATAAGAGAACAAGAAAAACTCTTACATCTTGGTCTTCTTAATCTTGGAAACTCTTCTAAGAAAGCCTTAGCCACCCAGCAACATCCAAATTCAAAGAATCCTAAGAAGCAGTATCCTAAAAAGACAAACAAGGGTCCTAAGAAATTTCAGACTCAAAATGAAAAATCATTTCAACAAAATGATAAGAAGGCTGATAGACATTGCGACTTTTGTAATTGAGATGGCCACTTAAAATCCAAATGATTTAAGAAGATGGAAGCCTTGGAAGCAGCAATGAAGAAGCATAACATCCATTTGGAGCACTCTTCAACTTTAACTTCATCTTTAGAAATAACACTTTTTGCATGTGGTTGTCAAGAATCTCGGTCTGGTTATGCACTAAATGTATCTTCTTCTTCTCATTCTCATGAGTGGCTCATTGATTCTGGAGCTTCTTATCACATGGCCAAAAACAAAGCCATGTTTTATTCTTTAAATGATTGTAACATCAAAAATATATATGTTGGTGATGATAGATCTCTTAGTGTTGTAGGGACTGGAACTATTCATCTAGACAATGGTCAATTTAATGATGTATTATGTGTTCCAACCTTATCCTACAACCTTCTATCTGTATATCAGATAACTCATTCAGGTGAAGGTAAAACCGTTGAATTTTCACCTCACGATGTTGTAATTAAGGACCTAAGAGATCCTAAACAGATTTTAGCTACTGGCATTGCTGATGATTCTACAAGGTTGTATAAGTTTAACAACTTTGGGTCATCAACTCTTCCCTCAGTATTTGTTGCTCATAATGATGAAGTGAGCAAACTTTGGCATGAGCGATTTGGTCACTTAAACTATCGCTCCCTTCAAAATCTATGTAAAGAAAATATGGTGACAGGTCTTCCTATGGTATCTTGCAGAGATGGTGTTTCTTCCGGATGTGTACTCGAAAAACATCATCGAGATAGTTTTGAAAAACCGTGCCGCCTCAGCCCTGTTGACCACTACGTGTCAACGACCCATAGCAGTGCACCCCCTTTTTTCGCAAAAGGGATAGTGCCTGATCGATGTGTTTATGTCGTCCAACTATCATCATCAGCTTGATCAACATTCTATAATGTAAACCCAGACTGCATGTGTATAATGTAAATAATCTCAGCGAATCTATGTCGTATATGTAATCACCTAGGTAAACCTACTTTTATGGTGATGATCTACATTCCATGAGGTTTTTTGTCTCACTGATCCATTCTCGAATGGTCAACAGAGTTTTCCTTCAGCCTTACCCCAAAGCCGGAATGGATTTTGTCACTGGGATCTTAGGGGAGTCCTAGTGTTCTAGATCGAGTCTATGTAAAAGTGAATTGGGAATAATCATAACTATTTGGTTAGGTTATTTTATTACAAATTGCATGATCTGCTAGATTATATTTGTGTCGCAGAACTGGGTAATTTATGAGGGTCTTTTGCAAATGGGTTTTCCCCCTTGATATGTAAAAAATGTGAAAATCATAATGTAAAGGGTCTTGAGGGTTGGAAAAATAATTTATCCCCTCATAGGTTAATTAATTAAATTTTATAGCCAAAATTAATTAAAATCCTAAGCCAGAAATTTAATTAATTCTAGCTCCAAGGTAAATTTAAATTCTCTAAAGGCAAAATTCGTCGGTCCTTAAAAATTAAATTTTAAGAGGTTCAGGGACTAAGGTAAATTAATTATTTTGCTAAATTTTAAGCCTTTGGTCCCTGGGGTTAAGTCAAAGTCAAAATTTTGAGGAAATTAATTCAAAAATTTAATTTTTGAATTAATTACAATGCATTTAATTCAAAATTTCGAATTTCCTCAGGAATTTAAAATTTCAACGGATGAGATTAAAAGGAATTTTGATCATCATCAACAGTCGAGATTGCTTTGACGAGGATCACTGGAACTAGCCGTCGAAAGATTTATCTTTAAATAGGAGGTCATTTGTCAGTCAATTCATCCAATCTCTAGATTGTGGACTAAGCTCTCAAGCTCTCTTGGGGTTTCAACGTGTTGTGGTGTTTCTCTTCATGAATTTATGGTAACATTGTTTTAATTTCTGTCAAATGTTATATGAAAACCATCAATCAATAGCTCTCTTAGAATAATCTGAATACAGGTATCTTATTTAGTTTGTTGGATCTAGGATAACATTTTTAATTTTGATTGAAGTAGCAGGTATCTCTATTTCTTCATAATTTTATTGTTGTTCTATTTCTCTACTTGGTCTGATGGTTGATCTAGTGTTTGCAGAAGATCTCTCAGGTTCTCATTGAGCGTTTGGGGATAGTCCTCGGTTGGACCAGCCAACTCTCAGCACATATTTGTTGAAGAGCCTACTTCATATAAGCCTCGGGATTTATCTAACGATTAATCTTTTTTTCTACAGGGCATTTTGGGGCTAGAACCTCACTAAAATTTCAAAATCTTTTAAATATGTTGTAGAAAAATAGCTAGCTCTGGTTAGAAAGAGCCTTAGATCTACAGATCTGGGAGTGGAGTTGGACTCATACTCAGATCTGATAGATTTGTAGATTATTTGTATAGATCTATAAATTATTTTTATAGATTTATAATTTACTTTTGTAGATCTGAGATTTGTGTAGCATAATTTTGAATTCTAACATTTGGGTTTGGGGATTTTCTCTATTTTTGTATATATTGGGTCTTGAGTATTTCGATTTTGCCTGTGCAGGTATAGATCTGAAAAATTATCCAAGGATATCTTCAGATCTGAGCCAGATCTAAGCCCTGGAGGGCAAGATCTGAGCTCAAAAAATTTGTTTGCAGGGTTAAAAGCGACAAAATCACTCATTTAAAGCTTCAGATCCAGATCTTTTTCTCATAAAAATTGCAAGTGATTGAAGACTGAATACATCAGTTCAGAAATAAAGTTTTGGGCATTTAAATCCTCCAAGCCCTGTCGTGGATCTGAGCCTCCTCCTTATCTTCCATCTGCAGCCCCTTCCTTGTTGTTCCAGCCCTCAACCGAGCCTCCTTATCTCTGTTGCTGCTCCCTTAAGCCTCTCACTGCCTGCTGCAGTTTTCATCACACTCTAGCTATGTTCCCTGTTCCCTGTATCATCTTCCTAGACCTTCAACACAACCTTCATTTGTTGCCATAGCCCCAATGCAGGCCTTGGAGGGCCAATAAAATTCACTTTTCTCTTTCTAACCCTCATTTTAGGCTTATTTTAAGTTGACAGTGATTTCTGGGCACTGTTGATTCGTTTTGCAGAAGTCTCATGTGGTCTTGGAGATCAAATTTTATGATTGCAGGTGGGATCGTCAAAGGAAGGCCTTGGGCCAAGTGGTTTGAGTTTTGGCCATCCTCTTCTCATTACTTTTTCTCATTTGCAGTATGAAAACATTTGTTTGCAGTGGTATTAAGCTCATGACATTGGCCTAAAAGTCAAATTCTGCATTCATCTAATTTCATTCTCTAATTGCTGTTTGGCATCTTCATAATCTGCATTTTGAGGTTTGATATACTGCTTCTGAGGTCTGAAAATATTTGATCTGAAATACTTTATTGCAGATCCTAATCACATTTAATAATCATGATAATCAGTCCTAAAAATACTAAAAAAATCAAGTAAACATCCTAGCTCCTATCTCATGCATTTAATCATTATTTTGTTTTCTATTAGCCACTGTCTTGAGTTGTTACAAACTTTGTCATCACAGTTCTGCAACACTGTTTGGAAAGAGACATTAAGGACACTGTTCATTGTTGCTCATTTGTATTTAGTTGCAAGGACAACATTGTTGTTTCAGGACTAATGCTTTGGGGAAGTTTTTTGATTTCTGGGATGATCATTGTTACTTGAGCATTGCTCTTTTCTCTTTTAAAAATTATGCTCAAGTCTAAAATATAATCAAAGTTGATCATACATTGCAGCATGCTAATATGAAACATTAATGCCGTGGATTGATCTCTCTTGAGAGTGATGTATTTAGGGAATTGGATAGCTGAATTGGTTACTTCTAAGAGTCAAAGATAGCCTTGTTACTCATAGCTGTGAGGATATAAGGATTGCTCTTATTCGCTTTAAGACTAAGAATTGTGGTTGTAGGTTTGCCTTGGTCATTGGAAAAGAAAAACACTTCTAATCTAGCTCATATTCGTTTAAGGATCTGTTAGCACTCCAAAAACTCTCCTAGGTTGTAGCTCGGAGATGCCTGGTAACATATAAATCTTCAATATCGTTCTCTGAACTATTGGAATGGATTGGGGTTTGGATCAAGTCAAATGACTGTTTCAACTCTGTTTTCACTCAAGACATGCATGAGCACCCTCAACTTGACAAGGCTTTCGACCACTAATGCTCAATAGTTTATAGATTTAATGAATAGATGGAGAATCCTAACTGTACCAGCAGATACATACATAAACACATATGAATGGCTAGCTACAGAAAGTAAATGAAGCTTGCAAATCTAATTTATCAACGCAGAGATAAAATGACAGTTATCTGGCATTAGACACAAACAGAAACATGAATAACCTATTCAAGTGCAAGCTTAGAACAGAGGAGAAGATGGCAATTGAACATGTAACAACAAAAGAAGCTTGTATTACTGGAATGAAGATGAGACGTGTTGACCTCTACTGGTCAACTACCCATGCAGTACCCCCCCCTTTTCTTTGCAAAAAGGGGCAGCACCTGATCAGCATTTCCGTACCATCCTGCAGTCATCAGCAGCTTGATCATTTTGATTGTAAACCCAGTCTGCATGTATGAATTGTAAATAATCTTAGCAGACATGAGTCGTGTATGTGTATTGCCTAGGTGGACCTAACTTTCTAGTGGTAATCTACGTCCCGGAAGGTTTTTTGTCTCACCGATCCATGGATCGGCAGAGTTTTCCTTCAAACCTGACCCCAAAGCCGGGATGGATTTTGTCATTAGAACTTTAGGAGAATCCTAGTGTGTTGATCTGCTAGATTATCGTTGTGTCGCAGAACTGGGTGTTTTGTGAGGGTCTGTATTAAGTGGGTTTGTCCCCTTGAGATGTAAATTGTAAAGAGTCATCATGAAATGTGTCTTGAGGGTTGAAAATGTTTTAAATCCCCTCGTGAGTCATAAGTCCTAGGTCCTAGGTGATGTTTCCGAAGGCTTAGTTCGATGATCCATTTAAAAAATGAAATAAAATAATAAAATAAATAAAAATTAAGAAATTTAAAAATTTAAAAAAAAAAAAATAATATTAATAAATAATAAAAAATTTAAAAATTTAAAAAAAATGAAATAAATAAAAAAAATTTAAAAATTTAAAAATAATAATAATATTTTAAGTGAATAAATCGACGGATGAGATCAAGAGATGTCTTGATCCTCATCAACAGTCGAGATCATTTCTACATGGATCATTCGAACTAGCCGTTGGGATCATTTCCTTTATATAGGGTCTTAGGTGGTCATTTCAGATAATGAGATCTGTGAGTCAGATACTGAAGAAGCTCTCTTGTAAATCTATTTCTGGTTAATAAAAGAAGACTTTGGGGTCCATATCTTGCTGGTGTTACTCTCTTGAAATGCTGTGAGATTGTTTAAATTTTCTGCATATTTTCTTTTCAGCCATTAATAATAGCTTTTTGTAGAGTAGTGTGGGCACAGGTATCTTGTCCACTTGCTAGGGTTTGAGTGCTGTTAGGGTTTCTGAAGTAATGGCAGGTATCTCCATTACTGTTTGAGATCTAGCAGCATTTTTGCCCTCTTTATTGACGGTTGTTTTGAGCTGTGCAGAAAGCATTTTCTGAAGGAATTTTGTGGGCGTTCGGGGAAGTTCTCGGCTGAACCAGCCAACTCCCGCAAGCATTTTTTTGCTGAGCCCAGTTGGATTTGATCCTGGGTCTATCATTCGGTTTATTTTTCTAATTTGCATGAGAGATTTTCTGAAGTCCTTCACATTGAAAATCTGAAATCTTTATTTCTTTAAAATTTTCCTGTGCTCATTGCTGAATCTGGCTATTAAGGGGCCGAAAATCTGTACATTAATCAGCTGTTTTAAGGTTTCAAATTTTTTTTTTTCTGATCTAGGGTTTCAAATTTTTTGCTTTGCGCAGATTTAAGATTAGGGTTTTTTTTATTTGTTGTGCAGCTGCTCAGCCAACAGATCCAAGCCACAGGAAAATACCCAGCACGGAACCAACCTCGATGACCTGTCATGCACTGGATCTCACACGTTTTCAACCAGATCCGTCATTTTCTTTTGGGTTTTGTTCAGATCGCATGAGTTCCGGGGATGCAGTTTTATTTGATGATTAGAGCTGTCTCTGTTTACATATCAGAGTGTGGATAAAACCGAACGAGTTCTAACACTCTGGCATCTGGAGACTAACAACCCAAAATCATATTTGCCGTCGAAGGCCGTCAGAATGTCCATTTGAAGCAGAGAATCAAATCGATTTTAGGGAAGCCGATGAGTAAGTATCAAGGCGATTCAGGATTGACTGTCAATATCCCGCCATCAACCTGCGCACACACAAGGTGATTAAACGACACGGCCCAGGTAAATTTTTTTTATTTTGACTGCGTTAAACCTTTAAAATCGATTTTTTCACTGCAACTGTCTGTGCAATCGTGTTTATACTCTTAATCTGTTGTGTTCTGGTCGAAGCTAGTCTACGCATCAGGGTTACGATTTATGTTTTTTTCTGACAATTCAGCTCATCTGAAATCGATCCGCAGACCCATCACCGTCAGTTCCTCTCACTCATTCATCGATTTTTGTTGACTGCGTATTGTTGAAAATTCTCCAGCGTATGCTTCAAGACGGATTCGCGACCTTTTTGGACTGTATTATTTTTCATTGATTTGTTGAAGGTCCGTGGCTCAGTGCGTATTGCAGCCGTAAGGGTTGTAGCATTTCCGCCTTGCCAGCGTTTTCCCGTGGGTCGTTTAGGGTTCCATCTGAATATGCTTGGCACTGTTGCGTCGTTCTTTTTATGCTTGAAGTCTTATTTGCGTGAGCAGACAAGTGAAATTGTATTTTGTTTGAGTTTTTTTGGATAGGCTAGCGTAGATGTGTTAGATTTTAATTTGTTTCATATAGTTACGATTTCAGATTTTAGATTTTGATTTAGTTATTTAGATTATAGTTTAGGTTTATATATATTTTTGCATAATTTATTTATTAGATTTTAATTAGATTTTTAATTAGATTTAAATTTTGGTTTTAGTTTGGTTATAAAATTTAAAAAAATAAAGGGGCTTTTTTATTTACGATTAAATTTTGTTTAATTTAGTTTAGTTCTTTTTTTAGTTTTGACTTTGATTTTAATTTAGGATTTTATTAGGAATCATTTTATTTAGATTTTATTTAAGTTTTTTTAGAGTTTAGACTTAATATTTGTATAGTTTTATATAGATTCAAATTTTATGTTTTAGATTTGTCTTTTAGTTAGATTTCAATTTATTTTTTAAAGTTTAGTTTAGAGTTAAGCTTAGTTTTAATTTGATTTTGATTTAATTTTTGTTTTAATTAGATTTTATGTTTAAAGTTTTTTTTCATAAATTTTAGATTTAGATTTTTTATAAAAAAATAAAAAAAATTGAAAAAGATTTAAATTTTTTTTTTTTTTTTTTTTGTGGAAAATTCTCTTCGTCAGATCCAGTCATTTTCGGGAATCGTTATATCTTTTATGCTGAGATCTAAAATTTTCAAGTCGAGATACGAATACGATGTCTGGTTAATAATTCATGACTCGTGGTGGTTTTAGGCTTTCATCTTTTCAAAATTTTCAGTTGTTGGATATCGTTTTGGTCATTTTAAGAGCATTGTGATTTAGCTGATGACAAATGATTGCTGTTCACAGTTTATATTTCTATATCATCTAACAAGTAATCGTTTTAATAACAATCTCTTAAGGCACTGGTCTGCTAAATTAATCAAATCCATCGAGTGCTTTTTATATCGTATCTCGTGTCTCCCAACCAACTGGTCGACAGTTGGTCTCATCATCTCACAGGGACTACCCCCCTTAGCCGCGGGAGACAGGCTTAAACGGAGGGATCGGGGATCAGAGTGACAGCCCCCGGTCTGAGCGTTGTCGTGTCAATCCGCGCGACAACAAGACGCTGGGAGGAACAAAGTATCCACAGTCTCCAAAAGTTGAACCTCTATTACTCTGAACTTTCAACCATTTATAGGCTTTTTACAATACTCTCGAACTCTCTAAGGCTCGAGATGTCTTAATCTATCCCCTCTGTCTTCTAACTATTTGATATCATAACTAGACAAACATGAGCTCAGAGAGCTCTATTTCTAACAAACACAGTAACAAAATTCTGGTAATTTCGCCATGTTGTCAGGTGGTTCGCTCATGCCAGCGATGTTCCATTATCATTTCTGTTGGTTCGGCTACATTGTGCTATTGTTTTTTCCCCTTTCGGCCATGCATTCTGTTATTTCATTTCAACTGTCCGACTATCAAAAAAACTGACAAAGCCAACAAATTTCCTCCTCGGGTGACTGGTGGGAAGTGGGGTACGGGGGCCATTGGATCGGGAGGAATGGGCAGAGGAGATCAATCGCTAGAGGCTTGAAGTCGTGGCGGGAGCGGAATAAGTCTGAGCCGTCAGATCTTAGATGGGTAGATCGAACAGCTATCGGGCGGAGGAGGTGCTCGAAGGATAACGCACGAGAGCGATTTACTCAAGCGAAAATGGTTTATATCGGGCTGTCATCGGGCGGTAAGTGGTAAAGGTCGGAGCCCGCCCGATTCCATTCATCGAGCACCACGTAGCAACGAAGGAGAGAGAGGAAACCGCTTTATCGGGCAGGTATCCCTCCCTCTTGTTGCTCGAGCGATATGCGCGATAGCCGTTAGATCTGGCAGAAATGACCTAACGGTGGTGATTGGTCGAAGCAGGTGAGCATATAAAATTGGTCGGATGAAGTGTGGACCGTCAAATCAGTGGGAAGATCGACAGTGGGGGACACGAAGGTATGGGACGACGTCGATAAATGTGCAAAGGGGCGCATATGGACAGAAAGGTAAAGTTTTTGGGGGCTTTTGCGCATTAGTGCATGTTTTCATGCGCTCTGAAAAATAATAATCCATAGGGGGCAAAAATGGATTAATTCGCGTAGGGCCAAGGCGAAAGTGAGTTTTGTTATGATGTGAGGGTTGGGTTAAGACATGAGTGAACGTGGATGGGAGTGGATGAGTGAGAAAAGTGAGGTGATGGACCGTATGGGAACCTCTCCACGTTAGCAGAATAGACCATTTCCCTCTTTTAGTCTTCAAAATAGCAGCACTGCACCTCAGGGCTAACATGATTGACTATAAATGTTTAACTATCATTGCATGCATTTTTGGATGACTTAATTTCACGATTAGAAGTCTAACATACTTGTTGCAGAAGTCTAATATATCATCTGACATTACTATCTCTTGTCATTTGCTCAGTGAAGTGCTTCATTGGTCACTCATGCTTACACCATTTGATATTTTTACTTCCTAATCGCTGCATCACATGAGCAAAATCATCTTTAATAAAAGCATTTGAAATTGTCTCCAGCAAATCTAAAATTAATCCTTGTCGATTACCTAATGTTTCATTGAGTAAATGGATCTTGATTATTTCAATTGGTTATTGAAGCATATGGTATCATTGTTATCTAATTGAAGCCTTGTCATTTGCTGCGTCCCTCATCTGCTTGCCAAGTTATACTTTTTTGTACTTGTCACTTATCTTATAGCATCGTTGTATCATTAAGGTGAAAGTACATTGTTTTATTCTGCAATTTATCCATTGTGCATCTTGTGCTAACTTTCCCTTGCAACATTGTTTACCTTGAAATTTGAAGTTATTCTCATTGTTCATTGAGCACTATTGTTTAAGGCACCGGTCTCACAACATTAATCCAAATTGTCTAATCTAATTGATATCCTAAAAGCATTTCTCAATCAACCTCACTTGCATCTAATTTAAGTCAAGTTATTAAGATAATCCTCAATGCATCTCCTCGAACTTGTTGGCTCCCAACAAGTTTTCCTTCATCATCCATCTTTCACCCCCTAGGGACTACCCCCCTTGACTTAACTAGGAGAAAGTCTAAATGGAGTGAATAAGGATTAGAGTGACAACCCTTACTTTGAGCGTTGTCGCAGTGCCTAGACACTTTGTGCGACAACATGCCCCTTTACAGCTTGTGCATAGTGATTTATGTGGTCCACTTCCAGTTGTTTCATTCTTTGGCTACAAGTATTTCTTAACTTTCATTGATGATTTCTCCAGACGCACTTGGGTATACTTCTTAAAACTCGAGTGAAGTATTTAACATGTTCTTGGCCTTTAAGGCCTTTGTTGAAAAACAATCTGGACATCAAATTCTTAAGCTAACATCTGATAATGGCGGAGAATATGTTAACAACAAATTCATCAATTTTTGCACTGAGCATCGAATTCAAATGCAACATACTGTTCCAGATACTCCACAACAAAATGGTGTAGCTGAAAGGAAGAATCGCACCTTAAAGGAAATGGCTAATTGTATGCTTCAATCTAAAAGACTTAGTCTTAATTTTTGGGCAGAAGCAATTAATTTTGCAAATTACATAGTAAATCGCACTCCTACTAAGTTTTTAAAGAATATCAATCCAAAAAAAGCATGGAGCTCAATTAAACCAGATGTAAGTCACTTTCGTGTTTTGAAGTGAAGAATGGGCCCATATTCCATATGAGAAACATAAAGCTTTAGAAACTAATAGTGAAAAATGTATTTTTGTTGGATACTCTGAAGATGTCAAAGGATATAGACTTATTCCACTTAAGTCCAAAAATGTTATCATTAGAAGAGAGTTAAAGTTTGCTGAAGAGAATATATCGGCCTATAAGCCTAGTTCGGCTAATGTGCCAGCTCTCTCTATCCCTTCTACTTCTGAAAATATTTCTTCTTCAAATGATGACAGAGAGGATGACAATCCTCCCCCACCTTCTCAGGATCATCCTTCGGCTCCTCAGCTTCCAAAATGGGCCTGTGCTTCTTGGGATGCAGCAGGTGCTCTTGTAGGTGATCCTACAAATCAGCTACGTACACGTTCTCACTTCGATAGAGCCTCTTCTTCACTGGCTCAAGCTTCAGAAAATTATGATCCTGACACCTTTGCAGAAGCTTTATGCCATCTAGATTGGGATGCAGCTATGAATGAAGAATATCTTTCATTATTGGCAAATGATACATGGGATCTTCTTCCTCTTCCAAAGGGACAAAGACTTGTTCCATGCAAATGGGTTTACAGAACCAAGTTTGGACCGGATGGAAAAGTTGATAAACATAAAGGCTTAAAGCTCATCTTGTTGCTAAGGGTTTTTCACAAGGTGAAGACATTGACTATACTGAAACCTTCTCCCCTGTTTCCAAAATGAACTCTATCCGCCTTGTTCTTTCCCTTGCTGCCGCTTTCAAATGGGAAGAGTCCATCAGATGGATGTTAAATCCGCCTTCTTGCATGGGGACTTGCATGAAGAAATCTATATGGAACAACCTCCTGGCTTTATACAAACAGACTCCATCCTTGTATGTCGGCTTAAGAAATCCTTTTATGGTCTCAAGCAAGCCCCTCGGGCTTGGTATGCCAAAATGGATAGCTTTCTTTTAGATATTGTCTTTTCTAGGTGTCATTCTGACAATACTGTCTACACCAAGAAAGTGGGTAAGTCTCTTATCATTCTTGTTCTTTATGTTGATGATCTTATCCTTACTCGTAATGATCCCAACCTTATAAAACATGTGAATTCTAGCCTTAAAACGCAGTTTGAAATGACAAACTTAGGACACTTGCATTATTTTCTTGGTCTTCAAGTCTTGCAATCCAAGGAAGGTATTTCCCTTTCCCAGTCCAAGTATGCCTGTGATCTTCTGCGCCACTTTCACATGGAATACTATAAGTCAACCCCTTCTCCCTTTCAGTCTGGAGCGAAACTTTCAGTCAGTTTTACTTCCCCTGAAGTTGATGCTACCTTATATCGTCAGCTTGTAGGAAAACTTTAGTATCTGACCCATACTCGTCCTGACCTTTCCTTTGTTGTTGGCCTTATTGCTTGGTTTATGCAAAAACCACATGAAAGTCATTGGAAAGCAACTAAAAGAATACTTCGTTATGTTCGAGGTACAATTCAGTTTGGGATTCATTACAGTGTAGAAGCATCTCCTCTATTGGTTGGTTTCACTGATTTCGATTGGGTTGGTGACCCTGATGATCAGAACTCTACTGCAGGTTATGTCTTCACTCTTGGTTCTGGGCCTATTACATGGGCTTGCAAGAAACAAAGTGCCATTTCTCTTTCTTCAGTAGAAGCAGAGTATTGTGGCACCATAGAAGCTAGTAAGTAAGCCCTGTGGCTTCGTCAGATCCTGTCAGAGTTTGGCTTTCAACAACAACATCCGACTACACTTTGGTGTGATAATCAAAGTGCCATTCAACTATGCAAAGATCTAGTCCAACATCAGCGCAGCAAACACATTGAACTACACATGCACTTCATCAAAAAGCTCATTCATGACCATGTTCTTGAAGTGCAATATTACTCAATCGATGATCAAGTTGCAGACATCTTTACAAAGGCTCTCACAGAGGCGAAGTTTACTAAACTTCGATTTATGGTTGGAGTTCAAAAATTGTCACTAAGGGGGGATAGGCTCTAATGCCTCCTTCCTTCTCCTATTGTGTCATATTTGTACATCCTTCAATCCTATCCCAAGTTGTTCTTAAGGGGGTATGTCAGGATATTCCGACACATAGGAAATAGTTAAGTATAACTTGGTCTAGTATAGAGTTAGGTAAAGTGTGTTTCTTTATTATGTACTTTTGTAACTTACAATCCGACGGTCACGATATGTTCTAGACATGAAGTGATCCGACAGTTCATTCTCTCCTCGGTATTACTAACACTTGATTTGTGGCTTAACACCCGATTGGTCCATGATCTCTATTTAAAGAGCATGGAGGGTTATTTGTAAGGTGATCGTTCATGAGAGAAGCTTATGTAAATTTTCATTCTTTTATTAATAAATTTCCTGAAGTGGCCGTGTTGGCTCAAGCCGTGGACTGTTTCCCTCTTTGAGGGTTTTAACCACGTCGAGAATATTGGTGTATTGATTTGTGATCTGTTTGTGAGAGGTGCCTCTGGTGTTCTATCTGAGGAACTTACCATATAAATTCCTACATGGTATCAGAAGGTTTCATTTGTGTCACTTCAATATTTATGCATTTAAATAACTTGTTAATGTAAAGAACGAGTAGGAGATAGTAAACCAAATATTGCAGTAGGGGTTTCTGAAGTGTTAGATTCAGAAATTTTCACACACCTCTTGGTAGATCAGTGCCTTAGTCTTGGGAGAATGGAGTCTAGGATAAATATGAATGAGGACCTTGTTTCTTAGTCAAGGAGGCCTTAAGACTACCTCACTTGCCTTCTAGGGAAAAGGGAAGCAACCTTACAGCTTTATACTTCGACTTGCAAAAGGTGATGGGTTATCAAGATGAATTCGTTGATAGAATTATCCCTAGGAAATTTCATTCAAAATTACATGGCCCATACATTGAGAGATGCTATATAGAGACAAAATTCCATAATTTAAGCAGTAAATGCATGCAACAGTTAGCCCTAAAAATAGTGAATCCAATCCAATGTATAGGACGATAAAATAAGAATAGCATTAAAAGCATGTACTTACATGTAATAGAACATATCCAGCCATCCACAATTTGACAATAGAGAAGCTCCAAGATAAGCTAAATCAAATCCAAACATCAAAATTCATCCATAAAGCTCCAATTCATACTCCAAGAAAAGGTGCAAAATATTGATTTCTAGTAGCATCGGATGTGCTCTAAGCCTCAAACTTTGTAGGGAGGTTTGGACACATGTATTCCAGAATACTCAAATCATTTTGGGAAATTCCATCCAGAGACACTTTTATTAAAATAATTAATTATTTTTAATGGATGCCTAAGTCTAAACTTAGGAAATTAAAATAATTAAAGGGTATTAATCAAACTGGGGGTGAAACTTCTAGAAAAAAACGAGGATCAAGCCAAAACGATCTAAGCCATTGATTAGAATCTAATTTGAGCCGTTGGTTCTCAATGAGAAGATTATAAGAGGAGGCTTGATGGGCATTTGAAAAACACATCGAGTGAGAGATCAGAGATCGAATTTCTCAAGAGAGCAGTGCAGCAATTTCCGAAGAGAGATCGAAGTGATTTCTTGCAGTGAGGGGAAGGGATAGTTTCCGAAGGAAGGGTTCCTGATCCGGGAATACATTGCAGAGGAGGAAAAGAGAGATCTAGAAGAGGCAGCGCAAAGGCCACGTTGGGTAGCATAGAGCCATGCAAAGGCAACGCAAAGCCTAAGAGGAGATCCAAAATTTGTTGGAGAGTCGAGTTCTAGAGCCAGAAGCCGGGGTGTGAGACTGGGAGGGCAGAAGTCGAAGTTCCAGAAGCAAATCGATCAGCCAGAAGGAGTGACGCAGGCCCCAAAAGCTATGACGGAGAGCAATGCAGTGATTGCGCAAAGGCAGCTACGGGCTCTCCATTCAATCGTTGGATCAATGTTAGATAACCAGTGATAGTGTGAGGTATATCTCACTCATCTCTATGACAGTCAGATTCTCTGTATTGGATAGCCAGCAAGGCATCCTAAGATTGTACTCAGAAATTACTGCTTAATAATACAAACCCTCAGTTGTTGCATCGATTTTACCACATCAGGTTTTTCCAGGGACATTGATCCAAAAATAACGGTGTCACTTATGTGTTATTTATTTCTTGCTCAGATTTTTGTTTCCGCATATTAATTTAATTAGTGGAGGTTGCAGTGTATTAGTTTCGATATTACTGTAGAACACAGTAAATAATTTGTTCATTTTTTTGACAAATAGAAGAAACTAATCAGTTGCTCAATAGAAATTTGGGTCTTCCAAATTTTCACATGGTATCAGAGAGCAAGTGAAGCAAGAGAGCAGATCGGAAGAGCCTAGTGCTGAAGAGGAGGGAGATCGAAGTGCTGCGTAGGTAGCAAATCAAATCCCCAGAGGGATTGCACAATCCATGCCAGGAGGGCAAGATTTTTGTGGAAGATCTCTCTTTGAGTGAGTCGACAGAGAGGTGAGATTTCCAGATCAAAATTTGTCAGCGGCAGAGGGAGTACCGCAGCAGAAGCTTCAACGCAGAGCAATTTCTGGTGAGACACAGTTTTCTGTAGCAGTTGCTGGGGCAGAAAGACATCAGAAGAGATAAGGAGACACTATTTTGAGGGAATTCTTCCTCAGAATACTTCAGCCAAGAAGTCCAAATTCTCATTTGCTAAGTACTAGTAGAGAGGAGCAGATCTACTAACTCCAGCAGGGAGTGCGTAGGCCAACCCAGCAGCAACGCAGAGGAGATAGGAGGCAGTTCAACATTTTGTTGGCAAAGATGGTAGCTAACGGGCTAAGATATCAAGATCGGTTGGATGAGGCATCCAACTATGTGATCTGGAAGGCTAGGATCTCATGCCTTCTAGATGAGCATGATCTCAAAATGTACGTCGATAGTGTGGTAGTTGTATCCGGTGATGCAGATCCACTCAAAAAGTAGAAGGCCGGGATGGCGAAGGCCAAACAATTGATCCTCGATGGAGTGAGGGATTATGTTGTATGTCACATTGCTAGAAAAAGGACAGCCAAAGAGATGTGGGATGCCTTGGCTACGCTATATCAAGGATCTTCCGAGCAACAGAAGATGTACTTGGACGAGAACTAAGATCAGCTAGGATGGAGAAAAGGGAACGCATTGATCCGTTCTTGTCAAATCTTTAAGAAGTCTGAGATCAGTGGGCAGTCATAGGATCAACACCTCAACCTACAGAGATGGTAAGGTTGGCCCTGAATTCAGTTTCAGAACAATGGAAAGTGTTTGTCCAAATTATCCTGGGCAGAAAGAAATTGCCAGAATGGGAAGGAATGTGGGCCGCTCTTCAGTGGGAAGAGATGAGGTGAGACTTAGTCAAGTGCAAACGCGATGGCAGCAGTAATAGTGGGACGAAGCCCAAGGAGGAGAAGAGAATGCAGCCCTTGCATCTAAGGGGCAGTAGGAGCAACGGAGAAAGAAGAAGGATGTCTCAAAGATCAAATGCCTCCGTTGTGGTGAACTTGGTCACTACGTCACACAATGTCCTCTCAAGAAGAAGGATAAGGATGCGAAACTGTGAAAATTCCTCAACCGGAATTCCTACTGCAGCAACTGATGATATTTCTCCTATTTGTTAAATTCCTTCAAACAAATTACTTGCAATTTCCTGCGGCAAATATCGAAATACATACACTGCAACCTTCACTTAATTAAATATTACGCGGAAACAAGAGATTGAGCAAGAAAGGAAATACAACAAAATAACATTGTTATTTTTGGACAAATGTCCCCAGACAAACCCAATGCGGGAAAATCGGCACAACAAATCTGAGGGTTTTATTATTATGCAGTAGTAAATCTGAGTACAATTCTTGGATGCTCAACTAGCAATCCAATACAGAAAGAAACCGGACAAATTGAATGGTGAAGTGCTCTCACCCTATCACTGGGAGAATCTGAGTCTGATCACGCTGAACTAGAGCCTCTACGTAGCCTCTACGCAAAACTGCGTCACCCCTGTTGGGTATCACGCTGCTCCTTCTCTAGACTGTCTATTGGCTGGAAAATCCGAATCTCTGCCTCCCGATCTCACACCCCGGCTCCCGGCTACTGAAACTCTATTTCCTTAGCACGAATTCGATTTCCCTCTAAGGCCTACGCTGCCACTGCGTCAGGTCTGCGTGGGCCAACGTCTGCCTTTCTCTGGACGTCATTATGCCCTCTCTCTGCCTCGTACTCTCCGGCCCAGGAAAACTTGCTTCTTCCAGATACTCACTGCCCCTCTCTGCAAGAAATCTACACGATCAGAATTTCCTCGTGAGAACTTCTCACTTCAGAAATTCTATCTCTTGATCTCTCGGTGTGTTTTCCAAATGACCCTCAAGCTTCCTTAAATATTATTCTCGTTGACATTCAACGGCCCAAATTAGAAGCTAATCAATGGCTAAGATCATTTTAACTTGATCCTTGTCTTCTTCTAGAAGTTACACCCATAATTAGATTAATACCCATCAATATTTTTAATTTCCTGAGTTTAGACTTAGGGACCCATTAAAAAATATTAATTATTTTAATAATATTGTTTATGGGTGGAATTTCCCAAAGCGCTTTCTAAGTTCTTTGGAATACATGTGCCCAAGTCTCTCTGCAAAATTTGAGGCCTAGAGCACATTAGATGCTACCCCAAATCAACACTCCCTCTTAGCGACGAATGTGCTCTAGCAATATACGTTGTTGCATACTGAATGTGCTATAGCAATATATGTTGTTGCTACAATAGGATTTCAGTTTTGGAATTTTTACATCAAAGGTGTATAAAGTGAGTTTTACTGGTACTCCTCCTGAGGATAAAAATCCGAGAAGAGTAGGGTACTTAGGTTGTGGTGACAGTGGGCCTCTATCCCAGGTGTTGTTGTGTCCTCTAGCTTTTGCCTCTTTACAATGCCTGCTAGTCTGTGCAGCAACACATCCATTGAGGATAGAAGTATATGTATTGAATAGTGTATAAAAGAATTGAAATGAGATTGTTACAAATGAGGGCCCATTTATATACATAGGAAGGTGCCCCTTCATGAATGGTCATGTCCTTAGAGACATACCCCTTCTATACTAATCATTATTTAACTAGTTGTTATTATGATTATTATTATTTATATTTATATTATTTTTATATTCATAACAAGTTGCTAAAATTCTGACTGAGCCCTTGGCAAAAGGGAAGTTCGAGGCATTCAAAGACAAACATGCATTGGTACAGAATTCCTTCTTCACTAAAGGGAGTGTTGGGAGTTATAACTCAGATAGGAACTTCTACACATGTTCGGTGTGAACATGTGAGAAGTAGTTCGAGATATTTTTGGAAAAGTTATTTACAAAAAGTTATTCTAATTTTGGAAAAGTAATTCTATTTTGTAATTAACTTTAGTTAAAAAGTGAAAGTCTTAGTTTTAGCAATTGAGTCTAAATTTGTACATGGAATAATTTTAAAAATAGATTCTTTGCTAAAAATATAATGGCAGGGCAAGGTAGAGGGAAGAGACGCATTGATTCTTCATGAAGACAGATTTGCCTGAAGTTGAAGAAAGAGGCCGCAGAAAGGAGAAAATAATGCAGCAGTGAAAAGAGCTACCCAACAGTGATTGCAGGTTGTAATCTAGCCCAGCATGAATTCCATAGTCATATGGACAGACAATACAGATCCATACAGTCATATGGACAGGTCCATATAGTCCGTACAGTCATATGAGCAGAGTCGTACCACAGATTTTCAGACCTGTTTTGTAGTTCTCATTCAACAAGCAGAAAACCTTGTTTTGAGGTGTCCTTGTAAGTTTTGAATCATTAATGATAAGTTGACTTGAAGGACATATCGTGTTTAGTGTTTTATGCTTCCATGGTATTTTCCAACCATCTGTGCGATTGATGCATGCTAATATTTTTTATTTCTGTATAGTGTGAATTCAAGATCTGATTTATTCAATAAAGAAGCATAGGACAGCAGTCACCTAGGGTTTTGAAAATTTAGAAGGGAGGTTTGGTCACAGTTGAACAGCTGAGGAGATCAATAACCAGAGGAGAGTAAGCCGTGACAGGAAGAAGCGGATCAATCAACGATCCAACAATTTGGAGGACCATACAGCAACAGCTATATAGCAGGTCCATATGGATACAAACAAATGTCGTACAGTTGTTGTTCCCCAATTTCTGTGTAGCTTGTACCCTATTTGGAAGTCATACAGCTTAGTTCTTGTGTGATTTCACGAGGTCGTACAGCTTCTAGGTTTAAGCAATGTGTGGAGGTTTCCTTATAGGATTTTATTAAGAAATGAAACATTGATTTAGAAGAAAAAATCAACTATGCATGTGTGTATTAATTTATGCTTCTGTTATTTACTATGTTCCAGCTACTGTGTGATTGTTATTGTGTTCAGAATTTATCTCTATGTTAATTAAATTCTGCAATTGATTTATTTGATTGAGAACACAAGGATAGCAGTCACCTAGGGCGGGAAAATTAACAAGGACCTAGACATTGATTTACATGCAACAAAGAGGTCCGCTGCCATTAGCATATTAGTTACATCTAAAAAATACACAAGGAATGCCAGTGGGTGTTCCATCCCAATATCATTGCAAACAGTGTAAACTCAGTTGTGTCTAAGTATATGCTTGTTGCATTCTAATTGAAGGCAAAAAAGGTCAGTAGAAACTAGTGTTGAACATAATTTCTCTTCCCAGGTTATTGCATTCTTGAAGAAGGCAGAATGTCAATGGGAGCTAGCATTGAATGTAATTGACTGATTTCTCTACTTAGGTTGTGGTTTCGAAAGACAAGAACAGACTTAGTGAGGATGTAGGCGTGACATTGATATATCAGTAGTATAAATGAACTCAAAGTATTCCCAAGAAGCATATTTACAAAACACAGGTTCACATTTACACATGGTGATGATGATAAAACTCAATGTTAATTAGCTCTCTTTTCTTTTCCTTCATACCCCATCATGTCCATATCACCTTCTCATGTCCACTTCCATTTCCACATATTACACTATACTACAACAAGCTTTATTTTATCAAGGCTTACCTTCATTTTCACCTTAAGCCCCCACTCCATAGCCTTGAGAATCCGACTTTTGGGATACCCTTCTTGTGCTAGAGAAGAGCTAGCCTAAAGTGAGACGAAGAGCTCTCGCAATATGATAGTGGTCAACCTTCATGAGTTACACAAAGATATCCCCTTAGCACTCAGGATTTTTGTGCTAGTTTTTGCTTTACCAAGCACTATTGTTGTCTGTCGACATGATTTATCCAATGACACACACACACACATATGATCAATTGCAGCCCCGTGAGTTAGCTCGGTCGGCTGAACCATCCACCAAAGGTATGTTGTCGATGTGGAGGCCATAGATCATGGGTTCAAATCCAGTTGTGTCTCAGGGTTACTAGCCATTGTTGTGCCTAGTGGTTGAGCTGCCCTCCATCCTGATATTTCAAGGAAGAAGGGCAATTGTACAAGGTTTTCCCTAGAAATATATATGTGTGTGTGTGTGTATGTGTTAATTATTCTGGATGCATGATGGGGTGTTGTAGGCAGAATGGCAATATGTTAATACCAGAAAGAATTTGTCTAGGTGACACTAACACAAAAATTTGAGTCTTAACTTTAATGCAACAACAAAGAAAGAGAGAATGTGGACAAATAAATTAATAATTGAAATAGAAAAAACAAGACCTAAGCCATCACAACTTGATAACTATAGGATATGTCTGGGTGGGTGTGTGTGTGTTTGTGTGTGTGATCAATTAATTGTTTTGGATGCATGATTGGGTGTTGTAGGCAGAATGACAATATGTTAATACCAGAAGGCATTTGTCTAGGTGAGACTGATACAAAAATTTGATAGTCTTAACTTTAATGCAACAACAAAGAAAGAGAGAATGTGGAAAAATAATTGAAATAGAAAAGACAAGACCTCAGCCATCACAGCAAGATAGCTATAGGATTGAGTTGGTGCTCCATGTATAAAAACAATTGTTCCAAGCTGTGTGTCTGATGATCCTGCAATTAAACAAAATAAAATACATTTGTAGCAGTAAGAGATTAAATCCAAAGATAAATTTGTTAGCAAGAAAATTAAATATATGAATACTTGTCACCAATAGTTTTTCAAGAGTTCAATTATAATTATTCTTCAAAACAAAGCAATGATCATGTCTTTCATTTCCTTCAAATCCGAATTCAACAAAAGTATTCTATACAACCATTTCTCATTTATGATCTTTATAAACAATAGTAGGAACCTAAGTCACATGACACGAGGACACGAGACACGGAGGACACGTAAATACGAGTATTCAATACGAAACACAGCAACCTGGAAACAGGACACGGGGGACATGTTTTATATATATACACCAAAATATAGTTTTTTATCCATATTAAATTGCAGGTTGCAGCTTATATAATGAAATTAAAATATAATTACTTCTCAAAGTTCATAGTTCACTTTAAAAAAATAAATAGAATCAAAATTTACTATTTAGAAATTAGAATGTGATATGCTTGGTCTTGATTCTTGAATATTCAATGTTCATTGTTCATGTACAACTTACAAGCACATAAGAAAATAACTAAAGTCTCATCCTATTGATTTTCTCTACCCCTCTTGCGAGAAAATGCCACAGCTTTCCCTTTCCCTCTAGATGTAGATGTTGGTGCTGGTGGAGTTGGCAGTGGAGTTTGCTATGCTCTAGAAGCTGAAGAACTAGAAGTAGGAGCTATAGGAGGTAGACCACTTCCTCTACTGGTGGCAGGGGTAGCCGAGGCAGGTGGTGTCACCTGGAAACATTACAATCTCCCAATCCTGAAATCCTAAAAAATTGATAAGTCTGCTGCATTTTGAATGAAATCTAAAATTCTACTTTCTCCATATGAAATCCAATGAGGCCGGAACCACTCTCAAACATCCTGAGTCATTTCATGGTAATGTTAAAAATTTAAGTAAAAGGATGAAAATGAAGATTAATGGTAATGTCACTTTTACCATTCATTTTCATCCTTTTACTTTAAGAATTTAACATTACCATGAATAGCATATCAATACTAGGGCCTAGACTTGATCATTAAGCTGCCCCACTCAAAAATTATTTGTTTCTTTCAAAAAAAATTGCAACTTATGCAGGCAACGTTTTCTATCAACGGAATACGCGTTTTCCAAATGCAGGACACAACGAAAATTGGCGAATACGTTTTACATTTTACAGGACACGATGAAAAACGTTTTCGACACGTTTTAGGGCCGTTTTCGTGTCTGACACGTAAAATACGGGACACGGACCTTGGAGGACGTGTCTTGTGACTTAGGTAGGAACCATTGGAGTTTTTAAGACTCTAGTAGTTGTTTGACAATCTAAGGAACTAATTGATTTTGCATGGTCTTTGTTACCCACCAAAATGGGTAACACTACAGGAGAAAACTTTTCTCCTATTCTTCACATCCAGCCATGCAACCAGCAGCCCGTGACAACCACCACTACTTGATGATATGCCATATATATCCACCACTTGCATCTGTTGAAGAAAATGTAACTAGGTCTTCATAAATGTAATTTTTTATCTTTGTACTTGTAAAAGAAAAGAAATTTATTTTTGTAAATTATAGAAATGAGTTTCTTGCTAATTGCATAGGTCTAGCACATGTTAAGATGCTATAGGGTAGTCAAAGAGTCAAAAGAAATATCGAAGACCCTTAAGAGCATGCTACACCATGTATATTTATGTATTAGAGTACAAGAAATAACTCCAAGCAAAGTCACAAGCCTCCTCCATATGTCCGCATCATAAAAGGAAGCAATCCAAATTATAGTCATCAAGTCGGCCTAATAGGAGGGGCAGACTCCTATATAAAGGGTCATACAACATCACAAAAGAACCATCATCTCATCTCTGAAATCAGTGAAGAAGGAAGACAAGTAAAGGGTATAAGAAGGACAAAGAAAGGTGTCTCTAGTGCAGCAAAGAAGGAAGGAAGAAAACCAGGTTTTATAGGGTTGTCTTAAGGCCTATTACAGTCACACGTGTGAAGGAAGTGTTGAAGAATCTAGGGCAGATAGAATTAGTAAGATTCTTCTAGACTTGATAACTATGTGTGAAGTGCTTTTACAATTTATCTTAGCTTGATCTTCTTCTTATTATTAGTGTGTATTTACTTCATCAAACTGCTACCAAAATCAAAGAGACAAGAACTCAAGAAGTTGGAATTCTGCCAAGGCCAAAACCTCTCCCTCTTGGAGAGGAAAACCCGCACGTAATTCTTCTTATAGAGATTCCAATTAACGAACACTAAGACCATGACCCTTGACCTACTAGGCCACTCCAAGACCAAGACACCAATCCTCTTCTTTGTCACTGTTGAGATCATCATCACTACTGCTTCACTGAAGTCATCATTATTGTACCTTCAATGAGATATTCATCATAACAATGAGATCATTGTTCCCGCACCATTGCCACACCTTTACTAAGATCTTCACCTTGTAATTCTGTCTCCATCAAGATCATGACTATATCGAGATCATAATTGTGTCCAAGATAAATGCTGAGATAGAGTGTGATACTGTGGGATCACCGAGATCCTTGTCATCACTGCTACCCATCCGAATTTATAGTCTTGTACCCATCTGAAATTCAGTCCTACATCCATCCTAAATTACAGTCATCCACCCATACGAAATTACAGTCTTGCGCCCATCCGAAATTACAGTGCTTCACCTATCCTGTACTTCCTCCATGTTAAATTATGGTGTGTTCTATGCTTAGAGCAGTTTACTTATTTTTCTTCTTACTAGCCACAGATTAGCAATCACATATACATTAAGTAAAGTGCAGATAGAACATTAAATTATCAACAGAAAACAAGTCAAGACAAGAGACACAAGATGTGGCGACTAGCTAGGGACAAACCCCAATGCGGGGACACCCTTTGATCAAATCTTCTTTTATCTTCAATAGTTCAACAAAGAGAAATAGTACAAAATCTGAATTCTGTAATTTTATATCAGCGGCAGAAAACCCTAGATCAGCAAAGTCAAACTTGGTCAAACTAGTTGAAATTGACCTCTAAAATGCTTGGTCAATTTCCGGTCAACTTGTCCTCGAACAGCCTGAAGAAACAGCGCTTGAACAGCCCCAAAAGTTCAGTCAATTTGCAGATTTCCGAAGTCAACTTGCAGCCCTAAACTAGGGCAGTCAAACCAGAGGTCAAATCACCTCGATTTTCATGCCAAAAATTGTGCCCTGCCTAGGAGAGGCAACCACACCCAATCCGCACTTCTGGAAGGTCAACGCTTGGTCAATGCTAGTCAAAGAGATGACCTTCTACCCTAGCCTCCTTTCTGCATCTTCCTTACCCTAGGACGTCTTCCTTTCAGCCACACGTGTGAGAAAGAGAGAGACTCCTTTTATGCGTAAGAGAGAGAGAAGATGAGTGAATTGAATTGTCCAAATGAGAAGAATGCTCCTTGTATTTATATGCAAACATTGAGGTGGAATGGACTGTTGGGCTTCTGAGCCTACATAATTTTGTTGGCCGACCTTAACAATTTGTCCATAATCAAAATAAATTCATATCTCCATAAATACTTATCGGAATCGGATGATCTTTAGATCAATCCTACACCTCTCGATGAGAGGAATCTAAGAAAAATATCAAAAGCCATAAATAAGGTGATCCACATGGAGTTTGGCCCTAGTTGCCAATTTTAACACTCCCTCTCAACTAGGGAGAACTTCGTCTGCAATCCATCAAACCATCATTGCTATCCATCCATCAAATGCATTGTCCTGTACAGCTTGACCCCACTATGCTCTGCTTTGCTTTGCTCTGCTCTGCTCGAACTATGAAGAAGAAGAAATGATCGAGGATGTATCATACCATCCTCCACTGACCCGAAGTTAGTCTCAGAGTGTGAACCACTCTCACTGATCCCAGATCAGTATCATTGATCCCAGATCAATGGAGGTCATCCTAGCATGGGGAGTACAGTAGATACATCGATGCGTCCATCGATAGTACTACTATGGTCCCTATCCTCATTTCCCTGCTCATTGATCAAATGAGAGGTACTTCCCATGAGTCCCAGACTGCATGGGTAGGATGCTTCGACAAGAGAACTAATCATCCTGTCGATAGGAGAACGAATCACCTTGTCCAGTGGATGCCACGGAGAACTAATCATCCTAGCCTACAAGAAAACTAATCATCCTGCTCCATAATCACCACGGAGGATGAATCATCCTGGCCCACAAGAGAACTAATCATCCTATTCCACAGTCGCCACGGGGTGTCACAGGGGAAGGTTGAACCTTTACCCTGTACATAGTGCACCACCAGGGGATGGTGAGTCGCCCTGTGGTCACATGTCGCTCCAAGAAGTACCTCGCGCCCCCTGGAGCTCCCAGAGCTCAATACATCATACTCGACCCTCATAAGAGGGTCTCTGAACGACACCAAGTCGTTCTCGGAAAGTCAGGAATTTGACCTTTCCTAGGGGCTTTGTCAAAATGTCGGCGACCTGTTCATCTGTATCGATATGTTGGAGCCTTATTGCTCCTCGCTGCACCATATCTCGAATATAGTGGTACCTGATATCGATATGCTTGGAGCGATCATGAAATACGGGATTCTCTAATAAACGGATCCCGCTCTACTTGTCACATAGAATCACGGTGGTATCCAATGTAAATCCAAACATCTCATTGAAGAGCTTTCGCAACCAATCTACCTCATAGGAGGCCATGCTAGCAACAATGTACTCTGCCTCGGTGGTGCTCAAAGCCACCAACTTCTGCTTCCTACTCATCCAGGATATCGAGGCAGATCCCAAAGAGAAACAGCACCCGGAAGTGCTCTTTCGGTCCACCACACTGCCTGCCCAATCAGCATCAGTATACCCAAGTAGTCTCACATCTTCGGCAGTGTATCTCAACCCATGAGTGATTGTGCCACGAAGATATCTCAACAGATTCTTGGCACCAATCCAATGTAAGTGGTGAGGCTCAACCATATGTTGACTCAATGTGTTGACTGCAAAGCATATATCTGGACGGGAGTTCACCAAGAACATTAATGCTCCGACGAGTTGACGATACTCGGTAGCATTTCGTAAAACAGGTCCGGCAGCACTACCGCTTAACTTCTTGAAGTCAAGCTCCATTGGGGTAGTTACGGGCTTGCAGTCCACCATGCTGAATCTCTCCAATATCTTCACCACATATTTTCCTTGAGATAGGAAAATCTCCCCTGGTTTCTGCCAAACTTCTAGTCCTAGGAAATAGTGCATAAGTCCTAGGTCTTTCATCTCGAACTCAGAAGCCAACTCCCTCTTACATTCGTGAATGAGAGGGTCTGCACCTGTTAGAAAGAGGTCGTCAACATATAGCACCAGTATGAGAGGCTTGTCATCTATAACCTTAAAGTAAAGGTTAGGGTCGGCTTCACTCCTAGTGAATCCCAGCTTCATCAAGTACCTATCGATCCTCTCATACCATGCTCGGGGTGCTTTCTTTAGCCCATAGAGGACCTTCTTCAACTTGCACACATGAGATTCTCGATCATAAATATCAAATCCTTCGGGTTGCTCCACATAGACCTCCTCTTTGATTGAACCATGTAAGAACGTAGTCTTGACATCCATCTGATGTAGGTTCCATCCTTGCAAAGCAGCAAGGGCTATGATTGAGCGGATGGTGGTATATCGGGCAAAAAGTGCAAATATCTCGTCATAGTCTATACCTTCCTTCTGGAAGAAGCCACGAGTGACAAAACGAGCCTTATACTTTTCCGTACTTCCATCAACTGCATGCTTTATCTTGTAAAGCCATTTTGAAGTGACAACTGCTTTGACCTGGGGTCTGGGGACCACATCCCAAACATTGTTTTTCACAATGGACTCATATTCCTCGGTCATAGCATCCTTCCATACTTGATGCTTGACGACATCTTTGAGTGACGAAGGCTCATTTTGGATGATCGTGCTCATGATGGTCAAGTATCCCTGATACCTGTTCAGCTTCTTACTTTCACGGAAGGTTCCTCGGGGTTCAATGTGTCCTTCAGAATCATCAAGTGTCCCCCTAAGCCGTGAAGGCCTCTTCCTAGAAAAGGAAGGCTCTTGCGGAGGAGGATCAATAGGCTCCATAGATTCCTCCACATCGGGCATCGTCTCATCTTCTTTTTCCTTCGTTTCCCCGGTGTCAACTTCTTTAGATCCCCTTAAAGTAGGAAGATTGTCTACCTTACTAAGAGCCATATCTTCGTCAAAGGTGACATCATGACTAATCTCGACTTCCCTTTGACCAGCTACATAGATTCTATAGCCCTTAGTATTTTCGCTATTGCTCACGAAGATTCCTTTCTTTCCAAATGCACCCAATTTATTCCTTTTTTCTTTAGGCATATGTTAATATACAGGGCTTCCAAAAATTCTAAAATGAGATACATCAGGGTTCTTACCGATGAACATTTCTTCGGGAGTCTTGGAACCCAATGCTTGATGAGGGCATCGATTTTGTACATATATGGCGGTATTTGCAGCTTCGGCCCATAGAAACTTCGGAAGTCTTTGATCATGGAGCATAGCACAGACAACTTCCACAATTGTACGATTCTTCCTTTCCACCACACCATTCTGTTCATATGGTGTAGTAGTCTCCCTCTTAATGTGAGCCTCTTTGCAAAAGTCATGAAACTCATTGGATTCATATGCAGTCCCATTATCAGTGCTTAAGATCTTGATCTTCTTCTCCGTTTGATTCTCGATCAAGGCTTTGAAGTGTCGAAACCAAGAAAACACTTCATCCTTCTATTTCAAGAAGTATATCCAAGTCTTGTGAGAATAATCATCTGTAAAAGTGAGGTAATATAAATATCCTCCCAAGGAGTTCACAGGCATCATACCAGATATGTCTGAGTGAACCAACTGCAATATATCAGAGGTCTTGCTTTGGCTTGAGGGGAATGGTCCCCTTTTGAGCTTCCCTTCGGCACAACCTAGACATACACCTTCTTGCTCTAATCTAAATTCGAGCATCCCGGTCACCATTTTTCTTACATCGGGTAGAGCTTTACAATGAAGGTGAGCAAACCTCCGATGCCATAGTTCGGACTGAAGAGATGTGTCACAAGACAAGACACCCCGCGGACTTCCACCGACTTGATATAATGAATCAACTCGAAACCCAAGAGTAAAAGCATCTTTAAAGTTCTTTTTCCATACACATACCTTGCCATCGCTGAAGGCCACCTTGTAGCCTTTATCTTCCATTGCCGAAATGGACACTACGTTCTTTTTGAGATCAGGTACATATACCCTGATTCAATTGAAGAGTGACATTTCTTATGCCTTTCACGGGATATTTTGAATTCTCTCCAAGAACAATTTCCAAGTTCGTTTCCTTCTCTATCAGATTATAGAGAGCTTCTTTGTAACCAGTTAAGTGCCTTGAGGCACCACTATCAATAAGCCAATTTCCCAGTGAGTCCGGGGGAGCAGTAGTAGATAGAGCTGCTAGTAGATAATATTCATCTTGCTAATTGTTAACAGTGTGTTGTGGCCACAACCACCACCCTATTAGAACCTACTCTGGTGGCAAATTTGAATGGGTCCCCTAGAAGTTTGGTCTTTCGTTTCTAACTGGAGTTGTCACATGGAATTATGTTTTCAATTCTTAATGGTCAAGATCCCCTTGAATAAATCTCTGCGGAATGATTTATTTATAACCCAGCCCAACCCTTCATTCATATCATTTCATCGGGACTTACTCAACCCACAAAACCTTCTATCACGTCTTTATTTCTATTATAACGCTCTTATAATAGAAATACTCTACAAGCATGCATAACTTACCTTTTTCGCGCTTCCTCGGTCTTTACACATTTCTCGAAGCTTGCCTTTATCGCTATCGCAATATTGCAATCTCCGCGGTCACACTACGCATTCCTCTTTTGCATCCGATGTGCGATGACCTCCCTGACTTCAAATGCAATTAACCACATCCATATCCTATCGGGTCCGTCATTACATCGCTCCATCACATATCACATTTTACATTGGTTAAGGGCTAAGGTCTACCTCCCATGAATAATTGCGATCTGATCAGGTCTCCGATCGCATCGCACATTGCAGTCACGCTTCATTAAGACCCAAGATCCATTCACTCGCAATTGAAACATCGCGATGCGATGTTCATTTAAGCTTCTCCACCGCTGATCAGAGAATATGATCCAACGGTCAGCCATAATGTCGCTTATCGCAAATCGCAATTGGCACTTTCAACCAGTGCATTGGCCCAAGCTTCAACATTCCGCGATATGGCAGACCCGCCGGGATTATTAAACATAACGCATATATTTTTTCGGGTCTGGCCCATCGCAAATCGCAATTGGCGGAACCAAGGGTGATGTTGCATGTGACTGCCCACTATGGTGTGCAATTGCGATTTGATCGCATTGCAACCTTGGCTAAACCAGGGGTCGTTTCACCATAGTCCATCACTTTATAAAAGTTTAAATGAGGGCAAGATTTGTTTTTTTGGGGCATTTCTAGCATATTTTTCATAATCTTAGCTAATGTTAATTATTTCTGCAGGCGAGAATCAAGGGAAGACAAGCGAGGTCGAAGAACGAATGCGTAAGCATCAGGAGTGGCTGCGAGTAAAAGACGCATGAGCGGATCCGAAGAGTTTATATATGCTGGTGTATTCTATTGAAGATTCGACCTTAGGCGCTCACGGTCGGGTTTCCATGTGTTGCCTGTGTATTCTGAAAGTTATGTTGTCCCAGGTTTTATCATGAAGAGATGACACGCAGTCATGCTCCTTTCCTTCGGCATACATTCATTTCCCCAGTAAATTAAACACTCCAACAAATGTGGCCTCGACGTGTCAGCGGTTTCACCGACCGTTCTACGTCTGTATATTTTAATTTGTATATCGAAAAGGACAAGAAGGGGAAAAGTCAGGAGAAGACAGAGGATCAGTTTCTTTCTGTATAAGTATTACCTCAGGAGATCAAAAGGGGACTTTTTTTTGGGCAGAACAATGGTCGATTTTATTGTGTTAATAAAGAAGATTGTTTCGGTCAAGAAGAAGCCTCTTTTTGTTTCAAATTCATTTTCCTTTTTTTATGTTTAGAATCAGGGTGTTGTGACTGGCATGAGGATATATATGTTTTGTTTTTGTGCACAGTGATAACAGACAACTTATGACTAGTCTTGGTTATTTGAATATAATTCGTTATCATGGTTAACTCATGAGCGGTCTCTGATTCGAAGCTACATTAAACATTAGTTGCAAGTTTTATTTGTAGAAACAGGAATGTGTATTCTTGTATGAATAATTAGATTGCAATTAAGCTTAAATACAGCCTTGTTCATCGGTGAACTCAGTAATTGATTTACTTGGACTTGGAATCTATATATGATGTTTAATCTCTTTTATTATGCTCCTGCAGGATAGATTAGAATAGTTAGAACTAGCATAAGTAGGTAGAATCAGTGTAGATATGACTTGATACATATAGGTTAGCTATTTTTTTTGTTGATTTAATTGAAGTCTTTCTCCAAGAAACAATCTTTCAACACCTATAACAGTTTACGGGATTCTTTAAAACCCGTTGGAACTAGCCACTCCAAACGAAAGCAGATCTAATTGGGGTCTGCAATCGGGTTGGTTCCCTTTGTTGGCACAACGAACATTCGACGTGACAACATAGTGTAGGATTCATACCTGGAATTTCTTGCCTTCTTGAATGGTTGTCCTCTTCCTTGATTTCCGGTACTTCTTTTACCTCTGCCATTTGACCTGCCATTCCTTTGGTTGCCTTGAAAGGGATTTTGATCATCGTCTTGGTGTGAGTCCCTTTATCAGGGCACTCCCTTGCATAGTGACCCGTTTTATTGCAATTGTAACATCGTCCTTTTCTTCCACCCTTTGGTCTAGCCTTTCCTTTGAATTTAGCCCCAGAATTGTTTCTTCTTTTAGTATGAGAAGAAAAGGCAGAGGGATGACCTTTAAGTATGGGCATTTCTTGCTCTTCCATCCTTGAATGCATCTGGCCATTAATTCCTCAAATCCAGGAATTACGTTATTGTTGAGAAGAGTAGTCCTGAATATATACCATTCAGATGGCAGTCCTCCAAGAGTTGTGAGTGTCATTTCCCTGTCAGGAATTACTTCCCCAATAGATAGGAGATCGTTCTTGATCCCAGTGATCCTTAAGAAATATGCTTGCATACTTTCATCTTTTCCCTTCTTAATTTCCTTCAGCTTATTTATAAGAAACAAGACTTGATTTACATCATTAACTTTAAATAAACTCGCCAGTCTATCGTAGATTTCCTTGGAGGTGTTCAGCTCGGAAACATAGGCCACCAAGCGCTTGTCGATAGAGTCCCGGATGATCTTCCTTGCTTTGACTTCACCCTTGGTCCTTTTGTTCCTAGCAACAGCGGATGCATTTGATGGAGGCTCAACAATCCCGCCTCTCACATTGTCCAATACTTCCTACTCTTCTAATGTTAGATCGAGAGACATCTTCCATCCGTGATAGTCAGACTTCTCACGGAATTTTTCTTCAGCAGGGAAGTGTGTTGAGGACCCCATGATTTCCTTTTACGATAGTCTTGCCGACCTTCTCTTTGGTGATTGCTCTTGCTCTTGCTCTTGCTTGGGCTTTGTCTTCACCTCAACTCTGATACCATGTTAAATTATGGTATGTACTATGTTCTATGCTTAGAGTAGTTTACTTGTTTTTCTTCTTATTAGCCACAGATTAGCAATCACATATACATTAAGTAAAGTGCAAATAGAACATTAAATGATCAACAAAAAACAAACTAAGACAAGAGACACAAGATGTGGCGGCTAGCCAGGGACAAACGCCAATGCGAGGAAACCCTTTGATCAAATCTTCTTTTATCTTCAATAGTTCAGCGAAGAGAAATAGTACAAAACCTGAATTCTGTAATTTTATATCAGCAGCAGCAAACCCTAGATCAGCAAAGTCAAACTTGGTCAAACTAGCTGAATTGACCTCTAAAATGCTTGGTCAATTTTCGGTCAACTTGTCCTTGAACAGCCTCAAGAAACAGCCCCAAAAATTTAGTCAATTTGCAGATTTCTGAAGTCAACTTGCAACCCTAAACTAGGGCAGTCAACACCGGTCAAGCCAGACATTATATCACCTCGATTTTCGTGCCAAAAATTGCATCCTACCTAGGAGAGGCAACCACACCCAATCCACACTTCTGGAAGGTCAACGCTTGGTCAACGCTGATCAAAGAGATGACCTGCTGCCCTAGCGTCCTTTCTGCGTCTTCCTTGCCCTAGGACGTCTTCCTTTCAGCCACACGTATGAGAGAGAGAGAGGCTCCTTTTATGCGTAGGAGAGAGAGAGAGAAGATGAGTGAATTGAATTGTCCAAATGAGAAGAATGCTCCTTGTGTTTATATGCAAACGTTGAGGTTGAACAGACATGACTGTTAGGCTTCTGAGCCTACATAAGTATGTTGGCCGACCTTGACAATTTGTCCATAATCAAAATAAATTCATATCTCCATAAATACTTATCGGAATCGGATGATCTTTAGATCAATCCTACACCTCTCGATGAGAGGAATCTAGGAAAAATATCAGAAGCCATAAATAAGGTGATCCACATGGAGTTTGGCCCTAGTTGCCAATTTTAACACTCCACCTATACGAAATTCAGAGAGAATCTGAGTTCTCGTATTCTGCACTTCCTGTACCCATCCGAAGCTCTAAAACACTGTGATTCCATCCGAAAATCTCAGATGAATTCGAGATATGTCTCTGTGATTTGCGGATACCTTAGCTGGGTATTTATAGTTGTTTCATCCCCATATTTAGCCGACCTGTCAGTGTGAACAGATGTGTCTCTATTTGCAAGCCGACATGACTTTTATTTAGTTCATTTGTTGGTCGACTTCATCCAGAGGATTGTGCTTGTCTTGGAGGGTTGTTCTAGACATTCGGTTTGACCCATATACAATACACATAGGCTCAAGAAGAGCTCTTCAATTTTCTTTTGACTCTTTGACTTTCCTATACGTATGGAATGAGCAAGAAACTCATTTATATAATTTACAAAAATAATATTTCTTTTTCTTGACAAGTACAAAGATCAAAATTACATTGACAAATATTGAACCTAGTTACACTTTTCTTCAACACTCCCTCTTAACTAGGTAAGTATTTACAATGGTACTTGGTTATTCTCAATCTGAAGAATTTCTCATGAGAAGAATCGGATTGGTAACCCATTTGTATAGCATCATAGTAACCAACATTGTTTCCACAGCAAGGCCTTGACTGACAACTCTATCTCTCATCAAATCAGAGCACAATGTTGGCGAGACCAATGACTATAGACACCTTCGTCATTGTCTCTCAAGGTACATACCCACCCAAGTGTTCAATGAGTATGACCTTCTAGGACTATTCCATGTCTACTTCATGCCATCACATCATTATCTCATGGATTCCATAGGTTGGAATTCTTGTTGAAAACCTTGCTTCCTCTCTAGATTAGAGAACCCTTCGATGAGGATTCCATCAAAGAATTTAGAGGATCTTGTATATCCCCAACTGGCAGATGTTTCCTTTTTGACTTGATGTATGATGAGCCTCAGATGACTCCTTTCTTTTCTTCAATGTCCACTAAGGTTCCCAAGAGCTATATACCCTACATGTTTGTTTGCCATGGATTTTGTCCTTCATGATTCCCATGGTGATGTCACAAGCTCTTGTTTCTAATGCTTCCATGATGCCATGATGCATCTTATTATCATTGTCATATGTTATAACACAAGATTTAGGAGCTTATGATAGGACCCTTTTGTGAGGGATATTATCTTACTCATAAGAGAGATTTGTTACTCCCTCTTTCCTTGGCCTTTTTCTTCAGCTTCCTCATTCTTTCAGTGATATGAGCTTCCAAAATCTTTCTATAGCATTGAATCTTAGTTATACTTATTCTATCTTGTTTGAGGACCAACCTTGCCTTTCCTTTCTACACATGGTTGAGTTCTTTAAACCTTCAATATTTTTGTATAGGGAGACCAAACCCTAAATGAATACCCACCTGCAATCCTGCATAAGATCCAATGTGTCCCCTTGCCCTCCAATACAAAAAATCTTTATAATAATCAAGTAATGATGCTTGCAAGTCATGGGATCAATGTGGCACTTCATGGTGGCATGCCCTTCCATAATGGGTTTATGCATGTACAAGTGTCTCCAAGCTCAATAAGGGGTTAACCAAGTAACCTATTAGGTAGTTTCAGCCTCTAAAGTGGGCAGCATGTCCATAGTACATCCATTAAGAGGTAGGTGGCAGAGATATAATAATGGAATGGAGTGGAGATCAAGAGAATCATCTAGACCACATGTCAAGGTGCATAGGTAGCTATAATAAGGAAAGCCCGCACCTAGGTATATGATTGTAGGAGGGAGAAAATCGTGGTACATGAGTTACCCCAACCTTTGTTTTTCCACCCTTCTTCATATGCCTTTTACCTTTGATTGATTTTTTTCATAACTGCTCGGGGCTCCAAGGGATGGAGAGCATGATGTGTAATATGTAACAGTGGATACCCCTTTAAGGTGAGGCAGTTCATCGCCTACCAAGGATTGGGACAGTCATGCGCTGCTTAATAATGGAGGGGGCTCATCTAGGGCCCATAGGAACCAGGGTGATGGCCATAGATAAGGGGTATAGCTCATGTTTGGCATTTTCCCACATGCTAAATTTGTATGTCCCAGCCATCTTTTGCATTTTGTGGTACATTTCCTATTGAGAGTGGCCAAATTATGCTTTTTATTTTCTTTTTAGTTGCATCAACCTCTGGGGCATTGTTCCAGGCCCGACCCAAGGTGTGGACAAGGGTAGGGGGAGGCTAACCCTATGTCGATCCAGTGGGCACATGTGGACCCGGAAGGGAAAAGAAATTAATGGGGCTTGTTGACCACTACGTGTCAACTACCCATAGCAGTATTATTAAAGTTTCTAAGTTTACTTAATTTAGAAACCCTTCATGCACTTTTCCTGATTTATTCCTACCTACTTGTTAATTTTCCTTTAACAAGTTATTTACAAAGTAAATACTGAAAATAAACACCAGTGCATGCTCAACATATTATAGATCAACAACTAAAAGAAACAAGAACAAACACACCACATGACACCATTATTTTTGGACCAATGTCCCTAGAAAAACCCAATGCGGGAAAACCGGTGCAGCTTTCTGAGGGTTTTCTTATTAAGCAATATCAGAGTACAATCTAGGTGTCATAACTGGCCTACTCAACAGAGAATTTCCTTAGCAGCTATACCTCACAATTTGAGAGAAATCTCCTAGTTGAAACCCCGGAAAACCCTTCCGGCAGCTCTTCAACACAAAACTGCTCCTGCAACCCCAGCGTCTGCCCAATCTAGACTGCGTCGTCCCCTCTCTGTCTCACGTTGGCCCTTCGTCAGCCTTTCTTGGCTTGCGTCAGCCCCAGGAGACCTTGCGTCAGCTCTGGGAGCCTCTGCGTCAGCTACGTTGGCCCCTCTGGTGCTCTACACAACATCTTGGCTGCCTCTGCATGGCCCTGCGTGAGCCCTTGCAGGCTCTGCGTCACCTCCTTGGCTACTGCGTTGCTCTCCCGGCACAATCTTTGCCTTCTCTATTCCTTTGTACTCAATGCCCCTCAACTGCTCTCCCGATCACTGATTCTATCTCTCTTAGCAAACCCCGCTCTAAAGAATAGAATGATTGATCATCTGGTATGTTTTCCAAGTGACCCACTTTTCCTGTTGACATCTCCACGGCCGAGATTAAGTCCCTAATCAACGGCTAAGATTAGATCTAGCTTGATCCATGTCTTTTGGACCATTCTAACACAAATTCATATTAATAAGCATTAAAATTTTATTTTCCCTAAGTTTAGACTTAGGGACTCCATTAAAAATATTAATTATTTTAATATCTCCTGATCTGTTTAGAATCTGCCCAAACCCTTTCTAGGTATTGGAGATCTCATGTTCCCCAACCTCTTCACCAAATTTCATGGCTAGAGCACATCTAATGCTACCCCAAATCAATACCCCCTTTTTTTCGGAAAAATGATAACACCTGATCGATGTGTCTGTGCCATTCAGCTATCATCATCAGCCTGATTATCATGTTATAACATAAACCCATTCTGCATGTATATGATGTAAATAATCTCAGCAGATCTGTGTCATGTATGTAATTGCCTAAGTAAACCTACTTTTCTGGTGACGGTCTACATTCTGGGAGGTTTTTTGTCTCACCCATCCATTCTCGGATGATCGGCAGAGTTTTCCTTCAGTCTTACCCCAAAACCGGAATGTATTTTGTCACTAGATCTTAGGCAAGTTCTAGTGTTCTAGATCGAGTTTATGTAAAAGTAATTTGGGGATAATCCTGACTATTTGGTTAGGTATTTTTATTACAAATTGCTTGGTCTGCTGGATTATATGTGTACGGAAATGGGTAGTCTGTGAGAGTCTATTACGAATGGGTTTTTCCCCTTGTGATGTAAAAAATATGAAAATCATGATGTAAAGTGCCTTGAGGGTTGGAAAAATAATTTATCCCCTCATAGATTAATTAATTAAATTTTTTGGCCAAAAATTAATTAAAATCCTAAGCTAGAAATTTAATTAATTCTAGGTCCTAGGTAAATTTAAACTCTCCAAAGGCAAAATTCATCGGTCCTTAAAAATTAAATTTTAAGAGGCCCAGGAACTAAGGTGAATTAATTATTTTGATGAATTTTAAACTTTTGATCCCTGGGGTTAAGTCAAAGTCAAAATTTTGGGGAAATTTACTCAAAAATTTAATTTTTGAGTTAATTAAAATGCATTTAATTGAAAATTTCGAATTACCCCAAATATTTTAAATATTTCAACGGATGAGATTAAAAGAAATTTTAATCTTCATCAACGGTCGAGATTGCGTTGACGAGGATCATTCGAACTAGCCGTTAGAGAATTTATCTTTAAATAGGAAGTCATTTTGTCAGTGGATCCATCCGATTTCTGAGTCGTGTGCTAAGCAAAAAGCTCTCGTGTAATCTTTTTATGGATAATAAAGAAAGACTTTGGGGTTAAATTTCGTTGATGTTGCTCTTCATGGAAATATTGTAAGATGTGTTGTTTTCATGAATAAATTTTTTTTAGCCATTGATGATAACTTCTGAAGAGTGATTTGAGTACAGATACCTTGCTCAGTCATTGGGGTTTAAGTGATAATTTAAATTTTGAATTTAATAGCAGGTATCTCTATTTATCTTAATTTTATTATCATTTTCTCGCTCTATTTTAATGGTTGGATTGAGTTTTGCAGAAAAATCTTGATTTTTAGATCCTCAAGCGTTAGGGAAAGTTTTCAATTGGACAAGCTGTTAAAATTGGCAACTAGGGCTAAACTCCATGTGGGTCATCTTATTTATGGCAGCTGATATTTTTACTGGATCCTTCTCATCGAGACGTGTAGAATTGATCTAAAGATCATCCGATTCTGATAAATATTCATGGAGTTATGAATTTATTTATGTTATAAGACAAATTGTTAAGTCAGCCAGCAACTTATGTAGGCTCAAAAGCCCAATAGTCATGACTATTCATCATCTATGTTGTAGTATAAATAGGAGAGAATTTGAAGTCATTAGAGACACACTCTTCATGTGATCTCCTCTCCACGTCTTGGGTTTTTGGAGAAGGAGAAACACTAAAGAATATGTTGGCCTAGTATGATGCCCTAGCTGCAAAAGATGCCCCAATCCAACGCAGGTCATATAGACATCTATCCGCAGGCAAATGGAGACACCTTATCCACTGTAAATGAAGACATCTATTCGCAGGCAATAGAGACACTTTATACGTAGGCAATGGAAATATATCAGGTGCACGAATTGAGCCAAGGTATGTAGCCGCAGTGATAACAAGCACGGAAGAGCCGCAGTAAGAAGTAGAGCCGCAGGCATAGCACGTAAGAGCCGCAGGCATACAGTTAGCCGCAGTTATGAAACCACCGTCAAGACATCTAGCCACAGTATGTTGATCTATACGCATACGCAGTCAAGGGAGATGAAGACTCTATACGCATACACACTCAATAGATGTATACACTCATACACAGTCATGAAGACTTTTTATATGTAGAGACTATAAGCAGCCACAGCTAGCCACTGTCATGAAGAGGAGCCGCAGTCATCTGCCAAGGGTTTGACTGCACCTCGCTATAGGAACAGCCATCAACTTGGGTGCTTAAGGAACAGCAGGCTCAACATATAAGTAGATATACATGCATCTCAGGTGCTCTCACAATAGTGCTTTATCTTGGCACTTATTCCATACGCAGTCACAGCGAGGAGAAGGTTTAGAGTGATACAGTCAGATCTGTAAGGATATGACTTATACTTGGGTATATAATAATAACAAGGAATGATCTCTGTGATATGTTCTTAACTGCAGTCTTACGACAGCTATAGGATCATCTCTTGATCTCGATATAACTCTCATATCTCAGTGAATGGTGGTATAAAAGATGATCTCACAAACTTGATCTCGATGGCACTAATGTGAATGTGCATTATGATGATCTCAGCGGAAGGAATGATGAAGGAAGATGCAGCATAATGGGCACGTTAAGTAAGAAGCAACATAATGATGAGTAGGGCTGCATGATGAAGGAAGATGCAGCATGATCGGCAGCATGATGATGAGAACAGATCAGGGCAGATCAGTCATCAAGGTCCAGCACTATGATGGTACAGCATGGTGCTACATGGTAAGATGCAACAAATGGACGAAATGCAACCCTACGATAGGTGAAGTCGTCACCTTGGAGAATCAGTTGAAGCAGAATGTCTTCAACTGATCTCATGTATCATCGTTATAGGAGAAGATCTATGCTCAGATTTAGATAAGTCAAAGTGTTGAATTCTGTTGTAAATGTACTATCTCTCTCTCTGTTGAACTTTGAAGAACATAAAAGAAGAATTGATCAAGGGTTTCCCCACATTGGGGTTTGTCCCTGGATAGCGCCACATCTTGTGTCCTCTTGTCTTGGCTTGTCTTCTGCGATTTCTATTTATGTTCTATCTGCAGTTTACTTTAATGCTGATGTGATTGCTAATCTGGAAAAGATATGAAGTTAACTGTGAAAATTGAAATAAATTGCTCTTAACATAGAACATACCTAAAATTAACATGGTATCAGAGCTGAGGTGAAGACTATGCCCAAGCAAGAGTGAAAGAGAAATCACCGAAGACAGTGAGAAAGGACAAAAGGATCAGTGGATTCCTTATCCCTCTTCAAATTCACCAAAGGGTGAATTCAAAGCATAGAATATTATCAAGACTGGCGCAGTGGAAGTTTCTGATGGCCTACCTTAAGATCACTTCATTGGAAGACCGAATCTCAGGGTGGAAGGAAAGACAGATAACTAGTTTGGCCATTATGCAAAGGAGTGTCTGAATGGCAGGGACACATCACTTAATGATGATAACAATCATTCCAGGGACATCTTTAACAATCAAAGGAATGACAGGTAATGCAGGTCATGGCCGACTCTTCATAGAAAGCAAGGAACCCCGGTATGAAGAATCAAATGTTGTTTCTGATAAGATAAAGAAGTGTTAACTTGTATTAGCCCTCTCCTTTAGATTCTTTGGGAATCTGGCTTATTGATTATAGTGCTTCAAGGCACTTCATCGAATAGAGATGGAAACAATCGTGAGATTATACTTGGAGCCGATGCCACCTATCCTAAAAAGGGAGTAGGGAATGTTACCTCTCAATTGAATGAGGGTAACTCGATTCATTTATAAAATCTCTTTTATGTACATGATCGCAAGAAGAACCTAGTGTCCATTTCAGCAATGGAAGTCGAAGGTTTCAAGGTGGCACTCGTCAATGGAAAGGCACATGTTTGAAAATAAAATTTTCAAGATGTTTTTGAAGTTCAGGGTTGTATCAAGCTACAGGAACTCCACGGGGGACCACTGACACATAGCACCAGAGGTCTGTAGACTGTGAGTCAGATGGTGATAGGGAAGCCTGAATTCAAAAAGCGTGAAAGTACATGTCTAAGATGTACCGAAGGAAAATCTTACAAGGGGACCATTCCCCTCATGTAGCCGGTCCACAGGTTTGGAACAACCCATGGAGTTTGAGATTCATGAACGGGAACCTCATGTATACAGGTGGAAGAAATCCCTCTATGGCTTGAAGCAAAACACCCCGAGCATAGTATGAGAGGATTGATAGCTGTTTGATGAGGCTGAGATTCACTAGAAGTGAAAAAAATCCAAACCATTACCCGAAGGTTGTGGATGATAGACCTCTCATACCAGCACCTTATGCGAACGACCTATTTCTGACAGGTGCAGACCCTCTCATTTGCAGAAGTAAGAGGGGGTTGGATTCTGGATGTGAAATGATAAACTGCAAGCTTGTGTCTACCTCGAGGATCTTGACTTTCAGAAGTTATATGGTAGTGATGTCGGACCAGATTTGGGAAATGCCTCTGAGTTTCATAAACTCATTCGCGTTGATGTTCTTGGTGAACTTCCGTCCAGACATATGTTTTGCAGTTAGCATGGTGAGCTCATATTTGGTTGAGCCTCACTGGATTGGTGCCAAGAATCTTCTAAGATATCTTCGAGGCACAATCTCTCATGGATTGAGATACACTGTCGGAAATATGAAACTGCATGATTATTCGAATGTTGATTGGGCAGGCAGTGTGGAGGAACACTAGAGCACTTTTCAGTGTTGGTTCTCTTTGGATTTTGCTTTGATATCATGAATGCGCAGGACGCAGAAGTTGGTTGTTATAAGCACCGCTAAGATCGAATACATAACTACGAGTATGATCTCATACGAAGTTGCCTGGTTGAGGAAGCTCTTTAGTGAGCTGTTTGTACACATGATGAATACCACTGTGATTCTCTATGACAACCAGAGGTGGGATTCGATTATTGAGGAATCTCGTATTTGATGATTGCTCCAGCAGATAGACATCAGATACTGCCTTATTTGGGATATGGTAAGTCGATGAGCAAGGAGGCTCCATCGCATTGAGATGATGTACAGGTCGCTACACTTTGTCAAAGCCCCAAGGAAAGATCAAATTTGTGATTTTCCTGAACGACTTGGAGTCGTCAAGAGACCCTTCTAAAAGGGTCCTACATGTTGCATACATTGAGCTCTGGGAGCTCTGGGGGCTTGCGGTTCTTACTGGAGCAACATATGACCACAAGGTGACTCACCCTCCCCTGGTGGTGCGCACTAGACAGGATGATTCGCTCTCCTGTGGACAGGATGATTCGCTATCCTGTGAAAAAGATGATTCGCTCTCTTGTGTGGACAAGATGATTTGCTCTCTTGTGGGATAGGATGATTCGCTCTCCTATGGACAGGATGATTCGCTCCCCTATGGACAAGATGATTCGCTCTCTTGTGGGACAGGATGATTCGCTCTCCTGTGGACAGGATGCTCTCTTGTGGGATAGGATGATTCGCGCTCTTGTGGGACAGGATGATTCGCTCTCCTGTGGACAGGATGATTAGTTCTCCTGTTGAGGCATCTTACCCATGCAATCCGGGACTCATGGGAAGTACCTCTCATCTGATCAATGAGCAGGGAAATGAGAATAGGGACCATAGTAGTACCGATGGACGCATCGTTGTATCTACTGCACTCCCTATGCTAGGATGACCTTCATTAATCTAGGATCAACGATACTGGTTTGGGACCAGTTGTAGGAGTTGTACCCACTATGACACTGACTTCGGGTCAGTAGAGGACTGGTCTAGGACCAGTGGTACATACTCTGACACTGACTTTGAGCCAGTAGAGGACTGGTCTAGGACCAGTGAAAATGGTACATACTATGACACTGACTTTGGGTCAGTTGAGGACTGGTCTGGGATAAGTGGTACACACTCTAACACTGACTTCGGGTCAGTGGAGAATGGTATGACACATTCTTGATCAATTCTTCTTCTTCATAGTTCAGCAGAGCAGAGCTGAGCTGAGTTGAGCAGAGCTGAACAGAGCTGAGCTGAGTCGAGCAGAGCTGAGCAGAGCTGAGCTGAGCAGAACAGAGCAGTGCATGGCACTAATGGAAGAGACAATACAATTGAACATATGGATCAGTCGATGGAGTTCTCCCTTGTTGAGAGGGAGTGTTAAAATTGGCAACTAGGGGCAAACTCCATGTGGGTCATCTTATTTATGGACGCTGATATTTTTATTGGATCCCTCTCATCGAGAGGTGTAGGATTGATCTAAAGATCATCCGATTCTGATAAGTATTCATGGAGTTATGAATTTATTTATGTTATAAGACAAATTGTTAAGTCGGCCAGCAACTTGTGTAGGCTCAGAAGCCCAATAGTCATGACTATTCATCATTTATTGTTAAGTTATGATATGTTCTATGCTTAGAGCAATTTACTTTTCTTTCTTATTATTATTCATAGATTAGCAATCACATGTTCATAAGTAAAGTGCAGATAGAACATTAAATGATCAACAGAAAACAAACCAAGACAAGAGACACAAGATGTGGCGGCTAGCCAAGGACAAACCCCACAATGTGTGGGGTAACCCTTTGTTCAAATCTTCTTTTATCTTCAATAATTCAGCAGAGAGAAATAATACAATAAATCTAATTTATATCAGCAGTAGCAAACCCTAGATCAGCAGCATTAGCATTAGCGGCTTCATCATCAAAACTAGGGCAGTCGATATCTTGCAAACCGACCGTCGGATCGGCTTGATTCCACCACCAAAAAATGTGGCCTTCAGAGAAGGTCCAGATGGACCTACAGTGCAGTTCAGAAGAGGAGTTTTGATGGTCAACGCTGGTCAAAGTTTGGATTTGCAGTTGACGCTTCCTTCCACATGTGTGAGAGAGAGTCTCTTTTCTGCGCAATTGAGAAGAACCTCTTTTCTGCGCAGGAGGGAGAGAGAGATGTGATGAGATGAGTGAGTGCAAATGAGGAAAAGTCCGCCTGTATTTATACACAACTGTTGGTGTTTGAATAGATGCGACTGTTGGGCTTCCGGGCCTACATGAGTTGTAGGTCGGCTTGATAATAATTCCATAATCAAAATAAATTCATATCTCCATAAATACTTATTGGAATCGAATGATCTTTAGATCAACCTTACATCTCTCGACGAGAGGAATCTAATAAAAATATTATCAGCCATGAATAAGATGCCCCATGGAGTTTGGCCCTAGTTGCCAATTTTAACACTCCCTTCTCAACTAGGGAGAACTCCATCTACAATCTGTCTGTCGGTTGTTACTATTCATCCATCAAATGCACTGCCCTATACAGCTTGACCCCTGCTCTGCTCTGCTCTATCCTGCCTGCTCTGCTCTGTTTTGCCTGCTCTGCTCTGTTATGTTTTTGTCCTGTTCTGATCTGCTCTGCTCTGCTCTGTTCTGCTCTGCTCTGCTTTGTTCTGTTCTACTCTGCTTTTGTCCAAATTATGAAGAAGAAGAAATGATCAAGGATGCATCATACTGATTCAAAGTCAGTCTCAGAGTATGTACCACTGGTCCCAGACCAATCTCAACCAACCCGAAGTCAGCGTCATAGTGAGTACAACTCCTACCACTGGTCCCAGACCAGTATCATCCTTCACTGACTCAAAGTCAGTCTCAGAGTGCGTACCACTGGTCCCAGACCAGTATCATCCTCCACTGACTCAAAGTCAGTCTTAGAGTGCGTACCACTGGTCCCAGACCAGTCTCAACCGACCCGAAGTCAGCGTCATAGTATGTACCACTCCTACCACTGGTCCCAAACCAGTCCTTCACTGACCCAAAGTCAGTCTCAGAGTATGTACCACTGGTCCCAGACCAGTCTCAACTAACCCGAAGTCAACGTCATAGTGGGTACAACTCCTACCACTAGTCCCAGACCAGTATCATTGATCCCAGATCAATGAAGGTCATCCTAGCATAGGGAGTATGGTAGATACAGCGATACATCCATCGGTACTACTATGGTCCCTAACTTCATTTCCCTGCTCATTGATCATATGAGAGGTACTTCCCATGAGTCCCTGACTGCATGGGTAGGATGCCTTACAGGAGAACTTAATCAATCTCGTCCTCACAGGAGAACTAATCATCCTGCTACACAATCACCATGGAGAACACATCATCCAGGCCTCACAGGAGAACTAATCATCCTGCTACATAATCGTCATGGAGAACACATCATCCAGACCTTAAAGGAGAACCAATCATCCTACTACATAGTCGTCATGGAGAACACATCATCCAGACCTCACAGGAGAACCAATCATCCCGCTACATAGTCGCCATGGGGTGTACATGTACACCACCAGGGGATAGTGAATCCCCCTATGGTCATATGTCACTCCAAGAAGTACCCCGCACCCCCTCGGAGCTCCCGGGGCTCAATGCATCATACAGGACCCTCATCGGAGGGTCTTTGAACAACACCAAGTTGTTCTCGAAAAGTCAGAAATTTTGACTTTCCCTAGGGGCTTTGTCAGAATGTCGGCAACCTGTTCATCTGTACCAATATGTTGGAACCTTATAGCTCCCCACTGCACCATATCTCGAATATAGTGATACCTGATATCGATATGCTTCGAGCAATCATGAAATACAGGATTCTCTGACAAACGAATCCCACTCTGGTTGTCACATAGGATCACGGTGGTATCCAATGTAAATCCAAACAGCTCACTGAAGAGCTTTCGTAACCAGACTGCCTCACAGGAGGCCATGCTAGCAGCGATATATTCTACTTCGGTGGTGCTCAAAGCCACCGACTTCTACTTCTTGCTCATCCAGGATATCGAAGCAGATCCCAAGGAGAAACAGCACACGGAAGTGCTCTTACAATCCTCCACATTGCCTGCCCAATCAGCATCAGTATGTCCAAGTAGTCTCACATCTCCGATAGTGTATCTTAACCCATAAGTGATTGTGCCATGAAGATATCTCAACAGATTCTTGGCACCAATCCAATGTATGTGGTGAGGTTCAACGACATGTTGACTCAATGTGTTGACTACAAAGCATATGTCTAGACGGGAGTTAAATAAGAACATTAATGCTCCGACGAGTTGCCGATACTCGGTAGCATTTCGCAAAACAGGTCCAGAAGCACTACCGCTTAACTTCTTGAAGTCAAGCTCCATCGGGGTAGTTACAGGCTTGCAGTCTACCATACCAAATCTTTCCAATATCTTCACTAGATATTTTCCTTGAGATAGGAAAATTTCCCCTGGCTTCTGTCATACTTCAAGTCCTAGGAAATAGTACATCAGCCCTAGATCCTTCATTTCAAATTCAAAAGCCAACTCCCTCTTACATTTGTGAATAAGAGGGTCTGCGCCTGTTAGGAAGAGGTCATCCACATATAGCACCAGTATGAGAGGTTTGTCATCTTCAACCTTAAAATAAAGGTTAGGATCGACTTCACTCCTAGTGAATCCCAGCTTCATCAAGTAGCTATCGATCCTCTCACACCATGCATCGACTTCACTCCTAGTGAATCCCAGCTTCATCAAGTAGCTATCGATCCTCTCACACCATGCTCGAGGTGCTTGCTTCAGCCCATAGAGAGCTTCCTTCAACCTACATACATGAGATTTTCGATCATAAATCTCAAATCCTTCGAGTTGCTCCATGTAGACCTCTTCTTTGATCGAACCATGCAAGAAAGCGGTCTTGACATCCATCTGATGTAGGTTCCATCCTTGTAAAGCCGCAAGGGCTATGATCGAGCGGATGGTCGTATATCTGGCAACAGGTGCAAATAACTCATCATATTCTATACCTTCCTTCTGGGAGAAGTCACGAGCAACAAAACAACCCTTATACTTTTATGTACTTCCATCTACTACATGCTTTATCTTGTAAAGCCATTTTGAAGTGACAACTGTCTTGTCCTGGGGTCTGGGAACTACTTCCTAGACATCATTCTTCATAATAGACTCATATTCTTCGGTCATAGCATCCTTCCATACTTGATGCTTAACAACATCTGAGAATGATGAAGGCTCATTTTGTATGATCGTGCTCATGATAGTCAGGTATCCCTGATACCTGTTATGTTTCTTACTTTCATGAAAGGTTCCTCGGGGTGTAGCATGTCCTTCAGCATCATCAAGTAGCCCCCTAAACCATGAAGGCCTCTTCCTATAAGAGGAAGGCTCAGGTGGATAAATAGGATCCATGGGTTCCTCCACATTAGGCATTGTTACATCATCTACCCATAGAAACTTCGGAAGTCTTTGATCATGGAGCATGGCACGGACAGCTTCCACAACCGTACGGTTCTTCCTTTCGCCACACCATTCTGCTTAGGAGTATGTGGTGTAGTAGTCTCCCTCTTAATGCCAGCCTCATATATGCTTGAGTGAACCAACTGTAATATGTCGGAGGTCTTGCTTTGGCTTGAGGGGAATGGTCCCCTTTTGAGCTTTCCTTCAGCACATCCTAGACATACTCCTTCTTTCTCTACTCGGAATTCGGGCATCCCCATCACCATTTGTCTTACATCGGGTAGAGCTTTATAATGAAGGTGGGTAAACCTCCAATGCCAAAGTTCGGACTGAAGAGATGTGTCATAAGACATGACACCTAGCGGACTTCCACCGACCTGATATAATGAATCAACACAAAACCCAAGAGTAAAGGCATCTTTAACATTATTTTTTCATATACGTACCTTGCCATCGCTGAAGGTTACCTTGTAACCTTTGTCTTCCATTTCCGAGATGGACACTAGGTTCTTTTTGAGGTTAAGTACATATAATACATCTTGTAAGTGAATCGTATTACCTTGATTCAATTTGAGAGAGACATTGCCTACACCTTTCACGGGATATTCCATACTATCTCCAAGGACAATTTCCAAGTTAGTTTCTTTCTCTATCAGATTATGGAGAACTTCTTTGTAACCAGTGAAGTGCCTTGAGGCACCACTATCAATGAGCCAAATTCCCATTGAGTCCGAAGGAGCAGAGGTAGATAGAGCAGCTGGTAGATAATATTCATCCTGCTTATTTTCAACAATGTTGGATTCTTACCTGGAATTTCTAGCCTTTTTGAATGGTTGTCCTCTTCCTTGGTTTCCAGTGCTCCTTTTACCTTTGCTATTGAATTTTCCATTCCTTTGATTGCCATCAGAGGGATTTTGATCATCGTCCCGGTGTGAGTCCTTTCTATCAGGGCACTCCCTTGCATAGTGACCTGCTTTATTGCAAATGTAACATCGTCCTTTTCTTCCACCCTTAGGTCCAGCCTTTCTTTGATTTATCCTGGAATTATTTCTTTTCTTAGCATGAGAAGAAAAGGCAGCAGGAGGACCTTTAGGCATGGGCATTTCTTGCTCTTCTACCCTTGTTTCTTCTTGGATGCATCTAGCCATTAATTCCTCGAAACCAGGAATTACATTATTGTTCAGAAGAGTGCTCATGAACACGTACCATTCGAATGGTAATCCTCCAGGAGTCGTGAGTGCCATTTCCCTATCAGTAATAGTCTCCCCAATAGATAGGAGACCGTTCCTGATCTCGGTGATTCTTAAGAAGTATGCTTGCATACTCTCATCTTTACCCTTCTTAATTTCCTTCAGCTTATTTCTAAGAAATAAAACTTGATTTGCATCATTAACTTTAAATAAACTAATCAGTCTATCGTATATTTCCTTGGAGGTGTTCAGGTCAGAGATGTAAGCCACCAAGCGCTTGTCGATAAAGTCCCGGATGATCTTCTTTGTTTTCACTTCTCCGGTTTTTCATTTGTTCCTGGCAGCAGCGGATGCATTTGATGGAGGCTCAACAATATTGCCTCTCACATGGTCCAACACTCCTTGATCTTCTAAGGTTAGATCAATAGACATCTTCCATCCGTGATAGTCAACTTTCTCACAGAGCTTGTCACCGGCAGGAAAGAGTGATGAGGACCCCATAGTTCTTTTAGGATATCCTTGCCAATCTTCTCTTCGATGATAGCTCTTGATTTGCTCGGGCTTTGTCTTCACCTCAACTCTGATACCATGTTAAGTTATGGTATGTTCTATGCTTAGAGCAATTTACTTTCTTTCTTATTATTATTCATAGATTAGCAATCACATGTGCATAAGTAAAGTGCAGATAGAACATTAAACGATCAACAGAAAACAAGCCAAGACAAGAGACACAAGATGTGGCGGCTAGCCAAGGACACACCCCACAATGTGTGGGGAAACCCTTTGATCAAATCTTCTTTTATCTTCAATAATTCAGCAGAGAGAAATAGTACAATAAATCTGATTTATATCAGCAGTAGAAAACCCTAGATCAGCAGCATCAGCATTAGCAGCTTCATCATCAAAACTAGGGCAGTCGATATCTCGCAAACTGACCATCGGATCGACTTGATTCCACCACCAAAAAATGCGGCCTTCAAAGGAGGTCCAAATGGACCTACAGCGTAGTTCAGAAGAGGAGTTTTGATGGTCAACGCTGGTCAAAGTTTAAATCTGCAGTTGCAGCTTCAGGTTCAATAGCTTCCTTCCACGTGTGAGAGAGAGTCTCTTTTCTACGCAGTAAAGAAGAGCCTCTTTTCTGCGCAGGAGAGAGAGAGAGATGTGATGAGATGAGTGAGTGCAAATGAAGAAAAGTCCTCCTGTAATTATACACAATTGTTGATGTTTGAATAGATGCGACTGTTGGGCTTCTGAGCCTACATGAGTTGTAGGTCGGCTTGGTAATAATTCCATAATCAAAATAAATTCATATCTCCATAAATACTTATCGGAATCGGATGATCTTTAGATCCATCTTACACCTTTCGACGAGAGGAATCTAATAAAAATATTATCAGCCATGACTAAGATGACCCACATGGAGTTTGGCCCTAGTTGCCAATTTTAACATCTATGTTTTAGTATAAATAGGAGAGAATTTGAAGTCATTAGAGACACTACATGTGATCTCCTCTCCACGTCTTGGGGTTTTGGAGAAGGAGAAACACTAAAGAATACGTTGGCTTAGTATGATGCCCTAGCTGCAGAAGATGCCCTAATCCAACGCAGGTCATAAAGGCATCTATCCGCAGGCAAATGGAGACACCTTATCCGCTGTAAATGAAGACATCTATCCGCAGGCAATAGAGACACTTTATACGCAGACAATGGAAACATATTAGGTGCACAAATTGAGCCAAGGTATGTAGCCGCAGTGATAACAAGCACGGAAGAGCCGCAGTAAGAAGCAGAGCCACAAGCATAGCACATAAGAGCTGCAGGCATACAGTTAACGCAGTTATGAAACCACCGTCAAGACATCTAGCCACAATATGTTGATCTATACGCATACACAGTCAATGGAGATGAAGACTCGATACGCATACACAGTCAATACATTGTATACGCTCATACACAGTCACGAAGACTTTTTATACGCAACCATAGTTAGTCGTTGTCATGAAGAGGAGCCGCAGTTATCTGCCAAGGGTTTGACTGCACCTTGCTATAGGAACAGTCATCAACTCGGGTGCTTAAGGAACAACAGCCTCAGCATATAAGTAGATATACATGTATCTCAAGTTCTCTCACAATAGTGCTTTATCTTGGCACTTATTCCATACGCTGTCACAGTGAGGAGAAGGTTTACAATGATACAGTCAAATCTATAAGGATATGACTTATACTTGGGTATATATTAATAACAAGGAATGATCTCCGTGATATGTTATTAACTGCAGTCTTATGACAGTTATAGGATCATCTCTTGATCTCGATATAACTCTCATATCTCAGTGAATGGTGGTATAAAAGATGATCTCACAAACTTGATCTCGATGGCACTAATGTGAATGTGCATTATGATGATCTCAGCGGAAGGAATGATGAAGGAAGATGTAGCATAATGGGCACGTTAAGTAAGGATTAGCATGATGATGAATAGGGTTGCATGATGAAGGAAGATGCAGCATGATGGGCAGCATGCTGATGAGAACAGATGAGAGTAGATCAGTGATCAAGGTCCAGCACTATGATGGTACAGCATGGTGCTACACGGTAAGATGCAGCAAATGGACGAAATGCAACCCTACGATAGGTGAAGCCGTCACCTTAGAGAATCAGTTGAAGCAGAATGTCTTCAACTAATCTCATGTATCATTGTTATAGGAGAAGATCTATGCTCAGATTTAGATAAGTCAAAGTGTTGACTTATGTTGTAAATGTACTATCTCTCTCTCTGTTGAACTTTGAAGAACATAAAAAAAAGAATTGATCAAGGTTTTCCCCACATTGGGGTTTGTCCCTGGCTAGTGCCACATCTTGTGTCCTCTTGTCTTGGCTTGTCTTCTGCGATTTCTGTTTATGTTCTATCTGCAGTTTACTTTAATGCTGATGTGATTGCTAATCTGAAAAAGATATGAAACTAACTGTGAAAATTGAAATAAATTGCTCTTAGCATAGAACATACCTAAAATTAACACCAACCAACTCCCGATCTGTGTTTTTTGAAGAGCCCGACCAAATTAGCTTCGAGCTTATCATAAGATTTTATGTGTGATACACGAAGAGTTTTTAGTTAAGCACCTCCCTTAAAATTTAAAAATTTAATTTTTGTGTGGGAAATTAATAGATCTAGTTGTTGAGAGCCTTAGATTATCAGAGCAGGGAGCAGAGTTGGACTCATACTCCTTAGATCTGATAGATCTACCATTCTTGTGCATAGATCTATAAAAAACAAATTATTTTTTTTTGGTTTTCTGACTTGGGTTTCTGGGTTTTTTTATTTATTTATTTTTTGTATATTTGGGTTCTGGATGATTCTGTTTTCAGGTACAGGTTGCAAATCTGAGAGAGAAGTTTGATTTGAAGCCAAATCTAGGCCCTGGAGGGTAAGATCTAGCCTCTAAACCAATTTTTGCAGCGGCATTATTTTTGCAGTCCAAGGGTTTGAAATCTTTTAAATCTGAAAAAAAATTATAAGTGTTTCGCTAATAAATCTGAAGCAGAACACATCGACTTAATCAAAAGTTTCTCGGAAAATATTTAAGGTTTAATTGAGCTACCATTTTCCTCTCTATCTGCTACATTTGAAATTTCTTTTTCTCTAAAAAATTTGAAAATCGTTTTTCAATTCTGCTGCCTGGGGTTTCTCCTTGTTCCTGCGTTTTTTGTTTGCTGCCATCAAAACCCCCTTTTTTTTCCTCTTGCTACCCGCAGTTTCCATCCTTTTAATCATTTTCTCCTCTTCCTCAAACCCTCGTTGTTCACAAACCTGCGTAATCCCTTACTAATGTCATTGTGCCCCCTTTTTCCTGTGATTTGCTCCTCTCTCTCTCACCTTCCACCCTCAACCCTCATCTTTTCCTTCACTCATTGGCACCTCAAAACTGCGGCATCTTCTCTGCAATCCATCATTGCCCAAGTCCCCTCATTCGGCCTACGGTTCCCTCCTCTACAGTTGCCTCTTCGAAACCCCTTGCGGCTCCTCCAGACCTGCAACCCACGTCCCTTCCTTCCTCTCTCGTGAGCTCGTCCCTCATCCCACACTGCTCTACCTGCAAACCATGTCTGCAGCTTCCCCTTCTTCCTATCCATCGCTCCTTCATCATACGCAAGCTCAATCCCTCGCTGCCCTCCCACTGCTCTGTCGAGCTGCTAAGCTGTCATCATTCCAACCTGCAAATGCAAACGCAAACCCAACACTTCCATTTTTTATTTTTATTTTCATTTGTATTCACTTTTAGGTTTTTATTAGTTATGGTTAGCATATTCGATTTTTCTTTTTTTATTCTCATTTTATTGTTGAGTGAGGCTAGATTTTCAATTTGATTGTTTATGTTAGCTTAGGTTTAGGTTTTTCTAACAATTTCGATATTTTTGGGTTTCATTTATTTATTTTCTTTTCGGTTTTCTTATTTCGAATCTTTATTTTTATGTTTTCGAAAACTTAGAAAAAACTAATATTTCTGACATTTGATTTTCTTTTTTTTTTAACCCTTAGATTTTGTTCCTTTTTTTATTTTTGATCTAAAATCTAAAATTTAAAATTTAAAAATTTAAAATAGAATTAAGAATAAAATAAATTAAGGAGGATTTCCACTTTCACATTAAATATTTTAATGTGGCCTATGGCCCATTAAAAATTTAATTTATTAACCCTTTGATTTGTTTGACTTCTTTATTTATCACATTAAAGTTATTGCCTAAGGAATAATTAAAATGCTAACTTAAAATTCCTTGGTGTCTTTGGTGTTAAGTGCAAAATCTTGATTTTTGTGATTTCTCTATTGTCAAGGTGCGATAAATGTTTAAAAATCATATTGACTGTTGGAGAAAGATTATTTTGCTAGATTATCTTGTATGCTAAAGTTTTGGGCATTTTACAATTAATTGTTCATGATCGTCGCTTTGCCACATTATAAATTGCTCTGGGTGACTTGTTATTATTTAGTCTTTGGTTAATTCAAATTAAAGGCATTGGTCTGTAGTCATTTTTATCTTGTGATTGTGTCTTATTTTAATCTATCTATCTCAATTGACCGAGACTTACTTTAAATTCATCAAGTTGTTCATCCTTAAAATCTCCTAGAGCCTGGAAAGATTTCTATGAGTTAGGGTTCCCCGCTGCTGCGCGCGCACCTGAAGCCTGCGACCGAGCCTTGGCCTGGGACCGACTGATCGAGCTGCACCATGGATCCTTCGGATCCGCCTGGTGGGGATCCGGAGCTGCAAAGAGCTTTCTCCATTCTTGTAAAGTCTCTCCCTCCGCAAAGACCTAGACCAACAGCAACAAAGTTTGTGAAGAAGCTTGATGTATTACAGGAAGTCCAACTGCCTCCGACCATCCCACGCATGGCAGCCATTTCCTTAGCAGAGAAAGGGTTAATCGGGCAATTTACAGGACTATGGCCATCACCCAGAACAGTGCAAAGATGGGTCGAACGAAACTGGTCGGACAAGATCCAGGGTAAAATATCCATCAGATTCTGTGGCAGAGGATATTTTACCTTTCATTTTGAAACCAAAGAGGATAAAGATCTAATATTCAGAAACGGGCCTTACTTTATGGACTCCAGGGGCCTCTACCTCAATAAATGGACTCCGGATTTTGATCCAGAACTTGATATACCAAATGCGGTTCCAGTCTGGGTCAGACTGCCTCATCTTCCTCTTCACTGCTGGGGGGACGATTCGGTTAAAGCAATAGGAAATGCGGTTGGAAAATACATAGACCGCAGTGAACCTAAAGACAACATGCAGGCATGTGCGCGGATTTGTGTTGAAGTTGATCTGGGCCGAGGACTGCCGGAAGCAATCAAACTGAAAGTAGATGACTGGTGCCATATACAGCAGTTGGATTACGAGCAGATACCCTTCAAATGCAAGGTATGCCACGAATACGGACACTTTGCAAATAGATGCACTAAAATAGTTAATGTAGAATCTGATGAGCAAGATGGGCAATGGGAAACTGTAAAAAGGAAAAAATCATCTCCTCCCCTCAAATCTATGGATACTGAAGCCCCTGGTCCTTCCCATCAGCATCCTTCCCACCAGCAACCTTCCTCCTCCTCCCAGCAGCCTCCCCTTCATCAACCCTCCTCTCCTCCTCGGATTCCCGATCCTCCTATCCCTCCATCTTCTAATCCCTTTGCGATCCTCTCTGAGGATGATACCGAGCCTGATTTCCCCTCCTCTGATCCTCCCCTCCATCCCTCTCCCCCTCACATCTCTCAGCCCTCTCCTGATACCCCCGCCACTAGGATTACCAGAAGCTCTTCAAAGGAACATGGAGCACCCAGCGGTATCCCAAAAAAACATGGGCCTGGCAGAAAATCGGCCAAACAACAGAGAGAAGAAAATACTCAGAAGGGCATTGCCATGGGCTCTCAGACTCCTATAGAATCCTTCATTCTTGGACACTTGGATAAAAAAAATAATAACAAAGGCAAAGAGAGGTGAGCACCTCTCCATGTAACCAGTAAATCATGATGAAAATACTATCTTGGAACAGTAGGGGATTAGGGCACCCCTCCAAGATAGTAGCCCTCAAGGACTTAATCCAAAGCGAAAACCCTGAAATCGTTCTTATCCAAGAAACAAAGCAAGATCAATCAGAAATTAATAGAGTTATAAGTCAGCAAAAGCGTTACAGTGGATGTGCAAGCGAAGCAAGAGGAGCCTCAGGCGGCATTCTAACTATGTGGGATAGTAATAAATGGAACTGTGACTCCACCAGAATACATCAGAACTGGATCTGTGTCAATCTAGAAAGCAAAACAGGTGGCTCAAATGTAACAATTTACAACATATACGCTCCGAATCAGTACAGAGAGAAAGAAGTGTGTTGGAACACATTGGAAGCAAGTATAGAAGAAGAGCAGGACAACAATCTCATTATAGCAGGAGACTTAAATCTGGTAATGCACGCTAACGAAAAAAGAGGGGGAAATTTCATCCCAGATCCTTTCAGAAATCGACTTGAGAGCATTATGCAGGAGCAAGACCTTGTCGATATCAGGCCCAAAAACCGTAGGTACACCTGGAGTAACAGAAGAATAGGAGCCGGCAATATCATGGAGCGTCTTGACAGATTCCTTATAAGTATAGCATATCTGTCCACCTTCACTACTGGTCAGTCAAATATTCTCAATGTTTCTGCCTCTGATCACTATCCAATAACACTCACTCTTCATAGTCATTGTCAGCTAGGACCTCTTCCTTTCAAATACTGTTCCATTTGGAATCGTTCCCCTGCAGCAAAAGATGTGGTGCGGCAGACTTGGATCCGACATGTAGAAGGCTCCCCAACTTATATTTGGGAGACAAAATTAAAGAGAGTAAGACAGGCTCTAAAAAATTGGGCAAAGAACAATTACCAAGAGCCCGAGGTGAACAAAAAGAAAATTAAGCAAGATCTAGAGGAAGTGCAGCAAAGCATTGAAGCCTTTGGGCTGTCTCAGCAAGCCAAAGAGCATGAAACAAGACTATACTCTTAGCTGAGTCAAACTATAAGGGATGAAGAAACAAAATGGAGATTGAAATCAAGGCAACTCTGGTTGCAGGAGGGAGATAAAAACACTTCTTATTTTCATAAGCAGGCTACAGTTCGAAAGGCCAGAAATACTGTGAGCACAATTAGGGACAATGAAGGGAACAGCTACAATACTCAGGATTCTATAAAGGAAGCAGCCACCAAACACTTTAAAAACCTTCTGACTGAGGATAAAGATGAGGAGGATTACTCAAGTATGCTACAGCACCTGTCTAAAGGAGTCACACAAGAAATGAACAACAGTCTCAAGAAAGAAGTAGAAGAAGAAGAAATCCAAAAAGCAATTTGGAGTCTACACCCAGATAAAGCTCCAGGACCTGATGGGTTTCCAATCAGTTTTTATAGAGAGTACTGGCAGATGATCAAAAAAGATCTCTTAAAGATGATACGTTGGGTTTTAAAGAAAGGCAAAATGGGGGGATTTACCAACTCTACCTATCTAGCTTTAATTCCTAAAGAGAATAGACCTTCCACTTTTTCAAGATTTCGGCCAATATCTTTATGCAACTCAGCATACAAAATAATATCAAAAATTCTGTCATCCAGGCTCAAGCCACACCTCTCTTCCCTGATCTCAGAAAATCAAGGGGGCTTTCTCCCCAATAGGCACATTACTGACTCCATCCTTCTTGTGCAAGAGGCCATCCACTCAAGCTTAAGCAGAAAGGAGAAAGGGTTTGTCCTAAAGCTGGATCTTGCCAATGCTTTTGATAGGGTTACGAATTCCTTTCTGTTTGCTGTCCTTCACAAAATGGGATTTGACTCCTCCTTCATCACAATGATCAAAGCTTGTATATCGGACCCCTGGATCTCCCCTCTGATTAACGGGAGGCCGTGTGATGCTTTTCAATCCTCTCGAGGCCTTAGACAAGGCTGTCCCCTGTCTCCTTACTTGTTTATCCTCATGGCCGAGTCACTCAGTCAAACCCTGGACTTCAACCGGAGAATAGGTCTAATCACTGGCATCAAATTTGAGCAAGGAACAAAGAACATCAACCACTCTCAATTTGTTGATGATACCCTCCTAATAGGAGGAGCGTCCATCACTATAGCAAGGCGCTTTAAGAAGATCTTAGACCAATTCATGGATTACTCAGGAGGGAAGGTCAATCAGTTAAAAAGTTGTATATATGATTGGAACACTTCAAATCATACCATCCATAGCATCGCAAGTATATTTGGAGTCTCCTGCAAACTAGTCTGGAACCACTTCTCCTACTTAGGGATGCCAGTAAGTATGGGACCGCTGAAAGCTGATACCTGGAACGAAATCCTTGACAAAATAAAGAGAAAAATCCAACAATGGGGCACCATGTGGCTGAACCCAGCAGGACGACTTGTTCTTCTAAAATCAGGTTTGGCCTCTCTTCCCATATACCGTTTCTCTTTATACCAAGCTCCTGCTGTTTTCCATCAGAAAATGGAAAGAGCCCTCAGGCATTTTCTTTGGCAAGGAGGGAAAACGGAAAAAAGAAAATTCAATCTTGTAAGTTGGAAGAATGTCATTCAGTCTCAGGAAAAAGGAGGATTAGGAATAAGATCACCAAAACTGCTAAATTTAGCTCTTGGAGCTAAAATAATATGGAGAATGATCACAGGGCCCACAGCGTGGTGGAAGCAGGTTTTAGAAGCAAAATACTTGAATAGCACAAGGCAACAACTCCTGGAGGCTAATATACCCAACAGAGATAGTATAAAAATTTGGCAACTCTGCAAGAAGGCCATATCCTTTATGTCTCAGAATATTTCAAAGGTCCCAGGAGGGGGAAGCAGCATCAATTTCTCCACAGACAGAATTCTAGGGCAGCATCCCATTGGATCAAAAATGGAGGTAATCCCTGCCATAAACTGGCTCAATGGCAAAGGAATATTGTACTTGGCTCAAATATCACAATGGGACAATCACTCTCAAGCATGGATAGGTTGGAAATTCCCGGATTACCCTAGAGAGCTAGACACTAGTCTCATTGCCCTAAAGAATCTCCTACACAGCAAAGCTCCGATCCAAGAAGGTAAGCAAGATGGATATCGTTGGGACCCAACCGGAACTCAATACACGGCTAAAGCTGGTCATCAACTATTATGTGACAGCAGCTTCCCACAGGACATATGGAACCAATGGAAACTTGTATGGAGAGCAGAAGCACCCCCCAAAGTCAAATTTTTCATTTGGCTGCTCCTGAAAGGGAAAATTCTAACAGCTGAAAATTTAAAGAAAAGAGGCATAATGGGGCCATCCAGATGTCCAAACTGCTGTAGATCTGAGGAAACAATACAACACCTGTTTATAGATTGTCCGGTGGCTGATGAATGCTGGAAAAAGATGGCCTCAATAGGGGATGCTTCCTGGGAGCCTCAGGCAACTATAGCAGAAACGATTCACAAATGGAGGAAGAACTGTCCATGGAAAGAGAAAAGGAGTAAATTGACGCAGAGGATATGGAATACCATACCTCTAACCCTCTTATGGCGCATCTGGTTGGCAAGAAATGGAAAGGTCTTCCAGGAGAAAGGCTGTAACATCAGAATTATGTGCCACAAGGCAAAGATGCTAGCGGTGGAGACAGTCACAAACCACACCAAAGGCAAGATCGAGGCAACTAATTATAGCATGGAAGAGAGAAACCTGATCAGTTATGTCCAAGAGAATATTACTAGTGCTCAGGAAACAAACCAAGGAAGGATACAAACGAAAGAAACAAACAGGGCATGGAAGTTGAGGTTAAAGGAAGAGGAATTTGCGAATTGGTTGAGAAACTGTAACAGGTTCTACTTATTTTTTGATGGTGCTTCTAAATCGAACTCGGGCCAAGCCGGTGCAGGGGACCTAATTTGCAACGCTAATGGAGAAAGAATACTTCAATTCAAATGGGGGCTGGGAGAGATCTCCAACAACAGGGCAGAGGGATTGGCATTGTATCAGGGCCTCACACAGCTGCTAAAGTTAGGGATAAGGAAGGCAATGGTGTTTGGGGACTCAGCAATAATTATTAGGCTTATGGCGCAGAGGCAGAGCACGCCGAATATCCTTCTCCAACAGATAAATCATAGGAATCAGACCCTTCACGCTTCAATGGAAGAGGTCATATACTATCACATCCTACGTGGACTGAACAAGGAGGCTGATAAGTATGCCAACAGGGCATGCGAGCGCTCCAAGGGTAGCTTGAGTTGTAACAATAATACCTCTTTCCAACCGTTACCATGAATATTCAATATCTAGTCAACAGCAGGTGTACCTCAGATGACAGAATCAATGACAACAGACAAGTAATCAGTGCAGATGACAGAGCAGGTAAGGTAGGCAGGATTTGGATCAGAAATAAGATTGGGAGATCGATTCAGCGCATGGGAATCAAGAGAAGTTCAGGAGAAAATCGTCCTAGCAGACAGATCTCATACGCAGTTCAAGATATGCATTTGATCATTTGGTGGAGTACTGGGAGACGTGGATGGGCATCTTCCCGCCCTCACAGCCTGCGAATGGACCCTATATATACCCTGGGTGGCATGACCCTTCAATTCATAGAGAAAGCTTGTGTCCACGAGCATCAGAATATCATCGCTTCCGCCTATCTCCAAGCAGCCCGAGGTAGCTACCATAGCGCTCAGCAGAATCACAACAACCCTGCGCGAGCTGTGGTTGTAGCCTGTTGTAAGTGGAGAGCTCAGAGGTCCCGCGCTAAAGAGGCCGGCAACATAGACAGGAAATATCAAGCGTCAATGGATCGTCCAGAAGACTGCTTCCACTGCAGAGATCTTCAGGCAGAGTTCGAGGAGTTGCGAGCACAACAGCGGGCCCTGGAGGATCAAGTTCGAAGTCTGGAAACAAGACTGGAAGATCAGTACAGAATTCTTAATGAGAAGTATCGGGCAGAGATCAATCTTTTCCTACATAGAGTCAATTCCTTACATGAGCAGTTCAGCAACTTGGCCAATAGGTGCAGCCATGCAGAAGAATCGATAACTGTCCTCAAGTTCATGATGGACAAAAAGTTCAAGGATGTTCTTTCCTCTTCTAGTGCAAAACAGAATGAGCCAGACCCATACCAGAAGCGTCCACAGCAAGGAAGATTAGTCATATAGAAATAGATTAATTATGCTATGTAGTTGTAAATTTTGGTGTTTGCAGTATGTAAGGATTTACAGTAGTACAAGAAGCCTCAGAGGCAGGAATACTAGAACAAGGATCAAGGAAGTGACCCTTTTTGTAATTCCTTGGATCCAGAATGCTCAGGAAGCACTATATGTATGGCGAACTGCCTCTTCCTTTTTTCAGATCAATATATAGCAACCGAAATTTGTCTAAAAAAAAAAAATCTCCTAGAGCCTGTGTTCCACAAGCTATCCTCATCCATTCACCTTAGGGAATACCCCCCTTGACTTATCTAGGAGAGAGTCTAAACGAAGTGAATAAGGATTAGAGTGACAGCCCTTACTCTGAGCATTGTCGCGGTGCCTAGACACTTTGTGCGACAACAGGGCTTAAATGAGTGGAAAGGGAGTAATGTAGGTTGTGTTGGGAAGTGGGACCAAGCAACCAAAATCAGGATTTTCCCATGTAGCACCAACCCTAAAGCTAATGGCTAGTAAAGGAGATCCCATAGGACTGGGATACAAGAGTAACCACGAAATTTGGGCAGTGGGGACAAGAATACAAAACTAACCCACTCTTTCCACCAAATCCCCCCACCACTTCATGCCCATGACAAGGAAAACTACTCAACTATACTAATGAAAAGCCATACCTTTGGGGTCGGGAGGCCCACCTTCAACATACATTGATAACAGATGGGCGAGGATCCACATGGTTGGCTCACGTGTCAGAGAAAATGGCACATTGAGCTATTTGGGGGTTGCAAGGTGCTGTTGGTTGTCGATTGAGGACCATCTAGGCGAAAAAATTCTCCTATATACACTACCCACAAGTGGTGGGTAACAAGACCAAGCAATAGGAAGCACAAGTTTGTGCATGGAGCTTGTGAGAGAAAGAGTGTTCAAGAGAATCTTGCGCACAGGTTGGTAGAGGGCCGCAGAGATCAACAGTTTTGCAGAGGTTTCAAGCTTAGATCAGGCAGGAAAGACAGTTGTATCTTTCAAATTGAAGTAGTTGTATTTTGTAAGAGATCAATTACTCATTTTTTGCTATCAATAAAATTCTCAAACAAGCAGAGTGTTTTCCCAGTTTGGTTCCCTAGACAATTTTGTGTTTTTGAATTGTGTGACTATAATTTTATTAGTGTTCCTATTCCGCTACAAGTAGTAGAGAAATTATATGTTTATATGAGAAGAAATTTTATTTCAGATTGCTCATATTAGCAAATTAGAATTTTGTGGATTTTCTACAGGGCTTGTAATATAAGATGGAGAGTTGTAAGTATGGAATAGGGAGAGATGGGGCTACGTTGTCTCAAATATGGTTTCCCAAATAGTTCCCCTCCTATACTCGTTGTGCCATTATAGGAGGTCCCACTGGACTAGGATTGAAAATTAACCCCCCATTTAAGATGAGGCGTAATGTTCCAAATTGAAATTTACAGCTAATAACAAACACATGAACCAGGCTATAGCAAGTAAAATCATAACCACGCATGCACCATCAAAAACACCAAGAAACTGGGCAAATAAGCTGAGCCATTTTATTAAATTATGAGTTGTAAGGAGTACATATAGCAAGGAACAAGTGCACTTGAGTTTGCATAAGCAAGCTGGAGCAAACCCAAGTTGAGGAAATGACCCCAAGACCTATGAAACTTCGGCCCAATGTCCTTCTGTGCAGACCCAGAAATTGGCAACTGTTGTTGCACTAGGAATGCTAAGAATGACCCTCTATGATGCTCGGAATCACCTAACAACACAGTTGTAGCTTCTCCCAAAAATACTCATCTGAGCCCAGAAAGGAATCTACCCCAAACCAACCACCTGGAAAACCCACAAAATGGTGCAATCACTGCCTAAATAATAAAAAATTACTGCTCGACAAAAAGGAGATTTATGACCTGAATACTGCCTAAAAAATTCTACAAATTTAACGCTAGACTCCTTTGAACAAAACCACAAAAACCCAAAAAGTGTTTTGGCTAATTCTGACCTTGCAAAATTGCTCTATTTTGGCACTACCCCTGCTAAACAAAGGTTGCGTCCCCCAGTGATGAGATCTGCTGAAATCCTCATTATTTCTTCTCAATCTGCAATACGAATGATAAAGGAAGTTTTCCCAGATGTTGGGGAGAAGTCTCACATCAAATCCCAGCACAAGATAGCTGAAATCAACTCCACAAAAATGTTGTCCACTGACCCCCTGCACAGGCCCTAGGAAGATAAATTCGTTCCTCTCAAAGGCAGCAATCTCTAACCCCGAAATTCTCCACAAAGCTTAGTCTTCCCTTGGAGCAGCTTCTCTAAATTTCTCTCGGCAAACACCCCATGGAAAATAGTTGAAATAAGTGGCACGAGTTCCTCTACTATGTCCTCCTTGGAGCACGAAATAGTTGGGGGGGGGGGGGGTTGGCTGAAAGATGCTCCCAAAATTCCACAAGCCTCCCTTCAAATGTAGCAGCAAATTTACCTCCCTAGGGTGGCACTCGAAGTCCACCGAAAGAAGGGTGAGTTCTCCCCTTGGAGAACTTTGTGCTAAACAACACTTGTGACCTAGCTGAACAACTTGAGCAACAATGTGTAAATGTCAAATTATCAAAGCTATCAATTGTTGCCCCCAACCTTCTATTTATAGTTGTTGCCTTACCTTTCCTTGTGGGTCCCTCCAAATATTTCGACCACCCTTCACTAGCAATTCAATTTTCTCCCAAGTGGTGCGTATTTCTTGTGGTTGTGGCCCCCACATTCCACCAGCAAAAAAAATTTCTATTTCTCCGAAGTCCCATACGCCAAAAATGTCTCCAAGGCTCAAGTTACAAAATTATGCTATGCTTAGCACCTCCTCAATAAACTCCATTAACTCCTTTGGATGAAAAATCAAAATTGGGGACAATACATGAGGGAACAAGATCACGACCAAAACCCTTATTTCTTCCAAGTCACCCCATAATCCATGTCAAATGCCCAAAATACAAACAAGCATAAGTGCCAGATTGCAAAATGAAAAGTACCTTTTGATAAGAGGTCGACCTTCCAACATCAGCTCTTGCCGAATGGGCAAGGAAAGATATGACTGATGTAGGTGGCAGAGATATAAGCGGCACATCATCATCAGCTACTAGTAGTTGTATGGGGCTGCCAGTTGCCGGCTGGAAGAGATGATAGAAGAAAATATTCTCCTATGGGTTTACACAATTTGGGTGGGTAACAGTAGGATTGGAAATTATGCCTGGATGAATTCCTACAAGGACTTATGTTTAGTTGAGGGTTATTGTGAGGTATCTAGGCATATCTTTTGAAGTAGGGCTTTGTCCAATGACCATGTGGGATTCTTGTCTTTAATGGTTTTAGAGTAAGCTTCATGTGTGGCATCATAAGGACCTCTTGTTTCCTAGGGAGTTGCTAGTGGCTCGGAAGATTCTTCAAGCCTCTCACATTTATTATGTGTCTCATTGGTTCCAGGTTGGGCTCAATTTCGTCATGTAGAGCACATCTTGAGGTCCTACTTGTGGTCAAAGTATGGTGGGAAAATAGGTTATCTTTTGGTCCCTTGGGCCATGTGTATCATGCCTGTTGTTGCTCAGATTGTACAGGCATTATGACAACGACTCAGGTCAGGGGTTGTCACTCTGATCCCTAACCTCTCCGTTCTTGCTGTCTCCCAATAACAGGATATGAGGGGTCGTCCCTATGTGAAGATGAAAGACAAGTTGGCAACCAACAAGTCTGGGAGACACGATTGAGTGGCTTAGCTACTTGGTTAAATTTAGCAAGGTTAAAATATTAGATTAGATTGAATTGTGAGACTAGTGCCTTATGGAGTCAACTTCTTGCTTATTATCAATTAAATGCCAAGTAACCGGATGGACAATCCCTGCTTAAATGCTTCACTAACCTAAATGAAATGCAAATCCTACCAACTAGGTGAAAATGCAAAATCTTGGTTAATTTTAAGTTAGATGCCTATTTTAAGTGTGACCTTCCTCTTAACTGTTTTGGAATCAGTCTCTAGAGTAGGTTGCGGGATGGAAGCCAACGGGAAGCAAGCAAAGGCTTGATTAGCAATGCCTTCCCGTGTGTTCCAACCACTTGATGCCTCCAGCATTGCAGAGATTATGGTTCTGACGACTGCAAGGTCACCGTGTTAACCACTAAAGAGGTTTAAATTCCTCAAGCTAAATTTGAGAAAGGGTGGCCCTAAATGTCTATCAACCAAGCTTATGCTTGGAGGTAAGTTATTAGTGCAACTAGAGTTAAAATGCAATGCAAGGATTATGAGTGTTTCTTGGGTTAAGATTGCTTAAGATTCTAAGTACTTTAGTTATGATTAGCTTTTATGACAATATTACTTAACAATAGATAGAAAGACAATCTTAACAACAAGAATGTGCCAAATTATTTAGTGCCAACACTAAACAAAAGATCAATTCAACTCAAGACAAAATTATCTTCCACAAGATGCTTAACTAGTGCCAATGACAACAATATAAAGCACTTATCCACTTCAATGATTCAGTATGGAATGCCAATGACAATGACTTGAGACAGTTTGAAATCTTCCAAAATATTTTTGATAAGCCTCGGTATTGCAACAAGAATGTTGCAACTCCCAAGGCTACCAACTTTAATTATCAACCCAGGGCTTATACAAACTTAATAGGTATCGGCATTATATGTGCAGCATACAATGTGTCTTTCCATTGTTGTCATGATGTAATGGAGTACATGTACTGAAGTCAAATCCTAAACTAATTGCAGAAAATGAAATGCTCGAAATGGGAACCTCAACCTATTGCAAGAAAGAAAGTACAAGGAAAGAAACATATTCTAGTTGCATAAAATAACGATTATGAACTAAATGTCAATCGTTACATTTCAAAGACTTTAGATCCATTAACAAAGTTCATTGGATGTGGCAATCAATAAAATCATCATTGTATTACCCATTTCATAAATCTATCCATTAGCCCAAATTGCTAAAATGTTTTACGTGGGTAAAGAAGCAAGACCTAAGTGGTCTTTAGTCTTCCCTAATCATTGATTTAGACCCTAGGGGTCTTGATTCAACCCTAAGGGGCAATAACCAATATTCTTTACTGGATCTGGGCAAGTATATGCATGTAGGAAAGCTACTATAGGGTTTCCTATAGTAGTACTACATGAAACAATAGATTTGCTATAGGGAGTTATAATTCATCGAATGACCAACCAAATCAAATCCAAATTGGATAAGACAAATTTTGTTATTGACTAGGATGTCTTAGGTCTCCATTCCAAGTGGAATCACTCAAAAAGACTTTTGTTAACCCATGCTAAAAAATGGCAGAAAATTACTAGTCTAAAATCTAGAAATTTGAGAACTAGTGAGCTAGTAAATCTATCAAATGCCTAACCTAATCAAGTGAAAATGCAATGGATTAATTTTGTTATTAACTAAAATGTTTTTGTGATCTAATGCAAGTGTAACCAACTCTATTGAAGCTCGTTAGCATGCTCTGAAAATTAGCAGAAATTCACTGTTATTTGCCACAAAGGAGTTCCAGAAATCTAGATTTGGGAATAAAAGAACTAATCCAAGTAGCTCAATGATTACTATGACCTCCCAAAGCTATTCCAATGATAAAATGATGTTTGTAATCCTGCAAAAGAACTTACTTCAACCATTTAACCCAATCCTACAACAAAAAATCATTAATACTAAATGCAGAAATAGGAAAAAATAAGAACAAGAGATGCATGTGAATAAGAAGTGAAAAGAAGAAAAGTAAATGATACAAAATAGTTTTGAGACTCCTAGGATGGCCAAGCCCAAGGAAACCCAAAGTCCTATGAAGGAGACCAAAACTTAGAAGCTAAACATGGCACCAATCTTCATTTCCATCAATACAATTACATCCCTGCAAGAAATGAAAGTGCAGTTGCAAAAATACAAGTTCTCTCCACAAGAAGACTAATAAAAATTCACCCCTAGAGGAAAATTCGACTTGGTACTTATACAAAATGATTAAGAATCATTCCCCATGAAAAGAGGAAGTTTTCCCCACCAAAATCCCTTGATTAGTGGATCTAGCTCCCAATATTAGGAATCTGCATTAAATGGTAGGGAACACATTCCTAGATTTTCTCAATCATTGGAGCTCCACAATCTGTGCCATAATTCCATAATATCTTGTTGATTTATTATTTAATAATGATCCTCCTGTAGTAGAGAGTAGGTCCCTAGATTATCTCTTCCTCCAAATCTCCATAATCTGCCCAATATTCTCACAATATTCCACAAAAATAAATAATATTAGCCACAAATATGAAATTATCCATAAACCTTCCTAATGAACATATTAAAGTTAAAAATACATTATCTAATGCAAAAATAGAGGTTTAACGTGTTGGAGGATGGTCAGATGGGCCTTAATTTATATATAATTTAGAGGCATGGGCCTTAATTTATGTCTAATTTAGTGGCCTCTCTCTTGTGCATTCCTCGATCCTTTCTCTTAAGAATCTTGGCTATAATTTCTACACAGACAAGCACAAAAATGTAGTTGTTCTTTTTCATGATTATTTAACAGTCTTTCAAGAAAAAACATAACTTTGATCTTTGCAAGTGAACTCTATTGGCTTGTAGATCCATTTCATTCATATCCTCGCCCTTGAAACCTTCATTCCATTTTCACTCATTTTTCCAAAACTGTTTGTAGATAGAAAAAATCACAGTGTTTCTTAAGATCATTAGCCTGCCTTCTTCCCCTTATTCAAGATGGGTTCTTGAATATTTTTTCAGTTTGGCAAGGTCTTCCACATCCTTTTCCAACCTTCTGCTACCTTGATCCACCATTTGGACACCTTTGAAACCTTCAAAATGCCTTTACATGAGAACTAGGACATATTCTAGTAATTTACTGTAAAAACTACAAGAAAACCTGTAGCAATGATAGTCTGAGCCTAGGGTAGGCCCTCAACTTGACTTCCATGCCTTTCTCCCATTTCTATAACATCGTTTAGGCCTTGGACAAAAGGTAGAAAGAGATTAGAGACTTCTTGGAAAGCCTCTTTTCATCACGTAGTTTTAGTTATGTTTAATGGTGAATGTCTTCTTTCCTGTTGTTGTCTTCTTCTTCTCTTTTGTGGCCTAGATGATTGCCTAATGGCCTTAGAGTTCTCTGTTTTGATTAGGTCTCTCTTAGGCACTACCATTTTTGGTTTTAGCACAATTTGTTCCTTTCTTCCTTCTTGTAGTAGCGTTCTGCCTCCCTGTAGCAGTGATTAATTCTTCCTTCGGGGTCTTTTAACTGTATGGGAGTGATGACAAATGATGTAGGGGGGTTGGAGGATCATGATAGGGCTCAAAGGGGTAGTGTAGGTTTGTGAAAATGGAGAGGATGCTCTGTTTGTTTTTTTCAAGAAATTTTCAGGGTGAGACAAAGTGTAGGGTTTGTTCTTGAAAAATATTGATTTTTTTGTTATGAAATGGGATGGATGAATGATGGATAGATAGTGGATATGAAGTGGATAAAGGGCTTGGAATGCTTTGGCGACTTGGACTTTGCACAAATTTCCTTTTTTAACTATTATCTCCATTCCTCGAAATCATCACCCTTCATAATTTTTCTTTTCCACATTGTTGAGTGAAGGAGTGAGCTGCAATTAACTAGTTGAAGGTAGCTGAGACTGTTGACCCATCTTTAGCTTATAAAACCTCATCTCTCATTCATTAACAACAAATTTCTAACTATAATATGCTCAAGAGAAGAGGTCAAGAATATTGCATACCTATACCTACATGATGGTTGTTGGAGAGACATGCATGTTGCTGTTGAGTTGATGATTGATCCATGATCCTCTGGAGGTGATAATTTCCTTTGTTTGCTTCTGCACAGGTCTTCATAGCTTGGTGATTCTAAACTTCTGTCTTCCAATTACCATGAGCAAGTTATCCTAGTCAAATCCGGCTTTCTTGGAGTGATGGGTTTGTCCATGGGTGATGTTCACCTTCCCTATACCTTATTCCACCATTAGACACCTTTCCCACACTTCATTCTACCTTTCCTACCATCTCCTAAGCTTTCGGTCTGTTTCTTGTAGTAAAACAGGGCATCCTGTAGTAGTACTACAAGAAACAACAGATTTGCCTTGTTTTGTCCATATCTCCCAAACGGTAGAATCGATTGACCTGAAATTTTCTAAGCATGTTGCCATCATCCTTCTGCACCTCCCCATAAAAAAATTGGCCAATGGATACATGAATCTCAAGAAAATTAAAAATGGTTGAAGTTGATGGAGGTTAGTTTCTTGGAAACCGTGCACTGGAATTTGTTGAAATTGCTTGGGCATGTTACCACCATCCATATGCATCTCCCCATGAAACAACTTTTTAAATGGATGTACAAATATCGAGAAAAATAAAAAATGGTTGTAGGTGATGGAGGTCGATTTCTCAAAAACTGCACTGGAATTTGCTGAAATCGCTTGAGCATGTTACCATCATCCATATGCATCTCCCCCTGAAACAGCTTGGAAAATGGATGCATTTTTTTCAAGATATGACAAAAATAGTTTTCTGCTCTATGTATTTCTGTTTCCTGTAGTAAAACAGAGCATTCCTGTAGTATTTCAGGACAGCAAGGAAAATGAGTGGTAAAAGCTTGGGAATGATGAGTGGATGGTGGAAATAGATGAGGGTGATGGATTTGCATGGCCTTGGTCCTTTTGGAGCGTCAGAGCAAAGGAGGAGAAAGTCTAAGTTTGACTTCCTTTTACTAGAATTTTGACCATTTTTTCTTTTCTTTGGTGCCAACTTATTTTTGTTTCTTGCAGATGTTGGAGAGCACTTACATTCATCATAGAGATACAAGGAGAGAAGATTTTTATTTTTTTCCTCTAGGCATACTAGTCGCCTCAATGAGGTTTTCAACTCATAGGTCTGCCTAGGTGCCTCAAAGGAGGTTTTCACCTAAGATCTTTTCTTTTTCTCTTTTTTTTCCTTTTTCCAACCCATTCACTGCCTCATGGAGGTTTTCAATCGATGAGCCAATCGCAAGGGCCTCAAAGGAGGTTTTCACTTGAGATTTTTATTTTCTCTTATTTTTCATTTTTTTTTCTAATTTGTTTTCTATCCTACTCTACTTGAAAAACAAATCTCTTTCAAGTATAAGAATACTTCCAATGGCGCCATGTGCCCATCAAGATGACAAATAAACTGATGTGTGGGCTTGAAATATATGCTTTAACATGTACCTGAATTTTAGAGACCAAATGCTTTGACTTTGACAATATCAAGCATAGTTGAACAAGAGTGTGATGCTCCATCTTGTTGATTTTCTGGAACCAAACCTCAACATAACTTTGATGCCCTTAGTTTGCTTGCTTATCTGGATCATTCTTCATGTCTTCTTATACAATGACCTTCAAATCTTCCTCTTTTTGTTGATTTTTTTCTTGAATACATGGAGGATTTGGTGGTAACCACGAGGGAATTTTCTCAATCTCTGATTTTGAAGTTTGCTCTTAATCAAGTGCAGCCCATGATTCTGTGCTCCTCTTTTGAATCTTCTTTTTCTGCATGTTGTCCTTCAATGGCATCAAGAGAATCTCTTTTTTGTAATACTCTTCTTCCAAGCTGAGATGAATACCATTGAGATCAAGAGGAGATATTTGGAAGTGTTGTACCTCAGCATTATAAGTGGGTTGAACTACTTCATTCTGTGGGTTTGGAAATGGTGGTACAGTTAGTTGAGTGGGAGTGGATATTTGAGATGGATGTGATTGGGGTTTTGGTTGGGGTGGAGGTGAATGGTAGGGATAACATGGAGTTGGTATGGAGGATATTGAAGAAAATATTGAAGATATTGTGGATGGCTCCCATAAGTTCCTTGCCAACCTTGTTTCCAAGATTGGTTTTGGCGTTGAGATGGCCAATGTTGCCAAGAAAAGGGTGTCTTCCAATTACTTTGAGATGGATGTGCATAAGCTTGAAATTGTGAACTAGGCTTTTGCATCATATCAGGTTGAATAGGCTGCCATGGTCCTCTTGGAGTTACATAACATAGTTGCATTGGCAATTGACTTGCTCCATTGTCCTCTTGGTAGACTTCCTTCAACCTTGGTAATGAGGGCCAATATTTAATAGCATGTGATTTTGCATGGACAACAAATATCAACATCTTCTTTTTCTTCATCTTGCCTTCTTAACATTTCTACTTGTTTGGTTAGATTGCTAAGAATTTATGTTTTAAAGTCATCAAACAAATTTCGAAGTTTATCTTGACTTAACGATCTTGATGCTAATTTACTTACTCTTGCCCTTCCTCTTGATATGTGTTTTTTCACAAAATTCTTCAAAGGATAATTGGTATACATCACCTCTTCTCATGAGATCAAGCAGATCAATCCATTCATCCCTAATTGTTATAAGTAAGAGGGTTTTTAGTGTGTCAGATCCTAAATAATGTAGTTTTGCCCTCTTAACATTATACATGAACCTCTCCATTAGACCTCCAGGCTCTCATCTTCTTTTTGATTCAATCTAAAGATTTCTTCTTTAAGATCATTATTTTTATATTTTTCTATAAATGTCTTTTGCATCTTACTCCATGATCTTATTGAATTAGTCCTTAAACTCATGAACCATTTAAGAGCTCTATCCTTCAATGTTACCGGAAACAATCTCAATTTTTGAATGTTTAATAAGTAACCATAAGATCTACAAACAATTTCAAACTCAAAGAAAAGGGTTTTTGGATCCTCTAACCTCATACCATGGAAGTTTGGAAGAGAAGATGGAGGGATGTTTTTCATATGCACACTGATCTCAATATCTTGAATGGGAAATCCAATAAGATCTTCTTTATTGTCATCATCTCCATCAATTTCTTCTACATTCTTTGCCATATCTTCTTCTTCTACCTGCAAAAGTGGATGATGATGTGGCTCTTACTGCACCACGTGATCAAATGGGCGAGGGTTGGTGTTGGAGAAGTATTTTTAATTTATTTATTTTTGATACGAATGTTAATGCAATGCAATTTCCTATTCTTCAAATGAAAGATGCCTAATGCAATTTCTTGTTTTTACAGAAAGTAAACTAAATCAATTAACTAGGGAAGAAAACAATGCATATTTTGACACCTCCCTGGCAACGGCACCAAAAAGTGATGAGCCTCGGTATTGCAACAAGAATGTTGTAACTCCCAAGGCTACCAACTTTAATTATCAACCCGGGGTTCATACAAACTTAAGAGGTATCGACACTATATGTGCAGCATACAATGTGTCATTCCTTTGTTGTCATGATGTAATGGAGTGCATGTACTGAAGTCAAATCCTAAACTAATTGCAGAAAATGAAATGCTCGAAATGGAAACTTCAACCTATTGCAAGAAAGAAAGTACAAGGAAAGAAACCTATTCTAATTGCATAAAGTAAAGATCATGAACTAAATGTCAACCATTACATTTCAAAGACTTAGATCCATTAACAAAGTTCATTGGATGTGGAAATCAATAAAATCATCATTGTATTACCCATTTCATAAATTTGTCCATTAGCCCAAATCACTGAAATGTTTTGCATGGGTAAAGAGGCAAGTCCTAAGTGGTCTTTCGTCTTCCCTAATCATTGATTTAGAGAATAGGGGTCTTGATTCAAACCTAAGGGACAATAGCCAAGCTTCTTTAGCAAATATGGGCAAGTATATGTACAGAAAACAACAGATTTACTATAAAGAGTTATAATACATCGAATGACCAACCAAATAAAATCCAAATTGGATGGGACAAATTTTGTTATTGACTAGGATGTCTTAGGTCTCCATTCTAAGTGGAATCACTCAAAAAAACCTTTGTTAACCCATGCTAAAAAATGGCAGAAAATTAATAGTCTAAAATCTAGAAACTTGAGAACTAGTGAGCTAGTAAATCTATCAAATATCTAACCTAATCAAGTGAAAATGCAATGGAGTAATTTTTGTTATTAACTAGAATTTTTTTGTGATCTAATGCAAGTGGAACCAACTCGATTGAAGCTCCTTAGCATGCTCTAAAAAAACGCAGAAATTTATTGTTATTTTCCACAAAGGAGTTCCAGAAATCTAGATCTGAGAATAAGAAAATTAATCCAAGTAGTTCAATGATTACTATGATCTTCCAAAGCTATTCCAATGATGAAATGATGTTTTTGATCTTGCAAAAAAACTTACTTCAACTATTTAACTCAATCCTACAACAAGAAATCAATAATACTAAATGCAGAAATAGGAAAAAATAAGAACAAAAGATGCATGTGAATAAGAAATGAAAAGAAGAAAAGTACATGATACAAAAGGGCTCTGAGGCTCCTAAGATGGCCAAGCCCAAGGAAACTCAGAGTCCTATGAAGGAGACCAAGACTTAGAAACTAAACATGACACCAATCTTCATTATTTTCATCAATACAATTACATCCCTGCAAGAAATGAAAGTGAAACTGCAAAAATACGAGTTCTCTCCACAAGAAGACTAATAAAAATCAACCCCTAGAGGCAAATTCGACTTGGTACTTATACAAAATGATCAGGAATCATTCCCCGTGAAAGGAGGAAGCTTTCCCCACCAAAATCCCTTGATTAGTGGATTTGGCTCTCTTAATTTTAGGTATGTTCTATGCTTAGATCAATGTATTTCAATTTTCACAGTTAGCTCAATATCTTTTCCAGATTAGCAATCACATCAGCATTAAAGTAAACTGCAGATAGACCATAAACAAATCGTAGAAGACAAGCCAAGGCAAGAGGACACAAGATGTGGCGCTAGCCAGGGACAAACCCCAATGTGGGGAAACCCTTGATCAATTCTTCTTATATGTTCTTCAATAGTTCAGTACATAGAGAGAGAGATAGTACGTTTACAACAGAAGTCAACACTTTGACTTATCTAGATAAGAGCATATATCATCTCTAAGAAGATGATACATGAGATCAGTGGAAGACATGTTGCTACAACTGATTCTCCAAGGTGACTCCTTCACCTATCGTTGTGTTGCATTTCGTCATCATGCTGCACCTCACCGTGCTACACCATGCTGCACTCATCATCACTATGTTGCATCACATCATGCTTCATTAATCATGACTATACCCATCACTATACTGCATTATGTGCCATTGTTCCACCATGTTGTCATACTGACCTATGTGTCAGCTACATCTTGCTTGCTTGTTGTCCTTTGCATGCTAGCTGTAACATTGCATGCTTGGTGTATTTGTTGCTAAGTACCATACAACTATCCCAATGTTAGTTAGTTGTCCCTTGCATGCTGCTCTCCTTTAGAGGCAGTTCCCAGTAGTTCCGCCAGTTCCCAGCAATTCCGGCTGTTCCCGGCAGTTCTGGCAGTTCCAGCTGTTCCTGACAATTCCCGCAGTTCCGACAATTCTGCATGTTCCCGGCAATTCCAGCTTCTGCCCTCTGCGTCAGCTTTCCCGCCTGTTTTGACAGTTCCGACAATTCCGGCAATTCTGGTAGTTCCGACTATTCCCGGCAGTTCCAGCAGTTTCGGCGGTTCTAGCTTTTCCAGCTTTTCCCGGCAGTTCCGGCTATTCCTGGCAGTTCCAGCAATTCCCGACAGTTCCGACTTCTGCCCTCTAGATTAGGGAAACATTATTCTTTAGGATCTCTCCTCCTACTAAAACCCAAAGCCAAGTAGAGAGGAAGACATCCCAAGTGTGTTCAAATGACTTGAAGGCCACCTCTATTTATACTAAAACGTTGAGAAGTGGGATTTATTTGGTTGTTAGCCGACCTTGACGAATTGTCCCATAACACAAATAAATTTATATCTCCATGAATACTTATCGGAATCGAATGATCTTTAGATCAATCCTACACCTCTCGATGAGAGGAATCCGAGAAAAATATCAGCTTCCATTAGTAAGATGACCCCCATGGAGTTTGGCCCTAGTTGCCAATTTTAACACATCCTCTCAACTAGGGAGAACTCCATCCGCTGATCCACATGTTCGACAATACTATCTCTGCCATCAGTGCCCTGCACTGCTCTACTCTACTTTGCTGAACCATGAAGAAGAAGAATTGATCGAGAATGTCTCATACCATTCTCTATTGACCCAAAGTCAGTGTCATCTGAAAAGAGTGTGTCACATCACTCTTACTGACCTGAAGTCAGTTTTATTGATCCCAGGTCAATATCACAAGAGAGTTTCTCAAACCACTCATATTGATCCCAGATCAATGGAGGTCATCCTAGCATAGGGAGTATGGTAGATATATCAATGCCTCCATTGATAGTACTACTATGGTCCCTAACCCCATTTCCCTGCTCATTGATCAGATGAGAGGTACTTCCCATGAGTCCCAGACTACATGGGTAGGATGCCTCGACAGGAGAACTAATCAACCTGTCCACAAGAGAACGAATCATCCTACCCCAAAGTCGGCATGGGAGAACTAATCATCCTAGCCCACAAGAGAACTAATAATCATGTTTCACAGTTGCCACGGGAGAACTAATCATCCCGACCCACAGGTGAACTAATCATCATGTTCCATAGTTGCCACGAAAGAACTAATCATCCTGGCCAACAGGAGAACTAATCATCATGTTCCACAGTTGCCACGGGAGAACTAATCATCCTATTCATAGCGCACCACCAGGGGAGGGTGAGTCGCTCTGTGGTCATATGTTGCTCCAGAGAGTACCCCAAGCCCCCTAGAGCTCCCAGAGCTCAATGCATGCAACATGCAGAACCCTTATAAGAAGGTCTCTCAACGACTCCGAGACGTTCGGGAAAGTCACAGATTTGACCTTTCCCTGGGGCTTTGACAAAATGTTTGTGACCTGTACATCAGTCTCAATGCGATGGAGCCTCCTTGCTCATCGACTTACCATATCCCAGATAAGGCAGTATCTGATGTCTATTTGCTAAAGCAATCATCGAATACGGGATTCCTCAATAATCGAATCCCCCCTCTGGTTGTCACAGAGGATCGCGATGGTATTCATCATATGTACAAACAGCTCACTGAAGAGCTTCCACAACTAGGCAGCTTCATACGAGATCATACTCGTAGCTATGTATTCAGTCTCGATGGTGCTTATAGCAACCGACTTCTGCTTCCTGCTCATCCATGATATCGAAGCAGAACCCAAAAAGAACCAGCGCTGAGAAGTGCTCTAGTGATCCTCCACACTGCCTACCCAGTCAACATTCGAATAATCATGCAGCTTCATATTTCCAGCAATGTATCTCAATCCATGAGAGATTGTGCCCCGAAGATATCTCAAAAGATTCTTGGCACCAATCTAGTGAGACAACCAAATATGAACTCACCATGCTAACTGCAAAACATGTGTCTGGACAGAAGTTCACCAAGAACATCAACACGAATGAGTTTATGAAACTCAGAGGCATTTCCCAAATCTGGTCAGACATCACTACCATATAACTTCTAAAAGTTAAGATCCTCAAGGTAGTCACAAGCTTGCAGTTTATCATTCCACATCTGGAATCCAACTCCCTCTTACTTTCTTAAATGAGAGGGTCCCCACTTGTCAGAAATAGGTCGTCCTCATAAGGTGTTGGTATGAGAGGTCTATCATCCACAACCTTCAAACAATGGTTTGGATCGGCTTCACTCATAGTGAATCTCAGCTTCATCTGACAGCTATCAATCCTCTCATACTGTGCCCAGAGAGTTTTAGAGGGCTTTCTTCCACCTGCATACGTGAGATTCCTGATCATCAATCTCAAACCCCTCGGGTTATTCCAAACCTGTGGACCTGCTACATGAGGGGAATGGTCCCCTTGTAAGATTTTCCTTTAGTACATCTCAGACATGTACTTTCTTACTCTCTTTTTTTAATTCAGGCATCCCTGTCACCATCTAACTCACAAACCTACGTGCTATGTGTCAATGGACATGGTCCCCAGTGGACTTCCTGCAACTTGATACAACCCTGAACTCAAAAACATCTTTGAAAATTCTATTTTCAAACACGTACCTTTCCATCGATGATTTCCACCCTGTAACCTTTGACTTCCATTGTTGAAATGGACACCAGGTTCTTCTTGCGATCAGGTACATAAAAGAGATTCTGTAAATGAATCGAGTTACCCTCATTCAATTGAGGGGTAACATTCCCTACACCCTTTCCAAGATAGGTGGCATTGGCTCCAAGTATAATCCCACGATTGTTTCCATCTCTACCAAATTAGAGAGTGCACCCTTCTATCCAATGAAGTGCCTTGAAGCACTACAATCAATAAGCCAGATTCCCAAAGAATCTAAAGGAGAGGGCCAATACAAGATAACGCTTCTTTATCTTATCAAAAACAACATTTGATTCTTCATTCCTGGGGTTCCTTGCTTTCTTTGAAGAGTCAGCCATTTCCTTGATGACCTGTATTACCTATCATTCCTTTGATCATTGAAGATGTCCCTAGAATGATTGTTATCTTCATCAAGAGATGTGTCTCTACCATTTGCACACTCCTTCGCATAATGGCCGAACTTATTGCAACCAAGGCATATGCCTTTCCAAGGTTGCATAAACGGGGAAACAGGTACAAGTTTCCGAAATGGGCACGGGTACGAAACGTGACCCCCCCAAATTTTGGAAACAGGGAAACGCAAATATATATATATATATAGATATTAGGACATTTAAGAAATATGTGCAATCATAAAGCATATATGATACATTCTAATTTATTACATTATGATAAAATTGTCAATTGTCAATGCATAAACTATAAGTCTCTAAATTTACATCACATTTACTCATGAATGATCACATAATGAAAATAGAAATATCCAAAATCAGCCACGAGAAATTTCTAATTTCTTGTCTCATGCTTGATTGGGAGTCTCCTCCTACATAGTCGAACGACCTTAGTGCTCTTGATTAAATACAAGTTTCATACCCTAGTACCCTACATGCTCTTGATTATTGGGAGTCTCCCCTGCATAGAGGACTTGGTTCTCTTGATTAAATACAAGTTCCATACCCTAGTACATGATAAAATCCAATGGAAACATTGCAATCCCCCCAATCCTGAAAAACAGATAAGTCTGCTGGATTTTGAGTGAGATCTAAAATCCTACTTTCTCCATATGAAATCCAATGAGGGCGAAACCACTCTCAAACACCCTGAGTCATTTCATGGTAATGTTAAAAATTTAAGTAAAAGGATGAAAATGAAAAATAAAGGAGAATATCACTTTTAATTTAAGAATTTAACATTACCATGAACTACATATGCCTCAAACTTTCTGATGAATTGCATATCAACACTAGGGCAAAAGTTCACTTTTATAACTTTAGACAGGCATCTAGAAGCAACTAGAAGGCATTAGAAAAACGTAATTAAAAATTAGAAGACAAATTAATAATTAAAAAAAGTCAAGTTGCATGTGGAAACAGCGTTATATGGCCCACAAACGCGTTTCCGGCCGTACTGGCCACGTTTCCACCTCGAGAAACATGCCAGTACGGCCAGAAATGCGTTTCTGGGCCGTATCGTACGCGTTTCCGTACGGAAACTCCTCCCTTGCCAGCATTTCCTACAACTTAGTGCCTTTCCTTCCACCCTTAGATCCGGAATTCCCAATGAAGTGATCTTCAGGTAGGCAATCAAAAATTTCTGCTGCACTATTCTGATAATATTCTCTACTTCGACTTCACCCTTCGTGAATTTGAAGAGGGATGAGGAATCCACTAATCCTTTTTTCCTTTCCCAACTATCTTCGGTGATTGCTCTTTCACTCTTGCTTGGGCATTGTCTTCACCTCAGCTCTGATACCTCAGCTCAATTTATTTCAATTTTCACAGTTAGCTCAATATCTTTTCCAGATTAGCAATCACATCAGCATTAAAGTAAACCGTAGATAGAACATAAACATAAATCGCAGAAGACAAGCCAAGACAAGAGGACACAAGATGTGGCGCTAGCCAGGGACAAACCCCAATGTGGGGAAACCCTTGATCAATTCTTCTTATATGTTCTTCAATAGTTCAGCAGAGAGAGAGAGATAGTATGTTTACAACAGAAGTCAACACTTTGACTTATCTAGATAAGAGCATAGATCATCTCTAAGAAGATGATACATGAGATCAGTTGAAGACATGTTGTTTCAACTGATTCTCCAAGGTGACTCCTTCACCTATCATTGTGTTGCATTTCGTCATCATGTTGCACCTCACCGAGCTGCACCATCCTGCACCCATCATCACTACATTGCATCTCATCATGCTTCATTTATCATGACTGTACCCATCACTGTACTACATTATGTGCCATTGCTGCACCATGTTTCCATACTGACCTATGTGTTGGCTGCATCTTGCTTGCTTGTTGTCCCTACCTTGCTTGTTGTCCTTTGCATGCTTGTTGTTGCATGTTAGCTATTCCCTTGCATGGTAGTTGTAACATTGCATGCTTGGTGTATTTGCTGCTAAGTACCATACAATTGTCCCAATGTTAGTTAGTTGTCCCTTGCATGCTGCTCTCCTACGGAGACAAATGCTCTAGTTGTTTCGACAATTCCGGCAATTCCGGTTGTTCCCTGTAGTTCCAGCAGTTCCAACAATTCTGGCTGTTCCCGGCAGTTTCGGCTTCTGCCCTTTGCGTCAACTTCGCCCCTGTTCTGGCAATTCCCGACAGTTCCAACAATTCCGGCAGTTCCGGCAATTCCGGCTATTCTCGGCAGTTCCGGCAGTTTTGGCTTTTCCGGAGGTTCCGGCTGCCGGAACTGTCGGGAAAGCTGACGCAAAGGGCAGAAGCCGGAACTGCCGCGAACTACCAAGAACTGTCAGAACAGCCAGAACATCTGTCTCCAAAGGAGAACAGCATGCAAGGGACAACTAACATTAGGACAGTGGTATGGTACTTAGCAGCAAATACACCAAGCATGCAATGTTACAGCTAGCATGCAAGGGACAGCTAGCATGCAACATCAAGCATGCTAAGGACAACAAGCAAGCAAGGTGCAGCCAACACATAGGTCAGTATGGCAACATGGTGCAACAATGGCACATAATGCAGCATAGTGATGGGTACAGTCTGTTGACCACTACGTGTCAACTTCCCATAGCAAGTACACCCCCTTTTCTTCGCAAAAGGGATAGCGCTTGATTGACGTGTCTGTGCCATTCGACAGTCATTGTCGACTTGATCATATTATGTTGTAAACCCAGTCTGCATGTGTGAATTGTAAATAATCTTAGCAGAGCTGAGTCATGTATATAAATTGCCTAGGTGGACCTAATTTTCTAGTGATAATCTACGTTCCGGAAGGTTTTTTGTCTCACTGATCCATAATCGGCAGAGTTTTCCTTCAGCCTAACCGCAAAGCCGGAACAAATTTTGTCATTAGAATCTTAAGGGAATCCTAGTGCGTTGATCTGCTAGATTATATCTATGTCGCAAGACTGGGTGGTCTATGAGGGTCTACGTCAAATGGGTTTCCCCCCTTGAGATGTAAAATTGTAAAAGTCATGATGTAAAGTGTCTTGAGGGTTATGAAATGTTTTAATCCCCTAATAAGTCATAAGTCCTAAGTCCTAGGTGATTTTTCCAAAGGCTAAGTTCGAGGATCCATTTAAAAATAAAAATAAAAAATAAAAATAAAAATAAAAACAATAAAAAAAAATAAATAAATAAAAGATATAAATAATTAAAAAATTAAAAAATTTTAAAAAAATTAAAAATAACTATAAAAAAATTAAAAAATAATAATAATAATAATAAAATAAAAAATAAAATAAAATTTAAAAAATAAATAAAAAAATAAAAAAAAAATTGAAAAATAAAATATAAAATAATAATAAGTCAAATTTTTGAGTAAATAAATGTAGAATTTTAATTGTTTAATATATTAAAATGCATTTAAAAATTCGACGGATGAGATTAAAAGAAATCTTGATCCTCATCAACGGACGAGATTAGTTTGACATGGATCACTTGAACTAGCCGTTGGGAATTTTTCCTTTAAATAGGGTGCTAGGAGTCATTTGAGATTTGGATCTGAGTCTTGTGCTAAAGAAAGCTCTCTTGTAAACTTTTTCTGGTGCAAATAAAGAAAGACTTTGGGATTGAAACCTTGCTGGTGTTACTCTCCTGAAGTGCTGTGAGCTGTTTTATTTTCTGCATAATTTTATTTTCAACCATTAGTAATAGCTTGATGTAGAGTATTGTTGAACACAGGTATCTTGTTCACTTACTAGGGTTTGAATAGTAATAGAATTTCGGAAATAATGGCAAGTATCTCCATTGCATCTGGAATTTAATACTGTTTTTTCCCTCTTTATTGATAGTTGAAGTGAGTTGTGCAGGAAACCATTATCGAGAAAATCAGTGGGCGTTTGGGGAAGTTCTCGGCTAAACCAGCACCCTCCCGCAAAGCATTTTCTTGTAGAGCCCAGCTAGTTTTGATTCTGGGTCTGACATTTAAAGTTTATTTTTTGAATTGCATGAGAGATTTATGAAGTATCTCATAGTAAATCTGAAATTCTGAAAAATATTACCGTGCATAATGACAGATTTGGCTGCTTAGAGCCTTTTAACTTGTGAAAAGTTGTAATTATTTAGTTAAATTTTGGGTTTTGTCCTTGCATATTTTGCTTCTGGTTTCCCTGTTTTTGCAGATTGCAGGAAGAGATTTCTTGTTGGAAGCCAGATCTAGACCCTGGGGTGAGATCTGGCCTCACAACCAGTTTTCTACAGGGACATTGTTTTGTTGTTCAAAGGTTTCAAATTCAGTCATCTTCAGATCTAGAAAATTGTTGCATGGTTTCCATCAAAGGCAAAGGAAGTTAAAAATTTTAAGGTTTTAGAAGAAGTTCCAAGCTCCATATTCCTCCATCAAAACCCCCCACACAGGCCTCTATTGCTGCTACCTCACACAAATCCATCTTTAAATCCTGCAAAAAGCACTGTCATTCAAAGATTCAACGTAATAGCTTATTTCACCTACGCCAAATCCTTTCATTGCAGTTATCCTCAAGCTACACGCAGCTCCAACCTGCGTTTCCAGCTTTCTCCACGCCTCCCTCCAGCTTTTCATTATCTCTCTGCCATCCCTCACGTCCACGTGTTGCTTCAGCTCACCTCAGACAATCCATTCTGAAATTATGTGTTACCCATTGCTTTTCTCCAGACCTGCGTGGTTTCCTCAATTCTGCCCTTCGATTTGCCTGCCTTTTTCCCTTCCTACACAATTTCAGCTCCATCTTGTCTGAGTTTTGGTCTCTTCTTCAAAGCAGAAAACCGCTCTCTTTTCCCTCACGCAGTCACTCCAGCCACTTGCGTGTTTACCTCTCCATGCTACATTTCTTCTGCGTATTCCCTGCCATTGAAACTTCTCTAGCTTGCGTCCCAATCCGTGGCTCTGTTATCCTCTGCGTCTTCATCATATCTCCAACTCGCAGCCACGTTCTTCTCACCTGCAAACACGTCAAGCAGTAAAAAAAAAAAAATCGATGAGTTAGAGTTAGTATTAAGCATATTGCGATTTTGGTCCATTGTGTAGTTTTAGCGTAGGTACGTATGTTGTTTTATTTTTGGCTAGGGTTTTAGGCATTTTTTATTTTCATTTGGTTTATTTTGTTTAGAGTTACAATAAACTTTAGTTAGTTTTCATTCGATTTATTTTGGTTAGCGTATCATTTGTTATGAAGCGTTTTTTTTTTAACATATATAAAATAAATAAATAAATCGATTTTAATATAGTTAGCATAGTTAGTTTTAGAGTTAGATTTTGTTAAGTCTCAGATTTAGATTAAATTAACAGTTAGGATTTGAGTTACTTTTTTTTAACTAAAGAAAACAATAATAAAAATAAAAATAAATAAAAAAGGTTTGTTTTAATTTAGTTTAGATTTTAGTATTATTTTAGATTTAAAGTTTCATTTATTTAGTCTTTAGTTGGCTTAGTCTTGTTTTATTTGAAAATATAAAAGTATTTTGGAAATTTTTGCCAGTTTCAGTCTTGGCTCAGGGATTTGTCATATATATTTTCTGTTGAGGCTAAAATTTTGATGTGGGATTAATGTTTATCATTTTCATGCTTGAATGATCATTTAAAGATTCACTATATGAATGTGATTTCTGGTTAGCATTTAAAATTACATGGTTATTTAAAGCATTTAATCTTTCATATTTTTAATTGCTGGAATATTGTTAAGCCATTGAGCATTTATCGATTATCTCGCATTTGGTAAAAGTAATTTTTGTTTGAGTTATTTGATGGTAAATGATTGTTAATGAGCTCATATTTCTGCAAGCATTTGATAAATAATCATTCAGCCATTAACTCCACAAGGCACTGGTCTATTAACTTAATAAAATCAAATAAGTGCTTGTTTTCCCTCATGTCTCCCAACCCAACTGGTTCACAGTTGGTCATACATTGTCCCATAGGGTCTACCCCCTCTTGCCACGGGAGACAAGGTTAAACGGAGAGATCTGGGATCAGGGTGACAGCCCCCGGTCTGAGCATTGTCGTGACAATCTGTGCGACAACATTTTTTGGCGTCGTTGCCGGGGATAGAGTTTTTTCTGTCCTTGGTCCTTTCCTTTCGAGCTTTTCCGTGTTTCACCTCCTGTCCGGGTGGCGACTCCACTTCATATATTATCTACAAGAGTATATACTAGAAGACATCCAAGCAATCTGTGCAATCCTGCTCCTGATCTTGAAAGGGCCCTCAGGGTACGATTACACAAACTCTCTTCTCGTACACTTCTTGTTAACCTCGGACAAGAAGCCCTCTCTGATAGCCATTTGCTTTTTACTAGTCCAGTTGAGCACGACATCATGGATATGTATGCCCCTTGCGATTTTTCTAACATTCCAGGGTATCCCAATAATCTTCCATCACTTGGGATAGATAACCTACCTAGCTTTCAGGGAGATAATGCGATTAGTGCTAATTCGCATCTAAGAGATTTTAGTATATGGATGGCTAAGTACGCGAGGTCTCTTGATTTCGATCATGAGGATGTTAGAATGACTCTTTTATTTTAACCTTGGGAGGCGATGCTCATGAGTGGTTTACGGAAAAGCCTCGGAATTCATTTGATTCCTTACAATCGATCATTGATTCCTTTAAAGAAAAGTATGCTGATAAGAGAGAGGGAAGACACCTTGTAAAGCTATCAGCATAATAAAAAAGAGAGAGAATGAAACTGTTGAAGAATTTAACAAAAGGTTTAATGGTATTGTTAAAGAATTACCGCAAGACTATAAACCTACAGACAAATCTCTCCGAGATTTTTACATTGATGCCTTTAGTCCTCAGCCATCTTATGAATTAAGGCGTGCTAGACTTAATGATTATAGGGATTGTCGGGCCTTAGCTATAGAGCTTGAAAAGGACAAGGCAGCATCTGGGAAGTCTGAGATCCCAGGTTTCAATAGGGCTGCTACGAAACTAAAAGAACCTAAAGGAAAAGCAGTTCAAGAACCTGAAAGCGAACTTGTTCTCAAATTGCTCCAAAAGATTGAAACCATGGAAATTAATCATAATAAGGAGATAGCTACTTTGCAAAATAGGTTGATCCAAATGGAAAGAGCGCAAATCCAAAATTTCCAACCTCGAAATAATAATAATAGAAATAACAATTTGCAAAAGAAGGGTCAATCTAGTGAGCATAGACCTCCTAATCTGTTAAATAATTTGGTTGATAATGCTCCTCCTTACTGTCGGGTTTGTGATGCTCTTCATGAAGAGGCCACTTGTCCCATCGTTAGAAGGATCTTAGATAACGGGATGTTTGGGGCAAGTGATCAAATAAATGTAGTGGGTAACAAGTTTCCTTTGTCTATGGATGATTGGATAGAGGTCAAGGAAAATAGTCGTGACATTATGAATCCTTCATCAGCTTTTAGTATAAATAACCTTGAAAATGAAGATGACATTTTGGCTAGGTTATATGGTGAAAAAACCTCTCCCGAGCAAATCATGGAAATTGCTAGAGATAAAGGTTTGACCTATCAGAGAAGGGATAAAGATCAGAGCAGGAATCAAATTCCCCCTCGAACTTTTAACCCTGGTTTAAACTCTGCATTAGATGTCAATTTGGGAAGTTGGTTCAACAATGCGAAAATCTAGGTTCCTGTCTCCGAGATTGCTAAAATCCCTTCCCAAAGAGATAAGTTACTAAAAGCTATTCAAGGTCCTCAAGTAAATACTTCTCAACAGAAGACTCGGGAAGTTGACTATCACGATGCTCCCATATATTTGCAAAGCTTAGACGCGGATAACAAAGATCACCAACCTTTCTTTATCACCTTGTTAGTTAATGGATATAAATTGAATAATTGCATGTTGGATTCTAGTGCATCAGCTTGTGTAATGACTAAACGGGTCATGGAACAGCTTAACTTAAGAGTTTCTAGAGTCTAGACCCTACTATAATATATGTGCCATGGATTCTAAAAAGATTGAAGTGCATGGTTTGATCAAAGATTTACAAGTTCATATATCAGTTTACCCAGACATCATGATTGTTATGGATATAGTTGTTGTTGAGGTGCCTGATGCCCTGGGTATGCTTTTATCCAGAAAGTGGGCCTCTGATCTAGGAGGAAGCATTCAAATGAATTGGTCATATGCTATGATTCCTTCTCCTAGAGGTGATGGTTTTGTAAGACTTAATAGAGAGCCCGAAAGAAAATTCCATGTTGAAGATCCTAAGAGACCTCACAATGAGATAATTAAAGAGCAATCTCACATTGGGAATTACGTTATCATGTCTAATTTCATAATTCCTCTTGATGATAAGATTAAGGATCTCAATGATAGAGTTTGGTACATGTACTTTGATGGTGCATTGTCTAGGCATGGTAAAGGTGCTGGAATAGTGCTTAAGTCTCCCCTTGATCACATTTTCAAGTTTGCCTATCAATTAGAGTTTGAAGCAACAACCAATGTCATTGAATATGAGGCTTTGTTGTTGGGACTTGAATCGGCAAAGTCTTTGAAAATTAAGTTGCTTAGCATTAAGGGGGATTCTGATTTAATTATCATGCAGCTTTAAAATAAATTCACATGTAAAAATCAAAGACTAAGGAATTATTGAAATGTTGTGTGGGATATTATGGAACATTTTGATGCCCTTGACCTCGAAGCTATCCCAAGAGAGCAAAATAGTTTGGCAGATGAACTTGCCATAGCTGCTACTACCTTCCAGTGATTTGATGAGCTAATTAAGGATAAGATCAAAATGGAAGTAATATTTAGACCATCTGTTCCAGATAACTCAGAGCATTGGCAAGTCTTTAATGATGAAAAGCAAGTCATTCGTTTTCTTAATAGTTTGGATGAGTTTGAGGATTTCCGAATAGATTCTAAGGAGGATGGATCTTTCAATCATGAGCATATCATAAATCCTACTCCTAGGAATGTGGTTGCCTTAGAGCAACATTTTGATCGGCATGATGCCATGAATTTGAGAGAAGAAAATAAGATGGACCCAGGCGAATATCTCGAGATAAACATTGGTACTTCTGAGAACCCAAAGATTGTTAAAATTGGTAAAGGTACTAGTGTGGAGGAAAGAAAAAAGTTAACTAATTTACTTCGCGAATATCGAGATGTTTTAGCTTTTTCTTATGATGAATTAAAGGGCTATAGGGAAGATGTCATGGAACATACTATCCCCTTAAAAGATGAAAATGCTAAACCCTTTCGCCAAAAACTTAGGCAAATTAATCCTAAGTTAGCCCCTTTGGTTCAGAAAGAGCTTGCGAAAATGCTTGCAGCAGGAATTATCGCTCAAACAAGGCATTCGACATGGTGTTCAAATCTAGTGATTGTTAGGAAAAAGAACGGTACGATAAGGCTTTGTGTCGATTTTCGAAATCTTAATCTAGCATGCAAGAAAGATAATTACCCTTTGCCAAACATGGAGACTTTATTGCAAAGAGTAACCGGTTCTGGAATGATGTTGTTGTTAGATGGTTTTTCTGGGTACAATCAGGTGTGGGTTAAAAAGGAAGATCGTCATAAAACCACATTCACCACACCATGGGGTACTTTTGAATACATCAAAATGTTGTTTGGATTAACCAAACGCTGGAGCTACATTTCAAAGGGCTATGGATTATGCCTTCAAGGGGTTAATCGGGAAATTTATTGAGATTTACCAAGATGATCTTACTGTATTTTCTAGAGATGGTATCAGTGATATAAATCATCTTAGGCAGGTTTTCGACAGATGTAGAGAATACGGGATTTCTTTGAATCCAGCTAAGTCTGTTTTTGGAGTAATCGAAGGGAAATTACTTGGCCATATCATTTCTAAGGATGGAATCAAGATTGATCCTGAAAGAACTGAGGCAATCCAAAAGATTCCTCTTCCTCATAATCTTAAATCCCTTCAGTCTTTCCTTGGAAAGACAAATTTTCTTAAAAGGTTTATTCCAAATTATGTAGAAATAGCTAAGCCTATTCAAAGTCTTCTGAAGAAAGATTCAAAATTTGTTTGGCAAGAAGACGACAAAAAGGCTTTTCAAGAAATCAAATGCGCTATTGCAAGAGCTCCAGTCTTAGTTAGTCCCGATTATTCCAAGGATTTCATGATTTTTTCTTTCGCTTCCGAAGATACCATTGCCGGTGTCTTGTTACAAAAGAATAAAGATGGTCATGAAGCCTATTGCTTTCATGAGTAGAGCGCTTCAAAATTCCGAATTGAAGTACAATACCATGGAAAAGCAAGCTTATGCCCTGGTCAAGTCTCTTAAGCACTTCAAAACTTACGTGGGATATTCTAAAATCATTGTTTTCGTCCCACATTCTGCTATTAAAGATATATTAACTCAAACCAATTGCTTAGGGACTCGCGCTAGGTGGGTTACTAAAATACAAGAATATGATTTAGAGATCAAACCCACCAAGCTAGTCAAAGGCCAGGGTTTGGCTCAAATGTTGACTGAAAGTAACGAAAAGACTCTTGGTTTGTTTTGTCTTAGCGATCTATCTTCACCGGAGTTGCAAAGATTAGGAGAACATGAGTGGTACAAGGACATAGTTTATTCCTTGATGAATCTTGCATGTCCTAACCATTTAGCTGCTCATAAGAGAAGGGCTCTTAGACTAAAAGCCACTAAGTATTGCCTTATGAAGGATGGCCTTGGATGGAGAAATCCTGAGGGCATAGTACTTAGGTGTGTTGATGAAAATGAGTCCAAGAAATTAATCTCTGAGTTTCATTCAGGATTTTGTGGTGGTCATTATGTTGCTAGAACTACCGCCCACAAAATTCTGAGAGCTGGTTATTATTGGCCTTCAATCTTTTCTGATGTGCATAAGTTTGTTAGGACTTGTCAAGCCTGTCAACTGTAAACTAGGAAACAGAAACTTGCTGCCCTGCCCCTACAACCTGTCATTGTAGAGGCACCTTTTCAGCATTGGGGTCTAGACTTCATCGGGAAGTTCCATGAAAATTCTAGCAATGGCTACTCAAGGATTTTGACTGCTACTGATTATTTCACTAAATGGGTTGAAGTCGTTCCTGCTAAGAATGCCACTGAAAAGGTTATTATGGATTTCATTGAAAATAATATCATTACTAGATTTGGTGTCCCTGCTAAGATCACTACTGATAATGCCAAGGCTTTTAGTTCTTCAGAGTTTTCATCTTCTTGTTTCAAATATGGCATTATCTTATCTCATTCATCAAATTACTATTCTCAGGGTAATGGTCTGGCTGAATCAAGTAACAAGAATCTCATAACCATTATCAAAAAGATAGTAGGGGTTAATAAGAGATCATGGGATAGCAAAATCAAGTATGCTTTATGGGCAGATAGAATTACTAAGAAGAAAGCTACTGGTAAATCTCCCTTTGAATTAGTTTATGGCTTAGATGTAACCTTACCTGTGCACCTGAAATTGCCAGCTTATCAGCTCCTTCAGCATTTTTCTACTAATAAAGATGTTCAGAATAGAATAGATCAGATTGTGGAGTTAGATGAAGCTCGTAGGATAGCTTTTGATGTTATATGTAAAAATCAATCTAACATTAAGAAAAGCTTTGATAAATTCTCTCGATCTAGACCTTTGCAGGTGGGAGATATGGTGCTTCTTTGGGATCGCAACAATGAAAAACCAGGAAAACATAAGAAGTTCGACAGTTTGTGGCTGGGACCGTACATCATTATAGATATAGCTGGACCAAACTCATTCCACTTGAGCAGATTGGATGGCGAACCACTTGATCTACCTGCAAATGGCCAAATGCTCAAGCTGTTCTTCAAAGATGATATCTGATGCCATGGGGCATCCTTTGTATTGTATTTCTAACCTTACTCCTAGTCATTTCAGCATTTTATTTCTGTTTTAGGATTAGATTTACTTTCCTTGTTAATAAATGAAGAGCTTATATTCTTTCATGTGCTTAAATGTTATATGATGATTTTTGGATGGACGCTAATTATTTATGTTGTGTGTTACGTGGATGCAAATTCTGGATTCTCACATTCCTACAGTGCAGCAACGTGTCCCCAAGTAGAGCCAGATGTTGACCACTACATGTCAACTTCCCATAGCAAGTACACCCCCTTTTCTTCGCAAAAGGGATAGTGCTTGATTGACGTGTCCGTGCCATTCGACAGTGATCGTCGACTTGATCATATTATGTTGTAAACCCAGTCTGCATGTGTGAATTGTAAATAATCTTAGCAGAGCTGAGTCATGTATGTAAATTGCCTAGGTGGACCTAATTTTCTAGTGATAATCTACGTTCCGGAAGGTTTTTTGTCTCACCGATCCATGATCGACAGAGTTTTCCTTCAGCCTAACCCCAAAGCCGGAACGAATTTTGTCAATAGAATCTTAGGGGAATCCTAGTGCGTTGATCTGCTAGATTATATCTATGTCGCAAGACTGGGTGGTCTATGAGGGTCTACGTCAAATGGGTTTCCCCCCTTGAGATGTAAAATTGTAAAAATCATGATGTAAAGTGTCTTGAGGGTTAGGAAATGTTTTAATCCCCTCATAAGTCCTAAGTCCTAAGTCCTAGGTGATTTTTCCAAAGGCTAAGTTCGAGGATCCGTTTAAAAAAATAAAAATAACTAAAAAAAATTAATAATAATAATAATAAATTAAAAAATAAAAAATAAAATAAAATAAAATTTAAAAAATAAATAAATATTTGAAAAATAAAATAAAATAATAAAAAATAATAAGTCAAATTTTTGAGTAAATAAATGCAGAATTTTAATTGTTTAATATATTAAAATGCATTTAAAAATTCGACGGATGAGATTAAAAGAAATCTTGATCCTCATTGACGGTCGAGATTAGTTTGACATGGATCACTCGAACTAGTTGTTGGGAATTTTTCCTTTAAATAGGGTGCTAGGGGTCATTTGAGATTTGGATCTGTGAGTCTTGTGCTAAAGAAAGCTCTCTTGTAAACTTTTTCCGGTGCAAATAAAGAAAGACTTTGGGGTTGACATCTTGCTGGTGTTACTCTCCTGAAGTGTTGTGAGTTGTTTTATTTTCTGCATAATTTTATTTTCAGCCATTAGTAATAACTTGATGTAGAGTATTGTTGAACGCAGGTATCTTGTTCACTTACTAGGGTTTGAATGGTAATAGAATTTTTGGAATAATGGCAGGTATCTCCATTGCATCTGGAATTTAATACTGTTTTTTCCCTCTTTATTGATGGTTGAAGTGAGTTGTGCAAGAAACCCTTATTGAGAAAATCAGTGGGTGTTTGGGGAAGTTCTCGGCTGAACCAGCCAACTCCCGCAAAGCATTTTCATGTAGAGCCCAGCGAGTTTCGATTCTGGGTCTGACATTTAAAGTTTATTTTTTGAATTGCATGAGAGATTTCGGAAGTATCTCATAGTAAATCTGAAATTCTGAAAAATATTACTGTGCATAATGACAAATCTGGCTGCTTAGAGCCTTTTAACTTGTGAAAAGTTTTAATTATTTAGTTAAATTTTGGGTTTTGTCCTTGCATATTTTGCCTCTGTTTTCCTGTTTTTGCAGATTGCAGGAAGAGATTTCTTGTTGGCAGCCAGATCTAGACCTTGGGGTAAGATCTGGCCTCACAACCAGTTTTCTACAGTGAACATTGTTTTGCTGTTCAAGGGTTTCAAATTCAGTCATCTTCAGATCTAGAAAATTGTTGCAGGGTTTCCATCAAAGGCAAAGGAAGTTAAAATTTTTAAGGTTTCAGAAGAAGTTCTAAGCTCCATATTCCTCCATCAAAACCCCCCACACAGGCCTCTATTGTTGTTGCCTCACGCAAATCCATCTTTAAATCCTACAAAAAGCATTGTCATTCAAAGATTCAACGTAAAAGCTTATTTCACCTACACCAAATCCTTTCATTGCAGTTATCCTCAAGCTACACGCAACTCCAACCTGCGTTTCCAGCTTTCTCCACGCCTCCTTCCAGCTTTTCATTATCTCTCCACCATCCCTCACGTCCACGTGTTGCTTCAGCTCACCTCAGAACAATGTTGCATGAAACGGGAGCGAAGCGGAAGCGTTTTTTGGAAGCGGGGACGCCGAAGCGTCATTTTCCAAAAATCTAGGAAGCGAAGCGTCCGCGGAAGCGTCTGCTATATATATATATATTTTTATATTTTTTTGCATTTATACTCAAAACAAACATCCCAAATACCAAATTAATTGTAGAAGACATGAAAACATGCATATTTTTGCATAAATCAAGATAGATATGGCATCCATGATTCCATTGTAGTTACAAGTATGTACAACAATCATCTATATTCTAGCTATTACAAACATACATCAAATTTTTAAGCATATTATAAAACATAAAACATTTAAGCATATTATAAAACATAAAACATAGAGCATATTATGATTTATCTAGCAAGTGAGCAACTGTCAACATTTGTCATGTCCAAAATTCAAATAATAATGTTTACAAAATATGTCACTTGGTCACCGCCAAGCCAAAAAGGTTCAAAATTCAAATTCACAAGTCTACAAGTCTAATGAGTAATCTATGACAAAAAGTAGTAGATTGTGAATATATCTACTAATCTCTCCTCCTTCCACCACGAATAGAACGTGGTGGCGGGCCTCCACGTGGTGGCAATGAAGAAGATGGTGCCTGTGGAAGTCGTGGCACTGAAAGTGATGAAGAAGAACCCCCTGCTGTTGGTGTTGAACCATGGAACCTAGGAACCAAGGGACCAGATGGGGGTGGGGGTGGTGGCATATCAACACGGTCATCATCATCCTAGAATCGCTCAAAAAATTCATGCAAAAAAAAAACACTAGTTAACAAAAAAATTAAAAAACATGAATTAGAGAAATGCTTTATAAGGGAAAATTGGAAAATTCATACCACAATGGACATAGCTGGATAAGAGCATCCTCTAATTGCTCTAGTCGCAACACTCCATCCTCCAAATTGGGCTCCTCTGGATTCTTGTCCCAAATCAACAAGTCTTTATTAGACTTTGCATCTTCACAGTAATGGGACAACAATCGCAAGTTGTAATGAACATAAACCAAGCTCTCTGCCCTGTCTAAACTCAACCTGTTCCTTTTAACACTGTGGATGAAAGAATAAAAGCTCCAACACCTCTCTGCAGAAGAAGTGTTTACCACCTGTGATAGCACCCGCAATGCCAAACTTTGTAGAAGTGGAGTACCCCCTCCATGCATGTTCCACCACTCAAGAGCAGAAAAAGTCTCTCGATCTTTAATTGCATGCATGCTCCCAAATGGACCAGTGTTGAGCGTATAGTTGCTCACCTGTCTCCGTACCAATGCAGCCTCCTCCTCATCAGGGATTAATTTACTCAATGCAGCCATATATTTTTGGTGAACCTCTTGATCTTGGTGTGGTTTTCTCCTGCTTCCCCCCCCAGGTGCTGGTGTTGAAAGCCATGATGGATGATAGTATTTAGGTGTCAAAACATATGCTAATGCATGCAATGGAATATTTAGCATTTCCCATCGGTTTTGCACCTCTACACGAATATAATTGTACAAGGTGATATCTCTAGGCTCAACAATGTCTTTAATCTGCCCCAACATGCTATCCATTTGCTCATACACCTCCCCAATTACTGGTCGATCTGAATCTGCAAACTTGATCATGTAATAAATTGGTTTGGTGAATTGCAAAACATATTTAACCTGTCCCCAAAAGTAACTGTCAAGAACAGTGTCCTTGACTGCATTAGCACCATCTATGTCAGTGTAAATTTCATCCCATGTTTCAGCACACACCAGATTAGTTAAAGCTTGTCTCACCTTCACTAGCCGCCTAAAGGTGAGGTAATAACTAGCAAATCTTGTCTTTGCAATTTTAAGCAATTGCAACTTGGAGTAAGTGCCATAGAAGTAGTTTACCCTTGTATACCCTGTGATGAATTTAATGAGCTGCTTCCCTCTCCTGTAAACCTCAGCAATCCACCCACATTCTTTGTGTTTCACAATATCATGCATCAAAAGGTTCAATGTGTGAACCAGGCACCCAGACCAAAAGATGTGTGGATGAGTACGCTCAATAATTTTTCCTGTTGCCTTACAATTTGCTGCATTATCTGTGATCACTTGAACCACATTATTCGGACCAACATCTTTGATTGATTTCAATAGGAGATCTGCAATGTTTTGTGCAGATGCAGTGATGGAGGAGGAGTCATGACATGCAATAAATACTGCACCACTAGAAGAAACACCAAGAACATTTATCAAATGTTGGTTTCTAATATTTGTCCACCCATCTAATACAATGGATACCCCAGAATCTACCCACTCATTTGTAAAACGTGTCAAAGCTCTTTGAACCTTAGCTTTTTCTCTTTCTAATAACACTGTTCTAGCTTTCTCATAGTTGGGGGCCTTGTATCCTTTTGGGGCTTCATTGATGGCCTTTACCATTTCATGCCAATAGGGAGAGCGAAGCACATTGAATGGTACACCGCAAGCACAAAGAAAACGGACTATCTTTCCATCCACATCATCCCTCCCAGCAACATTAAGGAAATCCCCTATTGTTCTTCTACCTCCAGAGCTTGCAGAAGTACCATGAGGAGATGAGCAACTACCAAATTTAGAGGTTGCACTTGATTCAGAATGAGTTTTTTGTTTCTTGTTTTTTTGTTGTGCAGCCATCTCTATTTGGATGTATTTTCTTCTTTCTTCAGTTGAAATGTTTGGGCAAATTTGTACCCCCACAGAACCCTTTTTTTCATCACTGTCCAGCACCCCACAAAGATGCCTCCTCAGACGGGTATATGAACCACAATATGGTTTTCCTCCATGACAACCATGAGGGCACACAAATTTGTAAGATCCACCACCCTTTTCCCCATCAAGTTTGGTCACATAGTTCCACAAGGGTGTTGATGTAGCTTTCCCATCTTGTGTTTCAGTGTCCCCTTCAAGTTCATCCCCTTCCTCTTCAAACCCTTCCTCTTCATCATACATTGGGTCACTACTATTAGGACCATCACCAATGTCCTCTTCTGTTTCTTCCCTTCTATTCCTCTTGCCATCATTAAAACCAAGAGTGGAATGATACATAGAAGCCAAAAGAACACCATCTTGGAATATGGATATAGGTGGTGGACAACGGCAACCTGTAAATAAAGGAGCAAGTAGAAACAATGGGAAAGAGTAGGAGAGGGAGGAGAAAAATACAAAAAAAATTTCAAAAAAACAAGGGAGTTTGGGGTTTGAACTTACCTCTTTAGCTCTTGTAGATGAAGTCCTCCAAGCTCTTGCTCCAAGCTCCTCCTCCTTCTCCTAGCTCCTCCTCCTTCACTCCTCCAAGCTCTCCTCTCTTCTCCTCTCCTTTCCTCTCTTCTCTTCTCCTCTCCTCTCTTCTCTTCTCCAACTCTCATAAACTCAAAGTGAGAAAATTAGGAATGAATGGGGGCTTTATTCTTTTCATTCCTCACCTTAACCTCACTCTAACCTCACCCTAACCCACCCCCTTAAGTTGAGTGAACATAACTTAAAAAAAAAATTAAAAAAAAATTGTTTTTCTCCCTTGGGCGCGCCCCTTTCCGCCGAAGCGTGCGTGAAGCGCACGCTTCCTGCTCCGAAGCGCCACGCTTCGGCGGCCCAAAGCGCCGTACGAAGCGCGCTTCGGAGCCGGCGCTTCGGAAATTCCAGGAAGCGCAAAAAAATTCCCGAATCGCGCTACCAAAATTCCGAAGAGCGCTTCGTACGGCGCTTCCGTACGGGGCGCGCTTTGGAGCTTCGATCCGGGGGGGGGCGCTTCGTGCAACACTGCCTCAGACAGTCCATTCTGAAACTGTGTGTTACCCATCGCTTTTCTCCAGACCTGCATGGTTTCCTCAGTTCTGCCCTTCGATTTGCCTGCCTTTTTCCCTTCCTACACAGTTTCAGCTCCATCTTGTCTGAGTTTTGGTCTCTTCTTCAAAGCAGAAAACCGCTCTCTTCCCTCACGCAGTCACTCCAGCCACCTGCGTGTTTACCTCTCCACGTTGCATTTCTTCTGCATATTCCTTGCCATCGAAACTTCTCTAGCTTGCGTCCCAATCCATGGCTTTGTTATCCTCTGCGTCTTCATCATATCTCCAACTCACAGCCACGTTCTTCTCACCTGCAAACACGTCAAGCAGAAAAAAAAAAAAAAAAAAAAAATCGATGAGTTAGAGTTAGTATTAAGCATATTGCGATTTTGGTCCATTGTGTAGTTTTAGCGTAGGTACGTATGTTGTTTTATTTTTGGCTAGGGTTTTAGGCATTTTTTTATTTTCATTTGGTTTATTTTGCTTAGAGTTACGATAAACTTTAGTTAGTTTTCATTCGATTTATTTTGGTTAGCATATCATTTGTTATGAAGTGTTTTTTTTTAAACATATATAAAATAAATAATAATTTTAAAAAAAAAATCGATTTTAATATAGTTAGCATAGTTAGTTTTAGAGTTAGATTTTGTTAAGTCTCAGATTTAGATTAAATTAACAGTTAGGATTTGAGTTACTTTTTTTTTTAACTAAAGAAAATAATAATAAAAATAAAAATAAAAATAAAAAATAAAAAAGGTTTGTTTTAATTTAGTTTAGATTTTAGTATTATTTTAGATTTTGAGTTTCATTTATTTAGTCTTTAGTTAGCTTGGTCTTGTTTTATTCGAAAATATAAAAGTATTTTGGAAATTTTTGCCAATTTCAGTCTTGACTCAGGGATTTGTCATATATCTTTTCTGTTGAGGCTAAAATTTTGATGTGGGTTAATGTTTATCATTTTCATGCTTGAATGATCATTTAAAGATTAACTATATGAATGTGATTTCTGGTTAGCATTTAAAATTACGTGGTTATTTAAAGCATTTAATCTTTCGTATTTTTAGTTGCTGGAATATCGTTAAGCCATTGAGCATTTATCGATTATCTCGCATTTGGTAAAAGTTAATTTTTGTTTGAGTTATTTGATGGTAAATGATTGTTAATGAGCTCATATTTCTGCAAGCATTTGATAAATAATCATTCAGCCATTAACTCCATAAGGCACTGGTCTATTAACTTAATAAAATCAAATAAGTGTTTGTTTTCCCTCGTGTCTCTCAACCCAATTGGTTCACAGTTGGTCATCCATTGTCCCAGAGGGTCTACCCCCCTTAGCCGCGGGAGACAGGCTTAAATGGAGAGATCGGGGATCAGGGTGACAACCCCCAGTCTGAGCGTTGTCGTGACAATATGTGCGACAACACAGTCATGATTAATGAAGCGTGATGAGATGCAGCATAGTGATGATGGGTGCAACATGGTGCAGCGCGGTGAGGTGCAGCATGATGATGAAATGCAACACAATGATCGGTGAAGGAGTCACCTTGGAGAATCAGTTGAAGCAGCACGTCTTCAACTAATCTCATGTATCATCTTCTTAGAGATGATCTATGCTCTTATCTAGATAAGTCAAAGTGTTGACTTCTGTTGTAAACGTACTATCTCTCTCTCTGTTGAACTATTGAAGAACATATAAAAAGAATTGATCAAGGGTTTGCCCACATTGGGGTTTGTCCCTAGCTAGCGCCACATCTTGTGTCCTCTTGTCTTGGCTTGTCTTCTGCGATTTATGTTTATGTTCTATCTACAGTTTACTTTAATGTTGATGTGATTACTAATTTGGAAAAGATATTGAGCTAACTGTGAAAATTGAAATAAATTGCTTTATGCATAGAACATACCTAAAATTAACAATTTATGTATAATTTAGAGGCATGGACCTTAATTTATGTCTAATTTAAAGGCCCGTCAATTTCAACAAGGTAAATGCCCCTACAACAAGATTATCAATGATTACTTAATGCCAACTATCAAGAGATGCTCAATTAGATTCAATGTTGCACTAATCGTTATCGAGCTAATTTCGGCGCAAGGAAAAAATCAGAAAAAATCGTAAAAATCGGGAAAAAATCGGTAATAATCGGGAAAAAATCGTAACATACAAAAATATTCAATTTTTTTAATATCTAAACCATCTACAACATAAAATAAATACATTGACACATAAATATGATAAAAGAACTAATATATAAGATGTTTAATATCATTTCTAGTGCTAAATCACACATAGCAGTGAATCATGTCCGAAATAGTAAGTCCTAACTCCTGAGTCCCAACTCAACCTCAAAATATCAACAAAAAATATAATAATGTATCTCATGAGTCATATCATGAGTCATAATGTCATATACAATGAAATGAACAAAATAACTAAAGTATAATACTATTGATTTCCTCTGCCCCTCTTGCGAGAAAATGCCATAGCTTTCCCTTTCCCTCTAGATGTAGATGCTGGTGGAGTTGGTAGTGGACTCTACTGTGTTCTAGAAGCTGAAGAACTAGGAGTAGGAGTTATAGGAGGTAGACCACGTCCTCTACTGGTGGTAGAGGTAGCCCGGGCAGGTGGTGTCACCTCCTCCTCTTGTTGCTCTGCCTCCTCCTCCTCCTCCTCCTCCACCTCCACTACATCCTGCACTAACCAATCATCAACAGACTCCATGAGAGGCCTCTCGGCCTCAACCCTCCATGCAGCAGTGGTGTCAATCCCATCCAATGAGATGGCCTCCATATCGGTGTCCTCTCAAGTTGCCTCACCTACAATCGAAGATTGTAGTAGACGTAGACCGTGTCATTAAGTCGCAGGGACTCCAACCTGTACAAAGATCATGAAATAATAATTATAAAAAAAATATTGTTTAATGAATTCAAAAAATTATTTGGAAATTTGCAATATTTTAAATTTTTAAGTGTTAACCTATTGTGCTTCTTGTTGTGTATTTTTTCAAATACACTACAGTTGCGCTCACATCCTGAGGAGCTACATGTTTGGCTGAGGATTCGAATGGAAAGCTTTTGCAAAAGGGGGTACCCTAGCACCATACATTCTCCACCATGCATCTACAACAAAATTACAAATAAAATTTTAAATAAACATAAGAAAAAAAATAGAATTTGAGGAGACAATGAAATTTGAAACAAACTAAAAAATACCTGGCATTTTAATCATCCTATCAGTCACAGCCATGTCAAAGCCAAATGTGCCACCTGCCATCCTATATGTCTCAATTTCTTTAGAGATTTCTGTACATTCTGCTGGAGATCGCACCATCCTCTGGACACGGGTTAAGAATCTATCCATGATCTCAGCATCAAATACGAATCCACATGCGTAAGAAAATGCGGGGTTCAGGTAGATCCCAACAGCATGAATGGGATGATGGAGTGTGTTGTTCCATCGTTCATCAATCACTCCCCATAGGAGGATTTGTCTCTGAAACCCCTCATCTCCCTTATCATCATAGTAGGCTCGAATAGATTCATTCGCCCTATCCATGGCCTCATACAAATAACCTATTGCGGGCTTCTCACCCACAACTAATCGAAGAACCTTTACCAAAGGTTCAGTAACGGTGCACACCTCCTGCAGTCCCGCCCAGAAGTCTTCCTGGTATGAAACTAGTCTACATATGGCCTCTCCCTCTGGTTTGCGGCTCATTGTCAAACCACGCCACTCCTCTGAAAAAACATTCTCTTCACGTCCCACATAGAATTCAAGAAGGATTGAAGAGATATGAAACTGGTGGCAAACCATATAATCGTAGGGCGCACCAACTCTTTGTTGTTGGTGAATTTTCTCATCAAGCTAAGCACATATGTATGACTATATATAAATTTTGTAATGCTTTTGGATGGCTCAACAATATCTTTGACAAAGGAAATTTTCCCTATGTCCTCCAACATCAAATCAATACAATGTGCAGCACAAGGTGTCCAAAATAAAGTAAGATGTCTGTCCATAAGCATCCTGCCAGCAACAACAACATAATTTGCAACATTGTCCGTTATGACTTGGACAACATTTTCTACACCCACCTCCAAAATAAACACATCCAGCAAATCACATAAAGTTTTTGCATCTTTGATTTGTGCAGATGCATCAACAGATTTGATAAACATAGTCCCCTTGGGACAACTAACCAAGAATTTTATAAGGGTTCTCCCCTTTTGGTCAGTCCAACTATCTGACATCATAGTGCATCCTGTTTGTGCCCATGATTCCTTGAAATCCTCCAATCTTTTGGTGCAGTCAAGCTTTTCATTTTGAAGAATCCGACCTCTAATGTAATGATAAGAAGGGATTTTGTACCCTGGGCCAACAGTTGCAATACCATCAACAGCAGGCTGGAAAAATGGATTATTCCTTACAATGTTGAAAGGAATATCACTCCAAAGGAGAAATTTGGCCAGCAATTTGTCAGCTTGTTCTTTCTTAGTTTTTTTAAGCATTGAAGTGATAGATGGTTGTGAACCAGGTGTGGTTCGAAGAACAAAAAATGATGAGGCAGCTACCGGGTTGGTTGATGCTTCAGTAGAACCACTGCCACTTCCTTGTTCAGCTGACTTTGTTAGTTGCCTCTTCATTTCTGCTTTGGCCTCTCTAGTGTGGTCTAAATTTTCCAATGATCTCATGGCTTTTCGAATGATTTCAGGATTTGTATTTGTGCAAGGCCCTACATCAAATCTAGGGATTTGTGCAAGGTGATACTTCAATCTGTACACCCCCCCCCCCCCCCCCGACATATGGTGCCCACACAACTTGCAAGACAAGTTTATTCTATCATTCCCTCCATCAGGTTCACCAAATTCCCACAGAGGGTCCAATTTCCTTGGCATGTTTGACTTTGAACTTTGAAGTTGAAAACTTGAATGGTGATTCGGTGAACCTATGGCAAAATAAAGATTACAATTTACAAGTTACAAACTTACAATTTACATTGTACAAAAACTAAAAAAAAATTACATGCAATTTAAGAAATTTTAAGTTTTAACAAACAAAATGAAAATCAAATGACATTGGACAAATGTCAAAAACCCCATTCCAAACCCAACCAAAAACATCGAAAAAAACAATGGGTTATCCAGATTCCAAACCCACCAAAAACATAGAAAAAAATCAAAACAAAGTTACAAAACACAAAACGTTGGTGCCCATACCGGTTTTATGGAGAAAATTCGTTTCCTCCTTAGCTCACACTTCGTTTTTCTCCTCCAGTTAGCGGATTCAACTCCAAAATTACCAAGAGCTCACTCCAAGACTCCAAACCCCCGTCGCGCGTCTGTCTGCTATCCAAATGAAAAAAAAAAATCATGTTTTCCTAGTTATAAATCGCGCTACCCGACATAGCCACAATTTTTTCATAAAAATCGGCCAAAAAAATAAAAATCGTTTTTATCGTGCGATTATATCGTGATTTTTTAAAAATCCCGATTTTACAATTTTATCGCTGTTTTTTCACGATTAGTGCAACATTGATTAGATTAGAACCAAGGACACTTAGAATTTCAATACCAATGTGTACTTATCATTCATAAATGGATATCATTATTAAAGCAATAATGATCACGTGAGAGTGCCAATTTTCCAATTAGATTGCCACTTAAGAGAAACAAGATACTTCAATGCTAAATTAAATACTTCAAGCAAGGAGTACTTAAAACTTAATGTCAATATCAGATTACCATTCACTATGATATTCGATGGTTATATGAGTAAGTTTACTGCAAAGAGAGATTTTTTAGAGCTTACACAAGACAAGCAAATGTTAGATCTCAATGCTCAACAATCCTTCTTCACAATAGCATTTAAAATAATGAGAGCACTTGTATAACTTGCATTCCAATTAATGAGCAATTATTAACCTTTTACGATAGCAGTAAGATTATGTATGACAGCAGTAGGTAACTAATGAAAACAGTGAGTTACTAGTATGTCAAAATACTTCTAGATGCCAAACCAAAGTTGCCAATATGAAATTGTGAGTTGACTAGCCTTCTTATGATGTAGCTTTAATATTATATCAGATTTGATCACACTTGTTATGCAGAGATATCAGTCATGAAAACTTGAAGATTTATGCCAAAATATTAATGCCCAAGTTGTTGGATTTTACAATATGCTAGATATCCTACCAATCAATTCTATGCCTCTTAATTGCGTTTATCAGTGATATATCAAATTTTATTACTCTCATTATAGTCAGCAATAAACCATGAAACAAGCCTAATGATGAATGCCCAACTTAAGCAATTAACTCCCTAGTATGTTAGACAACTTACGAACTTGTTTTAAACCAATTAAAATAATATTTTGCCACTGTTATGAAGTAAATGTGACTATTGTAGCAAAACAGAGATAAGAGGATAAGGATTAGAGGTCAAACCAAAGGCCTTAGGTCTAGAAAAAGCTTGCCAAACTTGCTCAAATTTTTCCAAGGGCTGGAACACCTACAAACATCAAAATTCGAGCCAATTTCTCCTGTGAAACCCACCAGTATTCAGTCCAAAAATCAAATGACCAACCAGAAGATGAATGAGGGAAAATGAGGGCTAAGAGGAGGGCAAAAGGCAAGGGAGAAAGGCCTTGTAGGCCTGCGAATAAGGCCTAGAGGCCTAGAAAACCCCATGACAGAGGAGAGAGGGCCTAGATGGACCCACGACAAGACTAAAAGGTTGTAGTCTAGCTTGAGGAAGGGGCCGAAAGGCCCTAGAGGGTTATGGCCTAGGGCTTTAAGGCCCTTTAGGCCTACGGCTTGCTGAAGGCGGGAGGCCGAGTGGCTTAGAGGCCACAGCCACGCCTACCAAGGCCTAAAAGCACCACAACTAGGGGAAAAGGGAAGGTCGAGGCCTCTAGGGGCCTACGGCTAGCCTTAAAAGGCTGACGCAGGGGGCCAAGGAGGTTGGACAGCTGGGAGAGAGGAGGACACTAGGCCTAAGAGGCCTGAAAACTTGAAACCCATGCCAAAAAAATTACTTTGCTTTAGATCTTCAATTTTACTGCTAAATTCTTTAGTAGTTAGCCCTGCAAAAATTTGTAGAGGCTAGATTTTACCCTCAAGGGCCTAGATCTAGCTTTAATCTAGCAATTGTCCTTTGACCTCAACTGCAAAAATAAATTTACAATAGCCCAAAACCCCAATATATACAAAAATTTAAAATCCCAAAACCCCCGAAAACCCCAGTTGCAAAACAAGGGTTGAAAATAAAATAATTTACAAGTTAATTATATAAAATATATTTACAAGATAATACAACCGTACAATGCTTAGAATAATTTTTTTGTAAATTGTGACAATGACTAAATGTATTTCGAAAAATAAATGCCAAACCACAGCCTTAGCGAAGTTAGAAAATCATATAAAATATTCAGAATCTAAACATGGGCAGCCTATGCCCACAGTTTGTGAACTTGGAGCCCAAGGGTTGGGGAACCTGCAAACACTATATATTTTCTCTAAAATAAACCATTAGAACATACAATGAACCGAATCACCTAATGTAAGCCCAAAACTTACCAATAGAATCTTCATATCATTTACAATGAAATAACAATTCAATTAAATTTTAAAGCACTATATATGAATGCTCATACCCAACACATACCACAAATCAGCGAGACAAAGACACCATGAAATGCACCCCAAAGTCTTTTATTATGATAATCAGAACATTCCCAGCAGGACAGTAACTTTACATCATCTTTTACAAATTTACATTAGCCAAAGATCCATTGGCTTGAGACGCAGATGATCTCTAATTTATAGATAAATCCTCCAAGTGGAAAATAACAGCTAGTTGGCTTGATCCCCATCAAAATAATCTCGACCGTCGATAAATCTTTGATGATCTTTTAATCTCTACCGTTGAAAATATTTATTTTTGAGGAATTTTCGAATTTCTCATTAAAACCATTTTTTATTAGCTCAAAAATAATTATTTTGAGTTAATTTCCTCAAAATTTTGACTTTGACTTAACCACCAAGGTCCAAGGGTCCAATTTTTCTTGAAATTTCCAATATTCCCTTGGTGGGGGACCTCCAAAAATTAATTTCTTTTAGACCCACGAATTTTTCCACTTAGAGAAATTAATTTCTCTAACATTTTAGTTTTTTACTCTAAATTAATTAATTTTTTGGCTTAGGATTTAATTTTATTTTTGCTAAAAAAATTAATTAATTGACTCATGAGGGAATTAATTATTTTTTCCACCCTCAAATATTTTAGCCATGGTGTCTAAATATGAGAGACCATGCACTAAAACATTTTTATATATGATTTTACAAATTCAACCCTCAAAGGGGGAGTACCCGTTCGTCATAGACCCTTAAAATACACACCCAATTCTGCGACACAATATGATCTAGTAGACCAAGTGATTTGTAATAAAATAATTTAGCCAATTAGCTTAAATTATTCCCAAATCACTTTTACAATAGACTCGACTAAAACACTATGACTCACCTAAGGCTTTGACGATAAATTCCACCCTAACTTTGGGGTGAGGCTGGAGGGAAAAATTTTGTTGATTATCTGTGTTTAGAAACACAGATGAATCAGTGAGACGAAAAACCTCCTAAGATGAAATATACCGCCAAAATCATAGGCTTACCTAGGTTGTTACATAATAAAATGGTCGTACTAGCATCATTTACATTATAATTTTGCAAAATGGGTTTACAATGACATAGAATAGACTATTGGTTAATGATTATGACTTCAAAAAAATTCCTTCAAGCTTCCAAATCCTGCTTCCTTGGAATGTTGAAAAAATGGGTGCAACAATGCCCAACAATGAAAGTAGGCTAGGATTCACTGATGTTTCTACTTAGGGAAGCATTCTCACTACCAAGGGAATGGTGTAGTGCGACTGCTCCTTTGCAGGTTTTATCTCACATCGATTGATGAAATCTCAACATGTTGGCCATGTTTGAGGGGCTTTCCATCTGTGTGATGTTATTTTTTACCACCACGTATTACAGGTCTCTAGTTCAATTATCTTTAAGAGTATTTGGACAGCGTGGAAGTCAACCTCAACCCTAGTTAGCTGGAATTCGAAGGGAAGAAAGGCAGGTTGGGATCCCTATTTGGAGATGAAAGTCTTATGATACTTGTATTGTAGAATTGTCACACTTCCATGCTCAATGTTTAAAAAAGAATACCATTTTCTTTTAGCAGGTTTTGTGGGATACAGTACTATAGATTAGCATACCTTAACATGGGAGCATGGTTTTCTTCCTATAGGCGGACCATCTATATCAATTTATTACTGAAAGAATCAATTTGCTTCAAATTTACTTAATCAGGTATGAACACATTTTTGTAATCTTTCGTCCATTTTGGAAGTGCAGGCCCGATTTCAAATAGAATTTGTTAACCAGGCAAAAAGTCACATGGCCTCTTATGCAACTTTTTAGGATAATTCCCTAGGAGGACACATACAAAATAATATTGCAACATCATGACCATATTGGTGATTGGGAGTGAAGTTTTGGTCGAACTCTGCAGCAATATGATTCACAAAGGATATATTTAATGTTGCATCAGTGGAATGCATTACATCCTATTCTAAATGCTAGATGGGTTTCAACTGATCCAAAAGATAGGTAGGTGTGTAGATTGCACAAGATTTGGTTTGTTCGCCTTCCCTATAATTGTGGGTTTTTGCATGTGTTAAATTTTAGGTATGTTCTATGCTGAGAGCAAATTTACTTCAACTTTCCATATTAGCTCAATATCAATTCCAAATTAGCAATCACATTTAGCATGATAGTAAAATGCAAATAGAACATAAACATAAATCGCAAGAAACAAGCCAAGACAAGAGGACACAAGATGTGGCGTCAACCAGGGACAAACCCAATGTGGGGAAACCCTTGATCAATTCTTCTTATGTTTTTCAATAGTTCAACAGAGAGAGAAATAGTACATATACATCAGAAATCAACATTTTGACTTATCAAAATAAGAGCAGAGATCTTCTCTATGAAGATAACACATGAGATAGCTGATCTGAACTCAGGTGAAGACATACTGCTTCAATTGATCCTCTAAGATGACTCCATCACCATGTTGAACCCATCACTATGCTGCACTTCATCATCATGTTGCACCTGACACCATGCTACACCCAATCACTGAGTTGCTCTCATCACTATGTTGCTCCCATCACAGGGCAGTACCTCATCATCATGTTGTACCCATCAAGTTGCTCTTCATCATCATTATGTTGCATCCTTCATTGTACTATGCAGACTGCAATAAATCGTCATCATGCTGCTGCAATACACTCTTGTTCATCATCATGGTGTTGCATCATGTTGCATCCATTGTGCTGTACCATACTGCACCATGCTGCCCACAACAGTTGCTGCATTCATCAATTCATTCATTAACCATGCTGCATCCATCCAAATATGCTGCATCTAAACATGTTGTCCATCATCACTGTGCTGTACACTGCAATACTATCATGGGACAGACTTAGCTGCTTGCTATGGCTTGCAGCCTAGCAAAGCAGCTAGCTGTAGCAACCCTTCAAATCAAGCTCATCACCAATATGCCCAGACAGTCCTTAACATGCTATCATCTACAGCATCATGACAGCAATACAAGACTACTAATGGGCCTCTCTTAACATCAGATAAGGGCTGCATGACAGCTTCTAAACGATGGTAGTCCTTTCTTCCACGCCGGAAGTTCCACTACCCTTGGTTAAGGGTTCCTTCTGCGTGTTGCGTATTACAAACAATGATTTTTCTGCCAGCGTATAGGAGACTTTGACTGTGTATAAGGGTCAGCAATTAGGGCTCTTTAGAACAGCGGATTAGACCTTCACACGCTGCTGGTTAAGGCCTCTCCCTCTGCGTCTTAGCTCATCCTTTAGGACTGCGGCTAGGGTAACATAGGACAGCAGCTAGGGCTCTCCTTAGGACTCTGTAATGTCTCCTTATGCTGTAGATAAACCCCTTATTGACTGCATCCTAGGGTACATAAACATCTCTCCTTGCCACGTTATAGAAGCCCTTTTTGGACAGTGAATGAGCCTCCCTAAGTCTCCTTCGTGACTGCGGTTAGGGCATGTTTCCTTGACAGCATTTAGACTTCTTTTGGACAGTGTTGAGTGGCATGTAGAAACTCCCTCCTTGCTGCTAGGAGACCCTCATCTTGAGTGCATATAAGATAGCGTAGAGCCTTCTCCTTTTGACTGTAAGTAGGGCTAGGGCATCTCCTCTTAGGGCTGTGTATAGACTTTCTTTAGATAGTGCCTAGAGTTAGAGCAAACCCTCTAAGGCAGCGTATTCTCTTAGTGACTCCTACTTCCACCAAAACCCAAAGACAAGTGGAGAGAAAGAGATCACAAGAAGAGTGTGTGTCCAAATGACTAGCAAACCACTCTTTTTATACTAAAATGTTGAGCACAAGTTGGGGCAATTTGGTTGCTGGCCAACCTTGACGAATTGTCCCATAACACAAATAAATTTAATTCTCCATGAATACATGTCGGAATCGGATGATCTTTAGATCAATCCTACACCTCTCAACGAAAGGAATCCAAGAAAAATATCAGCTGCCATGAATAAGTAGACCCACATGGAGTTTGGCCCTAGTTACCAATTTTAACAGCATGGCTTTTCATCTATCATGGGATCCCCTCTAAGGCTAGGTAAGAAAAGAGTGGGCAGTCTGAAGGTATCCAATGTTTGTTAGTGTTCCCAGATGGTGAAACATATCTTTTGGGATTGTCAATTTGCTAAGAAATGTTGGAAGTATATCCAAGACCAGTACTCAGTTCTCCTTGAGGGTAGGATTCACTGGCAGAAAACCCTATTTGGTGATTGTAGTTATCTAGTTCAACCCTCTTTCGTGCAATGCCCAAGATTTTCTGCTCTATTTACCCTTTGGAAACTCAGGTGGAGGTCTATTTTTGAGCATGAGGTCAGTTATTTACCTGCTTTTCATAACATGTGGTAAGATATCACTAGTTATTGGCCAAAGACACCTTACTGATAAAAGATGCAAAAGCATTAGATGCAATAGCTTATTCTGATTTTATTTCTGCATTAGTAGTCTTGGCGAAGAGGATATAAGTTCCATCGTATATACCATTCCACAATTTTAATTTTCTGTTTGTAAATACTTCTATGTAAATATATGTAACATATTTTCTACAAAATTAATTTCAACCTATGACAAATTCATCTTTCTAGAATACATTAATATCGCATGGATCTTTCACATTTGTTTCATCTCATCATGTGATTCAGGGAAAAAACCTTCCTAGATGGGAGGGCATGCAATGTACTTAATTATCATTATTTATAAAGGGTTGTGTCTCTTAGCTAAATTGTGACTCTTAGGCATTGTAAAAGACAGTTTTTGACCGCACATCATTCATATCTATTATTTAATTATTTGTCCTTTAGACATCATGGGCTTGTCCTTTTCTTATGGAGGCTCTCATGACCACAAGGTACAGGATACATGCATTCTAACACAGAAAAAAGCTCTAGAAACTACAGAATAACAGGTATATTAACTAAAACAAAATTATAGTGTTGATTTATAGCTTCTGTGTTTCTGTTCATTTGATCAATAATTCAAAGACAGATCCATATGAATTTCTCAAATATTTCTGGAATTTTTCAGCCTTCTCCAAATAATTTTTAACTTTGCAGACACGAAATTACCTGTTTCTCTGACAAACCATTTGAACTTTCCAACCTGAACATAAGAGCCATAATCCCTTCCCTTGTTCTCTATTCTCTGCGCCCAAGTGAGTTGAACAAAAGTCAAGAAACATGAAATACTCCTGCAAATAAATGAACACAAATAAACTGAAATTATGTATGTAATTGTACATGCTTTATGATACATGTTTAAGCCACAAAAACACAATTCAAGTTTTCAGAAGCCTTATTATTCTTTATTTCAGTTATATATATATATATATATATATATATATATGACATTTGTCATATGAACCTACTAAAAATTTTTGAAATTACTTCCCAAATCCAAAATATATCAACAAGCTATATATGACACTGGAAATTTCAATCATTACGACACAACTCTCTCTTCTTTACTACAGAATAAACAGCCCATAAATTGAGTTGACAGGTTTTGGATAGATAAATGATCAGGTTTCAATGGGAATTAAGGAATCAGAACAAGTGTCCACACAAAAAATAGATAGACCTGTTGCACTGTTTTTGTCAAAGTTCCAAAGAAGCGGAAGTATCAATTTTTTCAACAGGATCGGATCATCTATCAGTAGTTTATGTGTCATTATGAACCCATTCTGCAAGTTATATAATGTAAATGATGCTAATAAGACTGTGAATGTATGTAACAACCTAGGTAAGCCTATTATTTTGGTGAGAGTTTCATCCTATGAAGTTTTTCGTCTCACTGATTCATTTGTATTTCTAAACACGGATGGTCGGCAAAGTTTTTCCCTCCAACCTCACCCCAAAGCTATGGTGGAATTTTTCGTCAAAGTCTTAGGTGAGTCCTAGCATCTAGTCGAGTCTTATGTAAAAGTGATTTGGGAATAATTTAAGTTAGTTGGCTAAATTATTTTATTACAAACCATTTGGTCTACTAGATCATGTTGTGTCGCAGATTGGGTAGAAAATTTCAAGGTCTAAACCAAACGGGTATTCCCCCTTTGAGGGTTGAATTGTAAAAAATCTTATGTAAAAAATATTTTAATACATGGTCCCTCATACTTAAACACCATGGTTAAAATATTAATCTGTGGAAATAACATTAAATCCCCTCAGGTGTCAATTAATTAATTTTTCTAGAAAAAATAATTAAATCTTAAGCAAAAAAATTAATTAATTATAATCAAATTAAAATGTCTTAGGAAAATTAAATTCTCCAAGTGGAAAAATTTGTGGGTCTTAAAAGAATTAATTTTTGGAAGTCCTCCTCCTAGGGAATATTGTATATTTCAAGAAAAATTGGACCCTTGGACTTTGATGGTTAAGTCAAAGTCAATTTTTTGAAGAAATTAGCTCAACATAATTAATTTTGAGCTAACAAAAATGGAATTAAATGATAAGTTCGAAAATTTCTCAGAAATAAGAATTCAACAGCTAAGATTAAAAGATGATCAAGTATTTTTCGACAGCAAAGATTATTTTAACGAGGATCAAGCAAACTAGCCATTATTTTTCCACTTAGAGGATTTATCTATAAATTACAGTCATTTGAGTCTCTAGCCATCTAATTTCTGGCTACGAAATTGTTGCTAAAGCATTGATGTAACATTATTGTTCCGCTGGGAACTTTTATTTCTATCAAAATAAAAACTTTGGTGTGCAGTTCAAGGTGTTCAGTGTTCGTTGATTTCTGGTATGTGTTGGCTACGAGCTTTTGTTAAATTATGGTATGTTCTATGCTTAGAGCAATTTACTTCTTTTACTTTTTATTAGCCACTGATTAGCAATCACAACATAAAGTAAAGTGCAGATAGAACATTAAACGATCGACAGAAAACAAGCCAAGACAAGAGACACAAGATGTGGTGGCTAGCCAGGGACAAACCCCAATGTGGGGAAACCCTTTGATCAAATCTTCTTTTATCTTCAATAGTTCAACAGAGAGAGAGAGAGATAGTACAATATCACTAATCAGTGATTTACAACAGCAGTAATAAAACCCTTGGACAGCAATAGTAAAAGTGATCAATCAGCTCCCAAAATGTCTTCAAGACAACCTAGGAGAACTCGGTCTCCAACAGAGGTAGTGGCAGCCCAAAACAGTCAAGGTAAGATGGTCAAAACAGCAGTGCATGCTACAACATACTGCAGCCAGCCCTAACCAGATAACGCAGTCATAAATGTGCCCTTAAACAGTCAACGCAGACCTGTTCAGCACTTCGGCTAGCCTAGGAGAGGCTGCCCACACAAGGCCGCAGTCAATGGAGGCAATGTGCTGGTCAACGCAGGCCTAAACCATTTGTTGCACCTTCCTGCGTCCTTGCTGCCCTAGTTGTGTCCTCCTCCAATGCTGCCCTAGTTGTGTCCTTCTCTTTCCACGCTGCCCTAGTTGCGTCCTCTCTCCTTCGTATACCCAAGAGACAATGGAAGAGATGAGAGGTAAGATGAGTTGAGATAATGACTCAACCTCTCCTCTATTTATATGCAACGCTGGGCAAGAGTGCCACACACTTAACTGCTGGCCGACCTTGACAATTTGTCAAGTAATTACTAATAAATTCATATCTCCATAAATACTTGTCGGAATTGGATGATCTTTAGATCAATCCTACACCTCTCAACAAGAGGAATCTAGGAAAAATATCAGCTGCCATAAATGAGGTGACCCACATGGAGTTTGGCCCTAGTTGCCAATTTTAACACTCCCTCTCAACTAGGGAAAACTCCATCTGCAATCTGTCTGACTGTCGCTACTATCCCAGCATCAAATGCACTGCCCTGCACAGCTTGGCCCTGCTCTGCTCTGCGCGAACTATGAAGAAGAAGAAATGATCGAGGATGTATCATACCATCCTCCACAGACCTGAAGTCAATCTCAGAGTGTGTCATACCACTCTCACTGATCCTAGATTAGTATCATTGATCCCAGATCAATGGAGGTCATCCTAGCATAGGGAGTACGGTAGATATAACGATGCATCCATCAATAGTACTACTATGGTCCCTAACCCCATTTCCCTGTTCATTGATCAGATGAGAGGTACTTCCCATGAGTCCCAGACTGCATGGGTAGAATGCCTCGACAGGAGAACTAATCATCCTGTCCACAAGAGAACGAATCATTCTATCCAACAATCGCCACAGGAGAACTAATCATCCTAGCCCACAGGAGAACTAATCATCATGTTCCACAGTTGCCACGAAGAACTAATCATCCTGGCCCACAGGAGAACTAATCATCCTGTTTCACAGACGCCATGGAGAACTAATCATCCTGGCCCAGAGGAGAACTAATCATCTTGTTCCATAGTAACCACGGAGAACTAATCATCCTGGCCCATAGGAGAACTAATCATCCTGTTCCACAGTCACCACGGGGTGTCACAAGGGAAGGTTGAACCTTTCACCCTGTACATAGTGCACCACCAGGGGATGGTGAGTCGCCCTGTGGTCGCATGTCGCTCCAAGTACCCCGCGCCCCCCTGGGGCTCCCAGAGCTCAATACATCATACTCGACCCTCATAAGAGGGTCTCTGAGCGACACCAAGTCGTTCTCAGAAAGTCAAGAATTTGACCTTACCCCGGCTTCGTAAAAATGTCGGCGACTTGTTCATCTGTACCAATATGTTGGAGCCTTATTGCTCCCCGCTGCACCATATCCCGAATATAGTGGTACCTAATATCGATATGCTTGGAGCGATCATGAAATATGTGGTTCTCTGATAAACGAATCCCGCTCTGGTTGTCACACAGGATCACGGTGGTATCCAATGTAAATCCAAACAGCTTACTGAAGAGCTTTCGCAACCAGAAAGCCTCACAAGAGGCCATACTAGCAGCAATGTACTCTGCCTCGGCGGTGCTCAAGGCCACCGACTTCTGTTTCCTGCTCATCCAGGATATCGAGGCAGATCCCAAAGAGAAACAACACCCGGAACTGCTCTTTTGGTCCACCACACTGCCTGCCCAATCAGCATCGGTATATCCAAGTAGTCTCACAGCTCCAGCGGTGTATCTCAACCCATGAGTGATTATGCCACGAAGATATCTCAGCAGATTCTTGGCACCAATCCAATGTGTGTGGTGAAGCTCAACCATATCTCGACTCAACGTGTTGACTGCAAAGCATATATCCGAACGGGAGTTCACCAAGAACATCAATACTCCGACGAATTGACGATACTCAGTACAATTTCGTAAAACAGGTCCGTCAGCACTACCGCTTAATTTCTTGAATTCAAGCTCCATCGGGGTAATTACAGGCTTACAGTGCACCATACCGAATCTCTCCAATATCTTTACCACATATTTTCCTTGAGATAGGAAAATCTCCCTTGGCTTCTGCCAGACTTCTAGTCCTAGGAAATAGTGCATCAATCCTAGGTCCTTCATCTCAAACTCAGAAGCCAACTCCCTCTTACATTTATGAATGAGAGGGTCTGCCCCTATTAGAAAGAGGTCGTCAACGTACAACACCAGTATGAGAGGATTGTCATCTCCAACCTTAAAGTAAAGGTTAAGGTCGGCTTCACTCTAGTGAATCCCAACTTCATCAAGTAGCTATCGATCCTTTCATACCATGCTCGAGGTGCTTGCTTAAGTCCATAGAGGGCCTTCTTCAACTTGCACACGAGATTCTCGATCGTGAATCTCAAATCCTTTGGGTTGCTCCACATAGACTTCCTCCTTGATCGAACCATGCAAGAACGCAATCTTGACATCCATCTAATGTAGGTTCCATCCTTGTGAAGCAGCAAGGGCTATGATCGAGCGGATGGTGGTATATCGGGCAACAGGTGCAAATATCTCGTCATAGTCTATACCTTCCTTCTGAGAGAATCCACGAGCGACAAAACGAGCCTTATACTTTTCCGCACTTTCATCAACTGCATGCTTTATCTTGTAAAGCCATTTCGAAGTGACGGGGACCATATCCCAAACATCGTTTTTCATGATGGACTCATATTCCTTAGTCATAGCATCTTTCCATGCTTGATGCTTGACAGCGTCTGTGAATGACGAAGGCTCATTTTGGATGATCGTGCTCATGATGGTCAAGTATCCCTGATACCTGGTTGGCTTCTTGCTTTCCCGAAAGGTTCCCCTGGGTGCAACGTGCCCTTCAGCGTCATCAAGTATCCCCTTAAGCCATGAAGGCCTCTTCCTAGAAGAGGAGGGCTCTTGCAGAGGGGGATCAATAGGATCCATAGGTTCTTCCACATCAGGCATCACCTCATCTTCCTTTTCCTTTGGTTCCCTAGTGTCAACGTCTTTAGATCCCCTTAGAGTAGGAAGATTGTCAACTTTGCTAAGAGCCATATCTTCGTCAAAGGTGACATCATGGCTAATCTTGACTTCCCTTTGACCAACCACATAGATTCTATAGCCCTTAGTATTTTCGCTATAGCCCACAAAGATTCCTTTCTTTCCAGATGCACCCAATTTATTCCTTTTCTCTTTCGGCACATGAAAATATACATGACTTCCAAAAATTCTAAAATGAGATACGTCAGGTTTCTTACCAGTGAACATCTCTTCGAGAGTCTTGGAACCAAATGCTTGATGAGGGCATCGGTTTTGTACATATACGGAGGTATTTGTAGCTTCGGCCCATAGAAAATTTGGAAGTCTTTGATCATGGAGCATAGCACAGACAACTTCCACAATTGTACGATTCTTCCTTTCCGCCACACTATTCTGCCCAGGAGTATATGGTGTAGTAGTCTCCCTCTTAATGCCAACCTCTTTGCAAAAGTCATGGAACTCATTGGATTCATACTCAGTCCCATTATCAATCCTTAAGATCTTGATTTTCTTTACAGTTTGATTCTCGATCAAGGCTTTGAAGTGGCGAAACCAAGTGAACACTTCATCCTTCTTTTTCAAAAAGTATATCCAAGTCTTGCGAGAATAGTCATCTGTAAAAGTGAGGTAATATAAATATCCTCCCAAGGAGTTCACAGGCATCATACCAGATATGTCTGAGTGAACTAATTGCAATATATCAGAAGTCTTGCTTTGGCTTGAGGGGAATGGTCCCCTTTTGAGCTTCCCTTTGGCACATCCAAGACATACACCTTCTTTCTCTACTCGGAACTCAAGCATCCCTGTCACCATTTGTCTTGCATTGGGTAGAGCTTTATAATGAAGGTGAGAAAACCTCTGATGCCATAGTTCGAACTGAAGTGATGTGTCACAAGACATGACACCCAGCGGACTTCCTCCAACCTGATATAATCAATCGACTCGAAACCCAAGAGTGAAAGCTTCTTTAAAATTCTTTTTCCATACACGTACCTTGCCATCGATGGAGGTCACTTTATAGCCTTTGTCTTCCATTGTCGAAACGAACACCAGGCTCTTTTTGAGATCAGGTACATATAATACATCTTGTAAATGAATTGTATTTCCTTGATTCAATTGAAAAAGTGACATTCCCTACGCCTTTCACGGGATATTTTGAGTTGTCCCCAAGAACAATTTCCAAGTTGGTCTCCTTCTCTATCAAATTAGAGAGAGCTTTTTTGTAACCAGTGAAGTGCCTTGAGGCACCACTATCAATAAGCCAATTTCCCAGTGAGTCCGGGGGTGCAGTAGTAGAGAGGGCCACTGGTAGATAATATTCATCTTGCTTATTGTTAACAACATTAGATTCATAACTGGAGTTTCTTGCCTTCTTGAAGGGTTGTCCTCTTCCTTGATTTACGGCATTTCTTTCACCTTTGCCATTGGACCTACCATTCCTTTGATTGCCTTGAGAGTGATTTTGATCATTGTCTCGGTGTGAGTCCCTTTCATCAGGGCACTCCCTCGCATAGTGGCCCATTTTATTGCAATTGTAACATCGTCATTTTCTTCCACCCTTCGGTCCGGCCTTTCCTTTGGATTTAGCCCCGGAATTGTTTCTTTTTTTAGCATGAGAAGAAAAGGCAAAGAGATGGCCTTTAAGTGCGGGCATTTCTTGTTCTTCCATCCTTGTTTCTTCCTGAATGCATCTAGCCATCAATTCCACAAATCCAGGAATTACATTGTTGTTGAGAATTGTAGTCCTGAATATATACCATTCAGGTGGAAGTCCTCCAAGAGTTGTGAGTGTCATTTCCCTATCAAGAAATACTTCCCCAATAGATAGGAGATCACTCTTGATCTCAGTGATCCTTAAGAAATATGCTTGCATATTCTCATCTTTGCTCTTCTTAATTTCCTTCAGCTTATTTCTAAGGAACAAAACTTGATTTGCATCATTAACTTAAATAAGCTCACCAGTCTATTGTAGATTGTCCTAGTTGTGTCCTTCTCTTTTCACGCTGCCCTAGTTGCGTCCTCTCTCCTTCGTATACCCAAGAGACAATGGAAGAGATAAGAGGTAAGATGAGTTGAGATAATGACTCAACCTCTCCTCTATTTATATGCAACGCTGGGTAAGATTGCCACACACTTAACTGCTGGCCAACCTTGACAATTTGTCAAGTAATTACTAATAAATTCATATCTCCATAAATACTTGTTGGAATTGGATGATTTTTAGATCAATCCTACACCTCTCGACAAGAGGAATCTAGGAAAAATATCAGCTGCCATAAATGAGGTGACCCACATGGAGTTTGGCCCTAGTTTCCAATTTTAACAACTTTCCTATGTTGTGCTCGTAAATGATAAAATTTGTTTTTCATTAAATGGGGATAAAGTCATTCTATTGATAGTTTTGGGTTAATCGTAGATGATTTGATTCGCCATATGATTAACATATTTTCTTGAGATATATACAGTGTTTGCAGGTACCCCAATCCTTGGTCTCCAAGTTCACAAACTGTGGGCATAAACCGACTTTGTTTGGATCCCAAATATTTATGTGGTTGATTTAATCTTCATTAAGGCTATAGTGTGCATTGGGTTTCTTAGGTATTTTTTGCCATTTATCAAGGAAAAAAATCCATAAAAATTATATCTCTAAATTTATTTCAAAACCCTTGTATATTTATAAATTTTGTAAATAGATTTATAATTTAAATTTGTAAATTATTTATGCTAATAGGGGTTTGGGGATTTCAAGTATTTTATATATATTTGGGGTTTTGGGTATTTTATCTCCATGTTTTGCAGGTAAAATCAAGAGAAGAAGCTGGAATATAGCTAGATCTAGGCCCTTGAGAGTAAGATCTAGTCTCTAGAATTTTTCCAGGGCCAACCATTGGAAAATTTTCAACAAAATTTAGATCTAGAAGAGAAATTATTTTAAAGCAAGGGTTTCATTTTTAGCGCCTCCCGAGCCCAGATCCAGCCTCCTCCTCCTCTTGCCTTGCATCGGCCTTCTTTCCTCCTGCATTAGCATTTTAGGACCTTTTAGGGCAGGTCGTAAGCCTTAGAGGCCTCAACCCTCCCTGCACTGAGGGTTTAAGGCCAAATTTGGCCTAGATGTGGCCTAATTGTTAATCTAGGTTGTCATTGATGTCAATATGGCAGTGTTTGTGATGGCAAATTCTTGTGACATGTGAGGTTGCCCATTGATGCCCATTGATCATGATACTGCTCATGGAGGATCCAAGGATTGAATATAGGCGTAATAGAAATAGTGGAACCAAGGAGGAAAGATATTGGAAGTCGTCAGAAGAGAAAGATTAAAGAGGAGAAACCATCGTGAAGCCAAAGAGTAAGAGGAAAAATTTATCGGAAGCCATAAAAGAAGAGCTATCGGAGCAGTGTATCAGAAGTCATAGGAGTGAAGAGAAGCCACAGGAGCGACAAGCCAAGACAAAGCAGATCTATTGCATATGCCAAGAGTAAGAGCAATATCAGAGGAAGGAATAAATCGTGGAAACCTTTTAAAAGTTGGCAGCACATAAACCGGAGGAGTTTACATATCATATCAGCGGGTTCTATTATATGCCACTGCACAAAACCCTCGACTGCGATATACAACACAGACCCGATAGCTCCATTACAATACGACTTAATGAAACACTACATCCGCCACATCGCAAATCTTTTTAAAGTTGTTGTCACATTCACTGTTGATAATATCGGCGATATATCGGCGATATTCGGAAATATCGCGATATTTTCGGCAAAACGATATATCGCCGAGAAAATATCGCGATATTTTCTGTTTTGAAAATATCGCGATATTTTCAAAATATCGGCAAATATCGGCAAAATATCGCGATATTTTGAAAATATCGGCTATATTTAAAAATTTGAAAAAATTATTTTTTGCTTGCCGATTGCCGATATTTGCCGATATTTTCGCCGATATTGCCGATAAGATATTTTCTGGACCCTCGCCGATATTTTGCCGATACCGATATTTTCAACACTGGTCACATTAAAACCCCGATTGCGATTTGATAAGCGGACACGATCGCTCCATTAGAATACACCGTTATGTTATATCGCATCCGCCTCATCAAAACTTTCATATCACAAGTCTTAATGGGATGTCACGTTAAAACGTCGATTGCGATATGTACTGCAGACCCGATGGTTCATTATAATACACCTTAATACTATATCACATCCATCGTATGAACTTTCATATTGCAAGTCATAAAGGTCACGGAAAAACCTCTGATTGCGATATAATATTGCGGACCCGCTCCACCACTATAACATGACTTTATACAATATCGCATCTGCAGTATCACTAGTTTCTAAGGGATGTCAAACCGCCGATTGCAATAAGGTTGTGGACCCGACGGATTTATTAACAACTGCTTAATATCATATCGCATCCACTCCGTCAGCGGTAGGGGAATCGCTATGTTATGTGCAAAATTGCGATTGCGGGATTAAAGGAATAACTCCAATTTTCATGAATGTTGCGATTGCGATTAATGTGGGACCTCCATGTGGGTAAAGAAGCTCTTATATGGTTTTCGTGAATAATCAAGTCTATGGATGAAAGACTCTCCAATATATATTTTTAATATGCAAGTCAGCCTCCCTCCAATAGACATGTCCTTTGGTCATTGGTGAACCTAGTATAAAAATGAGTTAAAACACTTCACTTCAATGTGTGGATCTTGGGCATCAATAACAAAGAATAAAAACAGTTCACAACTCGTGAACTCGAAGGGAGCTGAAAGACAAGCGAAAAGAAAAACAGCGAATGTAAGCCGAAGGTTGAGCGAGACAGAGAAAGGAACAAAACCGAAGGTCAAGCAAGTGAAGAAGGACACCGGAGGTCCACAGAGGAAGACGAAAGCCGAAGATCGAGCTTATTTTGACTGAGTTATTCATTAAAAGGATCGGAAAGGATCGGACCTATGATGAATCTGTTAAAGCACAGCCCCCGATCTGTTACAAGGACTACATCAACATGATTGTTTCTAATTGAACGCACAACGTGAAGCCATGACGTTCACACCTCTGAAGTACTCCTGAAGTGTACTCCTGAAGCAGTTACTGCGACAGTTAGAACAAAGGGTTGAAACAGAGAATTGTTTGTGTACAGAACTTAGTATAGTTCATTGTAGACGCCTGAAGTTGTGTGAAGACTATTGAAGACCATGATGCATTAGTCATCATGCGATAACCTTGGAAAAAGTGGTTGGCTATAATGAAGAGCATTGGTGACACCTTTTATGAGACAAGGTTGTCATTGATGATGTAGCATGGAGACTACAGTTAATCTGTAGATTGATAGAATTCAATGAAGAAGATTTTGGGAGCAAAGAATTACTACCAAACATATCTAGACAAAATATAGCAGAGGGTCGGAGCCCTTGGGGTTGGTGCCTCAGAATTGGAAGGATTGGTGTCCTTAGAGTTGGTGCTCCTAAATTCAAGGTTGGTGCCTTGACAAGATAGGGTTGGTGCCTCAGAATTGGAAGGATTGGTGTGCTTGGAGTTAGTGCTCCTAAATCCAAGGTTGGTGCCTTGACAAGATAGGGTCACAACCCTAGAGGTTAGAGCCTCACAAAAGACCAAGTTGGTGCTTGGCAACAAGTTGGAAGGGTTGGAGCCCTATATATTGTACTTGATTCATTATAAAGATTATATTAATAAAAGCATTTATTCCTATTGCTTATTTTGTGTTCTAAATATAATTGATTCAACTGGTATAAGTAACAATTGAAAAGGAACTCTAATTCACCCCCCTTCTCAGTATTTCCAACAATTGGTATTAGAGCCAGTACATTCACTCAAAGCCTAACAACTTGAAGGTTGATCAATTAGAACACAAATGGAAAAGCCAAGGAAGAAAGTCTCCAATCCTCCTAAAGATGTGTCTCCCTCAACCACCGAAGTTGAAATCAATCAATTTGTATAGGCTCCATGGTTTAATGGAAACTCCGATATATGGGAAGCAAGAATGAGGAACTTCTTAAAGACTCAAGGCATTGAAGTTTGGAAATCAGTGATTGCTGATAGCATGATGAATGAAGAATCCACGGAGTACAAGGCAAAAGCAAGGAAGGAAATCTCGAATGGGTTACCAGATTCTATAAAGGACAATTTATAAAAGTGTTTGTCAGCAAAGGGTATATGGGACAAACTTCATGACCTTCACACAAAAGGAGCATTGACCATGACCACTAATCAAGAAGATGATGGAAAGCAAGAAGGAAATCCAAAATCCATCACGTGTCCAAACAACTCATTGAAGAGCTTCCACAACCATAGACCTTCACACGAGGTCATACTCGAAGCTATGTATACAGCCTCGGCGGTGCTTAAAGCAACCAACTTCTGCTTCCTGCTCATCCAGGATATCAAAGCAGAACCCAAAGAGAACCAGCACCCAGAAGTGCTCTTGCGATCCTCCACATTACCTGCTAATCAGCATCAAAATAATCATGCAGCTTCACATTTTCCGCAGTGTATCTAATCCATGAGAGATTGTTCCTTAAAGATATCTCAAATGATTCTTAGCACCAATCTAGTGAGGCTCAAACATATATGAGCTCAACATGCTAACTGCAAAACATATATCCAGACAGGAGTTCACCAAGAACATCAATTCTATTCTGAGTTGACGAAACTCAGAGGCATTCCCCAAATCAAGTCCGGCAGCACTATCGCATAACTTCTTAAAGTTAGGCTTCATTGATGTAGTCACGGGCTTGCAATTCACCATTCCAAATCCGGAATCCAACTCCCTCTTACTTTTGTAAGTGAGAGGGTCTATACCTGCCAGAAAGAGATCGTCCACATACAGTATGAGAGGTCTATCATCCACAACCTTAAAGCAATGGTTTGGGTCAGCTTCACTCTTAGTGAATCTCAGCTTCATTCTCACACCAAGTTCGAGTTGCTTGCTTTAAATTCATAGAGATTTCTTCCACCTACATACATGAGATTCCCGATCATGAATCTCAAACCCCTCGGGTTGTTCCAAATCTGTGGACTTGCTTTTACATGAGGGGAATGGTCCCCTTGTAAGTTTTCCTTCGGTACATCTCAGACATGTACCTCCATGCTCTTCTTGAACTCAGGGATTCTTGTCACCATCTGACTCACATCGAGTAGGGCCCCATAATAAAGATGGGCAGACCTCCGGTGTCGTAGAAGAGATGAGTCACATGACATGGTCCCTAATGGACTTCCTGCAACTTGATACAAATTGCCAACCCTGGACCCATGAGTAAAAGCATCTCAAAAATTCAATTTACAAACACGTACCTTTCCATCGATGAATGCCACCTTGAAACCTTTGACTTCCATTGTCGAAATGGACACCAAGTTCTTCTTGACATCAGGTACATAAAGAACTTCTTATAAATGAATCGTGTTACCCTCATTCAATTGAGGGGTAACATTCCCTACACCCTTCCCGGGATAGGTGGCATTGACTCCAAGTATAATCTCCATGATTGTTTCCTTCTCTATCAAATTAGAGAAAGCTTCCTTCTATCCGATGAAGTGCCTTAAAGAACTACTATCAATAAGCCAGATTCCCAAAGAGTTTGGAGATCCGTGCTTCTTTGAAGAGTCGACCATTTCCCAGATGATATCATCATCAAGTGATGTGTCCCTTCTATTCGGACACTCCTTCACATAATGGCCAAACTTGTTGCAAGCAGGCATCTGCCTTTCCTTCCATTCTTAGATCCGGACTTCCATTGAAGTGGCCTTTAGGTAGGCCACCAAACGCTTCCGCTATGCCACTCTGATAATCTTCTTTGCTTCTACTTCACCCTTGGTGAATTTGAAGAGGGATGAGGAACCCATTGAGCCTTTTGTCCTTTCCAACTGTCTTTGGTGATTACTCTTTCACTCTTTCTTGGGCTTTGTCTTCACCTCAGCTTTGATACCATGTTAATTTTAGGTATGTACTATGCTTAGAGCAAATTTACTTCAATTTTCCATATTAGCTCAATATCAATTCCAGATTAGCAATCACATTTAGCATGATATTAAAATGAAGATAGAACATAAACATAAATCACAGAAGACAAGCCAAGTGAAGAGGACACAAGATGTGGTGCTAGCCAAGGACAAACCCCAATGTGGGAAAACCCTTGATTAGTTCTTCTTATGTTCTTCAATAGTTCAGCAGAGAGAGAGATAGTACATATACATCAGAAGTCAACACTTTGACTTGACAAGATAAGAGCAAAGATCTTCACCATGAAGATAACATAATGAGGTAGTTGATCTGAACTCATGTGAAGGCATGCTGCTTCAACTGATCCTCCAAGGTGACTCCATCAGCATGCTGCACCCATCACTGTGATGCACCTCATCATCATGTTGCACATGACACTATGTTGCGCACCCAATCACTGAGATGCTCTCATCACTATGCTGCTCCCATCTCTGAGCGATACCTCATCATCATGATGTACCCCTCAAGCTACTCTTCATCATCATTATGCTGCATCCTTCATGTTACACTGTGTTGTACACTTCATTGTACTATGCATATTGCAATACATCCATGCTCATCATCACGATGCCGCATCATGTTGCATCCATTGTGCTGCACCATACTGCACCATGCTGCCCACAACAGTCAATGCATTCATTATCCATGCTGCATCCATCCAAGTAAGTTGCATCTAAACATATTGTCCATCATCACTGTGTTGTACACTGCAATACTGTCATGGGACAGACTTGGTTGCTTGCTATGGCTTGCAACCTAGCAATAGCAAAGCAACTAGTTGTAGCAGCAAGTTAGTAACCCTTCAAATCAAGCTCATCACCAATATGCCCAGACAGTCCTTAACATGCTATCATCTACAGCATCATGATAGCAATACAAGACTACTAATGGTAAGTCTTCCTCCATGACAGCTTCTAAACAATGGTAGTCCTTTTCTTCCACGCTGGAAGTTCCACTACCCTTGGTTAAGGGTTCCTTTTGCTTGTTGCGTATTACAAACAGTGATTTTTCTGCCAGCGTATAGGAGACTTTGACTGTGTATAAGGGTCAGCAATTAGGGCTCTTTAGAACAGTGGATTAGACCTTCACACGCAGCTAATTAAGGCCTCTCCCTCTGCATCTTAGCTCACCCTTTAGGACTGCGGCTAGGGTAACATAGGACAGCGTTAGGGTGACTGTGTATTAGGCCAGCGTATAGATCTCACTACAGTGGATAGAATCTCCTTATGACAGCGAACATTAGGAGCTGCTTGAAGCCTTCTTTAATTGCAAATGAAGGGCAGCTTCTAGTGTGGAATAAGCCCAATAGTTAGAGCGAATTAGCCTTCTATTGGTGTAGATAAACCCCTTGTCCACTGTGGCCTAGAACAGCGTGTTAGGGATCTCTTTTAGGGCTTAGATAAGGCAGTGTGTAGATCTCTTATGGACAGTGTTAAGGTCTCTTCACCATGACCGCATTTAGGGCAGCGTTAGGGCATATAGGGACAGCGTTGAGGTCTTCTACTGAGCTGTAAGTAGGGCTTCTTCATCTCAGCATTTAGGCCTATTGCAACCAACATATTCTAGTCCCTTGATTGACTGCGTCCTAGTCCCTTTTAGTTTAGGGCATGGCAGACCTCTTCTTAGGGCAACGTATCCTCTTGAGGACTTTTCCCTTCCACTAAAACCCAAAACAGTGGAGAGAAGATATCACAAGAGGTGAGTCACAAATGACTTTCAAGGCACCTCGATTTATACTAAAACGTGGAGGACAAGTGGGGGTTATTTGGTTGCTGACCGACCTTGACGAATTGTCACATAACACAAATAAATTCATATCTCCATGAATACATGTCGGAATCAGATGATCTTTAGATCAATCCTACACCTCTCGACGAAAGGAATCCAAGAAAAATATCAGCTGCCATAAATAAGTAGACCCACATGGAGTTTGGCCCTATTTTCCAATTTTAACAAACTTCAACTTATCAAAAGAGACTTAGATCTCCTAGAGGAATCCACACGAGAGAGAGATAGATAGCCCAAATTTTCGATTTTCTCTTTTTCTTCTTCTTTCTCCAACTTCACACTCCTTTTGCCTTTCTTTCTTACTTCGCACTTTTCCAACTCTTTCTTCTGGATATCGAACTTGTGTGTGAGAGAATGAATACTTCAAATGAATTCGAATTGCTCTGTATATACTATATATAGCCTTCTAGTGTGGTCGACTTGCCCTTCTTGAAGCCGACTTGATCTCCTTGAGGCCGACTTGGTGTGGAGGGGACAAATAGCATATTTGACTCAATATTAATTCTTTTTACATGATTCAAAAGCCCAAGAAGGGTCTCTTTAAATGGACAATGACTCTAATGACTCAAAATAAATCCTAGAAGTCCTCAATGGGGACTTTGACCTAAAACATGATGACCCAAGCATGAAACCCATGCTTTAATAAGTCATAATAATAATAATAAAAAATTTATTTTCATTCTTTTGATAAATACATTTTATGAAGAACAAACCTAGTTACATTCTTCAAAATTTTATTCTAGATTATCTATTGCATGCATTACTCATATATAACGTGTTAATGAATGTCCTAGTGGCGATCTTTCATTAGTTCCCCCATGAAAATCCATTTTTCCATTGCATAGATAATTGCTTGAAATGTTGGTTCTAGGGCATCTAAAATTTGGCCTCCTTAGTGATTATTTGGCAAATCTAACACATCATAAACTCCATACTCCCAAGGAATGAGGGACTGGTCCATTTGGTTGGTGATCAAAGTCTCTTTTAATCCATAATTTCTCTTTCTTTAAATTCGGCCCCTTTAAGGCCAAGTGAGCTAACTAGGGCTTGGTGCGAATCCCTAGGCAAGGTGAGTTTATGGGATTGGAGAGCCCAAACATCAAGGGGATTGTATTTGCCACAAAATCTATTTTTTTGGTGGGCATCCACTTCAATCTTGTTCATAAACTTTCTTGCCCTAGTTGTTTGCCCTAAGAGGGAACCCTAGTTTAGTCTTGCTTCAACTTAGGGGCTTCTTTGAAGGTTTCATGAGCCTTGGTCTTGCTAATATACATTATTGGAAACCTTTTCTCTTAGGCTTGACTTTTGGTCATTTCAACACTTAACAAATGACACAAACCCTAGGTCTTGTGCCATCAACCCTATGCCTCTACATGAAAGAAAATTGCCTCCTCTTGGAGCCTTGAGCCTAAATTGTGACTTTCTTGCAATAAGCCTCATCGTGTCACCTTGTACCCTAACCTTAGAATATCAATTAGTTGACCTTCTCACATATCAAGATTCCTCCCATCGGTGAAAATCCATAAAGAGCAGGGGGTTTTGGCTGTGGTGACAGTTAGTCATCACCCCATTGTTGTCACTTGATCTAGTGTTAGCCTTGTACGATTCCCCTCTCCAAGGCCTACTAGATTTTGCAGCAATAGGGACACAAAGACAGCTAGGTGACAAAGGACCTGTGAATAGTGGCAGCAGATGGTTCATAGCACATTGAAGTGGACAGAGTTGACAACTAGGGTGAAAAGTACCCATGATGGTATGAATACATATTAGAAACAATTGTTGGTGGTGGCACAGATGGCAAATGGTACAATAGTGGCAGAGGCGTGAACATGGATTGATCAACACGAATCCTAACTAACTTAACCCACATTTTTTGCCAAATTGATGGATCAATTGAATAGTGATAGACACACCCAAAATCAGCCCAAGGTAGGGCTATGATACCAATATAATAATCAGTTCTTATTTATTCTAAAATGGGCAGAGATATATCCACAAATATTAATAAAAGGTTGAATAATAAATGATGATTACAATGAGCCTCATAACAGTGTTGTTCATAAGGTGAAGGAATGTGTGACCCTTGATGTTTCATTAACCTCACTCTTCTTCTTCTTCTTCTTCTACTTCTTATACCCCTTAATTGCTATAATTTGGACACATCGATCAGCAATCTTGAAGCCTTCTTTAAGACTCAAAACAAAACAAATGAACATGATAAGATCATGACCACTACGGTGCACATAGGGCAGCAAACCTTCATATGGGGGATTGCTAATACTTGGCATTTGTCACCTTCAAACCAACAACTTGTCACTTGGTGGGACAACTTCAAGGACATCATTTTTGCAGTCTTCAACTTTTGTTCATTTTAATTTTCAAGTCTTCTTTTATTCAATCTAGCGTTTGTGTGTTTCTCCTTATCTATTTATGAAACTCTATTTTTTTCCTTGGAATAAAACCATAATTTCATTGCAACTTAAAAGGAATTACATTTTGCAGATGCTAGAAGCATTCAGTATGAGCAAGACTATAGTCTTGTGAGAGCAGATTAATAGCCTCTTAGCTCTAAAACAAAAATAAAACATAAAAATAAAAACAAAATAGAAATTGAGTGTTATAATAGTCACTTAATTTCTCTTTCCTTTCTTTGGACCTTCTACCATCCCCCTGAAGGTGGATCAATAAGTACAACTACCAACTCAATCACAAACAACACAGGGGGTTGTTCCTTATCAAAATTTGAACTTTCCAAAACATGGACTCTCTTCAAACCCACCAACACATCCTCTTTTTGTGCAACAGCTCCAGGATTATCAAATTCAAGGATTGTTTTTGTTTCTATAACATTTTGCATGGGTTGTGTGGATTCATCAGGATTCTGAGTGCTAATATCATTGTGTTTGGGAGGGTCCTCCTTGACTTCCTCTTCTTCATCCTACAAAAAAATGGGATCAAAGGGTTGCTAGTCTTTTGTTTTACAGACATACCCCTTTTTTCTTTTTTGGGGTTTTTAGCCCGTGGACGAGAACCCTGTAAGTGTCCTGTTTGGAAACATGTACAGCATCTGAATGTTGTGTTTTCATAATCCAAAGTTTGGATCCATTGATAGGATCTATGTTTCAGCAATACACAGTCAGGTAGACCTTTACTTAGGTCTATTTCTACAAAGATACAAGCAAAGGTAAATAAACCTTTCTTTGTTATTTCAACATCCATTTTTTTGAAAGTGCCTAAGGTATTGTCAATGTCCTCTAGTTCCTTGTGATGCCAAAAAGGAAGAGGAAGATTTGGCAACCTTACCCAGACTGGCATCTTTGTTACTAGTAACTACCATTGTTAAAGAATCAAACTCCAAAAACCAAGGAGTTTTTGAGAAATCTAAAGGGCAGTGATTAGAGTGATTTATCTTTCTTTGATAATTGCTTGTGATGTCTTTTACTTATCCTACTTATTAGCTTCACTTATTATTATTATGTTTGTGTATCATCAAACAGCTACCAAAAACAAGAAGAACAAGAACACATAATATAGGCTGCAAGCTAGGGCCAAAACCTCTCCACTTGAGAGGAAAACCTGCAAATCCCTTCTCTTCCTTATAGATTCTTCAATTGATGAATTCCAAGACCTTTAGACCAAGACAAATACCCTCCAAGGCCAAGTCCAACCTTTCCAGATGATGTGCTTTCCTTGTCCAAGTCAAACCCAGTCAAATCTCTTCCAGTAGCACAACTTCGACCTCCAGCTGCAAAATTTCGGCCTCTACTGCAGACCTGAAATTTTCAGCCCTCCTGCAATTGTTGCTGCCACACATGTGAGCTTCTTTTAGCCTCCTAAGACTTCCTTAGACCTTCACTTGGCTTTCTCTGACTTTGGAGCTTGAGGATGGCTTCTTGTGACCTTCACTTGACCTTCTTGCCTTCTCTTCTTCAAGATCGAACTTGTAGAGGAAAACCCTAGATATACTACAGAAACCTTAGCCTTCCTTCGCACGTGCGAGAGAGAAATAGCCCAAAACCAAGATTTCTTCGTCCTCTTCCTTCTTCACTGCCTTTTTTCCTCTTCTTCCTTTGCTTGAATGAGTGAGAGATGAATGTGCTCCAAGGAGTTCAAGTTTCCTCCTTTATATAGGCTTCTCAAAGGTGGACGTGGCTCCTCAAATTACGCCGACTTGCTAGCTATCAAGCCAACTTGATATTGGAGGGTATTTTGACACTTTTAAGGACAAAAATAAATTTCTTTACAAGTTACAACGTGCCCAAAGGGGTCTTCAACTCATGACAATGACTCTTTTGACTTCTTGACCTAGGAAAACCCTAAAATCACTCAATGGGTGCTTGACCTATAAAATAAAAGACCTTTAGCATTAAACCCATGCTCCAAAAATAATAATAATAATTTTCTTTTATTTTACAATTTACAAGAATCAAAAGTACATTTCATATTTATGGAGACCGAACCTAGTTACACATTTTTCAACAGGAGTGACGAAGAGCCCTGCTCTTCCTAAAAACCAAGGCCCTTCCTTCAAGACTTTTCTAAATCTTCCTAGGAGTCAAACTGTACAATAAAAAACCCTTTGAACAAAGATAAATGTCACAGTTTTTGGCCTAGGCTATAAAAACCCATTGATGCAGTGCTTTGAATCTTGGCGAGAATCCATTAAATCTGCAAATGACAACCCTTGACTGGAGAACAGAGAAGAGATGATTTACCTCTTTATTATTGACATCCAGTGCTGGTATTTGATCTAGTTTTTCAACAATATATGGTCTTGGAAGGGATGAAGGTTGATTTGTTAAAATGGGCCCCTTATTTCGTGCCACATCCTTGTATGAAGCTGAAGAAGTTGGAGTTCTAGATCCTATTGCACCTCTATGCAGCCTCAGCAACATGACAATGGTTGGAGTTCCTAGAAATACTATAAGCATGCAAATGTAATAGATCATGCATCTGTTTCCCTTCACAAATTAGGCGTTGCATGGCTATAGGAATCCCCAAGCGATTCTCCAATGTTTGCTTTAGGGACGCCAATGTGTTAATTTTAGGTATGTTATATGCTTGGAGCAATTTATTTCACTTTTCACAGTTAGCTCAATATCTTTCCCAGATTAGCAATCACATCAGCATTAAAGTAAACAGCAGATAGAACATAAACACAAATCGCAGAAGACAAGCCAAGACATAAGGACACAAGATGTGGCGCTAGCCAGGGACAAACCCCAATGTGGGGAAACCCTTGATCAATTCTTCTTATATGTTCTTCAATAGTTCAGCAGAGAGAGAGAGATAGAGATAGTACATTTACAACAAAAGTCAACACTTTGACTTATCTAGATAAGAGCATAGATCATCTCTAAGAAGATGATACATGAGATCAGTTGAAAACATGTTGCTTTAACTGATTCTCCAAGGTGACTCCTTCACCTATTATTGTGTTGCATCTCGTCATGATGTTGCACCTCAATGTACTGCACCACGCTGCACCCATCATCACAATGCTGGACCTTATGATGCATTGTTGACCCAGTGTTTAGCACTGTTGTACCTTGTGCCACTGCTACACCATGTTGTCACCCATGTGCTTGTTGCACCATTGTTGCTTTGTGTACTTATTGCACCAAGTACCATATTGTTGTCCCAATGTGCTTGCAGCACTATGCTTGTTGCACCTTGTTGTTGTTGTTGTCCCATGTACCATACTATTGCAGCACCATGAACTTGTTGCACTAAATACAATTGTCCCATGTACCATACCACTATGTACAGCCACCATGTACTTGTTGTTGTTGTTGTCCTATTGTGCCATTGTTGCACAATGTCATAGCTGTCCTAATCATTGTGTTGTCCCAACATGCTGTTGTCCTAACATGTTGTTGTCCCAACATGTTGTTGTCCTAACATGTTGTTGTCCCAACATGTTGTTGTCCCATCATTGTGTTGTCCAATGAGTTTGCAGCACCATGTACCTTTGCTGCCATGTCACAACTGTTGTCCCATCACAGCTTGCTATGCTTGCCATGTTGTCCAACCATGCTTGCCAAGTTGTACATGCTTACACTGATTCTTCTAACAACACTCTCATCATCAAATTATCCTCATACTTATACTTGAATGTTGGTGCACTGTTGTAGTTCTGCAACTCTGGTTAGGGCATCAATAGTACCCTAACAACCACCTCTAAACTCGGCAACAGTCCTTGAAAAGAGTGTGGCTTACCTCCCTTGAGAAGTTGTTGTCCATACATCCCTTCACGCTGTCTAGGGCAGCCTCCACGCTGTCCCTTTGACCCTTTATACGGCAGCTAATACTCTGCTATCCACACAACCCTTCACATTGTCTAGGGCAACCTACACGTTGTCCCTTTGACCCTTCATGTTGTGGCTAAGACTCTCTTGTTTGACTGTGGTTAGGGCTGAATTAGACCAGCGTTTAGGGCTGGATTAGATCAGCGTTTAGGGCAGCCTTTTAGGTCTGCGTTAGGGTTGCCTTCCATCTGCGTCTAGGGTTGTAGGCCTCCTTCTAGACTTGCATAGAGACTAGCGTATAGGTTAGGGCTCCTTCTTGATATCGTTAGGGCTTCTCTTCATGACTGTGTCCTCTAGATTAGGGCAATGTATTTCTTCTTCTTGACTGCAGCTACGGCAGCCTCATTCCTCCAACATCTAGGGCTACCACTCCTAGATTTCTCTTCCACTAAAACCAAAGACAAGTGGAGAGAAATCAAGATAGAAGTGTGTGTAGAAATGACTATCAAGTCATCTCCTTTTATACTAAAACGTTGAGCACATGTGGCGTTTATTTGGTTGTTGGCCGACCTTGACGACCTGTCTTATAACACAAATAAATTCATAACTCCATGAATACTTATCGGAATCGGATGACCTTTAGATCAATCCTACACCTCTCCATGAGAGGGATCCAAGAAAAATATTAGCTGCCATAAATAAGATGACCCACATGGAGTTTGGCCCTAGTTGCCAATTTTAACACTCCCTCTCAACTAGGAAGAACTCCATCCAGTGATCCATATGTCTAACTGTACTATCTCTGCCATCAATGCCCTGCATTGCTCTGCTCTGCTCTGTTGAACCATGAAGAAGAAGAATTGATCGAGAATGTCTCATACCATTCTCTACTGACCCGAAGTCAGTTTTATTGATCCCAGATCAATATCACAAGAGAGTGTCTCAAACCACTCATACTGATCCCAGATCAGTTTCATTGATCCCAAATCAATGGAGGTCATCCTAGCATAGGGAGTACGGTAGATACAACGATGCGTCCATCGATAGTACTACTATGGTCCCTAACCCCATTTCCCTGCTCATTGGCCAGATGAGAGGTACTTCCCATGAGTCCTAGACTACATGGGTAGGATGCCTCGATAGGAGAACCATTCATCCTGTCCCTAAGTCACCTCGAGGTATCACAGGGGAAGGCTGAGCCATTCACCCTGTACACAGCGCACCATTAGGGGAGGGTGAGTCGCCCTATGGTCGTGTGTTGCTCCAGTAAGTACCCCAAGCCCCCCGGAGCTCCCAGAGCTCAATGCATGCAACATGCAGGACCCTTATAAGAAGGTCTCTACACGACTCCAAGTCGTTCGGGAAAGTCACAAATTTGACCTTTCCCCGGGGCTTTGACAAAATGTTTGCGACCTGTACATCAGTCTCAATGCGATGGAACCTCCTCGCTCATTGACGTACCATATCCCAGATAAGGTAGTATCTGATGTCTATCTGCTAGAGCAATCATAGAATACGGGATTCCTCAACAATCGAATCCCCCCCTGGTTGTCACAAAGGATCACGGTGGTATTCATCATGTGTACAAACAGCTTGTTGAAGAGCTTCCACAACCAGGCAGCTACACACGAGATCATACTCATAGCTATGTATTTGGTCTCAGCGATGCTTATAGCAACCGACTTCTGCTTCCTGCTCATCCAGGATATCGAACAGAACCCAAAGAGAACCAGCACTCGGAAGTGCTCTTGCGATCCTCCACATTGCCTGCCCAGTCAATATTCGAATAATCATGCAGCTTCATATTTCCGACAGTGTATCTCAATCTATGAGAGATTGTGCCCTGAAGATATCTCAGAATATTCTTGGCACCAATCCAGTGAGGCTCAACCATATATGAGCTCATCATACTAACTGCAAATCATATGTCTAGACGGAAGTTCAGCAAGAACATCAACGCGAATGAGTTTAAGAAACTCAGAGACATTTCCCAAATCTGGTCCGGCATCATTCCAATATAACTTCTTAAAGTTAAGATCCTCGAGGTAGTCACGGGCTTGCAATTTACCATTCCAAATCTGGAATCCAACTCCTTCTTACTTCTACAAATGAGAGGATCTGCACCTGTCAGAAATAGGTCATCCTTAGAAGGTGCTGGTATGAGAGGTCTATCATCCACAACCTTCGAGCAATGGTTTGGATCGACTTCTCTCCTAGTGAATCTCAGCTTTATCAAACAACTATCAATCCTCTCATACTAAGCCTGGGGTGATTTGCTTCAAGCCATAGAGGGCTTTCTTCCACCTGCACACGTGAGATTCCCGATCATGAATCTCAAACCCCTCGGGTTGTTCCAAACCTGTGGACCTGGTACTTGAGGGGAATTGTCCCCTTGTAAGATTTTATTTCAGTACATCTCAGACATGTACCTTCATGCTGTTTTGAATTCAGGCATCCCTGTCACCATCTGACTCACAGACCTTCGATGCTATGTGTCAACTGACATGGTCCACAATGGACTTCCTGCAACTTGATACAAATTGCCAACCCTGAACCCATGAGTAAAAGCATCTTTGAAAATTTTATTTTCAAACACGTACCTTTCCATCGATGAATGCCACCCTGAAACCTTTGACTTCCATTGTTGAAATTGACACCAAGTGCTTCTTGCGATCAAGTACACAAAAGAGATCTTTGTAAATGAATCGAGTTACCCTTATTCAATTGAGGGGTAACATTCCCTACACCCTTTCCGGGATAGGTGGCATCGGCTCCAAGTATAATCCCACGGTTGTTTCCATCTCTACCAAATTAGAGAGATCACCCTTCTATCCAATGAAGTGCCTTGAAGCACCACAATCAATAAGCCAGATTCCCATAGAATCTGAAGGAGGGGGCCAATACAAGATAACGATTCTTTATCTTATCAGAAACAACATTTGATTCTTCATACCTGGGGTTCCTTGCTTTCTCTGAAGAGTCAATCGTTTCCTTGATGACCTGCATTACCTGTCATTCCTCTGATCATTGAAGATGTCCCTGAATGATTGTTATCATCATCAAGTGATGTATCCCTACCTCGAACACTCCTTCGCATAATGGTCGAACTTATTACAACCAATGCATCTGCCTTTCCTTCCACCCTTGGATCTGGACTTCCCATTGAAGTGATGTTTAGGTAGGCCATCAAAAACTTTCGCTACGCCATTCTGATAATATTCTCTGCTTCGACTTCACCCTTGGTGAATTTGAAGAGGGATGAGGAATCCATTGATCCTTTCGTCCTTACCCAACTATCTTTAGTGATTGCTCTTTCACTCTTGCTTGGGCATTGTCTTCACCTCAACTCTGATACCATGTTAATTTTAGGTATGTTCTATGCTTAGAGCAATTTATTTCAATTTTCACAGTTAGTTCAATATCTTTTCCAAATTAGCAATAACATCAGCATTAAAGTAAACTGCAGATAGAAAATAAACATAAATCGCAGAAGACAAGCCAAGACATGAGGACACAAGATGTGGCGCTAGCCAGGGACAAACCCCAATGTGGGGAAACCGTTGATCAATTCTTCTTATATGTTCTTCAATAGTTCAGCAGAGAGAGAGATAGAGATAGTACATTTACAACAGAAGTCAACACTTTGACTTATCTAGATAAGAGCATAGATCATCTCTAAGAAGATGATACATGAGATCAGTTGAAGACATGCTGCTTCAACTGATTCTTCAAGGTGACTCCTTCACCTATCATTGTGTTGCATCTCATCATCATGCTGCACCTCACCGTGCTGCTCCATGCTGCACCCATCATCACAATGTTGGACCTTATGATGCACTACTGACCAATGTTGCATTAATCGTTATCGGGATTAAATCGGCGCGGGGAAAAAATCGGAAAAAATCGGAAAAAATCGTAAAATCGGTAAAAATAGGGAAAATTTGTAACATACAAAAATATTCATTTTTTTTCAATTGTTTTAATATCTAAAGCATCTACAACATAAAATAAAAACATTGACACATAAATATGATAAAAGAACTAATATATAAGATGTTTAATATCATTTCTAATGCTACATCACACATAATAGTGAATCATGTCCTGAATTGAAGTCCTAACTCATGAATCCCAACTCAGCCTCAAAATATCAACAAAAAATATAATAATGTATCTCATGAGGCATATCATGAGTCATAATGTCATATACAATGAAATGAACCAAATAAGTAAAGACTAATACTATTGATTTCCTCTGCCCCTCTTGCGAGAAAATGCAATAGCTTTCCCTTTCCCTCAAGATGTAGATGCCAGTGGAGTTGGCAGTGGACTCTGTTGTGCTCTAGAAGCTGAAGAACTAGGAGTAGGAGCTATAGGAGGTAGACCACGTCCTCTACTGGTGGCAGAGGTAGCTCGAGTAGGTGGTGTCACTTCCTCCTCCTCCCCCTCCACTACCTCCTGCACTAACCAATCATCAGCAGACTCCATGAGAGGCCTCTCGGCCTCCACCCTCCATGCAGCAATGGTGTCAATCCCATCCAATGAGATGGCCTCCCTATCAGGTGTGCTCTCAAGTTGCCTCACCCACAATCGAAGATTGTAGTAGACATAGACCATATCATTAAGTCGCTGGGAGTCCAACCTGTACAAAGATCATGAAATAATAATTATAAAAAAAATATTGTTTAATGAATTCAAAAAATTATTTGGAAATTTGCAATATTTTAAGTCTAAGTTGCACGAAACGGGGAAACGAGTATGAGTTTCCGAAACGAGAAGCGATACGAAAAGCGACCTCCCCAAATTTTGGAAACATTTGCAATCATAAATCATATATGATACATTTTAATTTATTACATTATGATAAAATAGTCAATTGTCAATGCATAAACTATAAATCTCTAAATTTACATCACATTTACTCATGAATGATCACATAATGAAAATAGAAATATCCAAAATCAGCGACGAGAAATTTCTAATTTCTTGTCTCGTGCTTGATTGGGAGTCTCCTCTTACATAGTCGAACGACCTTAGTGCTGTTGAAATTTGGTACCTGAGGACAGGTGGTTCCCTTAGGGTTTGATCTTTGGCCTAGGGAAAAGTGTCCAAAAGAATTTAATTTTTCTCCTAAAGTGACTTTATAATTTTATAAAGTTAAATCTAATTTAAAAGTGACTTTAAGTGATAAAGTTATTAAGTCTAATTTTAAAGTGACTTTTATAAAGTCAATGAAAAATTAAAAAGGAAAAGTGACTTTGGAAATAAATGACTAAGTGGGTCTTTATTAAAGTGGGGTGAATTAAAAAACAAAAAGTGAGATTTAAATGAGCATTTAATCTCAACCTTAGATCTCAATCTATTTCAGCCATTGGATTTAGGGATGACCCAAAAGTCACTTGGATCACCCAAAAGCACTGTTTTACAACCCGCCCGTTTCGACTCCGACTCGGCCGTTTCGAACCAAGTCATTACCCTGAACATTGACCCGGCCAGCGACCCGGCTCGGTTGACCGAGTCACATATGACTCGGTCAACCCGGCCGGGTCCGTTATGACTCGGCCGAGTCAATGTAGGGCCGGCTGGGCAGCGAAACAGTTAGAAAAATTTCACTTTTTTTGTGATTTTTGATAAAGTTAAATTCAGTTTATGGATTCCAAAGGGTAATGGTAATTTGTTAAATGCTTTTGGGGTCCATTTCCCCCTCCCAAACCCTATTTAAGACAGCCAAATGCTCTCATTCACTCACAGCAGTCTTATGCATTTGAGTGAGAGTCTTCTTTGAGAATTAGTGAGCAGTTCTTGAGCTTGTTTTGGGGCAGCAGTGAGGAGTCTTGGAGGAGCATTGTAGCTGGAGTGAGGAGCTTCTTGGGCAGCCATTTGGAGCAGCATTGAGGAGCTGATTCTTGGAGCAAGCTTGAGGAGGGAGTTTGTGCCTGGAGGTATTTTTTTCCACCTCTATAAATCTGTTTTTGCTTAGTAAATTTTAGGTGCATATCAAGAAAGCTTAGAGAGTGTTTTTTGTCAAATAAATTAACATTGAATCAATTTTTATTTTTTTTCATTTTCAGATTGTTTTCCTAGTCAAAAAATGGCACCTAGAGCAAAAGATCCTGCTTGGGCATATATGTTGAAATGGTTGATAATCAGATGCATTGCAAGTTTTGCCATAGGAAAATTAAGGAAGGTCCTGGAGGGATTAATAGGCTGAAACAACACTTGGCAGGGATTAGAGGCCAAATTACCGCATGTACCTCTGATGAAATTGATGAGATTAGAAAGAATTTGTTGGCCAGCTTTGAGAAATTTAAAGAAGATAAGGCTAGGCAAAAAGAGATACAGGCTGAGATTGGGAGGAAGAGGGAGATACAAAGAATGATGGCTGCCAACCCCCACTATGATTTTGAGGGTTCTTCCTCTATCCCTCAAACTGAGGCATCCAACCCTTTCCGTTATGTTCCTCCCTCTTTTGGTTCTGTTCAAGATAAGGGAAAGGGTAGAATGAAGGGTGATGTGACTATCAAAAGTTATTTCACTCCCTCCTCTCCATCAGATGCACATGGTCCTGAAGTTAGTAAAGGTCAAATTCAGCCCACTTTAGATGACCATTGGAAGAAAGAATTGAGGGAGACTGCTTGTGACTACATAGCTAGATGGTGGTATGATGCTGATATCCCCTTTAATGCTGCTCGTTCACCATATTATGAGCCTATGTTTGATGCCATACATGCTGCTGGAAAAGGCTTCAAAGGCCCTACTATGCAAGAGCTAAGGGGGTTCGTTTACAGAAAGAAATTCAATCCATTAATGAGTATTTGCAAGATTTCAGGGACTCATGGGCAAGAACAGGGTGTACCATCATGTCAGATGGATGGACTGATCAAAGAAACCGTACCATCATAAACTTTCTTGTCTTCTGCCCACAGGGAACCATGTTTTTAAAATCAGTTGATGCATCTGATAAGGTAAAAGATGGCCACTTGTTGTTTCAGCTATTGGATGAGGTTATTGAGGATGTGGGGGTGGCTAATGTTGTTCAAATCATCACAGACAATGCCTCTAACTATGTTCTTGTTGGTAAACTGTTAGAGGAAAAACACAAGACCATCTTTTGGACCCCATGCGCTGCACATTGCATAGACCTCATGCTTGAGGATATTGGAAAATTAGATTGGGTCAGAAACACTGTAGATAATGCCAAAAGCATAACAAAATTTATCTACAATCATACACTGGTTTTGAGTCTCATGAGGAAACACACTGGAGGCAAGGATATTATTAGGCCTACCATCACTAGATTTGCTACACATTTTTTGACATTGCAATCTATGCTTTCCCAACATAGAAACTTGCAAAAGATGTTTTCCAGTGATGAATGGAATCAAAGCAATTGGTCTAACAAACCAGAAGGCAAAGAATTGAAAAGGAAAGTCCATGATGAAACTTTTTGGAGAAAGGCAGCAGAGATTGTGAAGCTTGCTGAGCCACTAGTTAAGGTGTTGCGGTTGGTGGATGGGGAAAGGTTGGCTATGGGCTTCATTTATGAGGCTATGGATCAAGCAAAGGAGCAAATAAAGACAGCATACAAGGATAGAGTGGCAAAGTATGGGCCCATTTGGGCAATCATTGATGAAAGATGGAACAATCAACTCCATCGCCCTATACATGCAGCTGGGTATTTTTTGAACCCACGGTATCATTATAAAGCTAAGGAGTCAGGAGCTTTGAGGGGGGAGGTCAGAGATGGACTGGTTGATTGCATTGAACGCATGATCCCATCAGAGTCTGATCAGCTGGAGATACATCAACAGGTCACATCCTTCAGCAATGCAACAGGTACCTTTGGGAAGAACCTAGCAAAGATTGCAAGAGAAGCAGATGAGCCAGGTAAACAAAAATTTCAATTTTCAATTTCTTAATGGTTTTACAGTTTTACTTTTTTTATTAAAGACTAAAGTTTGTTAAATCATTTATAATTTGAAAGTTAGATATAATTTGTAATTTTGTTGAGCTTCAGCCTTCATCTAACTCATAATTCATTACACTCCTATGTTTTTTGCAGCACAATGGTGGGAGGCCTTTGGTGGCCAGTGCCCTCAATTGCAAAAGTTTGCAATTCGTATTTTGAGTCAAACTTGCAGTGCATCTGAGTGTGAGCGCAATTGGTCTGTCTTTGAGAGGATTCACACAAAGAAGAGAAACCGTTTGGAGCAAAAACGGTTGAATGATCTAGTTTTTGTCCAATACAACCTTCGGCTCAGACGGAACCAATTGCTGAACAAAAGACCTGATTTAGATCCCATTGTGTTGGAAGACATTGATCCAACATCAGATTGGGTAGTGGAGAGTCGTCCACCAGAGTTTGATCCTGATGAGGATCTTGATGAACTTGAAGTTGAACATCCACTTCAGCCTGTTCAGTTGAATGCAGATCCCAATCCACCAGCCTCAGTCTCACAGCCAGCAAGGAGTAGGACTCCAGTTGTAGGTGCTTCCTCTGCTCAGCCACGACAGAAGCGCAGCCGCATATCTACTCTATCTCAGCTTGCATCTGCTGCACAGCCTGCTAGTGGTACTGGCACCACTTCTACAGTTGCAGTTGGAGACGATGATGAGGAGGAGGAGCCATGGGGCCCCTTGTCTGACTCTGATGATGATGATCCAGAGATTGGTCGAGATGATCTTGGCTCCTCTGGCAGTAACTACTAGCCAGTAGTACTAGTATTGGAGTCTGGTCACCATCACAGTTTACTTTTGTTGTAGAGGCCATTTCTAGCCTCCTTGGTCATTTGTATTTTGTTTTGAGTCTTTGATCATGTATGACAGTTGACTATGTATTGCCATTGGGTACCATTTTGATATAATGGATTGGTTCATGAGCCTACTTTGATCATATGTTGTCTTCCATCTATATTATAATGCTGTGTGTTTGGAAACATGAATGAAAATCTTTAAAATTATGTTTAAAATATTTAAAATTATGTTTTTTTATAAAAAAAATAAATATTTAATGTATTTTTTACAACGACCGAGTCATTGAAATCGAGTCGGCCGAGTCATTATCGAGTCGGAGTCGGAGTCGGAGTCGATCCTCGGCCGAATCGGAGTCGGAGTCGGAGTCGTAAAACATTGCCCAAAAGTCACTTGGGGTTAGATTAAACGAGAAAAAGGTCATTCATTCTTTCATGAGCAGATTGGGAGAAGGAGAGCAAGAGAGCAAGAGAGATTTCTGAGCAGGGAGGAGAAGGAAACAGCAGTTTGGCACACATTCCAAGGCAGCAGTTGAGTAGATTTGTACAGCTGGTTCAGCACACAATGAAAGGCATTTTGGCACGATTTTCGAGGAGTGGTTTGCACAAAAATCGAGGAGCAGTTTGCTGTGAGGCATGGAAAAGAGATAAGTTGTAAATTTGCTCGCTGATTATTTTGCTGAATATTTCTCACTGTGAAAAAGGCATTTTCCAGAAATAAAGAAGAGCTCTCAAACTGGTTTTCCCAAGAGTTGTAGGGGGTTTTTCCAGAGTCACATTGACCAAAAATCTCAGTGTTTAAATGTGTTTTAATGGCTGTTTATTACTGCTGATTTTTATTTCTGCAATTTCTAGAATTTGTGTTTTCAGCAAATTTATTTTTTCCAGCTTGTTAAATGTATGGTTATGGGAAAGGGCATTTAACTATATGGGAGAAATAAGAAGAAACTGAAAACCAGGGTGGGAAATGAGAAATTTCTACATGGTATCGGAGCTTGAACGCTGAAGGACAGTTTGGGACAGCAAAAGGAAAAATTACAGCTGCTGATTTTTCACTCAGAAAATTCCAGCAAGTTGACTTTTTTCATAAACAGCAGTTTTACCTTTACTACAGTAGTGCTATTTTTCAGTTTTAGGACAGCAGGATGTCATTGGGATTGAGGGTGGAGGATAGGCTGGATGGGCATACAAATTACAGCGTTTGGAAGGAGAGAATGCAGAGTATCTTTAAGGAGGCAGAAGTCTGGGATATCATGGTGCATACCACACAGAACCCTGTTGTTGTGCCTACTGATGCTACTCAGTTGACAGCTTATAATAAAAAGAACAACAAAGGTAAGAGGCTGATTCTAGACGGAATCAAAGACCATTGCATTCCTCATGTGAGAGGAAAGAGCAATGCCCATGAGATGTGGACAGCATTGTCCAATCTCTACCAAAGTACCAATGAGAACCGGAAGATGGTCCTGAAGGAGAAGCTGAAAAACATTAAGATGGGTAATGATAGTGCAGCTGGATATCTCACAAAGATTACTAATGTGAGAGATGAGTTGGCAGCGATTGGAGAGGCCATTCCACCCACTGAGTTGGTGCGGATTGCAGTGAATGGCCTCCCCCGTTCATGGTTGAACTTTGCTGATGGGGTTTGTGCACGTGAGACCCTTTCCACATGGGAGAGGTTTTGGGATGATTGCATTCAGACAGAGATCAGGAAAGGTCAGCTTGGGGCAGCCAAGCCAGTTGAGCAGAATGAGGATGTAGCACTGGTGGCAGGAGGCAAGAAAGGCAAAGGGAAGAAGCAGGCTTCCACAAGCAGTGGTGGGGGCAAAGGCAAAGGTAAAGGTAAACAGGGGAACACACAGAAGGACTATTCCAAGGTGAAGTGTTGGAATTGTCAAAAGATGGGACACTATGCAGTTGTGTGTCCGGAGAAGAAGAAGAAGAAGGGGAAGAACCAGGACGTGGCAGCTTCAGCAGAGATTGAGGACTTTGCAGGTCGTTTTGACCGGGAGTTTGCGTTCAATACGTGTGAGTCCTCTAGTGCAGGATCACCTGCCACACAAGTTCAGAGGGAGCATGCTTTTCCCTCGATTAGCGGAGCATCTTCAGGTATCTGGTATGTGGACAGTGGGGCTTCACGTCATATGACAGGAGTTCATGAGTACTTCTCAGAGCTGTCAGAGAGTGGCACTGATATAGAGGTAGTACTCGGTGATGACAGAGTTGTTAGCGCAGTCGGGGTGGGGACACTGACATTTCAGAGGGAGTCCAAACCTCCCTTGAAAGTGTCAGATGTTCTTTATGTGCCAGGGATGAAGAAGAACCTCATATCCGTCTCAGCTTTGGAGGACAGAGGATATGAGGGGCTGTTCAGGGGAGGACAGGTGTTGATGTATCCCAGGGGCACTCCAGCTGATTCAGCTAGAGTGATAGGTGTACGCCATGCAAAGGTGTACAAGTTTGCATTCCAGCCCCTTTTGGCATTGAGCAGTAGTACCGACAGCAGAGCTAGCAGTTCTGAGCTGTGTGAGATTTGGCACTGCAGGATGGGACATATGTATCATGGAGCCTTGAGGACATTGCGGGAGATCACTACAGGTGTGCCAGATTTCAGTACTGATCACTTTGATACTTGCAGAGGTTGTGCGATGGGCAAGTTTGCCAAATCCCCTTTTCCCAGCAGTGACAGCAGAGCGACTAGGATACTTGATTTGATTCATTTCGATGTGAGCGGTCGGATGTCTCATGTTTCCTTGAGTGGATATGAGTACTATGTTTTATTCATTGATGATCACTCTGTTAGTGTCGGTCATGATGCCCTCCATCGGTGATCAAAAGCTCTTTGCATTACGCATAAGTAGGTGTCTCATCAGTATCAGTTTTGCATCCCGTTAGGCATGCCATAAAACTGATGGAGGAGCTGGTCCTTGTTCCCTTCTTGGCTTTGCTGGATCAGGTCATATCATTTAATGAGCTTGTGTTACACTTGTTTTATTTTTGTCTTGAAGTCCCAAGTCTTAGGTCTAGGGTTTTGGTCAAAAATCACTGCAAGGTCATGAGTCAGAGGTCTAATAGTCCCCAGCAAGTCGGAAGGAGGTATGTAAATATGTTTCATTGATATTTTCATCAGGTACAGCTCATTTATACCTTGGATTTAAAAACCCTGTTTTTAAACCCAAGGTCATGTGAAATTTGCAAAAAATAAGGAAAATTTTCAAAATTCTTCAAAATGCCGGCAATAACCCTGGTCTCCTCGCCAGAGTCCATCAGATGGTCAACCTGCAAAAAGAACGGAGTTAAAGCACTCAAAAGATCAAATTCAGGACAAAGTGAACTCAACACAGTGTTAAAAGTGAATGTCAAAACAAAAACATTAGAAAGTGGGTTTGGTAAGTTAATTTTTTCAAATTGGGCCTATAAAGAGTAAATTTCCCTCTAAACAGCCTCATTATGCATTTGAGAGCTTGCAAAAACGAGTGAGAGGTCAAAAGAGGCGATTTGCAGAAAGTTGGAGTCATTCTCAGGGGCGCGACCACTCAGGCTCAGTGCGCGACCAGTTGGGTAGGGCGCGACCACTCAGCGACCCCTCTGCAGTGTATTTTTCTAAAGGGCGCGACCACTCAGGCAGGGCGCGACCACTCAAGCTGTCTTCTACAGAACCACTCCAAATCGACTAAATCGCCCTCTTGCTTGCTCAACTGATCGAGGTAGGGTCTTCTAACATGCTGGATGCTTGAAATCAAGGATGTTGGGCTTGTGCTTATATATATTTGCTACCAAGAAATGTAAGGAGAAATGGATTTGGGTGATTGCTTGTTCATGTAGGCATTATGCTAGGGTTGATGTTTTTTCAAGGCTTTAAATCCCTATTTATTCCCTCCTTGTTTCCTATTAAATTCACAAATGTCATAATATGTTTATGTCTTATCTCATTTGCAATAAATACTAAATCTCTCATCCCAAAATTCCTAAAACCCTATCCCTCCCCCAAATCCCTTTACAAAACCCTAATGCCCTTTCATGTATTCTACCCAAACCCTAATACTCTCCACACGGCAAGGAAAATAAATGAACAACAGCAAGGATAAAAAATGTTATGTAAAAAGAGAAAAGAGCAATAATATGGCAAAATGACCAAATAAAAAAAAGATGTTGCTGTGCATAGTCATTGGAAAATAGAAGACACACTGCTGTTGCATATCCATAGCAAAAACAAGAAAAATGCAGCTGTGTATATGTATAAAATGGACATATTGCTGTAAATATTGTTTGCAAAAGAATATTGTTGTGTCTCCCCCAAAACTAAGCCCTGTTTTCCTCTCTACCCCTTCCCTAAAATCCTGTTCAATTAAGATCCCTTTTCCCTTATGACAAGATGTAAAAGAAGCCTTGTTCCCCTATGACTAAATGTACATAAAATCCTTTGAAAAACACTGTTTACCTTATGATGTACATTGAAAAAACAAAAAACTCAAAGGAGCAAGCTATTTATGCTGTCCTATACTCCTGTTGCAAATGCATGTTCTTTCCTTTGATGACTATCATACGTATTTTCCCTAATAAAGTATTTCTTTGCAAATGATTTCCTAATGATGGAAGATGAGATGATATGTTTGACATTTTGTGAATTATCCCTTAAAATTCCCTATTTTTATATGTTTCCCTTTCCTTATGAAAAATCCCCTCCCCTAACATTTCCTTCATGATTTTGTTCCCCTTGAAAATAGCATACAACTCAGTATTTTTGCAGGCAAGGGCAGCTGTTTACTCTATCTATTTTCTCCACTTTGCTCAAAAGCACCATGTCAACCACTGAAACCTATGAGCAAGGTGATGACCGGTCTTCTTCCACAGAGGTTGAGGTACAGCGGAGGCCTCGTAGGGGAGGCAAAGGTGGTCATCATAAAAGAGAGGAGCCCAAGAAATTTTGAGAGTTTTGAGGCATTTTTAGCATTTTTGGGAATTTTACAGGTTTTGGCCATTTGAGTGGTCTCACCCCGCGCGCGACCAGTCATGGGGAAAGCTCAGAATGGGGAAAACTCTACATTTTTGGAATTGTCATGCAAAAATACACTTGCCTATGGATGGGTTTCAGATTTTATGGAGATTTGGGCTTCCAAAAGCTCAAAATACATGCAAATTTTGACTTTCTGCCCCTATTTTGAGTTGCAGAAAGCTGTCTTGGGAGAAATGACTTTTGAGGGGTCAAATCAACTCCAAATTCAGAAATTCCAGTGGGGTTGGAAAGTAGACTCGCAGACCTTTCCAACGAGCTATCTTGCACCTGATTTGGACACCGGGAAGGCCCTCAAACAGAGCTGTGAATATGCGCGACCAGTCAGAGTGATGTGCGCGACCAGTCAGGGAAATTTCCCTGTTTTGACCAGTTCGGCCAGCAAAACACTGTTTTCATCTTGGTTGACTTTTGAGGCATGTAAATGATGGATTTTTGTGTAATTTTCATGGCATTTAGATGCTTTTACTCTCCTTCATCACTTCTAGAAGATTCTTTGATGTAAATGGTAAATATTTAATGCATGGATAGGTTCCCTAAGTTTTAGAGGCAAGTTGTTTTGACTGCCTATTATCTAGTGCTCAGTTTAGAATTAGTTGAAACAGCTCCTAGGAAGCTGAGCTCGACCCCTAGAGGTGGGGAAAGGAGTTAGATCATCTATATTATGCCTTCTCTTGCTCATTTTCATGGTTGGACTCTTGAGGAGAAGCTCCTATTGTATATTTTACTTGTATCTCTGCAATTTGAGGAAAGGGAAGACCAGGGTTTTGCAGACATCATTGGGATTCTTGTGGACTATTGTGTTGATGGTGTGTTTTCTTATTGTAATTGTAAGTGTGTTTATGTGTTCCATCTCTTTCTTTACTGCAGCTTATTAAACAAATGAAGTGATAAAGTTTGAATTCATGCTTGCCATGCTCAGCTTTCAAATTTGTTTAATGTTTATGTTTTCCACTGTCTAGAGAGGATTCAAAGTCATTGTTTGCCCTCTTTAGCTTCTCTTCTTTCTTCTTTGATCATCCATCTCAGCTAAAGGCATCAGCACAAACTCCTACCTTGCCCCAAAGACCCACCTGCAAAAACTGAGCTCAATCCCCGCACCCTGAATCGCAATCCCTCCAATTGCCACCAAAAACACCAAAAACTTTAAATCAACCCCCCTTATCAGTTTACTAGCCTAATATCAGTGTTCCAAATTGGGTCAGCTCATCCTATTGAAAGATCTACCGAGTTTGACCGGAGAGAGCCTTCTCATACCCCGTAGGGCTAGCTACGAGGTGAAATGGTTTGATGTTGCCTTGAAGGTTTACCTTCCTCAGCCTAGGGTGAAATCTCAAGTGCTAACACACTCCAGGAGGACCTGGATTTATTTCTTGAAGACCAAGAGTGAGGTCTTCAAGCGGTTTCAGGAGTTCAGAGCTCTTGTGGAGACACAAACAAGTCGGAAGATCAAGTCCCTGAGGTCGGACAATAGAGGAGAGTACACCCTTGGAGAGTTTGTTGACTATTGTGCGGAGGCAGCCATTAGGAGGGAGTTCACTGTTCCTTACAACCCCCAGCAGAACGGGGTTGCAGAGAGGAAGAACAGATCCATCATAGGGGCTGCCAAAGCCAGGTTACATGATCAGGGGTTACCATTGTTCTTGTGGGCAGAGGCCTGCAACACAGCTGTTTACTTGCAGAACAGGAATCCGCATCGTGCCTTGGGGCACATGAATCCGGAGGAGGCTTTCTCTGGGAAGAAGCCTGATATTGGTCATCTTCATATCTTTGGATGCATTACATACTCCTATATACCCAAGGAGAAGAGGACCAAACTAGAGCCCACCGCAGAGAAGGGTATCTTTGTGGGCTACAATGAGACCTCAAAGGCCTTCCGAATTTACATTCCTGCACAGAGGAGAGTTGTTGTCAGACGGGATGTGAAGTTCGAAGAGGACAGGGCCTTTAGGAGGTCACGGGAGTTAGAGTATCTAGATCAGCGAGACCCTCAGCAGCAGTTGAGTCAGTCGCAGGGATCCAGTGGGCAGGGATCAGGAGGATCCGGAGGTACATCTATGAGGATGTCAGGTCCGTCAGTGAGCAGTGGCTCGCCGAGCCAGAGGGGTGGTGCTCCGGGCAGCATGCAGAGCAGTTCACAGAGCAGTTCACTAGGGAGTCCACTGATGGACAGTTCACACGATACCTCAGCTTCTACAGGTTCAGGTGCAGGCAGGAGGACAGCAGACAAACAGTCAGGAGTTCAGGCTACTAATGGTGATGAGGAAGAGGAGTTTCATTCTCCTATGGGAGAAGCATGCTCAGGGAAGAGAAAGCCCAAGTGGCTTCAAGACACCTTGAGAGATGCCACATCTGTTGCTGAGCCGAAGAGGCCGGTCAGAGAGAGTAGACCACCTGAGAGGTTTTGTAGCTATATGGCGATGGTTACCAGCATCCTTGACTCTGAGCCTTCTAGCTATGAGGAGGCAGCTAGCCAGCAGGTCTGGAGAGAGGCCATGCAGGAGGAGTATTCTTCTATCATGAAGAATGATGTTTGGGAGGTGGTGCCGAGGCCTGAGGGCAAATCCGTGGTTACTTCCAGATGGCTTTACAAGGTAAAGCATGCTGCAGATGGCAGCATTGAGAAATTCAAAGCAAGGTTTGTGGCTAAAGGGTTCTCCCAGGTAGAGGGAGTTGATTATGAGGAGACCTTCGCTCCCGTGGCTCGATATACTTCGATCCGCTCCATTATATCGATAGCAGCAGAGATGGGTTAGAAGATCCACCAGATGGATGTGAAGACCGCATTTCTCAATGGCTTCATATAGGAGGAGGTGTACATTGAGCAGCCACAGGGCTTTGAGGTGCATGGGAAGGAGTCCCATGTGTGCAGACTGAAGAAGGCCCTTTATGGCCTGAAGCAAGCTCCCAGAGCTTGGTACTCCAGGATAGATACATATTTGCAAGGGATGGGTTTCACAAAGAGTGAGGCAGATCCGAACCTTTACTTTATTGTGATTGGTGAGGAGCCTCTCATTCTGGTGTTGTATGTGGATGACTTGGTCATTACAGGTGCAGAGAGACTCATAGAGCACTGCAAGAGAGATCATGCGACGGAGTTTGAGATGAAGGACATCGGCTTGATGCATTACTTTTTGGGCTTGGAGGTGTGGCAGGAGGAGGGGCATTTCTTCCTGGGGCAGGGGAAGTATATTGTGGACATCCTTAGCAGATTCCACATGGAGGATTGTAGACCCATGTCGACACCGATGATCACCAACTGGAAGAAGCTTCATGCTTCGGATTCCGAGTTGGTGGATCCCACATTGTACAGGCAGCTGATTGGTTCCTTGATGTATTTGGTCAACACTAGACCAGATATCTGTTTTGCAGTCAACACGATGAGTCAGTTTATGTGTGAGCCTAGGAAGGTTCACTGGGTGGCTGCAAAACACATTTTGCGATACTTGCAGGGGACAGTGGATTATGGTCTGGACTACAGGCAGGGAGATGGAGTGATATTGGCAGGATACACTGATTCTGATTGGGCAGGTTGTGCTTCTGATAGGAAGAGCACTTCAGGGTGCTGTTTTGGGTTAGGTTCAGCAGTAGTGTCATGGTTCAGCCGGAAGCAGCAGTCAGTAGCACTGAGTTCAGCGGAAGCAGAGTATATGGCAGCTAGTCTAGCTAGTTGTGAGGCTATCTGGCTTCGCAAGATGTTGTTTGACTTATTTGGTCAGCCGTTGAGACCTTCAGTGATTTACTGTGATAATCAGAGTTGCATTAAACTCACGGAGAATCCAGTTTTTCATGACAGGTCAAAGCATATCGGGATCAGATATCATTTCATCAAAGACTATGTTCAGAAGGGAGTTGTGAAGCTTGAGTATATTTCCACTGATGAGCAGGTTGCAGATATTCTTACCAAAGCCTTACCACGGGGCAAGCATGTCTACTTCAGAGACAAGATGGGTGTGGTGAGGAACACCTTCCTCGGTAAGAGGGAGTGTTGAAATTTGGTACCGGAGGACAAGTGGTTCCCTTAGGGTTTGATCTTTGGCCTAGGGAAAAGTGTCCAAAAGAATTTAATTTTTCTCCTAAAGTGACTTTATAATTTTATAAAGCTAAATCTAATTTAAAAGTGACTTTAAGTGATAAAGTTATTAAGTCTAATTTTAAAGTGACTTTTATAAAGTCAATGAAAAATTAGAAAGGAAAAGTGACTTTGGAAATAAATGACTAAGTGGGTCTTTATTAAATTGGGGTGAATTAAAAAATAAAAAGTGAGATTTAAATGAGCATTTAATCTCAGCCTTAGATCTCAATCTATTTCAGCCATTGGATTTAAGGATCACCCAAAAGTCACTTGGGGTTAGATTAAAGGAGGAAAAGGAGGAAAAGGTCATTCATTCTTTCATGAGCAGATTGGGAGAAGGAGAGCAAGAGAGCAAGAGAGATTTCTGAGCAGGGAGGAGAAGGAGACAGCAGCTTGGCACACATTCCAAGGCAGCAGTTGAGCAGATTTGTACGGCTGGTTCAGCACACAGTGAAAGGCATTTTGGCACGATTTTCGAGGAGTGGTTTGCACAAAAATCGAGGAGCAGTTTGCTGTGAGACATGGAAAAGAGATAAGTTGTAAATTTGCTCGCTGATTTTTTTGCTGAATATTTCTCACTGTGAAAAAGGCATTTTCCAGAAATAAAGAAGAGTTCTCAAACTGGTTTTCCCCAAGAGTTGTCAGGGGTTTTTCCAGGGTCACATTGACCAAAAATCTCAGTGTTTAAATGTGTTTTAATGGCTGTTTATTACTGCTGATTTTTATTTCTGCAATTTCCAGCATTCTGTAAAATTTCCAGAATTTGTGTTTTCAGCAAATTTATTTTTTCCAGCTTGTTAAATGTATGGTTATGGGAAAAGGCATTTAACTATATGAGAGAAATAAGGAGAAACTGAAAACCGGGGTGGGAAATGAGAAATTTCTACAAGTGCTCTTGATTAAATAAAAGTTTCATACCCTAGTACCCCACATGCTCTTCATTATTGGGAGTCTCCCCTGCATAGAGGGCTTGGTTCTCTTGATTAAATACAAGTTCCACACCCTAGTACATGATAAAATCCAATGGAAACATTGCAATCCCCCCAATCCTGAAATCCTGAAAAAAAGATAAGTCTACTGGATTTTGAGTGAGATCTAAAATTCTACTTTCTCCATATGAAATCCAATGAGGGCAAAACCACTCTCAAACATCCTGAGTCATTTCATGGTAATGTTAAAAATTTAAGTAAAAAGATGAAAATGAAAAATAAAGGAGAATATCACTTTTACTTTAAGAATTTAACATTACCATGAACTGCATATCAACACTAGGGCAAAAGTTCACTTTTATAACTTTAGACAGGCATCTAGAAGCAACTAGAAGTCACTAGGATAACCTAAAAATAAATTAGAAAACAAATTTAAAAAAAAAAAAAACACAAGTAAAAAGTTGAAACGTGAGTCGTACGGCCCTGAAACGCGTTTCAGGCCGTACTGGCCATGTTTCAGTTTCGTGAAACGTGGCAGTACGGCCTGAAACGCATTTCAGGGCTGTACCATACGCGTTTCAGCGTTTCGTACCCGTTTCCGTACAGAAACGCCCCCTTGCCCTACGTTTCCTGCAACATAGTTTTAAGTGTTAACCTGTTGCACTTCTTGTTGTGTATTTTTTCAAATACACTCCAGTTGCGCTCACATCCTGAGGAGCTACATGTTTGGCTGAGGATTCGAATAGCAAGCTTTTGCAGAAGGCGTACCCTGGCACCATACATTCTCCACCATGCATCTACAACAAAATTACAAATAAAATTTTAAATAAACATAAGAAAAAATGAAATTTGAAAGTTGAATCAAAGTATGAAGTTATGAACTTGAAGAGACAAGGAAATTTGAAACAAACTAAAAAATACCTAGCATTTTAGTCGTCCTATCAGTCACAACCATGTCAAAGCCAAATGTGCCACCTGCCATCTTGTATGTCTCAATTTCTTTGGAGATTTCTGTACGTTCTGTTGGAGATCGTGCCATCCTTTGAACATAGGTTAAGAATCCATCCATGATCTCAGCATCAAATATGAACCCACATGCGTAAGAAAATGCGGGGTTCAGGTAGATCCCAACAGCATGAATGGGACGATGGAGTGTGTTGTTCCATCGTTCATCAATCACTCCCCATAGGAGTTGTCTCTGAAACCCCTCATCTCCCTTATCATCATAGTAGGCATGATTGGATTCTTTCGCCCTGTCCATGGCCTCATACAAATAGCCCATTGCGCACTTGTCACTATCAACTAATCGAAGAACCTTTACCAAAGGTTCAGTAACGGTGCACACCTCCTGTACTCCCGCCCAGAAGTATTCCTGGTATGAAACTAGTCTGCATATGGCCTCTCCCTCTGGTTTGCGGCTCATTGTCAAAGCACGCCACTCCTCTGAAAGAAACATTCTCTTCACATCCCACATAGAATTCAAGAGGGATTAAAGAGATATGAAACTGATGGCAAACCGTGTAATGGCGGGGGGCACCAAATCTTTGTTGTTGGTGAATTTTCTCATCAAGCTAAGCACAGATGTATGATTATATATAAATTTTGTAATGCTTTTTGATGACTCAACAATACCTTTGACAAAGGAAATTTTCCCTGTGTCCTCCAACATCAAATCAATACAATATGCAGCACAAGGTGTCCAAAAAAATGTAGGATGCCTCTCCATAAGCATCCTGCCAGCAGCAACATAATTTGCAGCATTGTTCGTTATGACTTGGACAAAATGTTCTGCACCCACCTCCAAAATAAACACATCCAACAAATCACATAAAGTTTTTGCATCTTTGATATGCGCAGATGCATCAACAGATTTCATAAACATAGTCCTCTTGGGACAACTAACCAAGAAGTTTATAAAGGTTGTCCCCTTTTGGTCAGTCCAACCATCTGACATCACAGTGCATCCTGTTTGTGTCCATGATTCCATAAACTCCTCCAATCTTTTGGTGCAGTCAACCTTTTCATTTTGAAGAATCCAGCCTCTAAAGTCATGATAAGAAGGGATTTTGTACCCTGGGCCAACAATTGCAATAGCATCAACAACAGGCTGGAAAAATGGATTATTCCTTACAAAGTTGCAAGGAATATCATTCCAAAGGAGAAATTTGGCCAGCAACTTGTCAGCTTGTTCTTTCTCAGTTTTTTTAATCATTGAAGTGATAGATGTCTGTGAACCAGGCGTGGTTCTCGGAACAAAAAATGATAAGGCAGCTATAGGGTTGGTTGATGCTGTAGTAGAACTAGTGCCACTTCCTTGTTCACCTAACTTTGTTAGTTGCTTCTTCATTTCTACTTTGGCCTCTCTATTGTGCTCTAAATTTTCCAATGATCTCATGGCTTTTCGGATGATTTCAGAATTTGTCTTTGTGCAAGGCCCTACATCAAATCCAGTGATTTGTGCAAGGCGATACTTCAATTTGTACACCCCCCTGACATAGGAGAAAATTCGTCTCCTCCTTAGCTCTCACTCTGTTTTTCTCCTCCAATCAGCAGATTTAGCTCCCAAACGACCAAAGAGGTCACTCCAAAACCCCGTCGTTGTCGACGTGCCACTCTCTACTGTGCAAATGAATTAAAAAAATCACGTTTTTTTGTTATATAACCCGCTGTTGGTAAGGCCAATGATTAATTGAGGTCAAATCGCGATTTTTATGAAAAAATCGCCGAAAAAAATGTGTATTAATCGGTCGATAATATCGCCGATTTAAAAAAATCATTATTTTACGATATAATTGCGATTAGTGCAACACTACTATTGACCTAGTGTTTAGCACTACTGCACCATGCTGTCACCCATGTGCTTGCTGCACCATTGCAACTTTTTGTACTTGCTGCACCAAGTACTATACTGTTGTCCCAATGTGCTTGCAGCACTATGGTTGCTACACCTTGTTGTTGTTGTTGTCCGATGTACCATACTATTGCAGCACCATGAACTTGTTGCACTAAATACAGTTGTTCCATGTACCATACCACTATGTACAACCACCATGTACTTGTTGTTGTTGCTATCCTATTGTGCCACTGCTACACAATTTCATAGTTGTCCTAATCATTGTGTTGTCCCAACATGCTACTGCCCTAACATGTTGTTGTCCCAACATGTTGTTGTCCAATGAGTTTGCAGCCCCATGTACCTTTTTTGCCATGTCACAACTGCTGTCCCGTCAGAGCTTGCTATACTTGCCATGTTGACCAGCCATGCTTGCCAAGTTGTACATGCTTACACTAATTCTTCTAACAACACTCTCATCATCAAATTATCCTCATACTTATACTTGAATGTTGGTGCATTGTTGTAGTTCTACAACTCTAGTTAGGGCATCAATAGTACCCCAACAATCACCTCTAAACTTGGCAACAGTCCTTGAAAAGAGTGCAACTTACACAGCCCTTCATGTTGTCTAGGGCAGCCTACACGCTGTCCCTTTGACCCTTCATGTTGCGGCTAAGACTCTTGTTTGACTACGGTTAGCGCTGAATTAGACCAGCGTTTAGGGCAGCCTTTTAGGTCTACGTTAGGGCTGCCTTCCATCTGCATCTAAGGTTGTAGGCCTCCTTCTAGACTTGCGTAGAGACCAGTGTATAGGTTAGGGCTCCTTCTTTATATCATTAGGGCTTCTCTTCATGACTGCATCTTCTAGATTAGGGCAGCGTATTTCTTCTTCTTGACTGTAGCTAGGGCAGCCTCATTCCTCCAACGTCTAGGGTTACCACTCCTAGATTTCTCTTCCACTAAAACTGTTAAAATTGGAAACTAGGGCCAAACTCCATGTGGGTCAGCTTATTTATGGCAGCTGATATTTTTATTGGATCCCTCTCGTCGAGAGGTGTAGGATTGATCTAAAGATCATCTAATTCCGATATGTATTTATGGAGATATGAATTTATTTTGATTATGGAATTATTATCAAGCCGACCAGCAACTTGTGTAGACTCAGAAGCGCAATAGTCATGCCTATTCATCATCTACATTTTAGTATAAATTGGCAAGGACTTGAAGTCATCTGGACACACATTCTTGAGGTGATCTCCTCTCCACATCTTGGGTTTTTGGAGAAGGAGAGACACAAAAAGAATACGCTGGCCTAGTTAGATGATGCCCTAGCCTACACGTTGTTCAAGAAGCCCTAACACATCTGAACGATGTTCTGTAATGGAGTCTCCTAGCCGCAGTAAGGGAAGACATTCTTACAATCATCATGGAAACCTATACATAGTTCATGATGAGGATTCTACACAGAAATGTAGGCTCTAGTACGTTGTTCCAAGCAGCTCTAGACGCAGTCAATGGATGCCCTAATTTGCTGTCAAAGTGAGGCCTCAAAAAGCTGTCTAGGAAATGTTAAAATTGGCAACTAGGGCCAAACTTCATGTGGATCATCTTATTCATCGCTGATAATGTGTTCATTAGATTCCTCTCGTGGAGAGGTGTAGGATTGATTTAAAGATCATCCGATTCCGATAAGTATTCATGGAGATATGAATTTACTTTGATTATGGAATTATTATCAAGCCGACCTACAACTCATGTAGGCTCAGAAGCCCAACAATCGCATCTATTCAAATATCAACAGTTGTGTATAAATACAGGAGGACTTTTCCTCATTTGCACTCACTCATCTCATCACATCTCTCTCTATACTGCGCAGAAAAGAGTCTCTTCTCTACTGCGCAGAAAAGGGTCTCTCTCTCACACATGTGAAGTTGAAAGCTGCTGAAACTGAAGCTGCAACTGCAAATCCAAACTTTGACCAGCGTGGACCATCAAACCTCCTCTTCTGATCTACGATGTAGGTTCATCTGAACCTCCTCTGACAGCTACAACTTTTGGTGGTGGAATCAAGTCGATCCGACAGACGATTTGCGAGATATCGACTGCCCTAGTTTGAAGGAAGCTGCTGAAACTGAAGCTGCAACTGCAGAAGTGAAGTTTGACCTACGTGGACCAGAAGATCTCCTCTTCTGATCTGCGTTGTAGGTTCATCTGAACCTCTAAAGGTTGCAACTTTTGGTGGTGGAATCAAGCCGATCTGACAGTCGATTTGTGAGATATCGACTACCCTAGTTTTGATGATGAAGTCGCTAATGCTGATGCTGCTGATCTAAGGTTTGCTACTGTTGATATAAATCAGATTTATTGTACTATTTCTCTCTGTTAAATTATTGAAGATAAAAGAAGATTTGATCAAAGGGTTTCCCCACACATTGTGGGGTTTGTCCTTGGCTAGCCGCCACATCTTGTGTCTCTTGTCTTGGTAGGATACTATGACCAAAGAATAAGAGTCTATTATGGAGAATGATGTCTGGGAAGTAGTTCCCAGACCCCAGGACAAGACAATTGTTACTTCAAAATGGCTTTACAAGATAAAGTTGCAGCAGATGAAAGTATGGAATAGTATAAGGCTCGTTTTGTTGCTCGTGGTTTCTCCAATAAGGAAAGTATAGACTATGATATTTGCACTTGTTGCCAGATATACGACCATCCGCTTGATCACAGCCCTTGTGGCTTCACAAAGATGGAACCTATATCAGATGGATGTCAAGACCGTGTTCTTGCGCGGTTCGATCAAAGAAGAGGTCTATGTGGAGCAACCCGAAGGATTTGAGATTTATGATTGAAAATCTCATGTATGCAGGTTGAAGAAGGCTCTCTATGGGCTGAAGAAAGCACCCCGAGCATGGTATGAAAGGATCAATAGCTACCTGATGAAGCTGGGATTCACTAGGAGTGAAGCCAATCCTAACCTTTACCTTAAGGTTGAAGATGACAAGCCTCTCATACTGGTGTTGTATGTGGATGACCTCTTTCTAACATGTGCATACCCTCTCATTCGCAAATGTAAGAGGGAGTTGGCTTCTGAATTTGAAATGAATAGCCAAGGACTTGAAGTGTGGCAGAAGCCAAGGGAAATTTTCCTATCTCAAGGAAAATATGTGGTGAAGATTCTGAAAAGATTTGGTATGATAGACTGCAAGCCTATGACTACCTCGAGGATCTTAAATTTCAAAAGTTATATGGTAGTGATGTCGGACCAGATTTGGGAAATGCCTCTAAGTTTCAAAAAAAAACTCATTCGCGTTGATGTTCTTGGTGAACCTTTGTCTGAACATATGTTTTTCAGTTAGCATTGTGAGCTCATATTTGATTGAGCCTCACTAGATTGGTGCCAAGAATCTTCTGAGATGTCTTCAGGACACAATCTCTCATGGATTGAGATACACTACCGGAAATATGAAACTGCATGATTATTTGAATGTTGATTAGGCAGGTAGTGTGGAGGATCACTGGAGCACTTTTAGTGTTGTTTCTATTTGGATTCTGCTTCGATATAATGGATGAGCAGGAAGCAGAAGTCGGTTGCCATAAGCACCGCCGAGACCAGATACATATCTACGAGTATGATCTCGTATGAAGCTGCCTGGTTGGGGAAGCTCTTCAGTGAGCTGTTTGAACACATACCACTGTGATTCTCTGTAACAACCAGAGGTGGGATTCGATTATTGAGGAATCTCGTATTCGTCGATTGCTCCAGCAGATAGACATCATCTGGGATATGGTAAGTCGATGAGCAAGGAGGCTCCATCGCATTAAGATGTTGTACAGGTCGATACACCTTGTCAAAGCCCCAAGGAAAGATCTAATCTATGATTTTCCCAAACGACTTGGAGTCGTCAAGAAACCCTTGTACAAGGGTCCTGCATGTTGCATACATTGAGCTCTAGGAGCTCTGAGGGCTTGCAGTTCTTACTGGAGCAACATATGACCACAGGGTGACTCACCCTCCCCTGGTGGTGCGCACTAGAACAAGATGATTCGCTCTCTTGTGGGACAAGATGATTCGCTCTCTTGTGGAACAGGATGATTCGATCTCCTATGTAGCAGGATGATTAGTTCTCCTGTGAGGCCTGGATTGATGTGTTCTCCATGGCGCTTGTAGCGGGATTGATGTGTTCTCTTGTGAGGCCTGGATTGATGTGTTCTCCATGGCGATTGTAGCAGGATTGATGTGTTCTCCTGTGAGGCCTGGATTGATGTGTTCTCCATGGCGATTGTAGCAGGATCAATGTGTTCTCCTGTGAGGCCTGGATTGATGTGTTCTCCATGGCAATTGTAGCAGGATTGATGCGTTCTCCAGTGAGGACAGGATTGATTAGTTCTCCTGTCAAGGCATCCTACCCATGCAGTCTGGAACTCATGAGAAGTACCTCTCATCTGATCAATGTGCAGGGAAATGAAGCTAGGGACCACAGTAGTACCGATGGATGCATCGTTGTATCTACCGTACTCCCTACGTTAGGATGACCTCCATTGATCTGAGATCAATGATACTGGTCTGGAACCAGTGGTAGGAGTGGTACATTCTATGACACTAACTTCGGGTCGGTTGTTACTGGTCTGGGACCAGTGGTACGCACTCTGAGACTGACTTTGAGCCAGTGGAGGATGTTACTAGTCTGGGACCAATGGTAGGAGTTGTACTCAATATGACATTAACTTCGGGTTGGTTGAGACTGGTCTGGGACCAGTGGTACATACTCTGAGACTGACTTTGAGTTAGTATGATACATCCTCGCTCATTTCTTCTTCTTCATAATTCGGACAAAAGCAGAGAAGAACAGAACAAAGCAGAGCAGAGCATAACAGATCAGAGCTGTACAAATCAATATAGGGTAGAACAAGACAAAGCAGAACAGGCAAAATAAAGCAGAGCAGGGCAAGGGTCAAGCTGTACAGGGCAGTGCATTTGATGGATGAATAGTAGCGACCGACAAACAGATTGCAGATGAAGTTCTCCCTAGCTGAGAGGGAGTGTTAAAATTGGCAACTAGGGCCAAACTTCATGTTGGTCATCTTATTCATGGCTACTAATATGTTCATTAGATTCCTCTCGTCGAGAAGTGTAGGATTGATCTAAATATCATTCGATTCCGATAAGTATTCATCGACATATGAATTTATTTTGATTATGGAATTATTATCAAGCCGACCTACAACTCATGTAGGCTCAGAAGTCCAACAGATGCATTTATTCAAACATCAACAGTTGTGTATAAATATAGGAGGAATTTTCCTCATTTGCACTCACTCATCTCATCACATCTCTCTCTCTCTCTCTCTCTACTGCGCAGAAAAGAGTCTCTTCTCTACTGCGCAGAAAAGGGTCTCTCTCTCACACATGTGAAGCTGGAAGCTGCTGAAACTAAAGCTGCAACTACAAATCCAAACTTTGACCAGTGTGGACCATCAAACCTCCTCTTCTGATCTGCGATGTAGGTTCATCTGAACCACCTTTGAAGGCTACAACTTTTGGTGGTGGAATCAAGTTGATCTGACAGACGGTTTACGAGATATCGACTGCCCTAGTTTGAAGGAAGCTGCTGAAACTGAAGCTGCAACTGCAGAAGTGAAGTTTGACCTGCGTGGACCAGAAGATCTCCTCTTCTAATCTGCGTTGTAGGTTCATCTGAACCTCCTCTGAAGGCTGCAACTTTTGGTGGTGGAATCAAGCCGATCCGACGATCGGTTTATGAGATATCGACTGCCCTAGTTTTGATGATGAAGTCACTAATGCTGATGCTACTAATCTAGGGTTTTCTACTGTTGATATAAATCAGATTTATTGTACTATTTCTCTCTGCTGAATTATTGAAGATAAAAGAAGATTTGATCAAAGGGTTTCCCCACACATTGTGGGGTTTGTCCTTGGCTAGCCGCCACATCTTGTGTCTCTTGTCTTGGCTTGTTTTCTGTCGATCGTTTAATGTTCTATCTGCACTTTACTCTATGTACATGTGATTGCTAATCTGTGGAATGTAATAAGAAAAAGAAGTAACTTGTTATAAGCATAGAACATACCATAACTTAACAGGAAACCTTATACTCTGGTCATTGATGCACAGGTCCTGGTGATACTTACACGCAGATAATGGAGACACATTTATATGGTGTTCATGGTTACGTTCATATACTGGTTATACATGACATTTATATCAGTGTTGATAATATCGGTATCGGGAAAATATCGGCGAGGGTCCAGAAAATATCTTATTGGCAATATCGGCGAAAATATCGGCAAATATCGGCAAGCATAAAAAATGCATAATATATTCATTTTTTTCAGATTTCTAAACATATAAAGCAATAACAACATGAACTAAACACATTGGCACATAAATATGAAGAAGGCATTGATATATATGATGTCAAATAGAAATGATACATCAAACTTCAAAGGCGATACCAAATCCTGCTGATCCCTGATAATTGTCCAATCAAGGACTCAAACAAAATAACATCACATATCCTGCTGATCCCTGATAGTGATAAATTGATAATTGTCCAATCAAGGACTCAAACAAAATAACATCACAATGTCACATATCCTGTTGATCCCTGAAAGTGATAATTGTCCAATCAAGGACTCAAACAAAACAACATCACATATATAAAACTTTAAAAGTATTTCATCATCATGAGTTATAAACTTATATGTAGCAAAAGTTGCAAAACAAATAAAACTAGCAGCTATCTATCTGAGACCATTGGCCTCTCCCTAGCAGCGTTCTTTCTGTCTTGTTCAGCAATTGCTTCACGAGTTTTCTGTATAACCTCTGCACTAGAAACCATACAAGGCATCACATCTGCATCATATGCAGAGAGTTTAGCCAGATGGTATTTCAATCATGTAATCCCTCCTGACATCTTGGTCCCACACAAGTTGCATGATATATATGCCTGATTTGCCCCACCAACAACCTCCCCATACTCCCAAAATGGGTCCAAGGCTTTTGGCATATTTGACATTTGTAGTGAACTAATTCAAACCTAGGGCACAAAAAAAACAAAAAATTGGCATTAAACCCCCAACACAAAATGAAAAAATAATAAGTAATAACAACCTCATTTAAAAAAAATTACTACATTATTTGCATTTTGCAATGTGAATGAAAAATGGCAATAAGAGGGTGCATAAGAAAGTTGAAAAAAAAAATGAAGTTTGCTGTCCAAATATGGAGAAAACCCTTGCATTGGTTCATGGGCATGAAAATCATAGCAAATGGAAAAAAACAAAGAAACAAAATGTTGGTAGGCAAAGAGGCAAGCAAGCATAACCCTAAATCTATGAAAAAATCATTAACATAGGGGTTTTTAAGAACATACCTGCTAATGGAAGAAATGAAGTTTGTCTCACTATTCTTCAATCTTTGATCCACAAAAAAATCTTAATTGGTGGTGATAATCGTCGTTTGATCTTCAAACCCTCCTTGACAAGCACCACAAAACTCTTTCCCTTTCTTCTCCAACACTCAGAAACAGAAATGAAGAAGAAAAAAACCAATTTTCATTTTTTGTAGCCACGGAAAAACACGCCCGACGATATTTTATATCGTCGCGCGATATTTTCGAAAATATCGCCGATATTTCGGAAATCGCGCGATATTTTCGGCTGGAGCCGAAAATATCGCGATATTTTCTCGGCGATATATCGGCTCGCCGAAAATATCGCGATATTTCCGATATTCGGCGATATATCGCCGATATTATCAACACTGATTTATATAGTCAACGTGATGCCCTAACACGGGGCAAAGATCTACAAGCAGTTAGACTATATATGAACTTAGCATAATCTATGTATTGGGCTGCAGTCAAACGCAGCATTATCATACGTTCTGGGCTCTTGGCATACTTGAAGGGATGAAGCCACAGTGGAAGAGACATATTATACGCATTCGCGGATGTATACAATCATGGAAAGGTCCCAGGATCTAGCTGCTGTCATAATAGTGTCTAGCCACAGTCGAAGAGTTCTGGCCGCAAAGGAAATCTGTAGCTGCCAAGAGGAATACCAATATGCTGTGTGAAGTACGCAGCCCTGACTCAATAATGGGATTGCGTGGAACTATAGCCTCGCTGCTTTGCTAGGCTGCAAGCCATAGCAAGCAGCTAAGGCTGATATGTATATGAACTAAAGCATGATGTATGGGCAGCATTATGAGCAGCATGATGATATGAGATCATGGGCAGCATGATAGATGAGATCATGGGCAACATGATGCATGTGCAGCATGATGTATGAGATCATGGGTAGCATGATGTATGGGCAGCTCAATGATGCATGAGATCATGAGCAGCATGATGATGCATGATGGTACTACATGGTAAGTTGCAGCAAATGGACGAGATGCAACACTATGATGGCTGAAGGAGTCACCTTAGAGAATCAGTTGAAGCAATATGTCTTCAACTAATCTCTGCCGATATCAAAAGTCAAAGTGTTGACTTCTATTGTAAATGTACTATCTCTCTCTTTCGCTTTCTCTGCTTTACTTTGAAGAACATAAAAGAAGAATTGATCAAGGGTTCCCCACATTGGGGTTTGTCCCAGGCTAGCACCACATCTTGTGTCCTCTTGTCTTGGCTTGTCTTCTGCGATTTATATTTATGTTCTATCTGCAGTTTACTTATGCTGATGTGATTGCTAATCTGGAAAAGAAATTTAAATAAATTGCTCTAGCATAGAACATACCTTAAATTAACAAAAACCCAAGACAAGTGGAGAGAAATCAAGATAGAAGTGTGTGTAGAAATGACTATCAAATCATCTCCTTTTATACTAAAACGTTGAGCACATGTGGGGTATATTTGGTTGTTGGCCGACCTTGACGAATTGTCTTATAACACAAATAAATTTATAACTCCATGAATACTTAACGAAATCGGATGATCTTTAGATCAATCTTACACCTCTATCGGATGATCTTTAGATCAATCTTACACCTCTCGATGAGAGGGATCCAAGAAAAATATCAGCTGCCATAAATAAGATTACCCACATGGAGTTTGGCCCTAGTTGCCAATTTTAACACAATTTATCAAATGCAATAACCCAGATCTGGATCGAGTTCCCTCTGAGTGTCTTAACAAAAACCTAAAACCCTTTCACAGGGTTCAGGTCTTCTAAACTTCCCACCGACCCCGTCGGAGAAGAAAGAGAGGGTCTTTACCTCATATCTACTTCGATCTGAGGGGAATGGTGCAACTTGAGGAGGTAAAGATCATGGGGAAAGGCAGAAACATAAAGATCAACAATGGAAAACTCCCCAAAAGTGCCCATCTCAGCCAATGCACCTAGGGATCCTTCACCCAACTCCATATCTGCAACAGAAACAAGGAAACCCTCCCAAAGCCAATGAAGCCACAAATCAAACCACATAAAAACCTTGGAATCCCAGCAAAAAGCAGCCCCATTCTTCTGGCAAAGAGCACGATTGAACAGGAAGGGGATAAGATGGCCCTCACCAAATGGGATCGGTACAGAAACACGAGATTGATCCCCTGCTCACAGCATGCAAGAGTAAAACATCCAAACCTCCCCACTGAGAAAGAAAACAAAAGCCTATCTCCCCAAGTTTGCAGCAAAAGCCTCTCAACAGCAGCAGATCCTTCATAAAGAGCCTCGACATGCACAACTCCAGATCCGCAGACCTCCAACGACTCTATCTCTCCTTCCCAATTCCAAAAATAATAATATGAAATTTTATTTTACTAAAACCTTTTCATTTTAATTTTAAAATTTCAATTTCCTTGGTGTCTCTTTTTCCTCGAATGTTTGTAAACTTTTTTATTTCTTCTTTCCCTCCTATACCCTTCAATTATTTTCTATGTATATTCTTCCCTACCACTTAGTGTATAACCCTATTTTCAATTTTAATTTTTTCCTTGATGATAAGTAAGTGTTCACTTGAAATGCATTGGCTGAAAATATTTCACTTTGATGATAAGTAAAATATTCACTTAGAAAACCATCGGCTGAAATCTCTCAAATAATAATAAACCAGGATAAGCATTGACAGTATGTCCTGCTGCACAAGCCTCCATGCAAATAAAACTATGACTGTTTTTTTTCAAACAAATGCTGCCCTAAGCAGAGAGATGCCTAGGAAACAGCACTTCAATACCGTTTCTAAGATAGATTTGGCTTGTGTTTGACTTGCGACTCTGAGTCATAGACAAGAGTTGGAATTACGGATATGACTCGAGGCAAACTCGGACGACCTGACTGGATTGAGTTTTCTCAAAGAACAGAGGAGTGACTGAGGCTTTGAACAGCCAGGTAAGACTGCTGATTTCTTACTTTTTAAAGCTTGAGTTTTGTTAGTCTCATTATTTGCGAAAATTAAAAATTTAACTACTATTGACTTTGTTAAGATGCAAAATTAGGAGAAAATGCAAGCTTAAATCAACTTCAATTGCTAATTTTATTATTTGATCAGCCAGAAGAACAATAAAGTTTCAATAAAAAGAAAACAAAAAACCTTGAAAAGAAAGAAATGAGAGTAAAAAAATTCTAAAAACACGAGCATAAGCCAAACCAAATATAGGAATAATTAAACAGAGGACAGAGTGTATATAGATAGATAGATAGTGAAAATAATGGATGGCAGTGGAACTTACAGCTATCATTTGGCCAACATTCCCATCGTCGGCCGGTAAATCAGGTAATTGTATAGCTCCTCTACTGGAAGGATTGTCCGTCACAAACCTAAACGGACTGAATGTATTTTTCGCTTCATCCTTCTTCTCTCCACTCTCGGCTGCGGCCACGACGTAATGGAGTAATTTCTTCTTTGGCAATGTCTTGGCTTTAAAACAAAAGCTCTGCTGTAATGGTGATGAATTTGTTAAGGACGAGTGTAGCGGACAAAAATTTTGGTGTCCCGGTGATAAATTTGAACAGAACGAGTGTAGAGATGGCACTGTAATTGGCATTGCCGGGGCCATTTATCTTCAGAGACGAAAAATTTTGCTATTTCTCCAATCAAATTTAAATTGATGCACTGAAAGTTCGAATCATGAGTTGAATTGTAGCACTTATCGTCGAGACGTCGAGACTTGTGGCCATCGCGTTTCGGTGTGTGGATTTCCGAATGAAAATATCGACCACACAGCACTCTACTCTCGATCAATGAGTTGGCCACCAAGAGCCGTATTCAAGTTTTCAAATTAATAAATAAAACCCCTTCACACTTTAAGACCTCTACCATGTCCCTCTATGCCATTCCTTGAATGTTAAGTTCGAGCTCGAGGTAATGATCAACGGTTTCCCCGTTGCATTTACACAAGCGACTTCTCTTCCCTAGAGTAGTGTATATCTTTGTCTATTTGATGATGTGGTATTATATAAGAAAAGGGTTGAATGCATTAATGAAGAAGCAATCTGCTTTATGAGTTATTTTTAGCTTTATGAATATTAAAATAATTTTTTTCCTTTCTAGTTTGACAAAAACAATGATAAAACATGAGTTTGCCTTTAACTTAAGAGCACATTTTAGCACCTTTTATGACAATGATAAAACATGAGTTTGCCTTACCTTAGAGCACATTTTAGTAGCTTTTATGTGTTTTGGGGATTTTTGGTTGAGTGGTATTTTTAAGGTAATTGTTAATATGGATTTTTTCACAGAAATATTGAATTTACCTGATCCATAATGAATTAAACAAAGTTTTAAGTAGAAATCACATAAGAGAAATTTGTGTTTCAAACTAACAAGTGTGGTTCATCATAAGATGAAGAGGCAAACCATGGCAAAGGCTTAAATAGAGAGCAATGTAGAGACATAATTTCCAAGTAAACTATATTTGAACAATAATATTTTAAATTATGATATTAATTTATTAATATGTTAAAAACAAATATTATTAAGTAATGGCTAGTTTTTGAAAAATAATATTTAAATAATGACATTAATTTATTAAAAATATTAATAGGTAACGGTTAGTTTTTGAAAAATAATATTTAAATAATGATATAATTTGTTATTAAAAATATTAATAGATAATGGCTATATTAAACAGCTAGTTTTTTAAAAATAATATTTAAATTAATTTATTAAAAATAAATATTACTAGTTTTTGAAAAATAATATTTAAATAATATTATTAGTTGATTAATTTATTAAAAATTATTAATAAGTAATGGCTATATTAAACGGCTAGTTTTTGAAAACTAACATTTAAATTAATTTATTAAAACCATATTACTAGCTTTTGAAAATTAATATTTAAATTATAATATTAGTTTATTAATTTATTAAAAACAAATATTAATAAGTAACCGCAATATTAAACAACTAGTTTTTGAGAAATAATATTTAAATTAATTTAATAAAAGAAATAATAATAATAATAATAAATAAAATAAAAGTCAAACTCTAAAGGAGGGAAGTCAAATATAAAAAATAAAAATAAAAAAGTCAAGACCCTAATGGAGACAAGATCATTTGATAAATAAAATCATTAATGAAAATTAAATAAACTAAATTAAAAATAATTAATGGAAAATTAAATAAAATAAAACAAATATATACACAAGCAAAAAGATAGCGAGATTTCTGATAGCGAGAGCTTTGATAGGGAGAAATCTCATCTCCTTGATGTCTTTGTGGAAAACGGATATAGTAGACGCCTAGGTCAGAAGGCTTTCCGTAAAGCCTCTAAAAATGCGTTAATTAAGAAAGAGCCTAAAGAACGCCGTATAGGTGTCCATCTTCCCTATGTCCAAGGAACCACGGACAAGATTGCTCGGATCCTTAAGAGGTATGAGATTCCCTCAACCTTTAGGCCCCTCAGCACCATCCGCAATTCCCTCTGATCGGTGAAAGATCCCATTAACCCTAAGGACATGAAGGGTGTCTACTTGATCCCTTGTTCTTATGGGACCCCTTATATTGGGGAGACAGGGCGCTCCATCCATCAGAGGATTAGCGAACATGCAGCTGACCTAAGACATGGAAGATCCAGGTCTTCAACTTTGGCAGAGCATGTAGAAAAGACCAAGCATCAGGTGTGTATAGAGGAGGCTAGGGTTGTCGCCAAAGTTGCTCAGTTCCATCATCGTAAATTCAGGGAAGCTATTGAGATTGAAAGAAGGCCAATCAATCTCAATAGAGATGACGGCTGGAAGATCAGTAGATGTTGGATCCCCGCCCTTTCATCCTAGTCTCTCTCTCCCCCTCCCCCCTTTTCCCCTCTTCTTTGCTTTCGTTTGGGTCTGTCCTTCATTTTTGTTAGATACTCTTCTTCCTGTTAGATTTTAATAAATATGATCTTAACTATATCAGAACTATAATATATTATTATACTCTATTTAATTAATTGATTAATTAATTAATTTATTATTCTATTTATTTATTTGTTTTTATTTAATTTTCATTTATTTGATTTATTTTTATTTATTTACTTTTATATATATATATATATATATATATATATATATATAATTATTATTATTATTATTATTATTATAGGATTAATACTATATAATTACTATATCTAATTACCTTCTGAATATTTTATAAAGTAAGGTCCTTTATCTAATTAATTTACATTAAATTTATATATAACTTTTTAACCGACCAATAAGTTACCACCATATTAAATTATCTCTTTTAAAAGTTACTAGTTATTTTAACTAACTAGCCCCCTTTATATTTTATTTATATTATACCTTTCAACTATCTTTTATTATTTTTATTTATATAAATATTTTTTCTAATAAAATTTAGTTACTATAACTAACTAGAATTGCCTCACATATAATTTATATTATATATATATATATATATATATATATATATATATATATGGTCCTTAATCTAACCAATTCTTATTAAACTATTAACAGAATCAACATATATAATTATTTCTTTTATAATTTAATTAACGCGAGTTAATTGATCATTTTGACTTTTTAGGCCTTGAGTCAAAATTAGCCGTTGATCAAGATAGCTGTTGGAAGCTCTGCTCAGACTATTTAGCATGCATAGCTAGATCTGTTTCTTCAACTTGTCCTGACGATGAGCCACACTAGTTGGTTCGAAATGCGTTGACAAATGTCTCTCTTTATCTGATTTACGCCGAAGTTCTATATATATATATATATATATATATATATATATATATCCATAGAAAAGTAATCAATAAATAAAACAGGTCAACAATAAAATATGGGGCTGAGGCCCATTAAACAAATAACAAAAATACTAAAAGGAGTTAAGAATGAATAGGATGATAAAATACATGAAAAACACGAAGGATCAAGAAAATAAACTCTAATGAAGAATAAATCAACAACAGATATTATAAAAAGGACGTCAATACCTACATAGATAAATAAACAAACAAAATAAATCCCAAAAACAAGCCTAAAATCTAGGAGGACAAGACAGGGACCCAACTTCTATTAATATTCCAACCATCATCTCTATGCATATTATTGGGTGTTTTTTCAATTTCTAGGGCCTCCCTCAATTTTCGATGATGGAAATGACTAACCCTATCAACAACTTGGGCCTCCTCAATGCAGATGTGATGCTTAGATTTATCTGCATGCTCCACCAAAGCAGAGGAGTGGGTCTTGTCATGCTTGATGTCAGCATCATGCTCACGAATCATTTGATGAATTGAGCGACTAGTCTCACCAACAGGGAGTCCCACAAGAGCATGGAATAACGTCAACACCCTTCATATTCTTTGGGTCCACTGGGTCTTTTACAGAACTAAGGGAGTTCCAAATGGTATTTAAAGGCCTAAAGGTTGAAGGCACCTTATGCTTCCTTAAGATCCTCGCAATCTTGTCAATGGTCCCTTGGATAAAAGGAAGATGAACACCAAAAAATCGATCCTTGGTATCTTTCTTAGCCTTAGGACCTTTTTTAGCTCTGAGGAAAGCCTTAGTACATTGGTGTCTATTATACCCATTATTAAAGAAAACACTTAGGAGATGTGCTTTCTCTTCATTGAGATGGTTTTCATCAGAAACTCTTAAAGCTCTCGTCGCTAAGGTGTTGAGAACACCAAGCTTTTGAGCTGGGAAATGATGAGAATTAGCATGAAGATAATATTGACTTTTTTGTTATTCGAGTAAATAAAAAAAAAAAAAAAAAATTGTTGTAGTTGTCTTTTGATCTCTATGTAGGGAAGAACTGTACATCCAGCTACCTACCTGTAGGTATCAAAAAAACTGTAAAATTTGTTCCTTTTCACTTGGTCTCTTTATGATAGCTATGTAACCAACACTAGAGTTTTGCACATCTTTTATAATGTTGGTTACTTGATGAGGTGGTCGATATTAGTAGAGTTGCGGGTAGAACACTAATAAGACATCATTGTGCCTAAGCTTAGGAGAGGTCCAATGGGACATTAATTTTCTTACTTGGTACCCTACCCAATATTCCAAAAAGGCACATATGCTCCAAGTGTAGAGCAACCTTATCATTTTAAACATGGCTCTATGATGACAAATTATGCATGATCACCACTCCCTTGTTTCGAAAAACAATGGATGAATCTATATACACTTAAAAATAATATTTTTATAATAGTTTTGAACATGAATGGAATATATTCTATGAATAAATATCGTGTTGCTCCAAAATTAATAATCCATTTTTTTATGTTACATGGTGGGGTGGCCTTCCAAGTAAACAAGTCTAGCAAAAGATGACTAAAAAGATCCATGGCCAAGTTCTAAGTTGCTTCTATTGTCTTATGATACCAAAATAGATGCTTGAGAATTTTGGCCTCACCATATAAAGTAGGAGTGAGTAAGGGCACTCCTAGATAGTACACATTATTCTTACAACAAGGGCTCCATGCAAAGATGGGCCTCCTTGGCTCCGGAGGAGCATTGTAAATTTTCCATAGTGCATACAACCTAGCAAACAATTTAAAGTGAAGTTTCCAAACTTAAATAGCATCCTATTTTTATTGTTGGAGTCTAGTTGAGTGATTCAAAGTCATAGTAGGGTTGAGGAATTAGGGCATCCATGCTTATAAATAGCTCAATTCACTATACAAAGTGAATGATTTGGTGTGATATATAAGCTTAGCAATTATGTAGGACACCACATAAACATTGATGTGAATAATTGAACAACAAATAAATTTTGAATTAATACTAACATAGTGAAGTGTATAAAAAAATTACAAACAACATAAACCCTTGACCAATAAACCAAACTCATATGTTAGGTCCCTATACTAATAGTGTAACCCCTTATTGTTATTAGTGCAAATCCCTTATTGAATTATTGTGCCCATACAATCCCCATGTTGTTATTATTATGCCCCATAGAAGCTCACTATTGTTATTGTTGTGCCCCTATAATATTATTATTATGTAGGCTCTGATTGTATTGGAACCCCTTAGACTCCTATATATAGAAAGGAGGTCTTGTCATTTGTATCATCCAAGAATTGTTCATTTGTGTAATGTAAAAGAGGTTTTTCCCTCGAAAAGGCTGATTTTTAAGTCGTTGATCTATCTTTTCTATCTTTTTGTGCGCTAGTTACATAAATTTGGTATCGAAGCTTTGGATTATAGGGTTTCGCTCCTCCAAATAGGTCATCATGGAATTTTTGATATAACTTTTTCTCTACGAATTTTCAGAAGCTAAAACAAAAACCCATTGATCTGAAATCGTTCTGAACCTCAGATTCGAATTTCAGATCTTGTCTCGCTATATTTTCAGAGATATGATTTGAGGAAGTTAGGGTTTTTCCAAGCTCCAGAATTCCATCGCAAATAGGTCGTCGTGGCATTTTCTCTATAATTTTTTTCTACAAAAGTACAGACTCTAAAATTAAAATCCATTTGAGCCGAAATCTTAATGAAGCTCAAGCCCAAATTTCATATCTTGTTTCGCTATATTTTCGGAGATATGGTCCAATACATTTAGGGTCTTTGCAGGCTCCCGAATTACATCCCAAACAGGTGACCTGGGGAAAATCGTCATAACATTCTCTCTGAGCATCAAATTGAAATTTTATAAAACTTTACAAAAAGAGGACGACATGTAGTTTTCTGTGTATCAGATTCAGGTCCTAAGGTTGAAACAGTGATACGTGGAACTTCATACAAGTTCGCTCTACTAAACCAATCTATAATCATGTCATCGTGGGAGACTTAGCATAAGTCTTCCTTGGAGAATCCAATCTTCATCATACTTGTGGGGTTGGAAAGATGACTCAAAGGGCTACTGCAGGATGCAATTTTAGGCCTTGGAGATCAGAAATTACAAAGATACAAAAGATTCAATATCGAGCTCCTACAAAGTGAAAAAAAGTGTGTAGTTTTTTTTTAAGTTTTGCGTAAGTTTGGTTGAAAGATTAGTTTGAAGGAATTCAAAGGGCGTGGAAGCTAAGACGAATGGTATAGAATAAAAAATTAAAGGTAACATGGAATATTTGAAGACATATTTGACAAAGTTGCTACAAGAAATGCTTAGTAATGGAAAAAGGGTAGTAAAGGAAACTCAGGATGAGAACAAAAGAAATGTTAATCATGATTTCATAGACTCTAGCGTTGGACTGAAGACCCACCATGTTCCAAAGATCGATATGAGGAAGTTTGATGGCAAAGATCCCGTAACATGGATGCTATAGATGGAGCAATATTTTGATCTCTATAATGTGCAAAACACACAAAAGGTACGCATTGCAACTTTATATTTGGAATCAAATCAATTTGTATGGTATCAATGGCTTTGCTCTCGTAAACAATTTGTCACTTAGGCAAATTTTACGAAAGAAATGATAACACATTATGAGGATACAAAAAGAAACACCATTTTTAGCCAATTGATAAATCTCAAACAAAAGGGTTCAATGATGGAGCACATTGAGGACTTCCAAAAATTGAATATAAGGGTAAAAGATATTCCATAGAAGCATAGGATTAATGTGTTCATAGGGACTTTAAAGGATAACATCCAACATGAGGTTTGCCTTTGGGAACTTGATTCATTGGAGAAGGCATTCAGGTTGACAAGAAAAATGGAAAGCAAAATTATGGCAACAAGGAAGCCTGCCACTCACAACTTGTAATATTCCTAACCCAAAATATTCCTCAAACCCAAACAAAAACTCCAACCAAATATGTGCAAATGATATAATAAACCCAGAAGTGATAAAATAACAGTGGAACAACATATAATAATGTAAACCGGAAATATAAGCATATACACAAGAAATGCAGAGAGAAATGCTAAGCCATTTTATTATATTGAGCAATAAATGAGTACAAGAGGTGATTAGATAGATGGCACCTCGACTTGCACAAGGCAAGTGAAGAAATACTCTCAGAATGACAGAATGGCCTCTCTGCATGGATGTTGCTGATGTGTTAATGCTGTTGCTAGAAAACAAATGATGATTTGGGGCTACTCCCCTCCTCGGAAAAAGATGAAACTCTGGAATCGGACTCTACTAAAAAAACCCAGAAAAACCCAGAAAGATTTTCTGAAATGGCCGACCCCCGAAAATCACCCCCTTGGAGTTCTACGCAGTTCCTCAAAGACGCTGGTGAAACTGTTGTTGTAATGCTGATGAAACTACTGCTGAAATGCTGATGAAACTACTACTGGAATGCCAATGGAAATACCTTGCTCGAGCAGGCACTCGAAGTCCCCCAGGGCTAAGGGCGAGATCTCAGAACGAAGACACTCAATGCACTAAACAGCGCTGCAGACTAGCTAAACAGCTAGCGTGCTCTAAGTCGAAATGACTATCACAAATGCTCATAACCAGAATAATCCAAATTAGGGAGCTCCTCTCTCCTTTATAGCATTGGCCCTTCTCCAAAACCTTAAAGCCCAAGCCACCTATCCAACTGCGCAGTTCCAAGTGTCTGCGTGGGCCCCCATCTCTGCGTGGTCCTTTGGCCTTACCCCCTTGGCTCCTCTTAAGTCACAACGTTGTGCTACCTAGGAAGTGACTTTATTCTAAAGGTGAGTTATGTCCCCCTTCACCTTTTTATTTAAAAATAACTATAATAGGAAAAATAGCGCAAAATCGAATATTCCAATTAGCCATGGCTAATTAGGAATATTACAGTCTCCCCGGGCAAAATGTTGCTTGTCCTCAAGCAACTGAAGTGATGGATGCTGTAAAATTTTCTCACTCTCCCAAGTGGCATCCTCATCCACTAAATTCTTCCATCACCAAGAATTCCCAGATCGTTCGGCTCCGCAACTGCCTCTCCCTGGTTTCAATAATAGCCTCTGGATGTAACACCAAATGCCCCTCATCATCCATGGGCGGTAGCTCATCTATCACTATCACATGTTGCCCCAATGCCTTCTTCAGACATGATACATGGAAAATGTTATGAATCTTGCTGCCTTGGGGCAGCTCCAACTCATATGCCACCTGTCCAATCCTGTGTATCACCCTGTATGGCCCGTAAAAGCGGGGTTTGAGCTTTTCAGCCCACTTCTGCTTCAGTGACGACTGTCGATATGGTTGTAATCGTAGATAGACCAAGTCTCCTACCTCAAACTGTCTCTCCACCTGACCCCTGTCAGCATACAGCTTTTGTTGGTTCTGCGTTGTAGCCATGTTATCCTTGAGAGCTCGGAGAATATCCTGACTCTCTTGGATCCAAATCTTGGCTCTCGGAGCCTTACTAGCACCAAGCATCATGTCAGCAAAAGATAAAGGATGATATCCATACAAAGCATAGAATGGTGACATGCTGATGGACATGTGATGTGTAGTGTTGTAGCAGTACTCCCCCCAGATGCAGTCACTTCAGCCATGCCCTTTGCTGCCCACTGACATAGTTACGCAAGTATCCCTCCAGCCACTTGTTAACTATCTCTGTCTATCCGTCTATCTGTGGGTAGTAACTGGTACTCAGTGTCAACTCTGTCCCCACTAGCCGAAAAAGCTCCTGCCAAAACCCGCCCAAGAAACGGTTGTCCCTGTCACTGATGATGGTCTTAGGAAGACCATGTAGCCTGAAAACCTCTCTGAAGAATAGCTCAGCCACCTATGCTGTTGTGTAGTGTGCAGATATGGCAAAGAAATGGGCGTACTTCATCAGTCGATCAACAACGACAAAGATACAATCCTTGCCCTGTACCATGGGCAACCCTGTGATGAAGTCCATCGAAATGCTCTCCCATTTCCCCTACGGAATGGGAAGAGGCTGCAATAAACCAGCGGGATGGCTCATCTCCCCCTTGTTCCTCTGGCAAACATCGCACTCCCGGATATGTTGGAGTACGTCCTCCTTGAGGCCCTTCCATGAGAACCTCTCCCTGATGGCCCTGTAAGTTTTGGTAAACCCCTAATGTCCTGCTAATGGTGAGTCATGTCATGCATGAAGTATCTTCTTCTTGAGCTAAGATCCCTCAGTCAAGAAGATCCAGTCCCTATAGTAGATGATCTCATCAATCACCATGTACCTATCATCTACCACCTGCCCATCCAGAATCTCACATGCAAACCTGTCCTTGGAGTACTCTACTAAAAGTCGAGCCCTCCAGTCTCTATCCAAGCTCATAAGAGACAACGTGGTTGGTCTACGTGAAAGGGCATCTGCGACCACGATGTTCTTGCCCTTGACATACTTAATGTCAAAGTCATATGCTTGGATCTTGCTAATCCACTTCTGCTGCCTCTCCTGTAACTGCTTCTGCTCCAAAAAGAACCTGAGGCTATTGTGATCAGTCCTCACCCTGAACCTGTTACCCACTAAATACTACCAAAACTTGGCCAATGCATGCATGATGGCCAACATCTCCTTGTCGTATATAGGATACAACCTCTCGTGTGGAAGGAGCTTCTGGCTCTCATAGGCTATAGGGTGACCTCCCTACATCAATACTACGCCTATCCCCTCTCCCGACGCATCACACTCCATCTGATGGTACCTAGATATAGCTTGCTTGCCTATGTTTGATGGCTCATCTATGATGTATCTGTCCATCTGAATGCCCCCTTCTTCGTCAAATTTGTCAGGGGTGCAGCAAGCTGTGAGAAACCCTTGACGAACTTCCGGTAGTAGGTACAAATGCCAATGAACCCCCGTAGTTCTGTCATGTTTGTTGGCTCTGGCTAATCTCTAATGGCCCTGATCTTCTCCTCGTGGACTCTCACTCCATCCACCCCTATGATGTGTCCCAAATACAACATCTCTGTCAACCCAAACTCACACTTGGAGAGCTTGGCATAGAACTGCTGCTCCTGCAAGATACGCAACACTGTCTCAATGTGCTGGAGATGCTCCTCCCAAGTCCTACTGTAAATGAGAATGTCATCAAAGAATACCAACACAAACTTCCTCAAGTGACTGCGGAAGATGTGGTTCATGCAAGATTGAAATGTGGCTGGGGCATTGGTTAGCCCGAAGGGCATCACCAAAAACTCAAAGTGCCCATAGTGACACCTGAAGGCGATCTTGGGAATGTCATGTTCCCTCACACGAATCTGATGGTACCCAGATCTCAAATCAATCTTTGAGAAGAACCGTGCTCTTCTCAACTCATCGATCCTGGGTATGGGGTACCTGTTCTTCAGGGTCTTCTTGTTCAGAGCCCTGTAGTCAATGCACATCCTCACCGTACCGTCCTTCTTCTTCACCAACACCACGGAAGAAGCGAAAGGACCCGTGCTTGGCTGAATGTGCCCAAGAGCCAGCAACTCCTGGATAGCTCGCTCAATCTCGTCCCGATAGGCCTTGGGGTGCCTATAGGGGGTGGTAATCATGGCCTGTATGCCCTGCTCAAGCTTGATGGTGTGCTCAAACCCCCGATTCGGTGGCTGTCCTGGTGGAATATCCCCAAACACTATGGCATACCGATCAAGGAGAGACTGTATCTCTGGATGTACCGTCTACCCTGTAGTCCTTGCCTCTGATGCACGCAGCTCCACTGCCCACTCTATGTCTCCCTTCCGGAAGATTGCCTCCATATGATGAGCCAACACAGTCTGAGGCGGATATGTGTGTTGTCCCCGTATCTTCTCATGCCTCCCTGTCTTCTCATCATCCCACTCCATCTCTAGGGTCTTCCAATCTGTCGTTACTTTCCCTAGAGTGATGAGCCACTGAATACCCAATATCATGTTGGTGTCCGGAATATCGACCACGAAAAAGTGGTCAGTCAATGTGTAGGTGCCCATCGTCACTGATAGCTCGGGAACATAACGAGCACACGTCATGGTCTGATCTCCTGGGACTAAGACTGAAAACCCATCGAAGCCCTCTGTCTGTATACCTCTCTGCTCAACCATCTGTGCATCGATGAAGTTGTGGGTCGCCCCACTGTCAACCAAAATTGATACTCGCTAGCCACGTACTGTCCCTCGTACGCGTAGCGTCAGATACTTGGGAACTCCTCGCAATGCTGCAAGGGCCCCTCCGGTGGGTGCAAAAGATGCACCACCTGCTGCTGGTGGTGGAGGTGGCAAAGGTCCCTATATGGCATGGCTATCTCATGCCTCCACATCCTCCTCATCATCCTCTTCTCCACTGCTCTCGGAGAATACCTCAATAAAATGTGCTTTGCCAGCAGCACATCTATGTCCTAGTGCCCACGGATCCTGACATGTGAAGCATAACCGCTTCTTCTTCAACTCCCTCTTGACATCGTCCTCAATCTGTACTCGTCCTGGATTCCCCTTTGGAGGTGGAATCCTCACGTCCTTCCCCTTAGACTGAAAAGGTTGTCTTTGGGGGTAAGGTGTCTAGGTCTTGGGTAAAACATCCTGTAAATCTCGGGTCCTGTTGATAGCGTCCTGGAGCGTAGCTGGTCTAGTGGATCGGACTAGACTCCGAAGTGGTTCTGTTAACCCCTCAACATACATATAGACCCTCCATGTTGTGGAGAGGTCTGGCACCATCACAGAAACCCTCAAGAAATCTACAATGTAGGTCTCTGGGCTCCCTGTTCGTTTGAGCCTTGTTAGCTCAACAAAATGCTGCTCTGGATCCCTCTGATCAAATCGCTCCATCAGTCTCCTGGTAAAATCAGCATATGACGTCACTGTGGAGTGCCCCAGTGTAACCATCCCATGAAACCACCAATCCTGGGCCTCGCCATCCAAATGAAACGTTGCCACCTTGATGGCCTCTGGCTCCGACATCTGGTTAAGCTGGAAATAAATGTCTAGCTTCTCCACCCAAGACTTTGCCGAACTATTTGATGAGCCATCAAACATAGGCAAGTGGAATATGCTCGCTGCACGATGGGTGTCACCATCATGGTAATGTCAGTACCCTCTGTGATGATCGCGGGGTCTACTATCCCACTGGAGCTGAACAAAATCTCTGAATGAGAGGGCTTCCCTGAACTCCTACCCATAAGCCTGGTACTCTGCAAAATAATTGCCCATATGTCTGGGCTCTGCCTCCTACTGGGCTACGGCCCCCGTGTCTGCTCCTAAGAAAGTGGGCATGGTAGAGTGTGTAGGGACATGTGAGGCCACCTGCTGCGCAGTATCACGCTACTCTGGCAAGTGATGGGATGCACCTGATCCCTCACCAATCTGGAAAACTCGTGGGCTTTCACGCTGTCTAGCCTCTACTGTCGTGAATCTTTGCCCCATCACCTCAATCTGCCTTGACAGATCCTGCACATATTTGAGGAGCATGTCCACAAATCTCTTCCCGTCCTCATTTGCCATCTGCTCTGCATCCACTATTGGCTCTCTTTGTTCTGTGTCTACCATAGGTTCCTCCTATTCTGCGTCCGCCACAGGAACACAGTCTCCCTCTCCGTAGGTATTCTCCAACCTACGTTCAGCGTCTCTGTATCTCTGACCTCTGTAACAGATATAAGGTTTTTCCCCCGGTGTCATAGATTGCTAGCTCCACAGGTTAAGCCAAATCTATGCTCTGATACCACTGTAATATTCCTAACCCAGAATATTCCTCAAACCCCAACAAAAACTCCAACCAAATATGTGCAAATGATATAATAACCCAGAAGTGATGAAATAACAGTGGAACAACATATAATAATGTAAATCGGAAATATAAGCAGATACACAAGAAATGCAGCGAGAAATGCTATGCCATTTTATTATACTGAGCAATAAATGAGTACAAGAGGTGATTAGACAGATGGCACCTCGACTTGCACAAGGCAAGTGAAGAAATACTCTCAGAATGACAGAATGGCCTCTTTGCATGGATGCTGCTACCGTGCTGCTGCTGCTGCTAGAAAAAAAATGATGATTTGGGGTTTCTCCCCTCCTTAGAAAAAGCTGAAACTCTGGAATCGGACTCTACTAAAAAAACCCAGAAAAACCTAGAAAGCTTTTCTGAAATCGCCGACCCCCGAAAATCACCCCCTTGGGGTTCTACGTAGTTCCTCAAAGGGGCTAATGAAACTGCTGCTGTAATGCTGATGAAACTGACGTTGAAATGCTGATGAAACTACTGTTGGAATGCCAATGGAAATACCTTGCCCAAGCAGGCACTCGAAGTCCCCCAGGGCTAAGGGCGAGATCTCCGAACGGAGACACTCAACGCAGTGCTGCAAACTAGCTATACAGCCAGCATGCTCTAAGTCGAAATGACTATCACAAATGCTCATAACCAGAATAATCCAAATGAGGGAGGTCCTCTCTCATTTATAGCATTGGCTCTTCTAAAAACCCTAAAGCCCAAGCCACCTATCCAACTACGCAGTTCCAAGTGTCTGCGTGGGCCCCCATCTCTGTGTGGTCCTTTGGCCTTCCCCCTTTGGCTCCTCTTAAGTCACAACATTATGCTCCCTAGGAAGTGACTTTATTCTAAAGGTGAGTTATGTCCCCCTTCACCTTTTTATTTAAAAATAACTATAATAGGCAAAATAGAGCAAAATCGAATATTCCAATTAGCCATAGCTAGTTAGGAATATTACACAACTATAAAGATGGAAGTGTTATTTCTTCTAGCCTTTCACCACCTCCAAGGTTGACACCACAAAAATTGGAAGAAAAAAGAGAAAAAGGGCTTTGTTACATTTGTAATAGAAAATACACTAAAGTTCAAAAGTGTGTTGAGAAGAAATTAATTTACATAGATGGGGAAGAGGAGCAAGAAAAGGAACAAGAAACGTCAAAAGAAGAAGATATACACTAGGAACCAATCCCAGAGAAGAAGAAATGAATTTGACCATATCTTGTAATGCATTGACAGGAATTACCGCTCCTCAAACTCTCAAGATAGAAGGGCATATCAAGAAGAAAAAGGTAATAGTGTTGATTGATTCGGATTGTACCCATAATTTTATTCATTGTAAGATAGCCAAGGAATTGAATTGCTTCCTATATCCAGCACCAGAGTGTCAAGTAATGGTTGCAAATGGAGGAACCATAAATTTCTATGGAAAGTGACATAATATCAAGCTATCCATGGAAGAATATGTCTTGAATAGTCCAATGCTTTCCATTCCAATGGGTGGTGCAGATGTTGTACTAGGAATCCAATGGCTACAATCTTTGGGTATCATAGCTTTTCATTTTCAAGAAATTTTCTTGAAATTTTTTTTTGGAAGGAAAAGAAGTTGAATTAAGGGGTATCAAAGGGAAACCGGTAAATATAATCATCTCTACCAACATGACAAAGCTTCTAAAGAAAGAACAATAGGGCGTAATTGCACAATTATGTTCACATCGAAATCATCTATTTCTCCAGATCTCCAAAATGTTCTGGACAATCGTTCCAAGGTATTTGAGACTCCCAAAGGCCTCCCACCTATTCGTGATCATGATCATGCTATTCATTTGATTCTAGGAAATGTTCCCCCAAACATCAGGGCTTACAGATATCCATATGCCCAAAAGAGTGAAATTGAAAGTATGGTTGTAGAAATGCTAGAGGTTGGTATAATTCAACCTAGTCAAAGTTCTTTCTCCGCTCCAATGGTATTGGTACACAAGAAGGATGGATCATGGCACATGTGTCCAGACTATAGGGAGCTCAACAAGCTTACTATTAAAGATAAATTTCCCAATCTTGTCATTGATGAATTATTGGATGAATTACATGGAGCAATTTACTTCACCAAGTTGGATCTTCGTTCAGGATATCATCAAATCAGAGTGAAGACTGAAGACATTCCAAAAACATCATTTAGAACTCATGAAGGCCATTATGATTTTTTGGTCATGCCTTTTGGCCTTACCAATGCACCTTGTACATTTCAAGGTTTGATGAATTCCATTTTCAAACCCTTCCTTAGAAAATTCGTGTTAGTATTTTTTGATGATATACTAATCTACAACAAGTCTTGCAAGGATCATGTTCAACATGTTCAGAGGGTGCTCAAACTATTGGAGGAGAAACAATTGTATGCAAAAAGCTCCAAATGTTTCTTTGGAGTACAAGAGGTGGAATATTTGGGTACTAAGTTAGCCCATATTATCATCCTCAATCTAATGGGAAAATTGAGACAGTGAACAAATGTTTGTAAGGATATCTTTGTTGCTTTGTATCTAATAAACAAACATAATGGGTCAAGTGGTTGCCTCTGGCTGAATGGTGGTATAACACTTCCTTCCATACTGCAGCAAAAATGACCCCATTTATGGCACTTTATGGATATCATCCACCGTCCATCACACCATCTTTAAAAGAAAATTCTAAGGTTCAAGCAGTGGAAGGTCACATCGGCTCACTTTGGCGCGGAATAAAATGAAACAACAGGAAGATCAACATCGTAGCGAAAGAAGTTTTGATGTAGGTGACTGGGTATTTCTACGACTACAACCATACAAATAAATGTCCCTCAAGCAAGCTAAGAAGGATAATAAATTATCACCAAAGTATTATGGTTCATACAAGGTGTTACAAAAGATTGGTACTATGGCATACAAATTGGAGCTTCCTGCATCTTCTTGAGTGCACCTAGTTTTCCATGTTTCATGCTTAAAAAAGGTTATAGGTGAGAAGATCCTAGTTCAAACAATATTTCCAGAACTTGACGAGGAAGGAAAAATCATATTGGAACCGGAAGCAGTCACAAAAACAAGAAATCGACAGCTACGAAATCGATCAATTTTAGAGTATCTCATCAAGTGGAAGAACTTACCTGTTGAAGATTCCACATCGGGGGATGAAAATTTTATACAAAAGCATCCAGAACTAATCAAGCATTGAGGACAACACTTTTTGAAAGAGAGGGGCATGTTAGGTCCCTATACTACTAGTGTAACCCCTTATTGTTATTAGTGCAACCCCCTTATTGTGTTATTATGCCCATATAATCCCCGTGTTGTTATTATTATGCCCCATAGAAGTCCACTATTATTATCATTGTGCCCCTAGGACAACTTAGACTCCTATATATAGAAAGGAGGTCTTGTCATTTGTATCATCCAATAATTGTTCATTTGTGTAATGTAAAGGAGGTTGCCCCTTCAAAGAGGATGATTTTAAGTTGTTGATCTATCTTTTTTATCTTTTTGTGAGCTGATTTCATAACATCATCTAACCCCATATAAAATATCATGATAAATACAAATAATCTCACAAAGAGAAGGGAAAGTGTTTCATCCCCTATTTGTTTATATTTTTATATTTACCATAAATTTAAAGAATTTAAATGTAACACACCAAATCCTCTTTATAACTTTATGACAATATGGGGTATCCAAACTCAACCTCTTAAGTTACCATAAGGATGTGGGGTTATCAAAATTCCTCTTCTTTTAACCATCTCAAACGTCACTTTTTAGGCCATCATCTTCTTTGCTTGTTGAGAGCATTCCAACTATGTAAATTTCATTAAATTCCAAGCTTTTGATACAAGGTTATAGTCGTCAAAAGTTTCATTGATTATGCCACATTAGCATACCATAAAGTGACACATGGCAATAGTGTGCCCATGTGTCTCCACGTCATATTGTTCCATGTCCTCTGAGACGTGGCTAACACATGGTAGTTTTGTGCCAATGTTTCACCATTGTATAATGACACATTCACAAGCCAGACACATGGCTTGCCAAGTTATATCCAAATTTGGGTCATCATTTTTCCAATATTGTAGCTATTTCCCATTCTTTTAGATTCTTTAATTACCAACATTTCCAAATTGATCTGGATCTACGAAAGGATGTGTTGTCGCTTTTTCTAGCACCTATAGCACAAGTGCTTCAGGAGATATAAAAAGCTTCCTAGAGACAGCCTCTGGGTTGATTTTAGACCAATGCCTAGGACATCTTAAATAGAGGAGTGCATTTGAGATTATCTGAGGGATTAGTTGCACTCCAATTGTCATGAATATTAAAAAGGAGAATAAAAGGGGGCTTGGTTCAATAGCCCTTCATCAAGGTAGACTCAAGCCAATACATGGATCCAAATGTTCAAGGGGTAAATCGGGCCAACCTCAAAGATAAATGCCTGGTTCTGGTGGCCGACACACAACAATAAGAAGATTAATATTGACGTTGTAGTAAAGTGAAGAGGAGGAAAGAAAGGAGGGAATTCAATGCATAGGGCTACCAACAGAATCCTAAGCAACAATGTTCCAGCATAAATATGGAAGAGGGAGGAGATGAAAGAGTGGAAGGAGTGGAGCGCTAGTTAGGGTTTCAGGCCATGTACTCATGGGCATATTTGTCACCAAAAGCTTAAGAAAATATGTGCACATTACAGGTACTTAAGTAAATCTGTAGCTAACACAGGTATTGTTGCTACTTGGTAACAAATCTACAACCATGAACAAGGGGGAAACATGTGACTTCATCACACTATTTTAGAGAAAGAAAAACATATATGGAGTGAGATTACAAAGGGGAAAACATACTGCGCATTGCCATGATTGGAATCACCAAAGAGTTTCATTAATATTCAAAATGAGTCCCATTCACCAATCCATTTGCATACAACAATCTATAGCTCGAGTCCCTTATGAACAAGCAATTAGAACCAAAATGGAACCAAAGAATTTGGACCACTGCGGGTGCAAAATTCTGGAACCTCTATTAAGTGTTTCTTCCCCCTATGTATAAGAAGAGGGGGAACTGGAATTAACAGTTACAAAATATACCAGCTCAAGCTCCAACTATCTAATAGACCAGCTGTCTCTGCATGTGAAGGCCTAGATGCCTAAAATGATTACATTTGGATTTGATTCTGTTCTTGGAAATATATAAATTACAGAAATAAAAAAGAAAAAGGAAAACATAATAATGATGGGAGGAAAATATCTCCCAAACGCCCCTGTTATGGCCTCTGCTCAGGCCACGTCTCTGCCTCAATGATCCATCCAATCTGCCTGTCACTTTCGGTCTTAACAACTTTAATTCTTCGCTTACAGGAACCGGAAGCGATCACCCATGATGGCCATAACATGTCCTAAGCATAGTTGCCAACTCATCCGTCCCTTTGGCCTTCCCTATATTACGCTATCAGAGCTTGATATGCCCAGCAGTCTTTCCACAGTGCAATATCGGAGAAGTCCTATATAGCTCTCTGTGCTTTGCCTCAGCCCCGCGTCCTTGGTTCTTTGAGTTCCCATTGACCGTGGGCCAACCCTTATATCGGAGCTCCCTTATTGGTGATTTTCAATCGAGTATTTTAACTTGGAGTTGCGACATTTCAATTTCGTCGATCGCCGACTAGCCTTCTATGTTTAGCCTTCGCCCTTCAATGGATCTTTAACTCTTTATGTGACTGCGGACCAGCCCATGTATCAGAGCTCCCTTATCAGCGATTTCCAATCGAGGGTTTAACTTGGAGTTGCGACATTTTAATTTCACCAATCGCAGATCGCCGATAGCCCTTGGTTCCTCGGTTCTTTATGTGGCCACAGACCAACCCCCTTATCGGAGCCCCTTTATCAATGGTTCATAATCGGCAAATTCCTTGTGATGCACAATGCGCTGCCACCTCCGATCGTCGATTGTCAGTTGATGACATCATCAGTGCCACGTGTCGCTTCCTGAGTGGTGACACGTGTCTCCTGGATATGCCCCCATAGGACCCTTGAAAATGCCAAATCTGCATGCCATGTGTCCTTTGTACTACCACGTCATGATGACGTCAAATGCCACGTGGCTTTGTCGAGACCAATAGTATTCTGCCATGTGGCCCCTAGAGGAGAGAGAAAGGGTCCGTCTGCCCTTGGTTTTTCACTGCAAACCTTTGTTAAATTGTTTTTGGCCCTCCCAATGTTTTAACACCATCAATGTATTCCTCCGGCAACTTCTTAAGAGTGGTCTGTTGGACTCGTTGATCACCAATTTGCGATATCGATGATCGTTGATCGATGGTTTTACCCCAAACCTCTTATTTCCTCGCCACTCTCTAGACCCATTGATCACTGATTTGCGACATAGGTGATCGTTGATCACTGGTTTTACCCCAAACCTCTGATTCCTCGTCGCTGCCTGGACCCACCAATCATCGGTTTGCGATTCTTTCCTCCTTTCAAAGGTGACAAAACCCCCATATTTAATAGGCGATATCTTCTGATTCTTCGGTCCATTTGAGGAGTTCCATATACCATTGGAAATCTTATTCTGAGCACTATCCAATGGAGAGGGACCGATTTAGCTCAGAGAGTTTCGGTGGCTTGGAATATGGCTTCAAACTTCACTACTATTTTTTACTTTGGACAACTAAAAACTCATAATGCAGTGAGTGAGAACATTGGCTCCAATTGGGGATAGTGCCTTCCTCGCAAGGTGCTGAGAACCTGCAGACCAGTAGCCTTCACCATTGGGCATGGAGTTAAAAATATAATGAACTTATACAACCATAAAATCTCCATGGGACTTTATTTGTTGGGAGTCATTTCCTCATCAAACTAAAATGCGGAAATAAAAATTCTAACTAGAAACTAAATGCTCAGCTAGTGTGCTTATTTATTTACAATTCCTACTTACGTATAGGGCATCAATTAACCTAAGTGAGTTCAACCCTCCAATGGAGCCAGGCCAACATTTTGGTGTTTGACCTAACGCCTCCATGCTACTAAATTTTAAATATTATAACTAACATGCACCATGAAATATCTTTGGACCAAAATTTTGATATGTGCCCCCAACTTGGTAGTTGATGTTCAGCTCTTTCAATCTCCTTCATGAACATACTAATGGGGTTATGTTCTTGAAAATTAGTGGTTAACATGTGTATGCATGCCATAAGAGCTTCATACCAAAGGTTTGACACATACCTTGGAATAAATTTATACTGTTGCAGGCCAAAGAAAGATACCATGTAGTCAGCTACTAGATCATGGAACTGATGAGGAAAATTAGTAGTTGTCTCCCTTTCTTGAACAATTTTCAGGGATGAATATTTTTGCAATAGGTAGCCATAAACTTTTCTTGGCTTTTCAACTTTGGGCTCTTCTTGAAAAATTTGTTGCTAGAAGCCCTTTCTCTACTTGTTTGTAAGTAAATCCCTTGGATAATCGTGACCATCTCATCCTCCTAAGAATCATATGAATCATAAATCGGAGGAGGTTCTTGAACTTATTCTCCAGGTGAAGGATGTGAATCGTAAACTGGAGCCTCTTCTTTCTGTGCATCTTCCCATGACTGGGACTGTTGTAGTTCTGCACCGCTTGACTTCCCATTAGGGTCATACTCATCATAAGAAGGAGAATCATCAAATTCGGCTGAATAAGATCTTGGAGGCTTTATTTGCAGCTTGATGATGTGTCTTGCTTTGCTTTCTTGATCATTGTGAAAAGCTTCTTGATGTGAGTAGATATATTCTTAGAATGGAGTTTCACAAACATATCTAGCACGATCATTTACCTCAGGATATTTTCAACATTAAAATGTGTGCATCAATCTTCAAACATAGCATTCGGTGGATATAATCTTTTGCAATAATGATTGAATGCTATATGAAAACATTTTAGGGAAGATATGCTGCCACGAGGTATTGTTTTGTACCAAACTCTAGCATCTTCGTATAAAATATACATGAACAATTTCATTTTTACACCTTCAAGAAAAATACCCTGTTGTTCCATGCATTCATGAAAATCTTTGAGGTGTTGGTCAGGCCTTCTATCTGTGTTTCCACTAAATCTAGGAAAATAGGTATTCCATTCATGAAATGAAGGAACATGATTGGGATAATCAGTAATAAAAGAAAAATCCAGTGGGGAAAATTGGTTGGCCAGGAATGCAAGAATGGCCATTTTGAAAACCCCCTAGGTGAGTGATCTCAGGTTCAAAGGTGGGGAAAGTTTTCGGATGCTTTATTATCAGAGTGAGTATGAGGCTGCTTGAAAGCCAGGATGATAAAATAAAGATATAGACAATGGAGTTGCCAGGATGTTTACCATCAAATTGAAAAAATGGAGTCGCCAAGGCTAGAGATCTTCAACCCACACTTCCCTTGATCACCTAATAGAGGGAATGTAAAAATTTGTCGTACCCAAGGAAAAATATTCTAATATGTTCCCCAGCAATGACACATTCACAGGTGGAGTTATAGCACTACAGGAGTTGTGGAGCCTTGATTCTCCTTCTTGGCGGCATTGGGATCCAAGAGGATTTGCTGATGACAGGTTCCATCTGAGATTGATCTGGGATCCGGGCGTTGACGAGCCCATTCATGGTGGGTTGACACAGGAGCAAAGCGTCACCCAGTGGTTCATATGGGATCCTGACATTGGGTCTCAGTTGCGTCGGACCACCATATGGGTCCACATATTTGGATTTCTTGAGGGCAAGAAATCTTGGGGTGGGAGGACTTTCATGTCCCCATTTTTATCCTTCTTCATAGTGCAGCCAGGGTGGATTTCCAGGGCAGGAGATGGCCAGGTCAGTGGAGCGGGTTTATGTCATCAGGGGTTCTGATAGAGTTTTGTGGAGTTTTTATGGGATTTGATGGCATTCGCTTGGAATATTAAACCATCCGCACAATTTCCTTTCGTTCCATCACATTCCAACAAATTTAAAAAATCAACATTATTATTGGGCATAACTTAATTAATTATGCTCGAGGTGGTATTCCGAGGAGATTAATTAGTGGAACACCTTAATGTAATAGCTCGTTGGAACCAAAACAGGAAGATATACAGGATGGGATGGTTAGATATGAGTTTTAGTGGCCTGAGGAGACATGGTGGCCAATTTACCATTTTCCCACATTAAAAGAATATTTTAATTGAAATAAAAGAGGGAAAAGTGATCCATGATTAAAATAATAATAAAATAGAAGGTTCTAGAGGAGTCCATCAAATCTATAAAAGAGGAGGAGGAGACCATTGGAGGACACTTTGGTTTTTTATATTATTTCTTGTATGAGAGGTTGAGGACCCAATTCTCTACTCCATTGGTAGCCCCAAGATGAAAACCCTCAGGTGATATACAGAGATTGGGCGAGCACCCATCTCCCCTTGGTGGATTCATTCAGAATCCATAGGTGTAGTGATTGTTCTTCTATTTTAGTTTGGATATCGGAAGGTCATTCCCATATGTTGTAACTTGTATTAACATCTATTTATATATAATGAAACTGGATTTTGGTTGCTGCATTTCTCATTGTTCCTCGTGTTGTGATCTTTTAGTGAGATTTTCTGCAATTTATAGATTTATGGCTCTGGTTTTAGATGGCAATATTATGGAAAATGCATGATAGTTTTATATGAAGTGCTTGTTCCAAAAATTTCTGATTTGGGACATTACACATCTCATGATAGGCCTATGAGAAGGTTGAAGAAGGAGGCTTGATTAGCAAGGCATAGTCAAACTCATCAATGGCTTAAGGAGGCTCCATTGTTTATTTTTAATACGCCATGCACTATGAAGAGGAGCTCTCCTTGGTCTAGCATTGTGGGGACGTTGAAGGAGGAAGGATGAAGGCTTCAAGCTTCAAGACTACGCCATGCAACCTGTTACCCACCATTTTGTGGGTGATATCTCTAGGATAAAAAAAAATCTACAAGAAGGTCCTTAGATAACAGCCAACAGCCCCTTGCAGCCACCAACTCGTTCATTGTGCCAATTCTCCGGCACCTGAGCCAGCCATGTGGTACCTCACCCATCTTCCTTGATCGTATGTTTGAAGGTGGGCCTCATGAACCTAAAGGTATACCTTTGTTATAGACATTTTTGTGCCTTACAGCTATAAGCATGAAATGTCCATAATTCAAGGGATCCAAAGTCCCTAAAGATGTTGTTACAGCTCCTAAAGGAACAAGGTCAACCAATGACAGCTTCTCCCAGAAGTTCTCCAACAAAAACCACTCAGAAATAGTCAATTCAGGATCAATTCAGAGGCTCCACTAGCTTCCTGCGTTGAAATGCAGAAGTTACACTGGCTAGGTGCACTGCAACGCAGGTGGAAGCACTACCAGGGTGCGCTGAGCGGGAAATGACAAATGGCAAGCTCATTCAACAAGGTGGAAAGACCCTGGAAGCTTCCAGAATCTTCTCCAATGACACTTGCCTCAATGAATTCGACTAGTGATGAGTAAGAGGTTCTCAACCTCCAAGTGGAAGTAAGAACTGACAGAGAGAAGCCACAAGTCAAAACATAAGCTGACTCATCCTCTCTGCTTACATCTATATATGGATCTCTCACCCAGAGGTTCAGGAGGCTGGAATTTTGTACTTTGCAGAGAATTGTTGTTGGTTTGAGATTGAGATTAGTACATTGGGTGATTTATGCTTTGTTGGAGGAGAGGAAGGGATTCCTTTGCTGGGAGGTAGATGTTGGATCGGGCTTCACTTGGTTGTGTCTCCTCTTGGACTTTATTACTCTATCAATAAACTATTTGAGTTTCTCCTACATGCTGTGTACCAATGATGTTTTGTTATGCTTACGTGTTTAGCTTAATCTGATCTTGAGCTTTTTATGAATGTATATCTGTATCTTCTTGTAGTTTCTCTCTCTTGTGATTTTACAGGAATTCGGTGAAGCTGGGCCGGTGAAGGAGCAAGGAGCTGGGAGCTACTGAAGAGAGGAGTGATTGGATCAACATACTAGCGGAAGACACCGGTTAGTTACATCCTTCTTCCTCATTTACATCTCATAAAGAAGAATACTCAATTAGTTTACTTCGTTTGTTGCTAAGGCACTATCACCTCTTAGAGTGGGATAGGGGCATTCCGAATTGGATACTTTTCCCAACAACAAATTGGCGACTCCACTCGGGATCGTATCTTGTTGGTTTATTTGTGTTTCTATTGTTGTTCTTCTCATAAACTCAGGAGTGCCGAATCGAAATGCATTTGCCATTTTCAAATGCAAAGTAGAGATCTGCCACTCTAGTCCACTCACTGGGCCTGTTTTTATGATCTGAACGAACTGATCCTCAAGTGCTCTAACAGCCCTTTGTGATAGATCTTAGTCCTCCTTTAAATCATCCTCCTAATTGTACCTAATTGATAGCTTTGATCCGGACAAAAACTGTAGATTTAACTGCAAACCGTGACCCAGAACCCAGAAACAACTCTCGTTTCTGCTTCAACGCAGACTCTGTGAAGAGGTTCTGCATTTCAACGCAGGTCCCGTGAAGGATACCTGTGCTGAAGTTCAGTTTCTCTGTGCTGAGGGTGCACTGATCAGCCTTTGCCTTGTGCAGCTGTGGTTCCCTGCTTCTTTTTGCTTAGTTTTATCTCTGTTTTTTGCAGCCTGTTATCAGTCAGTGTACCTATCTGAAACCCCTTTTCTTTGCCTCAATTCCGCCTCAGTTGTATAAAGAAACTGTATTTGTTCTTTGTGTATTTGTTACATCATTTGCAGTTTCCCATTACAAAAGTAAACTAGTCATACTGTCGCCCTTAGATCTAGACCTGTCGTAAGTGTCGTTTTGATCTTAGGAGTGAGTTTGTTTGCTGTTCACAGTTGATTGAGCTTTTACTTTTGTCGTTTGGTTTAAATTTATGCATTTCTAGTGTCGAAACAAGTAAATCATAAAGTGTCGTAATCGTCTTTTTGATTTCGAAAAAGGAACTTGTTTATGTTTTCACTTGAAATCGAATTCAAATTTGTACAACAGCTTTCTTTTTAGGCATCAATATTAAGAAAGCGAAAACAAATACATGCATTTGTGCATTTGCATTTTGATAGTTTGCATGCTTTGATTTAGGGAAAAGTGCATTACAATGTGCTCTATGCTCTTTGAGAAAAGTTTGTGTCTTTCTTTTCCCCTTGTAGCTAGGATTTTCATTGTTGAAAAGATATAAAATCTTGCTTATCATCTTTAGACTGCATTTAGGAATTGTATCATACATCTCGTGGTGATCCAAAAAGGAAAACTTCTAAGAAAGATCAACCTAAAATAAATTGAATGAACTTAAGAACGCTTTGTAACTTAACGCACAACATAGAGGTCTAGGCTAGAGACGTGTTCTGGCGTCGTAAAGCCTGGTGACTGTCGATCTCGCTGATGGTTGGGTGATTCCTCCTGAGGGACGATAGCGCCAGTACGGATTGTGCTCCCACGTACCGTCGAGTATATATTGGGAGACCCCTATAGGCATAAAACCTTTATCCTTAGGAAGCCGTGTCGGCCGCCCTACTGATCGCAATGCACTGAACACAGCATTCGGGAAGATTGACCGCCCGTACCTTAAAAAGTATTCTGTGGTTTTGCGAAAAGTTTGGCACACCCTCTACCTAGAACTCCAGAGCAGTTCCTTTTGGCCTTTTTCAGACTCTATAACGGAAAAAGTCCATCCGAGCATTTGTCACTTCGGGCTCGTTAAAACATCGAAGGAGACTAGAGTCATCTTTAGCTTTTTCTCGACTCTTTAAAACTGAAAAAGCAAGTTGTGTCTAAAGCGTCGTTAAAATTTATTTTAAACGGAACAATCACCCCTTTTTCCTGCGTTGATCTTTAGGTTGAGAAAATGGAACCCACCAACCAAGGAATTCCCCTTGGTGGAAATCCTAGTCCCTTCTCCTCTTGGGGAGATGTTGGTGCGCCCCATATGGCCACATTGTCGCTTCCAGGACTGACAATTGGCTTGCCGGTCTGGCTCTTCTCAACCAATGTCGTTCAGAACACCACTATTCCTGAACAGTCGAATCAACAGTTAGACCAGTCCAGAGTTGCCCACCAGCCTTCTACTTCCTCTAATTCTTCCTCTCCTCCTTCCTCTTCGCTTGACGGAACTGGTAAAACAAAAAACCAAGTTCCTAAGGAGAAGAAGGAAAAGAAGAAGAAAGAGAAGAAGAAGAAGGAGCCAAAAGCGACTGGGGGCAAACAAGTGTCGTCTGACAAAAATCCACACACAGCACTGACTAGGCCTAAATCGCCATGTGTCATATGCAAGGGAGACCACTTCCAAAGAGATTGTCCCTGCATCCCTCAGATACTAAGGGACTGGTCTCCCCGTTTGCACAATCCGGTGGCATCAACCTCTGATAGCCATGTTGAATGCATACCGTCAACTAGCGAAAGTGAAGTCCTTGGACAAAAAGGGAGAGTTAGATCCCCCTGTAGACTGTGCGAAGGAAATCATGCCATCCACCGTTGTCCCTTCTTAGACGAAGGGAAAAGAGTTTTGGATGATCGTCCGGTTTCACCGTTACGACTTCCTCCTGGATATAAAAAACTCTTGCCGAGTCCTTCGTTAGTTGAAAATCCAGCTGGCCCGCTCAAGTGGTCAGCTGAAGCGCCGGTCATTGAAGATGAACCAGCTGAATCCATACTCGACGAAAGTCAAAAGGTCGAGGCGGCAGTTGACCCGGTCTTGCCTTCAGAGGATTTATCTTCGAATGATACAGTCACTGAAGAGGATAAAGATGACACCATCCAAATTCTCTTCATCAACACAGACTCCGATGAGCACGGGGGCACTCCCCCCATTCCTTTATCGTAGGAAGGAAGTTCGTCAGAGCGATACCCGGCCGTTTACTCGGTCCCACCACCAAGCAACCTAGTTGTCTCCTTCGACTGGAACCAACTAGGCAGACCCCGTTTGCCAGCAAGCATACCATTCAGAATTATCGTCCAAATATATAGAATGGTCATGGCTGGCACCATCATTGATGAAGGGGCATCTGTGAGTATCCTTTCCTCCACTGCTTGGAAAGCACTCGGTTCGCCATCGCTTTTTCCTGAAATGAGAAATCTGACAGGCTTTGATAAAGGAACCAGTCGACCTTTAGGGATCCTCCCCAATGTGCCTATCACATTGATAGGGAAGACCGTTCAAATGAACGTGATGGTCGTTCAAGGACCCTTGGATTATAATCTACTCCTTGGACGAGACTATATATATTGCATGGGAGCCATCATCTCCTCACTCTTTAGAGTAATGTGTTTTCCGCACGAAGGAAGAGTGGTCAAGCTCGTGGACCAACTTTCATTTCCCGGATCACGCATCGCAAATAGTCATATACCATCCCTAAATGGTCTCTTCACGCTAGAAATGTCTCAACCCACGGTCCGTCCTCCCGATGAGCGCGAGTAATTCAGAGGGATATGACTGGAACCCAGGGGGCATGCGTCCTGGTCTGCTTCGGCAGGAAAACTTTGGGTATAGGGTAGGTTTCCGCGGGAGAATATGACTAGTCTGTACCCCGCCCATGCTGGAAGAGGGTTATTCTAGAATAAGATTCTTTTGTCAAAGTTATGTGTTTGGCGCTCATTGTCACTCACCTTTGTCTGCTTCGGTAGGCATCGCCGAAGAAGTGTTTCGTTTGCTGTGCAAATGATGCAATCTTTGGTGACCTGAAAGAGGTAGGCCTCTCCCGGTTAAAAAAATGTTTTTCCTGCAAATTGAGGGGTAACCTTGAAACTCTATTTTATACCTGGGGGCATGCAAACCTTTTGGAGTGCAAGCAAGGGGCGGCTATTTATTTTTTAAATTTTTAGGTCCTCCCTTTAAACCTGTAGGTCTAACCCTTTAAACTCGTAGGATTAGTCGTTTCCGAACTTGCATAACGAAAGGATGCGGGGCATAGCTTTGTAAGGCGCAAGCTCCATAAAAAATGGCATCTTACATGAGACATTCTTATCATATGACTGGATTATCGAGCAGTTTTAGCGCATAGTTCATGCTCGTTAAAAAATAAACATAAGATCGAGCAGTTTTAGCGCATAGTTCATGCTCGTTAAAAAATAAACATAAGATCGAGCAGTTTTAGCACATAGTTCATGCTCGTTAAAAAATAAACATAAGGCCGAGCAGTGTTTTTCCGCGTTTAAGCTCATTAAAAAATGAACTACCCTCCGGTAAATAACCACTGTGAATGTAACATTATCAGCCATTAAAGCCTTGGTCGTGTTTGCACCGTCACCTCCACTTTTCCATTGGCCGATCGTTCACCTCCATATGATTGTTTACCCATTTTGAGGAACAGCTGCGAAGAGTGATTTCACTAGCCATCCTTGTGACACTGCCGTGATTGGAAAATTCCAACCCGTACCTGGAATTAGCTGCTACCCGTTTTATCACTCGTTCCTCAAAAAACGAGTCTTCTTTAAGCTCTTTTCATCTGACTCGTAAAATATGAAAAGATTGCCGAGTTTTGGCCTTCCAGCTCGTTAAAGCGACCGGAAGTGCTATCCCTCCTCTAGATTTTAATCTTTTTGGACTTGAGGGATTATTGCACAAAAAGATCGAGCGCTTGTTTCGTTCGGCTCGTTAAAACTATAAAAAATTCATCCCTTCTGTATTGTTTTATACTTTTTCGGACTTAAGGGATTAGATGACGAAAAATGACTTTCGGAGTTGACTTTACGTACCTTTTCAGACTCTCTAAAAATGAAAAGGACCGAGTTATCTTTGTCGTTAGACTCGTTAAAAACATTAAATATCGACAAACTTGTCTTTAGACGAGAACGAGTTTCACTATTGCTAGGCTCGTTAAAACATAGCGATGGGTTTGCCCGAAGGGAAAATTATAGAACAAGCATATGTTATCCTCCTCAAGCTTGACAAAAATAAAGAGGTACTGGTCAGCAATGACTGGGGAAAAATTGGGAAGAAACTCAAAGAACTTTATTGGTAGCAAGTCGCTCTTGAACATGACACTTCCACTCCGTGCCTGAGTCAGGTTGGGTTGTTTCATTCACCGGTCACATCGCCATGGTCTCGCCATTCCATCCACCTTTGGGGTAAATGCTACCAATCCATCACACAAGTGTCGCCGATATGTTCAAGAGAAGTCATCCAGAGAAGTCAACCGTGTTCCATCCACTACCATACATTATCCTTCATTCTTTCATGACCGCCACCCTGAATCATATATCATCAGATCGTTTTCACCTCCATCAAAATCATTTGCTCCGTTCCGTGTCACTGATGTGGGATACATCAAGGCCCTCCTTTGACGGATCGCTTCTTGTCGACATCAACTCATTATCCAGGAATTTGATCTAGGAACACCCGCCTCAGTACTTTGAAGCTTGCATGCCTCAATGGCAAGTTTCTCACTTCCGGCGACAAGTATACATCAATGACCTTCGACCGAAAGATTTTGCGTGGTGTTCGACACCAAGTCCTTTATTCACACCACGTGAATTGTACTGCAGTACCTTGAGGGTCATTATCATTATCGGTGATTCCTCTTGCGCTTGTTAACAGTTTACATCATTGACTGGTAATCAAGCGATGTCTTTCCATGTTCGACTTCAGAACATTTCTCACATGGATCGACTTGTACTTAGAGTGAAGATCAAACGAGTTTGAAGACCCCGGATCTAGTTTCATCCATCTGGGCTGCGATATATATTCAGGAAAAATAAAGACATTGACATGTACAACATTGCAACACAGACAATCATCCTACCAAAGGATGATGATTTCAGCAGGATCATCAGTCTATCATCAGACAATTGTCTGTCCTATGTACATAAAAATGAATTTATAAAGCTGAGCATGGGAATGCCCGCCTCAGCTAGATCATGAAAACAGTATGAAAAATAATGTATTGTATTGTATCTTATTACAGGTCTCCTCCCAGCATTGAATGAACTTCGGATCCTCCTAATAAAGCATTTCACCCGATAAACGGCCTCATACTTTAAGGGGCAACTGTTATAGACATTTTTGTGCCTTACAGCTATAAGCATGAAATGTCCATAATTCAAGGGATCCAAAGTCCCTAAAGATGTTGTTACAACTCCTAAAGGAACAAGGTCAACCAATGACAGCTTCTCCCAGAAGTTCTCCACCAAAAACCACTCAGAAATAGTCAATTCAGGATCAATTCAGAGGCTCCACTAGCTGCCTGCATTGAAATGCAGAAGTTACACTGGCTAGGTGCACTGCAACGCAGGTGGAAGCACTACCAGGGTGCGCTGAGCGGGAAATGACAAATGGCAAGCTCATTCAACAAGGTGGAAAGACCCTGGAAGCTTCCAGAATCTTCTCCAATGACACTTGCCTCAATGAATTCGACTAGTGATGAGTAAGAGGTTCTCAACCTCCAAGTGGAAGCAAGAACTGACAAAGAGAAGCCACAAGTCAAAACATAAGCTGACTCATCCTCTCTGCTTACATCTATATATGGATCTCTCACCTAGAGGTTCAGGAGGCTGGAATTTTGTACTTTGCAGAGAATTGCTGTTGGTTTGAGATTGAGATTAGTACATTGGGTGATTTATGCTTTGTTGGAGGAGAGGAAGGGATTCCTTTGCTGGGAGGTAGATGTTGGATCGGGCCTCACTTGGTTGTGTCTCCTCTTGGACTTTATTACTCTATCAATAAACTATTTGAGTTTCTCCTACATGTTGTGTACCAATGATGTTTTGTTATGCTTACGTGTTTAGCTTAATCTGATCTTGAGCTTTTTATGAATGTATATTTGTATCTTCTTGTAGTTTCTCTCTCTTGTGATTTTGCAGGAATTCGGTGAAGCTGGGCCGGTGAAGGAGCAAGGAGCTGGGAGCTACTGAAGAGAGGAGTGATTGGATCAACAAACTAGCGGAAGACACCGGTTAGTTACATCCTTCTTCCTCATTTACATCTCATAAAGAAGAATACTCAATTAGTTTACTTCGTTTGTTGCTAAGGCACTATCACCTCTTAGAGTGGGATAGGGGCATTCCGAATTGGATACTTTTCCCAACAACAAACTTGTCATTTGGTAATTGGTTATTGTAGTTTTCTTATCATGGAAATTTCTGCGCATGGATTAATGGGAGGATTCGACCGAAAGAATGGGCTACATCTGTGCTCTTGTCCCCTAGGCCCCTTTTGGATATTAACTTTGGATTCTAATCTCGTGGGATCTCTTTTACTGACTATTTGTCTTTAGGGATAGTATTTCATGGGAAACCTTAATTTTTGTTGTGTGGTCGTGCTCCCTCATCCACATATATTACCCCATTTCCACTCATTATCACCCCATTCATCATTTCTCCCACCTGGGTCCACATTCCTCCACTAGGTCCACACAAAGCTAGCTCCCCCATTTCTGTTGCCCACACCTTAGGTTAGGCTTGGAATGATTCCCTAGAGCTTGATGTATGTTAAATTGGCAACTAGGACCAAACTCCATGTGGGTCAGCTTATTTATGGTAGCTGATATTTTTATTGGATCCCTCTCATCGAGAGGTGTAGGATTGATCCAAAGATCATCCGATTCCGATAAGTATTTATGGAGATATGAATTTATTTTGTTTATGAAATTATTATCAAGCTGACCAACCCTTATGTAGGCTCTAGAAGCCCAAACGTCATGTCTATTCAACCTATACGTTTTTGGTATAAATAGATGAGGATTTGATGTCATTTGCACACACATTCTTGAGTGATCTCCTCCTCTCCACGTCTTGGGTTTTTGGAGGAGTGAGACACCAAGAGTAATACGTTGGCCAATGGTGATGCCCTAGCCGCAGGTCGATCTATGCAGCAAACAGAGACACCTATACGTTGTCAAATGGAGATATCTCATACACTGGAATGGAAGATCTTATACGCAATTATGGAGACCCAGCCGCAGTCATAAAGGCATCTCAACGCAGTGGATCACAGTGAAGTTATCTTACATGTTGACTTCTTGTACGCTGTTCACAAGTCTTCTCATACGCTGTTCTGCTCCTGGAAACATATGTATACACACAGTGAATCTAGTAGCGTGGTTACACAAGGCACGTTGTGAATCTGGTAGCATGGCTATACATGCAAATATATATATGCAGTCTATATATGGACTGCTGCAAATACCCTAAGTCGTAGTCAACGTGAGAATCTGCTCCTAAAGAGTCACAATCATTATCCACGACACAGCAACAGATATATATATACGCAGCCAAAAGAAGAACTGTTCACGCAAGTTTCCATACGATGTAATATGCACAACATAGACACCTTATCCAACGCAGTCATGAAAGAGATATACGCAGATTAGGGAAGACATGTAAAATGCAGCCAAAAGGAGAACTGTTCTCGCAGTAAAAGAAGACATGTTCACGCAGCCATAAAAGAATAGAATTCACACGTGAATATATTCAGATGGTCTCGTTGTAATGAGGATTCCACGTAGACATGGAAACTCATGCAAATATATACCCTGTCTCACTCAGCATTATACGCCGTCACACACAACATCATACGCTGTCACAAGCAACATCATAGACCTTGTCTAACGCAGCAACACTTACACGATGTACGCATAACATATACACAGTCATACGCTGTTCATGAAGACTGATGGAGACAGTCATTACACGCAGTCCATGTAGATAGTCAACGTGATATCTAATCCATTGTCATAAAAGGAACAACTGCAATCATATAAGGAACAACTACGATGGAGAGCAGGCATAATGGTTGCCATTGTAGATGGAAGAGCTGCAAATGGAGGCACTATAATATATTGTTCAAGCAACTCTATTCACAGTCAATGGAAACATCGAAGAGCATCAAGGAGACCTACTTTGTTGTAGGTGATAGCATGATGTTAAACCAGCACAATGATGCTACTGATAAATGGGTAGCATGATGATAACCAGCACAATGATGCATAATGATAAATGGGCAGCATGATGATAAACAAGATCATGAGCAGCTTTATAAGGCCATGGAAGAAGCAGAATGATGTATGAATGAACTGCATGATCTATAATGATGCATGATGACATGGAGCATGAGAACATGGACATGGGCAGTAGTTGAATGAGAACATGGACATGATGCATAGCAGCATGATGATAATACACATCTATAAGGACAACAGCATGATGATGATGCATATTAGTATGGGCAGCATGATAAGATCATGAACATGAAGGGCAGCATGATAAGATCATGGACATGGGGGGCATGATGATTATCATGATTAGTACAGCATGGTGCAATATGCAGTGGTGCAACAAGAGGACTAGATGCAGCATGATGATAGGTGAAGGAGTCATCTTAAGAATTAGTTGAAGCAGAATGTCTTCAACTGATCTCATTGTTATACGAAATGATCTAAAGCTAGATCTAGATAAGTCAAGTGCTAACTTTTGTTGTAAATGTACTATCTCTCTCTCTCTCTCTCATTCTCTGCTAAACTTTGAATAACATAAAAGAAGAATTGATCAAGGGTTTCCCCACACATTGTGGGGTTTGTCCCTGGCTTGCGCCACATCTTGTGTCCTCTTGTCTTGGCTTGTCTTCTGCGATTTATATTTATGTTCTATCTACAGTTTACTTTATACTGATGTGATTGCTAATATGGAAAAGAAATCAAATAAATTGCTCTTGCATAGAACATACCTAAAATTAAAAATGTAGCTAAAAAGAAAAGCAAAATAAAAATTGGCCACATTCAACAGGAAAACGTACCACAAAATGCAAATGATCCGAATTGGATCCATGAAAATTATCAGAGTTCTATGACTGTATCAAATCATGACAAACTTCAAAACTTGTGAACAATGAGCTATCAGGAAGACCTCTGGGCAGTGGCAGTTTGTAGCCAACACGGAACGACGAGGACCTCGGTCAAAGCGCGTTGACCGAGGCCCATGGAGACCGCGCAATGGCGCAAACTAGCAAATGGGAAATCTAGATCAGAAAACGGAGGACATTTCTGATGCGTAATTAGTGTTGTTGGGCAAAACCCCTCGAAATGGAAAAGCCTCGAGCGCTCGGTCACAAGGAAAACCCGAAAACCATGGGAAAAGCGCTAAACTGAAAGGCGGGTCCCGCGCTCCAAAACCAGCGAAATATCAGAGGTGTTTTGGGTGGTAAGCGAGTTTGTCAGGAGGACGAGCGATGCCATACAACGAATGATGCGTGTCCGGCGGATGAGAGAGAAAATCGCTCTCATCGCGGGCTAACATCCGAGCAAGTCAACCGTGTGATAAGAGCAATAACCGTGGGATCTGGAGGCCCCAAATCTAATGGCGGAGATTGTGCCCGATGGGAAATCAGATTCATAGGAGAATTAAGCTACAACGCATAAAGGTTTGAAGTCTGATTTGACCACTGAGCTGGCAGATGAATCATTTCACAAAGTAATTGAAATAACGAACCGTTTGAGGAAGAGCTGGTGCTCAGTTCGTGAAGGGAAAAGTGGCCACCTCCCTGTGAAACGTTACACAGTGGCGATGACGTAGAGGTAGGGAATTCCAAGCGAACAACAATAAGCGATCCGAAGAGACGGAAGAGGAAGCGAACAGTCATGAGACAGGTTAAGCCATGAACAGACAGAGAAGAAGAAGAAGAAGAAGGAGAAAGGAGACAGAGAGACAGAATAGAGAGCGAAGCAAGAAGCAGAGAACATAAGTCGAGTTGACCTGCAGAGCTAAGGCAACATCGAGCAGACAGAACTAGGCTTGAGAGGTTCAAGCAATCCCTGTGAGGATATCTGTCGGGAACTGAGTACCAGATTGGACTCATCCCATTAAGACCAGTAAGGTCGAGACTTGGTAAGGAAGAGTTCGTGTACTCTAGTGGATTGGGGAATCCAAGTACCACCCTACTAAGCATCATTTGTTTCAGGAGACTCAAATTGAGCTCCTCATTGTAAAAACTATGCTTAAAGACATAATAAAGAAGGCCACCGCTGAAAGCTGGACCAGGAGACATAGCCCAGGAGGAGTGGGTGAACTCCTTATTAAATTGTTGTGTCTTTGCATTTACTTACTGTGTTTCTCTTATTGTTTTCCAGTGTCTGTGTATTTTTCAATCTTATCGATTCGTTGCCTAAGATAACATCAACACACACCAGCACATGAGTCTGTAATACCTTCATTAATTAATTAACTGAGATCACTCACAAGTGATATTCAAATCAAGTGGTATCAGAGCTTTAGGCTGTTAAGGTTAGACAATCTTGTGCTGGATTTTAGTTGTTCAATGCTAACTAGATCAAAGCTCAAATTAGGAAGAGGAGAGTTGGTTGAAACTAATCCTGAAATTGGGAGAGTCTATCCTCACAAGACAATGTCAGAGGAAGGTTCTGTGGGGCCATACCCTCAATTCATAGATAGTTTCCTAGCCATAAGGTCCATGGTAGAGGAAATGTATAAGGACTTTAGAAAACACAAGGATGAAGATTCATCAGGCTCCAAACAAGACAAAGGAGAAGATGAGTCTCTCCTCCACGACCACTCAAAAGGTAAAGGGAAAGAAGAAAGCTTTCTCACACCTCCTAATAGCCCTGAACATAAAAAGAAGACATATTTGATTAAACTAGATGTTAAATTTGATTTACCAATATATGATGGAGAGTTGAATGTAGAAAAGCTGGACAATTGGATTAGACAAATTGATGTTTATTGTAGAGTGCAAAGTATCAACTCAGACAAGAGCAAGATTCGGTTGGCAAGCCTGCGCCTTGGAGGCACTGCCTTGGTTTGGTGGGAAGGCAGGACCCAAGCTGACATGAAGAGACATGGTAAGACTATTTCTGTCTGGAGTGAATTTGTTTTTGGAATAAAAAAGCAGTTCTATACATTGGCCTACATGCAGCAAGCCATGATGAGCTGGCAAACTCTTTGACAATTGAAAGGGAAAAGCGTACAAGGTTACACAAGAATTTAGAAAGAGAGCATTGATTATAGGAATCTCATTAGACTCACCTGAGACTCTGTTGAAGTACATCAGTGGTCTACACAGCTACATGAGGCACACTATCCTCATGTTTAATCCCACTAGTATAGATGAGGTATCTGTTCAAGCTACTCATCTAGAAACTAGAGGAAAGAATGGAAACCCAGAAGTTGGAGGATCATCCCAACCCACTGCAAGTAAGAATAAGGAGAAAAGAAAACAGAAATGAAAAGCAAGGAAGGCTAACACTGCACAGAAAAGCAAGGCTTCATGCACTCACTGTAAGAAGGATGGGCATGATGATGAGCACTGTTGGATTCTGCATCCGGAACTAAGACCTAAGTAGTTTGAGGGCAAGAAGAAGAAGATTGTTTTAGCTATTCAGAAAGATTTGGGGTCAGACTCAGGAGATGAAACAACCATTGCAGCCACAGGTATAAAAGGTAAGAATTCTGAAGCATCTACTAGTAATTCTGCACAATCTACTATTGATGAAGAAAACAAGAGAAAAAGACATGAGCTTTTCCATATTCGAGTTATTTCCAAACATCAAAAAGATTGATACTTTGTTTGATAGTGGCTCACAAGTAAATTTAATTTCTGAAGCAATTGTAAACAAGTTGGTATTACTGACTACACCTCACAAGAAACCATACCCATTAGGATGGTTAAATGATAAAGCACAACTACAAGTGACTAGGCAATGCAAACTCAAGTTTTCTTTTGGGTCAGCATTGGTATATGAGGTTGAGTTAGACATAATTCCTTAGGATATATGTGGAATTGTTTTAGGAAGTCCTTACTTGTATGACAGAAAAGCTATTTTCTATAGAGCTGAGAACAAGTATCTACTTTTTAAAGATGGAATCGAATACTTTGTAAGAGCTCATAAGCTCAAGAATAATTATACTCTCATAAACTCAGGGAGATGAAACGAATGATAAATTCATGCAAACAATTTTTACTGATGGTTGTAAAGGAAAAGAAACCTGATAAAACCAATGTATTTGAGGGCTGTAATGCTAAACAACAAGCTAATTTAGAAAAAGTTGTTTCATAGTATGATATCTTGTTTCAAGAACCTAAAGGTCTGCCACCCAAAAAGGAAAAAGTGCATGATTTTATTTTGCAACAAGATGCTCCATTTCCTAACATAGGAATGTACAGGTTGTACGCTTTAGAGAATGCAGAAATCAAGAAGCAGGTGCAGGAGTTGCTTGAGAAGGGGTTCATCAGACCTAGCACATCACCATGTGGGTCACCAATCGTTTTGGTGAGAAAGAAAGATGGCTCGTGGAGAATGTGCATTGATTACCGAGCACTGAATAAGATAACAATAAAAAATCGTTATCCCCTTCCTCGCATAGATGATCTATTAGATCAATTGAAAGAAGCTATTTATTTTTCCAAGTTAGACTTGCATAGTGGATATCATCAGGTCAGAGTGGCAGAACAAGATGCATGGAAGACTGCTTTCAAAACAAAGCAGGGATTGTATGAGTGGTTGGTTATGCCTTCTGGCTTAACTAATTCTCCTGCTACTTTCATGAGAATAATGAATGATGTACTCATATATTTTCTTGATGATTTTGTTATTGTGTATCTGGATGACATTCTAATATTTAGCAAAACATGGGAAGAACATTTAAAGCATGTTAAGCAGACACTAGATGTTTTTAAATGAGAAAAACTTTATGTTAAGCTCTCAAAATGTGAATTTGGCAAAACATCTTTGAATTATTTGGGACATATAGTAGGGGGTGGTGAATTGAAGATAGATCCCTCTAAGGTGGCAGCCATTGTAAACTGGCCTAAACCCAAATTTGCTACAGAAGTTAGGAGCTTCTTAGGAGCAATAAAATATTGGAGAAAGTTCATTTCTAACTTTTCCTTAATTGCAGCTCCCTTACATGCTTTAACAATATTGAACAAGGTGTTTCAGTGGGGAGGCAAATAGCAGAAAGCCTTCGACACCTTGAAAGAAAATATTAGTACAACACCTGCACTAGCATTGCCTGATCTTCAAAGACTGTTTGAGATCCAAACGGATGTCAGTGACTATGCCATGGGAGCAGTGTTGACACAACACAGTAAACCCATATGTTATCATTCTGAGACAGTTAATTCTGTAGTAGTTAACTATCCTACATATGATAAAGAATTGTATGCATTAGTACAGAGTGTGAAAAAGTGGAAACATTACTTAATGGGCAAAGAGACAGTAATACATATTGATCATCAACCACTTCAATATCTACACTCCCAAACTAAGTTGCAACAATCAAGACACTATAGATGAATGGGTTTTCTACAACAATTTCATTTAGTCATTAGATATAAAAAGGGCATACACAATAAAGTTGCAGATATGTTATCTAGACCCATTATAAATGCATCTAGTATACTTAAGCATAATTTTGTGTTACATGAGAGCTACATTGAACAATATGCTCAAGATATAGACTTTAAAGATGTATATGCAACCTTAAGTCAGGGCAAACGAGTAGAAGAATTGGATTATCATGTAAAGGACCGACTCCTATATCATTGTGGGAAGCTATGCATTCCACAAATTGAAAGAGTAAAGATAATTCGAGAAGCACACACTTCTCTAATATCAGGTCACTTTGGGGTAAGTAAAATAGTTTCACAGCTGCAAAGATTTTGTTATTGGCCAAAAATGAATGAGACAGTTTCTAGATATGTAAGAGGGTGTACTATGTGTGCTAAAAGCAAGCCCAACAATAAAAAACTAGGCTTATACACTCTATTACCAGTTCCTTCTCATCCTTGGAAAAGTGTTTCCATGGATTTTGTTAGAGGACTACCTAAATCTAGGAAAGGTCATGATTATCTGTATGTTGTTGTGGATAGGTTCAACAAAATGTGTATTTTGATACCTTGTAATAAACAGATTACAGCTGAACAAACTGCAAAACTATTCTTTCAACATGTATGGGTTCATTTTGGATTACCCACTTCCATTGTATCTGATCGAGACACCCGATTTGTGAGGAAGTGTTGGTCAAGTCTATGGGAACTAATGGACACCAAACTGAAGAAAAGCACAGCTTTCCATCCACAAACCGATGGCTAGACAGAATTAGTTAAGAGGAAAGTGATCCAATTACTCAGGGGATATTGCAGTAAGCATCCTAAGCTTTGGGATGAACATTTGTGTTATGTGCAGCATGCTTACAACCAAGCAAAACATTCTTCTACACAGAGATCTCCTTTTGAGACCTATTTTGGTTTCACACCAAGGTCTCCTTTGGATTTTGTCTTTGGTAAAGACACCACAATTGAGGGACACAATGATGTGGATAGGGAAACTAGGTTCATTGAACAAATCCAAGAGATCCACCAGGCAGTACATGAACAACTGGAAAACAGCCAAGCCAAATACAAGGCAAGGCATGACAATTATCAAATGGAGCATAGTTTCCAAGTTGGTGACCAAGTCTGGTTGTATATCAGCAAGGCCATGATGGAAGGTGAAGGTAAAAAGCTAAAGCCTATCAGGTATGGACCTTCCAGGATACTTGAGAATATTGGTGAGAATGCTTTTCGCCTTGATCTACCAGCTTACATGCACATCTACTCCGTCATGAATGCAGATTGCTTGAGATTGTTTGAACCCTCACTAATTGAGGATCCCGAAGAGCAGAGTCCTTCTATTGATGACCTGCTACTTGAATATCTTAATGAATTGCAGCAAGACACAGTTCTGGACAGGAAGGTGAGAACGACATGCAGGGGAGATGTTGAGTACCTCAGAGTTGGGCTCAAGGGCTCAAAGCTAAGCAGTGCAAAGTGGATAGAGATTGGACAAGTAAGACAATTGTACCCTCACTTAATCGATGCTTGAAAACCAACTTTTGGTGGTCCAAAATCTTCTTCAGTGGGAAGGCCGTGATCCGAATTGGATCCATGAAAATTATCAGAGTTCTATGACTGTATCAAATCATGACAAACTTCAAAACTTGTGAACAATGAGCTATCAGAAATACCTCTGGACAGTGGCAGTTTGTAGCCAGCACGGAACGATGAGGACCTTGGTCAAAGCATGCTGACTGAGGCCCATGGAGACCGCGCCGTGGCGCAAACAGGCAAATGGTAAATCTAGATCAGAAAATGAAGGCCATTTATGATGTAATCGCGCATTGCTGGGCAAAACCCCTCGAAATGGAAAAGCCCTGAGTGCTCGGTCACAACGAAAACCCAAAAACTGTGGGAAAAGCGCTAAATTGAAAGGCGGGTCTCGCGCTCCAAAATCGGCGTAATATCGGAGGTGTTTTGGGTGGTAAGCGGGTTTGTCAGGAGGACGAGTGATGCCATACAACGAATGACGCATGTCTGGCAGATGAGAGAGACAACCGCTCTCATCGTACGCTATCGTCCGAGCAGGTCAATTGTGCGATAAGAGAGATAACCGTGGGATCTGGAGGCCCCAGATCTAATGGTGGAGATTGCGCCCGATGGGAAACCAGATTCAAAGGAGAATTAAGCTACGGTGCATAAAGGTTTGAAGTCTGATTTGACCGCTGAGCTGGCGGATGAATCATTTCACAAAGTAACTGAAATAATGAACCGTTTGAGGAAGAGATAGTGCTCAGTTCGTGAAGGGACAAGTGGCCACCTCCTTATGAAACGTTACACAGTGGCGATGACACAGAGGTAGGGAATTCCAAGCGGACAGTAGTAGGCAATCCAAAGAGATGGAAGAGGATGCGAATAGTCATGAGACAGGTTAAGCCACGAACAGACAGAGAAGAAGAAGAAGCAGAAGGAGAAAGGAGATAGAGAGACAGAATAGAGAGCGAAGCAAGAAGCAGAGAACATAAGTCGAGCTGACCTACAGAGCTAAGGCAACATTGAGCAGACAGAACCAGGCTTGAGAGGTTCAAGCAATCCCTGTGAGGATATCTCTCAGGAACTGAGTACCAGATTGGACTCATCCCATTAAGACTAGTAAGGTCGAGACTTGGTAAGGAAGAGTCTGTGTACTCTAGTGGCTTGGGGAATCCAAGTACCACCCTACTAAGCATCCTCTGTTTCAGGAGACTCAAATTGAGCTCCTCATTGTAAAAACTATGCTTAAAGACACAATAAATAAGGCCACCAATGAAAGCTCGACCAGGAGACGTAGCCCAGGAGGATTGGGTGAACTCCTTATTAAATTGTTGTGTCTTTGCATTTGCTTACTGTGTTTCTCTTGCTGTTTTCCAGTGTCTGTGTATTTTGTAATCTTATCGATCTGTTGCCTAAGATAAAATCAACACACACCAGCACATGAGTCTGTAATACCTTCATTAGTTAATTAACTGAGATCACTCACAAGTGATATTCAGATCAGCAAAAGATGGTCAGGACAAACACATTTAGCACGTGGGAAAAAGCCAATACATGAGTTCTACCCCATCATCATGGCCATCACCCTAGTTCCTATAGGTTTTGTTAGAGTCAATATTTGCATACTGCCATCAGTGATAAAAAATCCTATTTTCATATTCATCTTAGGGTTGCACTCAGAAATTTTTGTCATTCCACCTAGGTCCTCATTCAAAAATTTACTCATTGATAGTAGCCCTAGTAAAGAAAACCTCACTCTCCCTCAAAAATAAATACTTGTTGGCCCACCTTCATGTCTTACTGAGCATACATCAATCATAAAAGCTCATTTCATCGTGTCTTTTAGGTCAGTCAAGTCAACATGGAGTCTGGTCATCAAAGGTTTTCATTAGGTCTCTAGGTTTCATTTTTCCAAGGTCCAATAAAACACCATTTCAATGCATAAGGCAGGAAAAAGTATGAGAGTGAACAAAATAATATCCCTTTTTCATTTAACGAGGATTTGCAGACATGTTACCATGGTTTTCAAAGTTTTAATTTTGATTTCAAGTAAGAGTTTCATTCTAGATTGTAATTTTATTCCAGAAACACAGATGTAATTTTTTTTTCTTTTGTTTTGTTTTATTTTTTTTTTTTTTTTATGTCATTATATGTAATAAGTAAATTTTCTCAAAGCTGCCAACTTAGTTCCACATGCCAATTGGACAATAAATGTCAAAACAAAAAGTGTCTACTCCAGCAATTGATCAATCTGCAACGAAAAAGAACAAGGTAAAAGGGTATCAGTGCAATGTTTCAAAGGCCATTTCAAACATTAGCAAAAGGGTTTTAAAATCAACAAAATCAAGTTTCATCAAGTATTTGAAACCCTCAAGACATTCACTTACTCCTCATTTTCTCTTATGATGGTCGAGGAACCTCAGCAAAAGAGAAATTTTCGAGGTTGATAGGTGGAAATAGCAAAACAAAGTCAGGCACTGCGCACACATCAAAGGCGTCGCAGACACATCAAAGGCACTGCGGACGCGTCAAAGGCATTGCAGACTCATCAAAGGCACTGTGCATGCATCAAAGGCGCTACACATAGGGCAGATAGGTGTTGCGCACACATCAAAGGTGCTGCGCATAGAGCAGTCAGGCGGTACGCATCCATCAAATGCGCTACGCACCTGTCAAAATTCATTTGTAATCTCTCAAATTTCGTGCAAGTGCTCCAAACCTTCAGCATATGGTTTCTTAACCTCCTAACAAGTAAGTAAGACCTTATTATATCCTCCTTACATTTCACAAGTCATTAATTCATGGTTTTAAGTTTCTTGTGTGAAACTTGGAGTTCTCAAAACTTGAAACCCTAGTTTCATTCCCACACCTCCAAAATTGTTCCTGTAGACCCTACAACACCTTCTTACATCAGTATTAAACCCATACCTACCCCTACGCTATCATTTCCTAGTCCCTAAACCCTTTTCCCATAAAACCCTAAGACTTAGGTTTCCAAAATTCCTAGGTAGACTCTACCATAAACCTATAATTTAATAATCATTCCCAACTCCCTTGACATTTTCACCTCCCACGGCTCCATAATCCCTCCCCTCATCTCCTCAAATTTGTATAGCCCTATCCCTATTCTCTAGTCCTATTGTCACTTCCCATTCCCACCTACCTTATCCGTAGGGTTTCTTAACCAAACACTATGGAGGAAGACAGAGACGATGAGGAAGAAGACCAAATGCCAAGAAAGAGGCCCAGGACTAGAGGGCTAAAAAGAGCTCTAGAACTAGAGAAGCAGAAAGAAGCTGAACTAGCCAAGGAGCTTACCTTAGATGAGCAATTTGCCATAATGATCAATGAAAACAAGGGGCATTGGTTTGAGAGAGTTAACAACCATCTTGAGAAGCTCCTGAAGAAATCAAAGAAAGACAATGGCATATAGAGGAGAATGGCAAAATATTATTACCGAAGAAACTAAATAGCAAGGTCAAAACTCAAGATAGTAAAGTCAAAGCTTGAAACCCTAAATATGCAAGAGGAGAAGAGAAAGCTTGATATCCTTGCTGAGGCCTCTTTCCATGCTTGACATACTTCATCAACGGCTCATATATCAATTTTGACAAGTTTTTGGGAATTTTTTCGATTTTTTGGGTTTTTGTGCAAACTTTGACATTTTTTGGCATAGTTGGACTGTCCTATCCGCATCACCCTAGGCGTTGCACACCTTCTAAAATCCTCCAAATGAAAAACCAAGACCACCATTGGATTCCAAAGGCAGTAAACATGCAATTTTGACGATTGACACATCAAAATTGGGCAATCTGACAGGGAGAAATGAACAAAAACACCTAAAAAATCACATCTCTGCCCTCTTTTTTGGCTAGGCGATGTGCACAGGAGCAGTCTTGGGATATTGACTTTTTTGAGGATCAAATATTATTATTTGTTGGAACCAAGTACATTTATGGAAAATATACAAGACAAGCTTTCCAATGAGCTATCCTGAGCTCAATTTGGACATCAAGAACCCCTTCAAAACTCAGCTGGAAGATGGCGCTACGCATAGACCAATGGCACTGCGCATAGACCACTGGCGCTGCGCATAGGACGCCTGATTTTTCACTGTTTTTCTCCAGATTTGATTTTCATCCTTGGAAATCAAATTTTTACTGATGTAATTCTTGTTGTAAATTTAATTATGGTCTTTTTACTATTACCTAGGGTAAATGCATTAGGTAAATAGACTCCATCAGGTGTAATGAATTAGTTTCATTGTAATTAGGGATGAGTCATTTGACCACCCTACACTCTAGCTACCAGTTCAGATTTTGGTGGAAGTGCTCCTCCTCTCTTGGATTGGACCCCTGAGGGTGGGAGGGGTTTGTTTTGAGGTCTATATCTTGTATTTTTCAGTCTTTTCAAAGGTTGGACTTAGTTGGATGTTGTACTAGTGATTAGAGACACTATTGTATCAAATTTTGGCCAGTATTAATAGACGAGTTGCAGCTATTTATTTGGGATACATGTGGTATGGTTGTTTAGCATTGTTTCTTATTTGTTATCATTTGTATGAATGTTTTGTAAGTTCATAAACCATTTCATGTCTGTTATATGGTAATTTTCAAGTTGATAGGTAGAATACATGTTTTCTCATGCTTTGTTTTGGGAAAGTTATCATAATTTGTCCACTTTCTTAAGTTTAGGAAGAATACATCTCATATGCTCTTCCTAACTCCTCATCAGTCTTAAACCATCTCAACAAATCACCTTTTAAGTGTTAAGCCTTCTTCCTACCTTGCCCCTTTGGACGTCTGCAATCATATCTCATTTGCCCTGGCCTAGCCTCTTGACCTAATATCCTCATCCAACTATAACCCCACCAAATCAAATCAAACAACCCTTTGCACTTTATACCTAGCCTAAAACCCTAATCCATCCAGCCCTCTTGGTTGTGATTCTTTGGAGAGAGCCCTCTCCAGCCTGATATGGCTAGCTACCAAGTCAAAAGATTGGTATGTGGTTACCTCAGCTGGACTCTTCCTCAGCCTTGGAGATCCAGAGGAGTGATAACAGGTTCTATGAACCTCCTTCATCATATAGGAACCCATGATTGTCCCAACCCTTGGTGGGCAATGAACCACCCTACCTTAAAATGCACACATCATGCTCTTACCCCTTGAGCCCTGAGTAGTTAATCAAAGAATAATCATAAAAAGACAAAATGCATAAAAATAAGGGTGGAAAAATCAAGGTTCGGGCACCTCATGTACCATGATTGCTCCCTCCTATACATTATATACCCAATTGTGGACTTCCCTTTTATTAGCTACCATTGTGTCCCAACATGTGGCCCAGGGCTGCCCCTTTCCATCCCTTACTTCATTCACCTCTCTATCACATACCACCACCTTTTAAAGGATGTACCTTAAACATATTATCCCTTTTAGAAGTAGAGGCCACCTAATAGGATACTTGTCTAACCCCATTTGGAGTTTGGAGATAATAGCACATCCCGAAGCCCATTATGGATGGACAGGCCATTATGAAGTCCCCACCTATGGTCCATGGTTTGTAAGCTCTTTTACTTAATTTCTTTGATGACTTGTTGTACTGGAAGGCTAGGGAAAGCATTAGATCTTATGCAAGATTACAGGTGGTCTCCATCTTGGGTTTGGTCTTCCTATACGGGGTCCAAACCCTCCAAAGGGATACATTATCACATGCAGGGTGTGTGTTGAGACGCATGGGCCTCCATAGCAGTAGAAAACACTCCATGGATTCTTAAGGGTGTTCACCTATTGAACGCGGAAGATGCACCTGCTCCACCTTTGTGAAGACAACCCCACAAATGTACCATGCCCTTAGCAGCTGACCCAAGAATTGTAGGATGCTGTGGCATCACCTACACCATTATCGAAGCCCTTACAGATGATCTACATGCATCTTTGACTCATTTGGAGATCCACGAGGTTGTTATTGTTCCCCCACATCCACTGGGAGCACCACAAGTTTATTGTTTGGAGAACAAGAGGACAACCCCTTGTCCATCACTTTTGAGGGTCCTATTCTTCATTATGGCATAGATGGACCTCATCAGGTCTCTTTGAGGGCCCTATGACATGTATTATTTATCATTTGACCTCTTGCTTATTATTTCATTTGTGAGCTATTTTGTTGGGCTTGTCACCAAAAGTTAGGTTATTAGCACATTATTTTATTTTTGGGGATTATGTAGGCCTTAGAGACTAATTCGAACTCCTCATTGGTGTATAAATACAAGTGAGAAGAGTTCATTTTCTCATCATCACTTTGGATTAGATCTCCTCTCTATCTTGAGAATTTCACACATTTTCTTGGAGGATGATTTGGAGCATGGATAAATTTTGATGTTTGGATTTTGTTTATCTTATCTTGGAGCTTTTCTATTGTCAAATTGTTGATGGTTGGATATGTTCTATTATGTGTAAGTACATGATTTTAATTCTATTCTTATTTTACTTTGTCATATACATTGGATTCAAAATTTCTCTATTTTAGGGCTAATTGTTGTATGCATTTACCACTCAAATTGTGAAATTTTGTCTCTATATAGAATCTCTCAATGTATGGGCCATATAATTTTGAATGAAATTTCCTAGGGATAATTCGATCAACAAATCCATCTTGATAAGCCATCACCTTTTGCAAGTCGAAGTATAAAGTTGTAAGGTTTCTTCCCCTTGTCCTAGAAGACAAGCGAAGTAGTCCTAGGGCCTCCTTGACCAAGAAACAAGGTACTCATTCATATTTATCCTAGAATCAATTCTCCCAAGACTAAGGCATTGATCTACCAATAGGTGGCCACTAAAAAAATAATTCTTTTTCACCTTCTTCTAGGTATAGACAATTTGGGTCACGTAGGGCATCAATTTCCTGACAAAGTAGCCCTCCAAAATGTTCAATCTGCTAGCCTCTCCTGCGTGGGTGTGTCCTCAAGGCTTCCTCCAATTTTGAAGCCATTATGACAGTGGAGTTGTGAGATAACCCAAGCCCTTCAAGATTAAACTTTTCGCTGGCATCCCCAAGGCTAGTGCCTCATAGGATCAATTTGATGCTTTAAGTGAAAATTCTTTCTTTGATCCTTTCCCCCTCCTTGTCCAGGTTAAAAACACCATTGGTTGCTAGATTCTTCCCCCCTTAACCTAGGTCGGGTCCACTTGGTCCCGTGTGGTCCTATACCTTTGAAAGGTCAATTCTTCAAGAGCCATTCAGGAAGTCAAGTTCAATAAGGATTTTTGGATTGGAAAATTCCTTCATAAGGTATATTCCTCTAAACCTAACGCTCAAGTCCTCACCTCCTTCTCCTAGAAATCTTTGTACCTTGCTTGACAAGCAAGAAATCTCTATTCATGAAACCCATTCTAGGAAAAGGATTACAAGGGTCACTTCATATCCATTGGTCAATTTATCCTTCTCAAATGACCTTCTATATATACTGGGTCTCCTCCCATCAGTGAAAGTACGTAAAGAGTAGGGAGTCTTAGATGAGGTGATAGTGGGCTAAGCATCCATCATTTCCCTTTGATCTAGTAGTGGCCCTTTAGGAGTCCCTTTTATGATCCCTGCTAGTTTGAGCAGTAACACGCCCTAGAAGGAATGAGAAGAAGACTTGAAAACACAATTTGACTAGTCAAGGGCTGAGAGGAGGCTTCCTACTGCACCATGTGTTGAAGAGGAAGGGTCTAAGCAAGGTTTGAGCGCAAATCGCATAGGGGAAGAGGGAAGGATGAATTCTTCGTGCTTCATGACAGCGTCATGCGCCCTAAGGGAAGAGGGAAGGATGAAGGCTTCATGCTTTGTGAATGCGCCATGCACCCTAAGGGAAGAGGGGAGGATGAAGGCTTCGTGGTTTGTGACTGCGCCATGCACCCTTAGGGAAGAGGGAAGGATGAAGGCTTCGTGCTTAGTGACTATACCATGTGCTTTAAGGGAAGAGGGAAGGATGAAGGTTTTGTGCTTTGTTATTGTGCCATGCACTTTAAGGGAAGAGGGAAGGATGAATGCTTCATGCTTTGTGACTGTGCCATAAGGGAAGAGGGAAGGATGAAGGCTTCATGCTTCATGAGTGCGTCATGCGCCCTAAGGGAAGAAGGAAGGATGAAGGGTTCAGGCTTTAAGATTGTGCCATGTTCTCAAGAGGAGACAAGGTTTCTTGGCTTTAGGCTTCAAGACTGTGCCATGCGCCCTAAGGGAATAAGGAAGGATGAAGGCTTCAGGCCTCATGAGTGCACCATGCACTCAAGAGGAGACAAGGCTTCTTGTTGGGTGCATTTTTCAAGGGAAGGAACTCTTGTTTGTCCAGAGTACACTTTGTTGTTCTAAAGTGCACCTTGTTGTTCTAAAGTGCGCTTTTTTTTCCAAAGTGTGCTTTGATGTCCCGAAGTGCGCTTTGTTGTTCCAAAGTGTGCTCAAATGGTCCTTGTTCTTTTGAAGTGCACTCAAATGGTCCTTGTTATTCTGAAGTGTGTTTTTTCACTATGTGTTTGAAGTACACTTACTATGAGTTTGGAGTGCGCTTAGGCTTGGGAGGGTGCAGTTCTCTCCAACAGTGGCTACTTGTTCATCTGGAATGCGTTTTTCATTGAGGGAGGCAACAAAAGGCTAGGTAATTTATCCTAGGAAGTACTAATGCACTATGAGAGGGAGGAGACCTTAGAAAAGACTTAGTGCACAAGTACGGGAGGAAAAAATATGTCAATGAGGCTCATGAATAAGCTACACTAATCTCCTAATAAGAGGGCTAACACCTTTATAAGTTGCATTGAGCAGGAGGACCAAGAGTAGCTCTCAAAATGGCTAAGTGTGGGACCAACAAAGTGGGAGAAAGAAATGCATCCTAACATAAATCAAACATGGATCACATACATAAATGCCATCAATACAAGTCAACGGAATGCACAAGACTCATGAATATTAACAACACCTTGAAACGTGTTGGGTCCCTATAATACTAGTGATTACCCCATTACTATTGTAGTTATACCCCTTATTTATATTGTTGTGCCCCCATTGCCCCCATATTGTTATTAATGTGCCCATAGAATCTCTCTATTGTTATTTTTGTGGCTTTATATTATTATTGTTAGGTAGGCTGGATTATATTGTGACTCCTTAGACTCCTATATATAGAAAGGAGGTTTTGTCATTTGAATCATCGAAGAATTGTTCATTTATGTAATGTAAAGGAGGTTTCCCCATCAAAGAGGCTGAATTCTAAGGCGTTGATCTATCTTTTCTATCTTTTCTTGAGCTGGTCTCATAACATTTGGTATTAGAGCTTTGGATTCTAGGGTTTCGCTACTCCAAACAGGTCATCGTGGTATTTTCGCTATAACTTTTTTTCTGTGATGTTTCAGAAGTCGCAAAAAAAACCCATTTGAGAAGAAATCACGCTGAACCTTGGGTCCGAATTTCAGAGCTTTTCGCCTGATATTTTCGGAGATATGATCTAAGGAAGTTGGTCTTTTTGCAGACTCCTAAATTACATTCAAAACAGGTGACCTAGGGAAAATCGTCATAACTTTCTCTCTAAGGATCGGATTGAAATTTAGTAAGAAGGTAAAGAAAGAGGACGAACTGTAGTTTCTTGTATGCATTTTTCAGATCCATAGGTCGAAACAATGACTCGTGGCACGTCATACAAGTTTTCTCTACTGAACTAGTCTATAAGCAAGTCACTGTGGGAGATTTCGTATAACTCTTCCTTGGAGAAACCAATTTGGGTCAGACTTGTGGCATTGGAAAGAGGACTCAGAAGGCTACTACACATCAAAATTTTAGAACTGGATGATCCAAAATTACAGAGATACATCAGATTCAATATCAGGCTTCTACAAAGTGAAAAAAAGGTGTGTAGTTTTTTTTTAAATTTTTGCATAAGCTTGGTTTGAAGGAATTCAAAGGGCATAGTAAAGCATTATTATCGGTAACTGATGCCCCGAGGAAAGAAAATGCAAACACCTAGTAAGGAACCTGAAAGCTCTAGCATGACTCATGAAGAAGAGGAAGAAATGCTACATGATATATCAAAATTACAAGAACAAGTGCAACAAATGTCACGCTCACAAAAGCTAACAAAAGCTAAGATAAATGGCGTGGAATCTAAGATAAAGGGCATGGAAGCTAAGATGGATGATTTGAAGACAGATTTGAGGACAGATTTGAAGACAGACATGGCAGATCTGAAGACAGATTTGACAAATTTTCTACAAGAAATACTTACTAATGGTGAAAAGGTTGTAAAGGAAACTCATGATGTGAACAAAAGAAATGTTAATCATGATTCCATAGACTCTAATGTTGGATCGAAGACCCACCATATTCCAAAAATCGATATGAGGAATTTTTATGGCAAGGATCCCGCCACATGGATATTACAGATGGAGCAGTTCTTCGATCTCAATAATGTGCAAAACACACAAAAGGTACGTATGGCAACTTTATATTTGGAACCAAATCAGTTTGTATGGTATCAATGGCTTTGCTCTCGTAAACAATTTATCACTTGGGAAATTTTTACGGAAGAATTGATAGCACATTAAGAGGATACAAAAAGCAACACTTTTTTTAGCCAATTGATAAGTCTCAAACAAAAGGGTTCAATAATGGAGCACATTGAGGAGTTCCAAAAATTGAACATAAGGGTAAAAGATATTCCAGAGGAGCATATGATTGATGTGTTCATAGGGTCTTTAAGGGATAATATCCAAATGATGTTCGCCTTTGGGAACCTGATTCATTAGAGAAGGAATTCAGGTTAGCAAGAAAAATGGAAAGCAAAATTATGGCAACCAGGAAGCATACCAATCACAACTATAAAGACGGAAGTGTTGTTGCCCCTAGTCTTCCACAACCTATAAGGTTGACACCACAACAATTGGAAGAAAAAAGAGCAAAAGGGCTTTGTTATAGTTGTGATAGAAAATACACTAAAGGTCATAAGTGTGCTGAGAAGAAATTATTCTACATAGATTGTGAAGAGGAAGAAGAAAAGGAGCAAGAAAGGTCAAAAGAAGAGGATATGCTCCAGGAACAAAGCCTAGATGAAGAACAAATAAATCTGACCATATCTTGTAATGCATTGGCGGGAATTACCACTCCTCAAACCATCAAGATAGAAGGACAAATCAAGAAGAAAAAGGTAATAGTGTTGATTGATTCAGGAAGCACCCACAATTTTATTCATTGTAGGGTAGCAAAAGAATTGAATTGCTTCCTATATCCAGCACCAGAGTGTCAAGTGATGATTGCAAATGGAGGAACAATAAATTGCTCTGGAAAGTGCCATAATATCAAGCTATCCATGGGAGAATATGTATTGACTAGCCCAATGCTTTCCATTCCAATGGGAGGTGCTGATGTTGTACTAGGAGTCCAATGGCTACAATCCTTGGGTACAATAGCTTTTAATTTTCAAGAACTTTTCATCAAATTTTCTACGGAAGGAAAGGAAGTTGAATTAAGGGGTATTGCAGGGAAACCAGGAAAAATAATCAGCTCTAATGGTATGAAAAAGCTTCTAAAAAAGGAGCAAAGGGTGTAATTGCACAATTATGTTCGCTAGATGTTTCCACATTAGAATCATCTATTTCTCCAGATCTCCAAAAAGTCCTGGACAATCATTCCAAGGTATTTGAGACTCCCAAAGGTCTCCCACCTATGCGTGATCATGATCATGCTATTCATCTGATTCCAGAAAGTGTTCCTCCAAACATCAGGCCGTACAGATATCCCTATGTCCAAAAAAGTGAAATTGAACGTATGGTTGCAGAAATGCTAGAGGCTGGTATAATTCAACCGAGTCAAAGTTCTTTCTCTGCTCCAGTAGTATTGGTGCACAAGAAGGATGGATCATGGCGCATGTGTCCAGATTATAGGGAGCTCAACAAGCTCACTATTAAAGATAAGTTCCCCATTCCTGTCATTGATGAATTACTGGATGAATTGCATGGATCAATTTACTTCACCAAGTTGGATCTTCGTTCAGGATATCATCAAATCAGAATGAAGATTGAAGACATTCTGAAAACGACATTTAGAACTCATGAGGGTCATTATGAATTTTTGGTCATGCCTTTTGGCCTTACCAATGCACCTTCAACATTTCAAGGTTTGATGAATTCAATTTTCAAACCATTCCTTAGAAAATTTGTGTTAGTATTTTTTGATGATATACTTATCTACAAAAAGTCTTGGAAGGATCATGTTGAACATGTTGACAGGGTGCTACAACTATTGGAGGAGAAACAATTATATGCAAAAAGATCCAAATGTTTCTTTGGAGTCCAGGAGGTGGAATATTTGGGTCATATTGTATCTCATGAAGGAGTTAAGGTAGACCCTAGCAAAATTAAAGCCATTAAGGAATGGAAAATCCCCACATCCATAAAGCATCTGCGCGGATTTCTTAGGTTGACAGGGTATTATCGCAAGTTTGTTAAGAATTATGGGAGAATAGCAGCACCTCTAACAACATTATTGAAGAAAGATACATTTTCATGGACTCCGGAAGCAACAAAGGCCTTTGAACATCTTAAAGAGGCAATGTGCCAAGCACCGGTCTTAGCTACATCGAACTTCACAAAAACCTTTATTGTGGAATGTGATGCTTCAGGAAATGGAATTGGTGCTGTTCTAATGCAAGATGAAAGACCCATTGCTTTTGAAAGTCGTCCAATCAAGGGAAAGTTTTTAAGCAAAGCTATTTATGAGAAGGAAATGTTGGCAATACTCCATGCACTTAAGAAATGGCGACCCTACCTAATGGGAAGACACTTCAAGGTAAAAACGGATCATGATAGCCTTAAATACTTTTTAGAACAAAGATTATCCTCTGAAGAGCAACAAAAGTGGGTCACAAAGATGTTGGGTTATGACTTTGAAATCATCTACAAAAAAGGGAAGCAAAATGTGGTGGCAGATGCACTCTCAAGAAAGGATGAGGATGTGGAAGCATTGTTGTGCGCTATTTCTATCATCCAACCAGATTGGATAAATGAAGCAAGGGAGGAATGGAAGAATGACGAAGAAGTGTGGGCACTTATTCGAAAGCTACAACAAGATTCCAGTACGTCTGATACATTTAGCTGGCAAAATGATTCATTATGGTACAAAGATCGCTTATACCTCTGTAAGAATTCCCAGCTAAAACAAAAGATTCTTATGGAATTGCACACTTCTCCCTTAGGAGGGCACTCAGGATTTTTTAAAACTTACCACAGGGTTAAGAAGGAATTTTTTTGGGATGGCCTTAAATCAGATATTCAAAAGTTTGTGGCAGAATGTTTGGTTTGCCAACAAAATAAAGTTGAAACAATTAAGACACCGGGTCTATTACAACCTTTATCCATTCCAAGCCAACGTTGGGAGGAGGTATCAATGGATTTTATCACAGGTTTACCCAAGTCTGAGGGAAAGAGTGTCATCATGGTGGTAGTTGACAGACTTACCAAGTATGCACACTTTTGTGCATTATCACATCCATTTAAAGCCAGTACAGTTTCTACTGCATTTATGGAAACAATTCAAAAGCTACATGGAAACCCAAAGATTATTGTAAGTGACAGAGATCCCATTTTCACTGGAAATTTTTGGACAAAATTATTTTCTTGTCTTGGTACTCAGTTAGCTCATAGCTCATCTTATCATCCTCAATCTGATGGGAAAACTGAGATAGTAAACAAATGTTTGGAAGGATATCTTCGTTGCTTTGTATCTGATAAACAGACACAATGGGTCAAATGGTTGCCTCTGGCTGAATGGTGGTATAACACTTCCTTTCATACAACAACAAAAATGACCCCATTTATGGCACTTTATGGGTATCAACCACCATCCATCACATCATATTTAAGAGAAAATTCTAAGGTTCAGGCAGTGGAACATCACATCGAACATCAACAACAAGTCCTCCAACTCTTAAAGGATAACCTCGTGTTGGCACAGAATAGAATGAAACAACAGGCAGATCAACATTGCAGTGAAAGAAGTTTTGATGTAGGTGATTGGGTATTCCTACGGCTACAACCATATAAGCAAATGTCCCTCAAGCAAGCTAAGAAGGATAATAAATTATCACCAAAGTATTATGGTCTGTACAAGGTGTTGCAAAAGATTGGTACTATGGCATACAAATTGGAGCTTCCTGCAGCTTCTCGATTGCACCCAGTTTTCCATGTTTCATGCTTAAAGAAGGTTATAGGCGACAAGCTCCCAGTTCAAACAATATTGCCAAAACTTGACAAGGAAGGAAAAATTATATTGGAACCGGAAGTAGTTATAGAAACAAGAAATCGACAGCTACGAAATCGATCAATTTCAGAGTACCTTATCAAGTGGAAGAACTTATCCGCTGAAGATTCCACATGGGAGGATGAGAATTTTATGCAGAAGTATCCAGAACTACTCAAGCGTTGAGGACAACACTTTTTTGAAGGCGAGGGGCATGTTGGGTCTCTATAATACTACTGATTACCCCATTACTATTGTAGTTATACCCCTTATTTATATTGTTGTGCCCCCATTGCCCCCATAATGTTATTAATGTGCCCATAGAATCCCTCTATTGTTATTTTTGTGGCTTTATATTATTATTGTTAGGTCGGTTGGATTATATTGTGACTCCTTAGACTCCTATATATAGAAAGGAGGTTTTGTCATTTGAATCATCGAAGAATTGTTCATTTATGTAATGTAAAGGAGGTTGCCCCCTCGAAGAGGCTGAATTCTAAGGCGTTGATCTATATTTTCTATCTTTTCTTGAGCTGGTAATTTATCCTAGGAAGTACTAATGCATTATGAGAGGGAGGAGACCTTAGAAAAGACTTAGTGCACAAGTATGGGAGGAAAAAATATGTCAATGAGGCTCATGAATAAGCTACACTAATCTCCTAATAAGAGGGCTAACACCTTTATAAGTTGCATTGAGCAGGAGGACCAAGAATAGCTCTCAAAATGGCTAAGTGTGGGACCAACAGAGTGGGAGAAAGTAAATCAAACATGGATCACATACATAAATGCCATCAATACAAGTCAACAGAATGCACAAGACTCATGAATATTAACAACACCTTGAAACGACAACCAAACGAAACCTATTTCTAAGTGTGACTGTTGAAACGACACATTACAACACTTATAACACAAGTTATGACAAGAGTGATGACTGTGACCAAAGGGTGTGCTAAGCTATAAGAATGTGTCTGTGCATATTCCAATGATATGTAGGACCATGTAATGCAGAAGGGTGAGCCAGAACTACTTTGGTGATATGTAAGGTGTGACACATGCAGAAGTGAAAATAATAAAAGTGATACCTTCGACAGGAGGAAAACATAAAGACAACACTTGCAAAATGAAAACAACCTTGAAAGTGATAGATGCCAGAGTGAAGATAACATGAAAATGGCACTTATTAAAGTGGAATCAAGCAAAAGTGATGGTCATAAACATGAAAGCAAAACTTGTGAAGGGAAAGGTGCGCAAAACCGGCAATTGGGAAAACTCACCAAACTAAAAGTACAATTGCAATCAAAGTGAGGGAGGTTGTCAACGGAAGTGTGCACTAACTATCAGCATGAGTTGAACATCACACAGGAATTGTCTTGATGGATGGTGTTTTTCCTATTCATGCTTGCATAAAGAAGTGTGCTCATGAACTCATCGAAGACTGAGCATGTGTGTGCAAGTGACTTTAATAGTTGGAACTAGAGAAGGAGACTTAAACATTTTGCAAAACATCAATCGACCATGAAGGGACCATGGATGACAGATCGTAAGATCCTTAGTAGGCTCCAAAATTCAAGAGTGGGAAAATTTTTGGAGTGTATTGATCGCAGCATCAACATATACTTACATTAACATCTCCAATAATTTAGTTCTCTAGGTGATGTTTTTCCACAAATTTAGAAGTTTTTTTGGATGGAGATTCTTCTTATTTTGCTTGTTCTTCCTTTATAGTAGGATTTTCTTGGTCCATGTAGATGGTATCTTCTGAATTATCATTTGTTTATTATGCGTCTTTCTCTTGCCAATCTTTGTCTATTCTTACGTCAATACATTCCACACCTTTGCATAGTCTTTTATTATAGCATTTGTAAGATTTTCTTCTTGTTGAGTATCCAAGGAAAATTACCTCATCTACTCTACGATCAAATTTTCTCAAATTATCATAATTTATCTTCACGTAACACTTGTTTCAAATTTTTTTAAAATACTTATCTAAAACTATCATGCCTTTCCATAGTTCATATGGTGTCTTATCGCTATTAATTGGGAGTTATGTTATGTTCATGATGCAGAATGTTGCAACAACTGGTTCTCTCCAATACTTATCTGGTAATTTAGCCTCTAACAACATTATTCTTGATATTTCTTGCACTAAGTTATTTTATCCCTTTACGACTCCATTTTGTTGTTGAGTTCTTGCAATTGAAAGTTGTCTCTTGATTCCATATTTTTTACAAAATTCATTAAAATCATTTGAGGTAAATTCACTCCTCTATCTGATCTTAAACATTTGATTCTTAGATCACTTTCATTTTCAACTAAGGCTTTGAATGGTTTTAAAGTATCTAGTGCTTTTGATTTTGCTTTAATAAATGCAACCCAAACCATTCTAGCATAATCGTCAATAAATAGCACAAAGTACCTTTCACCTTGTAGGATTGGTGTTCTTGTTGGTATGCATATATTTGCGTGAAGAAGCTCTAGTGTTATTGATGTCGAACACTCATTTGAATTGAAGATCATTCTTGTATGCTTTCCATGTTGGAAAGATTCACAAATTTTACTTGTTGATTTCAATATTTTGGGCATATCTCTCACTGCTTGTGTTCTGTTGATTTTACCAAATTGTCAAAGCTCAATTGTCCTAAATTTTTATGCCATAACCAACTCTCATATGTCTATCCAATTTAGCATTTTTTTCCTTGAATTGCATCAAGAACATATATATTGTTTGGAGTCCTGATCGCTCTTCCCACTAATCTTATTGAATTAGTCTTCCTTATTTCACAATCTTTAGCATGAAAAATGTGATCATAACCTTGATCGCACATCTAGATCACACTTAAAAGATTATGTTTGAGTCCTTCAACATACAAAATATTTTGTCCTTTATTCCTACCTTTGTCAAGGCTTACAGTACCTCTTCTAATGATTTTTGTTGGTCCATTGTCTCCAAAACTCACATTTCCTCCTATTTCTTGTTTAAGAGTACTAAATTTCTTTTGATCTCTGGTCATGTATATAGAGCACCTGCTATCAACGTATCATTAACTTTGATTGTTTTGAGCATACATAACTAGTCCAAATTTTTTCGTTTGTGGTTCTTCCTATTTTTTCTTCCAAAACCCTTCTCTTGATTTTGTAGGATAGTCTCGTGCTATATGTCCAAAATTGTTGCATCTATAACACTCTATATTATACTTGGATAATGGAGAAAATGAATTATGATTTTTGTTATTGAAGCCATTAGTATATTTGAATGTGTTATCCACAAGCTTATTCCTATAGGTTTGATGATAACCTCGTTCACAAATATTATAAGCTTTACACTCCATTGCTTGATGTCCAAATTGTTTTCATATAAAATTAGTACCAAGAAAAATATTTTGATACCTCGTTGTGTATGATTTCCTTAGTGGAACATTTCCTCTACATTTGATCGAATTTGGAGAAGATTATTGGTCCTTTCCCCTTATCGTATTTTTCCTACATTGTGAATGGACTTATTGAGAGAATTAATATAGTGTTTTGGTGTAGTAGTGTTTCCAGAGTCCTCCTGAATTATGCCTTTGCTCTTACTAGTATTGGATCTTTCAGGATTTTCTTCAACTTTTTTTCCTGGTGACTTGGGGTTTGCATCTTGTTTGTATGAAGTCTCACCCATATAACCAAGAACAATCTTGTCATATGATGATCTTTGAATGTTGAGAATAACAACCCGGGTTTGAGATATTTTCATGTTTTTATTGAGCTTATCTAGCTCTTTCCTAATGAGACAATTTATGCTTCAATATTTTCATAATTTTCTTCCTTTTCTTTTAGTTAACTATTAAACACTTATTCCACTTTTTTTGCTTCCTCTTTTTCAATCTTGATGATGATGATTTCCTTGCATAGTCTTTTTTTCTTCTTCCTGAGGTTACCAATCTCTTCTAATGCATTTATGAGTTCTAATTCAAGATCCACTACACCTTCAACACCTTCTTCTTTTGATTTTTATTTTTGCTCCTCTTTGGAGTAAAGATTTTTCTTTTTCAAATATTTTCCTTTGAAGACCATTTTTAGGGTGCTTTCTCATCATCACTTTCTTCCCTGAAAAGAAACTTACCAGTAAAATGTCCTATCTTACCAATATTAAAACATATGAAAGGTAAATTACCTTTGAATCTAAATCTTTTATTTAGTTTCCTTACTAGTTGATCCATTTTGTATTAGAGTCATCACTAGAATAGTCACCAAATTTTCATTTTATTGACTTCTTATATGCTTTGAATGTTGCTTCCTTATGTGATGAGTCTCCCATCCTCACTTCGTATGTGGAGAGAATTATGTGAAGCTTGTCCACTTTTAGATTATCCAAATCCTTTAATTCTCCTATGGAAGATACTTTGACATCAAAATGTAGAGGAAGAGACCTCAAAATTTTTTGAACAATTGTTTTTTCTTCAAAATTTTCACTAAGTCCTTTGAGAGAATTAACAACTCCATCTACTTAAAGAAAATAAGAAACAACATCTTCTTCATCACTCATTTTCAAGTTTTCAAATTTTCTCTAGAAAGTATGAAGCTTTTCCTTCTTTACTTTGTCATCTCCTTCATAATTTCTCACAATCTTGTCTTGCAGCTCTTTAGTTGATTCGAATTTCATAACTTTAACAAATTATGAATCTAAAAATCCACTTAAAATGGACTTCATAGCTTTTGCATTGGATACATAAGCCTTTCTCCCATCTTGATCGGTTAGAGGAGAATATGGAACCTTATATCCACCTATAACAAACTTCCAAACTTCTGTACAAAGAGACATCAAGTGGGTTTTCACTCTTATCTTCCAAAAGGAAAAATTTGTTCCATCAAAGAAAGGACTTTTTATTGATGCTTCTCGACTAGCAATGGCCCTTGTAAGAACTTCTTCCAAAAATTAGACCGATCTCAAATAAGGCTGGTCTGATACCAATTGTTAAAAATACACATGATATTGAGAGGGGGGTAAATATATATCACTCAATTTTAAACTTTTTCTCTTTATTAATATTTAAAAAAATCTCATCACATAATCAACCATCAACACAATTCTTAAACACGGTAATTAAAATGAAAATCCAGACTTGAAGAAGAAATGATTTTCAAACAGTCTTCAATATTACAACTAGTTGTGAGGACACTAATCGTTTGTAAGCACCAACTTGCAAAAAGAATAGGCTTCAACCTGTCACGAAGATGAGGATACAATCCTCAGTAAGCACTAACCTATAGTTTTTTGAATGTTCAAGAGAAAGTATTTAGGCTTAGAACTTGTTCAAAAGAAGCTTTTCCTTCTTGGAAGCTTGTACCCAAATCAAACTAGAATTCGGCCTCCATAAGGACTTCAACTTGGTCTCCAACAAAGCTCAGCCTCCAAGTAGATTAGGTCTATAATTTGGACTCTGACCAGGACTGCAACTCGACCTCTAACTAGGAGTGCAACTTAGCCTCAAACCACGATTGAAACTTAGCCAAAAACTAGAATATGTTTAATAGAAATTAGTCCAACGACCCCTAAACTAAGCCTCCTTAACAATAGAACTCAACCTCAACAGGTCTCAAACAAAATAAAAACCCTTCCCAAGAATTATACCAAAAACCCTTACACAAAAAGCTTCTCCTCATCAGATTCACTTCACTTCTTGTTGGTTCATGAGGTATGAAACTCAATCCTACTTCTTTTCTCTCATAAAAGCATATTCGAATGCTTGAGAAGTGGCTAGAAATTTTCCTTCTCACACCTATTTATAGTGCATCTAGGGTCTAAGGTAGGGTCAACTTGTCCACTGGCATAATGTAGAATGAATATTCAAAAAATGATTTCTCCTCAACCATGAGGAGCTAGAAGGTGTGTCATGTGTCATTGGAAAGGTATCATAATAATATTTCCAACCATATATCTTATGATCCAATTTTATCTAGATAATTTGAGTAAAAATTCCATCAAAGATAAGGTATCCAAATGGGGAATTGTTGTACTTTGGTTGGGTCATCTCAAAAAAATATTTCATATCTCCTAATTCCTATGGAATTAGAGGGAGTGCCATATATCTTTGGAAAGGTATTAGAATATGGTATTTTACTATGTATCTTTCTTTTTCATTTGGCCAACCTTTGACATCACCCATATCACCCATTTTATGGCAAATAAAAGGGTTTTGAGTTGATAGTCTCCCATTTGGAGTTTGAAATTTTCACATCTAGCCCCATATTTCATCATACTTCCACTGTAAATCATTATTGAAAGTTGTACACTAGATGTACAAAACAATGGGTTTCTTTTTCCACTCATCTATGAATAAAATTGTGAGTATTGCCACTATCAATAAGGAATACAACTTTGTAATGCTTGATGTAGCTCACGAGTTTCAATGTTTTTGGAGTCAAAATTCCCAATAATGCATGCAAGGAAATTAAGGATTCTTCATTGGAAAGGTATCATAATAATATTTCCAACCATATGTCCTATGCTCCAATTTGATCTAGATAATTGGAGTAAAAATTCCTTTAAAGATAAGGTATCTAAATGGGGCATGCTTGTACTTTGGTTGGGTCATCTCAATAAAATATCTCATATCTCCCCATTCTTATGGAATTAGAGGGAGTGCCATATATCTTTGGAAAGGTATCAGAATATGGTATTTGACTATGTATCTTTATTTTTCAATTGGACAACCTTTGACATCAATAAGAACCATTTTCCACATCACCCATATCTATGGCAAATAAATGGGTTTTGAGTTGATAGTCTCCCATTTGGAGTTTGAAATTTTTACATCTAGTTCCATATTTCATCATACTTCCATTGGAAATCATTATTGAAAGTTGTACACTGGATGTACAAAACAATGGGTTTATTTTTCCACTCATTTATGAATAAAATGGTGAGTATTACCAATATCAACTAGGAATAAAACTTCATAATGCTTGATGTAGCTCACGAGTTTCAATGTTTGTGGAGTCAAAATTCCCAATAATGCATGCAAGGAAATTAAGGGTTCTTTATAAGGAAATGGAGGTTCAATATCTACGTGATTTGGAGTGTTGATGTCTTCAAACAACTCATGTGTCTCTTCGGTAATTATGTCTTAAGTTATTTGATTCATGTTCATTCCAATTAGGAACAATTTATATCATTTACACATGAACCAAAGCATATTTTTCATCACAATTATAAAAAACCCCATGTCTTTGGTAGTCTGTCATGCTTTGTTGGAAACAACATTTATAGTTTCAAGGGATTATTAGGGGTTGTGTTTGGGGAATTAACTTGGGGAATATGAGTGCAGAGAATGAATATTGAATTTCAATGTATGCATTGATCACCATCTTAGCTTCCAACTTCATTTCAGTTGCTTTTAACCATGTATTAGGATGTTGCATTCTAACTTGTGCTCAAATATCCTCCTTGATGCCATTAATGAAACATTATTTATATAAGGAGCTTGTTAAGTTCTTTGTATGGGTGGCTAATTTCTCAAAGGCTATCCTAAATTCACTTATTGGGCTTCTTTGGTGTAACTTGGTAAGCCACCCTAAATTCTTTCCAAACATGCATGGATAGTCTTAACAATTTGAATCCATGCAATGTAGCCTGGGTAAGATTTTTTGTGCCATTTCCACCATTTTCAAAATTTCAAATATGAATGCAAGACTTGCACCTTAATTTTCTTCATGTTGTCAATAATTCTCTAGAGGGTGGAGTAATGTTCTATCTAGATGACCCATTCTAATGGGTTACAATGATAAAACTTATTGAAGTCCACTTTAGGAGAACAATCCCATACTTTATTATCCATTAAACTATTGTTATGCAACCTTTGAGAGGGTTGTGGTTGGATATATAGCCTCAAGTTAGTAGTTTCTTTCTAGTGTCACTAAATATGATGTGTTTTTAGTAATTTCTCTTTTAGTATGACTTGACCTAGCAGACCTCACAACTTCTTAGTGCATAAATTTTCATTGTTTTGGATAATGACTACTAATTTTTCAACTCCTTTTCATCTAACTTCTCTAATTGTAGTTCAATTAGGTTAATTCCTGTCGATTTTGTTTCTCCTTCTCATCCAACTTCTCTAATCTCTCATCCATCTTCCTAAACTAGTTTTCTAGGTTGTTCAGCCTGTCTGAAGTAGAGTGAGTGTTCATGTTGTCTAGGGAAGTATGAGATGGTTTATAGGAATTTGATGAAGAATGTAACTAGTTTCAGTCTTCATAATTGTATTTGAGTCATGATGTAATATATTTGTCAAGAAAATTATTATAATTTTTTTTATAAGCATGGGTTTCATGCTTCTAGGTTAAGCCTCCAATGTAGGCCTTTAGGTTTGTGTCAAAATTCAAAGTCATAAACCCTTCTTGGGATTTACATATCAAGAATTAGAATTATTTTGTTTTAATTTCCTCCACCATCAAGTTTACCTACCCACAATTCAAGTCGACCTAGTAATGGAGCCTCAAACAACTATACATATATCCATGAACTCGACCTTGTTTTAGGGGAAGCAAGAAGTGATTCAGTTTTGAATTTCAAAGTAAAGAAGAAGGTGTGAAATACTAAGGGAGGCATCTACCCAATCACCAAAATGACTAGCATAGAAGACATGAAGTCTAGAGAAAGAAGAAAAAGTCTAAAATTTGGTCACATTCTATTACTCATGTGATGAGACCAATATAGTTGTAGGACCGAGCTTCAGAGAGGGCCAAAATTTTGTTGAAGAGTTGATGTTGGATAAAGGAATATTTGACTAAAGGTTTGACTTGGGAGGCCAACATGATGGATGAAGGAGAGTTTGTAAGGTCTTGGTTGTCTTAATATTATTTGAATATACTAGTGAAAGAGTTTGACTGGGTTTTCCCCTTCACAGGGGTTTTGCCCTGGCTTAGTGCCTATATCTTGTGTTCATATTATATAGTTGTGATCTTCATGTTTTTGTTATTTATTTGATGATAAAGAAAACTAATGTAATCAACAGATGAAAGATTTATTATCACAGGTAAATGTCAAGTAAGAGTAATAACAAATAATATTGCCCTAATGTTGCCCTAATGGATTTCTCAACAGAGTTATGGTTATACTTCATGAGAGAGCTCACTAAAAAATTGTTATTGGGTCCTAAGGACAAGGGAGTTTTAGGTGTTATAAATCTCACCTAGGTATTAGAGATTGGTGTCCCCTAGTGTTTTTTTAGTGTACTATTGTAGCAAGATGGTTGATTAGCTTATCTAAAGCTAGTTTTAGATATGCCTAGAGCACTTCCTATATACGTAAAGATAAATGGAAGTGATAATTCATATATAGGTATTTTCTGATGCGGTACTACTGGAAGGGGTACCAATAATAATAACAAGTGTTTTCAACAATGTGACTCCACTTGTATTTCTTTTGTGTATTCCTCCCCTGCCATAGTTTTACCCATTGAATGAAAAATCACTATGTTATTTAAGGATGTTGAAACATGTCTCTAAAATAAAATTTAAAAATGAGTTTTCTAACCCAAGAAAATTCTCTAAAAAATACTAGAAAATAACTTATGCAAGGTAGAGTTTGAGGTAGAAAATGTAAAATGATCACAATTTTTGTTATACTTCTCATATTGGCTATTATGGTTCCAATTATGAAATCACACACCTTATATGGATTTGCAAGTATTGGTCTAGATGAAGTCTATGCTCTCTATCAAAAGATATCCAAACTATGAAATATGTGGTCATCACTAGAAAATAACTTAAAAAATTTGTCAATTTTAAATTGCAAATAAGTTCACTCCCTAGACTCATATTTGGATTTTTATTTTTATTTTTTTGTAAATTGGGTAGTATTTTGAGAGGAATTTTATTTTTGGTTTTGATTCTCTAAATTTTGCATTGATAGTTTCAAAATTTGACTCGAATGCTACCATCCTCTTTTTCCATAAAAAATCGCCAAAAATAAATCTCCCAACTTGCATCCAAATTTTTTATGACACCCCTTTCATTACCCCAAATTGTGTAATGTAATTAAGAACATATATTGTTGGGGTGCCAACATTGATTTTATGATTTTAAACTCTATTATATGATGTAATGTTTATTTTTATTTATAAAAAATACTAGAATTGAAGAAAGGGGACAACCAACAAATTATGCTGCATTAGGGAGGGAGAAAACTTGACTAGGGAGGAAAATATGCAAGAGAGGTGGGAGAAATCCTATCCTTGCTTGAATAAATATTATTTTCCCTTGATGTGATGGTTGGTATTCCCAAGAAACTTCTAGCAAAATATTGGGAAGATGAAGGGTCAAGGTGTGATTATAAATATAAGAGGGAGGAGAAATCAAGGGGTTCTTAGTTCTCATTACTTATTCTTGGTTCTTAAGCTTCTAGTTTTTCTCTCTTCTATTTCCCTCTCACTCAAAAATTTGGATAGGAAATAGAAATGGTGGAAAAACCCACAGAGGTTCAGACCTTGTGAGAGTTAAGAGATGTGAGTGAAATCCTTTGTGATAGAGGTTGAGTTTTTCCTATGTGTGAAGGAGAGTGACCTTCAATTTTTTTGTTAAATCTGGTCTGAAAACTGTGTGCTAAATCCCTGAGTTTGGTTATCCCTTGAGGCATCAAGATATTGCACGAGGGTGGCTAGATGTGAGAAAAATTGTGCACAACTTGCATGTGTGTCTCTCACACTTGCATTCCATGTGCTTGTTGCATTTGTGTGATGTTGTTCATGGTTGTAGTGATGTCGTCATGTGAAACTTGAGGTTGTTGTTGTGGGATGCAACGTCGTGAGTGTATGACTGGTTACATGTCGACTTATATCGCTTACATGTATCATAATAGTATGTTTGGTTGTAATCATGCTTCTTGGTTACATTCTTGTATGGTTGATTGCATGTATCATTCTTGAAGGTTTGATTTCAAGTATTGTTCATTCATGCTTTATCATATGTGTTTATGCATATGTGTGGATGGTTATGCATCGCTTATGCATCTTCATGTTTGCATGTGATCATGTGTATAGTGACGTAATGATAGTGGTTTTCATGCATGAGGTCTTGGTGTGCTGTTGCTGAGGTCATGCATTGATGGTTGGACTCTAGCTAGAATGATGTGTATACGGTTTTGTACTCATGTGTTATATGTCTATATGCAATTGTTATGCATGTATGGTCTTGGTTATAGGTATGCATGAATAGTAGGTCAAACATGTCTTATGAAGTCATGGTATGCAATTTAGGTCATCATGGTGCTATTGGTTGTTATGATGCTAATGTGTTGGTTGAGATAGAGCAGTAGATGCAGATCATCATAATGAGGTTGCAGCATTAGACTTTGGGATAAGAGCAGATCGTCATATAGGTTTGCGTGTTGGGCATGCAGGTAAGTAAGTTAAGGATTGTCATATGCATTAGGTTTATGTACATGTCTTTTGATGTTATGGTTACATTCATGATATATGCTAGTTGATTAGTGTAGCTATATGCACGTGTTAGATAATCAAGAATGATAGTTGTTGGTCACATAAATTGTCAACCCGAGGAGGTCTTTTTATTTCAAAGATAATAACGCACTGGATATGCTCAATTTCAAAAGCGGAATCGATGTTGTAGTAAAAGAAAGATACACACCTGTTAAATTCATCAATCTACTAATTCACACTCTACTTAATCAAAGCTGAAGTCAATTAAATTATAGCAGAAACGATTTCTCTGTTACAGCAAAGGAAAATCAATCTACAAAGAAAGAAATCATTCAATCATATCAGGAACAGGACCCTATTCCTTGGTGAGGAACTTCAGCACCTGCTGCCTGGCACTTAATCACACTGTAAGAAAAGTAACTTTAAGAGATCAAGACCCTATTCCCAGGAACAAGAACCTTCAGCACTTGTCCTCTTGTTTCTAATCACACTGTAGGCAAAGGAAAGCAATCAATGGGAGCAAGACCCTATTCCTTTATGCAGGAATCTTCAGCACATGCTCTCAACATCATTCATTCGTGCATTTGATACGTGTAGCGCTAAGAAACAGAGTATTGCAAAACTGTGTAACTAGTGTTTCAACAACAGAATTAAGGGAAGTGCAAACACATAAAGAAATAAACAAACTACAGGAACCAAAAGGGTGAATCTTGTGAGGAAGGCGGGCCCTTTCCTTCTCACAAGATTCCCCAGGAGAAAGAATTAAATTGAAACGCTCAAAAGAAGATTTTATTCATCTGTCAAAGTAACTGATACATTACAGAAGGAGACTAGCTCCAGTTCTCACACAATACTCTCCTGTAACTTACAATTCAACCCCCCTCTAATGATGATGTCTCCTCTTTTTAAAGAGGAGACATCTTTTACAATTTACATGAGAGCGAATCTTCATCATCTCGATTCTGTTTTCTTTTCCAAAACAGGACTATTCTGTTCTTTCAAAAAGAGACGCTGTTACAACCGAGACAACAAAAGTGCTATCTTCAGGATAATCTAGGTAACCGTATCTTCGTGCTGCTGCTACTATTCCACAAAAAGTTCTTCCAGAATCGCAAATTACGCATAACGGGATTTGCGTGCTTGACGGCTGTTTCAGCAACTGAGTCAACTGTTTCAGCAACGGAGTCAGCTGTTTCAGCAACGGAGTCAGCTGTTTCAGCAACGGAGTCAGCTGTCTTAGTAACGGCCGCTCGTTCCCAACAAGGCATATAACTTATCTGCGATCTTTGACTTGTGTTAGCAACAATGCACTTCAATTAATGATAAAATATAAGAGTATTGCGGAATTAAATGTAAGACAGATTAAACATATAATAAAGAAGAGGTTTCTATATACCTTGGGATAAAGTGGATGAAAAAGACAATGAAGTTCATGGTTTAAGAGTAGAGTGGTGTCAAAATATATAGCAAAAATGATACATAGTGGAGTCCTAACATCCCCCCCAGCTAAAAATGTTGCATGTCCTCAGGCAACCCCTAGTCTGAATCAGAGTCTGAGTACTGGGACTGAGCATGCAAATTACTCAAGCAGTAGCTGGAGAAGGTGGCATCTGTAGGAGCTCGGAATCCGCTGTTGGTCTGCAAATGTTGCCATGCCAAGGCTTCCTCTCTGTCAGTCAACTGGTAATGACATTGATATTTGTCTGAAGGCAGCCATAAAATTGGAAAACGGAAATGATACCCGATCCAGTTTACTCCATAATGTTGAATGCAATCAATGTACTTAGGGACCCTGGATAATGCAGCTTGAAGATTGAGAGGGTTAAAAGGATGATACTCCTGTCTTTCCTTACATGACTGCTGCCAAAAGATATCATTGGCCTTCAATGCAGCAGTACCCTTCATTCTAATGTGCTGTTGACACTTAAAAAGTATTGAAGCCTGTAATTGCTGCATGTACTCGTTCATTCCTGGCTTCTGCAAGAATTCATAATATTGTGCTATAAACATGGCTGGGCCTACAGGCTCTGGTCTAATCCACAGGAGTTTATTCTCCTCATTATGACTGCTTGCAGTGAACGCAGTCTGCCAAGTGAGCTGGTTAGACAAAAACGAAGCAAATGCTCTGATTTGTATATCTCCTGCAATTGGAATAAGATTAACTCTCCTATCTTCAGGAATGGCCTCATTATGAAGGTAGAGTTCGCACAGGAGATGCTGGTCACTTTCAGGGGCCTCCTTAAAGGTCTCAACAAATTTCTCTGAATTCATTAATTCATATGGTCTGCCATTTGCTATTGCTTTTAATTGGAAATAAACTAATCGTTCAGAAAGAAAGAGAGAGTAGTTTACAGAGGGTTTGCGCGTAACCATCAATTTCCGCACTAATGAAAACATCAAGGCTATCTTTGCCTTAGACTCTCTGGCTTCCTTTTTATACTCCCTGTGCTCTTGCATTATTTGGTCCCAGCTATCCCAGTTGGCATATACATGGTTCTGCCATTGTAACTTATGCTGTCGTAATATTATATCTTGTTCTTCAGCATATTGCTTCTTCCATTTGTTCATCTGTTCCAATTGATTCCATGGCAGAGTCTGTGTCTTGGCATCAGAAGTAGTGGGTTGGGACATTGTTTCCTCTGTCTGGATGGCTGCATCAGAAGTAATGGGTTGGGACGTTGTTTCCTCTGTCTGAATGGCTGCATCAGAAGTAATGTGTTGGGGCATTGTTTCCTCTGTCTGGATGGCTGCATCAGAAGTAATGTGTTGGGGCATTGTTTCCTCTGTCTGGATGGCTGCATCAACCTGCAAAGGATGGGATATCTGTGGTTTGATTTCTTCTTCTTGCTTTATAGAGGGTCCTACTGGTTCTTGTGGAGCAGTAGGGCATTCCTCTTTTATTCCACCTGTCGTAGATGTTTCAGGGAGCTGAATTTTAACTACTTTGTAGCCTGCATCCTGGTAAATGCTGCCACACTCCTTGCACATATATTCCATACATGGCTCCTTATTTTGCATTGAGGCTACGTGTGCTAATGTATGGAGATTCAGTTCTCTTTCAAAAGCCTCTCGAGCCATGGTTAGTTCAGTTTTGTAAGCTTCTAATTCAGACTTCAGGAACTCATTTTCCTCCAGTAGAGATGTCATAGTATGTGAACCTTGTGTGCTGATTGGCTCTGTTGGAATATTTTGTTGACGCACAGTCGTAGCTGGTTCTTGTACCACAGTGGGTGGTTCTTGTGCTCCAGTGGGTGGTTCTTGTGTTTCAGTCACTGGTGATTTCCCACTATCGTCCTGCTTGGTGTATTCTTGTGCCTTAGTGACTGGTTCTTGTGTTTCAGTCACTGGGCAAGTGACTGGTTCTTGTGGAGCAGTCACTTCTTGGCCCATAAACAATGTCATATTATCCCGGGACACTGGTTCTTGTATGGCAGTGCCTTCGGACGAGACGGGTTGGGAAGTTTGGGATGGGGATAAAGGTTTTAGTAGAATAGTGGCAGGGTCAGGGAAAATGGAGGTGGATTTTGTCTCAACAGTCGTTTTCCTTTTTCTTTTTGATAGGAAGGCAGCAAAATTACTGCCTTTCCTTTTCTTTGAAAGGGAGGGTTTCTTTCTGGGGACAGGGTTTTCCGGAGGGGTAAGAATTTGAGATGTAGACCTTGTCCGTGGTCTGGAGCCTGCGACTGTTGAGGTTTTCTTCTTTTTCTTAACGGGTGAGGAAGGGGGTGTTAGAGAGTCGTCACTAGGGACCGAAATAGTGGAGGCAGTTGGCTCTGCTAAATGAGGCGAGCTCGGGGTTGGGAAAACTGGGGAATGCGGAATTTCTTCCTGTTGTTCTTCATGAGGAATTTCTGGAATGTCATGAGGACTTTCAGATGGTTGGGCTGTTTGGTCCTGCTGAGGAATTTCCGGAATGTCCTGAGAATTTTCGGGTGGTTGGGGAATTTCAGGTGCTTGTTGAGGAATTTCGGGCGGCTGGGGAATCTCAGGTGGGGCGTGCAGAGGGGGATTTTGCTGAGCAAAACCCCTCTGTATCAGCAACTGGCATAAACGGTGATGGGTAAGGGATGACATTGGAGATTTAGCTCGTTTACAATAATAAGACATGTTTTTAATACAACCAAGCAGATAATAGGGGATATTAATCAGTCGTCCATTCCTCAAGTGATTCATCAAAACAAAATCATGATTGTACACTACCTGATAACGCCCCTCACATGTTAAGTAGTGTTTGATGAACTCTGCCACTGATGGCCATGGTTGAGGAAGTGAATGCAGACTAACCCCGCGGCCTCTGGGTTCCACTTGCTCATCCGGGTGCAGAAATTCTTGCTGCGCGTTAAGAACGACCTGCTTCCTGCTAAACCAGCGAGTACCCTCAGCTGGCAACCCTGATACCTGAACTATGTCATCCTCTGTCACTGAAATGCGAACCCCTTGGACCACTGAAAAATTGTCTTCAAGGTTTTGTGCAAATTCTAAGACTTGTTCCTGGTTAAATTCCCCCAACCTTTCAAAATATACTGTCCATCCCGCTTGTTGGAAGATCTGATAGACTTCAGGAAACAATTGAAGAAGACTTATGGAGCCGGGCTCATGTCTAACGGCCGACCCTCCCATGGCTGTAGCTTTGAGTTTTCCGCAGAGGCACCGACACAGTAAACACAGACCCTGATCGCGCTAGTTGTTGCAACAGAGGCTGCATAGTCTAAATGACGGCAGAAATAGATATGACAACGGGCGGCAGCTTGGTTCATGCGAAATGATTGTTCTATTTTTGGAATTCCCCCCCCCTACGTATGGTGTAATAATGATTGGACGTGTAAAGATATGCAATCATTATAAATGAAATCCTCTCTTTAATATGATTTAACCGAATTACATTAAAACCTTATACCTTACATTTTACCTTTGATTTAATAATTCGAAGTGTCGGTTGCTTCAAAATAGCTTTAATGTACATGGAAGAATCTGTAGATTTTTTTAGAACGGGAGTGTAATTGAATCTGGTACGTGCTGAATAATTTTCACCAAAAGGATCTGAAGTATAATCGTGGAGAACCAGAAAGCTCATATAACATCAAAGAGGGATACTGTTTTGATGATAACAAGTTGCTGAAACTGGTGTTTGAGCAACTGGAAAATGAACGATACGTTGCTGAAACAGGTGTTTCAGCAACGGGAGAAATCAATAATACGTTGCTGAAACAGGTGTTTCAGCAACGGGGAAAATTAATGATACGTTGCTGAAACAGGTGTTTCAGCAACGGGAAAAATCAGAGAAATGGGATGAATGACTTAGGTCTGTGAATGGAGAAAATATTTGATAAGGGATCATTTCAGCAGTAAGGGGTGGGAAATACTGACTGAAGGAGGATATTTCAGGGATGGTGGGAGTGGGAATAATAGAAATAATGTGGGTATGGAGGGATATTGCTTTAGGAAAAAGGGTAAAATGATGGGAAGAAGCTTCTTGATTTAAAGCTTCAGATCTTCTCATGATGAATTTGTCCTCCTTATTGCTTTTTCCAGAATCTGCAAAATTCAATTGTAATATGCCAATCCTTGACAGGGATTATTAGTGCTAAATCTAATCTAATACTAAAAATATAGTGCAGAAAATTAAGTGTTGTGAGGAGCAGAAGACTCCCCTAGAAAAAGATAATGAATATCAGTCATGCAAGCAGTCTTGAAATCCTCTTTAGAAACAGGGCGCTTATATAGACGGAGCCTATGGCCATTGACTAGTAGAGGTGTTTTAGCATCATCAATTGTTACAAGTCTTACCGTTCCGTTTGGAAAGACATCATCTACTTCATATGGTCCAAGCCAACGTGTACGTAGCTTTCCCTGAAAATTTTCAAACCGAGAGTCATACAACAAGGCCCAATTACCTTTTTGGAACTGCTTGTGTTTGATAATTTTGTCATGCCACTTCATCCTTTGTTGCTGTATCATGTTTGTTTGATGAATGGCATCTAATCTCTTTTCATCCAACTCCAAAAGCTGCTGCAATCTAGCTGTCTGCACATCATTCAAATCAAGATTAACAGCTAAAGCAGTCCTTAAAGTTTTAATTTCAAATTTCACAGGAAAAACAACATTTTTACCGTAAGATAATCTTCAGCAAAATCACATAGCGAATCTTTTGTCGACGCGTTTCGAACCAACTAGTGTGGTTCATCGTCAGGACAAGTTGAAGAACCAATCTAGCTTAGCGTGAATAAATAGAGTGTGCAGAGATCCCAACGGCTACATTTCTAACGGCTAATTTGACCAAGAGACCCTGGTCAAACTACTAAAAAATTATTATTCAATTAATATTTCTCTAAAAAGATAAATATAGGTAAATATTTGGTAAATTTTAAAATAATTAGGTAAATCTACTGGTAAATTTAAAATAATTAGGTGTATTATTCTTATTATGTACCTATTTTAATTAAGATGGTTATTATATCCCTTAATATATCATATTTAAATATTATTCCAATGTAAAGGTACCAAACCCTATTTTTCTACTAGATAGTTGTGTGATAATTAATTCAAGGTCTTTGGTAAGTTAGATCTATACCAAATTTAATATTTTAATTAGATTGGTCATTAAGTCAATCAGCTAAATAACTAAATAATAATCTAAATCTTCTATTATTATTATTAGAGAATTAGCTATATTAGGTGAAAAATATAACTAATATTATGGTAAATCATAATTACCTAATAATAGTTATTCCAAGGTGAACTATTATTACTAATAATTTAAGGTCGATAGTTTATTATTAAAACTAATGTTATTGGTACCTAAAACATTAAAAATATTTTTATTCCAAATTTATTAAGGTTAATAGTGTCATTATTATCTAATATACGTTAGGTCTATATCATATTTATTATTTAAATAGATTGGTCAATAGATTAAAAGTTTATTACATAATCTAAATCATCTTGATAGATCTAAACAGTTTGTTCAACTATAATTCCTAGAATCATAATCCAAATTCTATTCTTACTTATAATCCAAGGTTGATGAGTTTATTACTAAACTACTATTCTGGTATCTTTAAATCTACAGGTTAAACCACTATTTATTAAAAAGAATATTTATTCCAAATTTTTATTAAGGATAATCATATCAATACTGATAATTATTGATATTTATAAGGTTTAAATTTTTTTAATAAGAATTCGTTTAAGGGAAACTTAATTTTTAAGGTTAACCTAGGGATACTTAAATAATATAATACTAATAAGCCCCATATATACAATAATAGCTCGAAACAAACTCAACCGTTCCAAGATCATAGGACAAAACCGACAAAAGAAATTAAAGGAGGTGGAAGACAAAAACCCTAAGACCTAACAAAAGGAAAAGAGAAGGCTAAGAAGACAAGGCTGGGACCCAGCAACTGCTAATCTTCCAGCCATCATCCCTATTAAGGTTGACCGGCCTTTTTTCGATCTCCAGGGCCTCCCTAAATTTGCGATGGTGAAAGTGCGCAATTTTGGCAATGACTTGAGCCTCCTCTATACACACATGATGCATAGTCTTTCCCGCATGCTCAGCTAGGGCCGAGGACTTGGTCCTTCCATGTCTTAAGTCAGCCGAATGCTCGCTAATCCGTTGATTAATAGAGCGACCAGTTTCACCAATATAAGGGGTCCCACAGGAACAGGGAATGACATAGACGCCCTTCATGTCCTTAGGGTCAATCAGGTCTTTCACCGACCTGAGGGAACCACGGATAGTGTTGAGAGGTCTAAAGGTCGCGGCCACATCGTACTTCCTCAGAATCCTTGCAATCCTGTCCGTGGTTCCTTGGATGTACGGAAGGTTCACACCCATGATATGATCCTTGGAAACTTTACGAGTGGATGACTCCTTCTTAGCCTTGAGGAAGGCTTTTTGACCGAGGCGTCTATCATAACCATTCTTCTCAAAGACATCCAGGAGGTGAGCCTTCTCCTTTTCTAGGCTCTCCTCATCCGAAATTCTAACAGCACGGGTGGCAAGCGTGCTAAGAACACCTAACTTTTGAGCAGGGAAATGGTGGGAAGAAGCATGCAAGTATTGCTCAGTATGCGTCTTCTTCCTATACACCTGATGAGAAAAGGAACCATCCACCTTTTTAGAGATGAGAACATCCAAGAACGGAAGACAACCATTCTCTTCTTTTTCCATCGTGAATTTTATGGCGGCGGATTGGTTATTAAGGTGACAGAAGAAGCGATCGAGTTCATCCGGACCATGAGACCAGACAACACCAGTGTCATCAACGAATCTCCTCCAAAGCTTTGGTAAGAGACGAGAGGAGGCCAAAGCCTTCGACTCAAAATCCTCCATGAAGAGATTCGCGACAACAGGGGACAAGGGGGAGCCCATGGCAACTCCGCAAGTTTGCTCATAGAATTCTCCCTCGAAGCTGAAAAAGGTAGAGGTAAGGCACAGCTCAACTAACTTGGCCGTGTCAGGGTCAGTAAGCTTATTAATCACCATCATGGCCTCACTGATAGGAATGCAGGTATAAAGAGAGACCACGTCAAAACTAACCAAAATGTCCTCGGGTTCAATATTAATATTCTTGAGATCCTCAATAAAAGCAGTCGAGTCTTTGACAAAGGACTCAGTCTGCCCGACCAAGGGTCTCAATTTTGCCGCGAGGAACTTGGCCAGGAGGTAAGTCGGACCACCGATGGTATTGACAATGGGTCTCAGGGGGACCCCCTCCTTATGGATTTTAGGAAGACCATAAATCCTAGGAGTGATGGGGTTACCCTCAATAAGTTTCTGGGCTAGAGGAATCGTGGAATTGCACGACTTGATCGCAAGAGCGACTGCTCTGGAAACCTTTTTGAGGGGATTCTTCGAAAGCTTCTTATAACTCCCGCTATTACTAAGATGGTCCAACATCTTATTCCTGTAATCCTTTCTATCCAAGATCACAGCAGCCCCACCCTTATCAGCTTTTAAGACCACGACGTCACGATTATTGTTCAGGCTTTTTAAAGCCTCGAACTCGGCCTTGCTGATATTGCTGCGGGGAGGCTTAGCCCTCCTCAGGGTAACGGCACAATCCTGCCTAATCGTGTCTTTAATCTTATCAGGAAGGTTCTTAATGCCATACTCCACATCGCAAATGATGTCTTCAATCGGGATCTTTCTGGGGGCTAAGGCAAAATTCAGACCTTTCCCTAAGAGACTAAAAACTGCAGGCGGGAAGGAAGAGCTCGACAAATTTACCACCTTATTGCCCTGAGGAAGGGAACCCGATTTACACACTGACATACCCTTTACCATAAACCAATTCATAGGGAGAAAAACCTGTAGTGTTTCTCCAAGTAGTCCTGTAAGCCCATAATGCCTCAGGGAGCCTTTGGGACCAATCCTTTCGGTTGTCCTTCACTGTTTTAGTTAGAATGGCCTCTAAAACTTTGTTTGTGCTTTCCACCTGTCCATTGGCCTGGGGGTGGTATGGTGTAGTCATTCTATGTTGAATATGATATTTGTGAAGGGTAGATTTAAAACCATGAGAATTGAATGGAGGTCCTCCATCAGTAACTAGCTCTCTAGGAATTCCAAATCTAGTGAAAATCTCTTCAAATAAGAAGGCTAGAACAGCCTCTTCATTGGCTCTAATAAGTGCTTTGGCCTCCACCCACTTAGTCATATAGTCTGTGCAGACTAATAAATAGGTTCTTTGATTGGATGGAGGGTTAATGGGTCCTATGAAGTCCAAGGCCCATCTTTCAAATGGTTCGGAAACTACCTGGGGGTTTAATGGCATTTGGTCTCTATTATTGGGTTGACCCATTCTCTGGCAGCTGTCACAAGCCCTTACATACTTCTTTGCATCCTTGAATAATGAGGGCCAATAGTAACCCATCCTCAGAATTTTATGTGCTGTTCTTTTATCAGCAAAATGGCCTCCACAAGGGCCATCATGACAAGCTTTCAATATGTCGTACACTTCATCTTCTCTAATGCATCTTCGGATCTCCTGATCAAGCCCAGTATAGAAGAGACACCCGCTTATCCAGCTGTACCTGGCACTTTGTTGAACAATTCTTCTCTTTTCTCTATATGACAGGTGTGCTGGTAGTTTTCCTGCAACCAAATAATTAGCAATATCTGCATACCATGGAGAATGAGCAGAAACTGCAAACAAATATTCGTCAGGAAAACTATCATCTACTGGAATATCATTGTCAGTTTTTAACCGTGAAAGAAAATCAGCCACCACATTTTCTTTACCAGGCCGATCTACAATTGTAATATCAAATTCCTGCAATAATAATAGCCATCTGGTAACTCTAGCATTTGTGACAGATTTGTTCATTAAGTATTTAATAGCTGAATGATCAGTGTGCACAAAAGTAGGATAACCAGTGATATAGTGTCAGAATTTATTAATGGCATAGATTACTGCAAGGAACTCTTTCTCGGTAACTGTATAGTTAAGCTCAACAGGGGTCATATTCTTACTGATAAAGTATATAGCATAAGGAAGATGATTTTCCTCTTGTCCCAAAACCGCTCCAATAGCAATGTCTGAAGCATCAGAAGATATGTGAAACGGAAGATTCCAGTCAGGCCCCCTCAAAATAGGAGCAGTAGACAACTGATGCTTCAGCTCTTCAAAAGCTTTCTGACAAGAATTAGTCCACTTGAATTCAGCATTTTTCATAAGCAATACAAATAATGGAGAAGCTATTTTAGAGAAATCTTTAATGAATCTCCTGTAATAACCAGCATGTCCCAGAAAACTTCTCACATCAGTTTGAGTTTTAGGAACAGAAAGATTCTGAATGACCAATATTTTAGATGGATCTACCTGAATACCTTGAGATGAAATAAAATGTCCAAGCACTATTCCCTCACTCATCATCATATGGCATTTTTCGGTACTTAAGGAGAGGTGAGCTTGTATACATCTTTTAAGTACTTTCTCAAGGTTTTGTAATGCCTCTTCGAAAGACACACCATAAGGGGTGAAATCATCCATAAATATTTCCATACAATCATTCAGCATATCGGAAAAAATTCCTATAACAGCTCTTTGAAAAGTTGCTGGTGCATTGCACAACCCAAATGGAAGAACTCTATAGGCGAAAGTTCCCCAGGGGCTTGTGAAAGTGGTCTTTTTGGTCTTGGGGTGCAATTCTTATCTGATTATACCCACTGAATCCATCTAGAAAAGAAAAGAATTTCTTCCCTGCAAGGCTGTCCAACACCTGATCAATGAAAGGTAAGGGAAAGTGATCCTTTTGAGTAGCTTTGTTTAAAGCTCTATAGTCGACGCATACCCTCCATTTCCCGTTTTTCTTAGGAACAATTACTAACGGGGAAACCCATTCACTGTCAGATATGGGGTATATAAATCCTGCGTTAAGCAATTTTTGAAGTTCTTCTTTAACAATTTCTCGTAAATTAGGATTCATCGTCTTTGGGGTTGACAAACAGGTCGGCATCCCTCTTTAATGTAAATTCGGTGAGTACATAATTCAGAAGAAATACCTTTCATGTCCGTGTAATCCCAGGAAAATGCCTCCTTATATTCGTGCAATAACTTCATTAGTTGCTGTGTTTCAGCATCTGTTAGATCAGGATTTATGTTTAATGTCTTGCCGGGTTCAATTTCAACTGTTATGCTTTTAGATGAGATCGTGGTTAAAGTTTGGGATGAATCTTCAGGTTCAATCTTTTCTTGTGCATCAGTTTCAAAAATTGCAGTTAATTGATTGTGTGTTTAAGCAATGACAGAAGAAGGTTCACAAATAAAATTATTGATTATCTCATCCTCTGTATTGTCTTTAAGAGTTAAAGCTTGTCCTATAGTTAGAATAGGCTGAACAGCATTATCATCATAATCCATCCATATAGAATCTTCATTATTGACTACTGGCGTAGCGTGAGGATAAAGAGTTAATTGTTTTGTTTCATAACCATTAGAAATTGTCATTGAACCAGATCTGCAACTAATAAATGCATCAGCTGTGGCCAACCATGGCCTTCCTAGAATTAAGGGATGTCCCCCTAGCTTTGTTTTAGTCTGCAATACAACAAAATCAGCTGGATATTTCCAGGATTCGACTGAAATGAGTAGGTCTTCAACAATTCCTTCTGGTTTAATTGTGGAACGGTCAGCTAACTCTAAGATGGTGGGTGTATCTCTGATTGTGTTATTCAGCTGTAACAATTGTGAAGTTTCCAGAGTCATTATATTAATTGCTGCACCTAAGTCTACCAGAACTCGGGGAATCATTGTTTTACCAATCTGAACTGTGACAGTAGGATGGCCAGGATCACCATATTTTACAGGAGGGGTTTTTCCGGTCATTAATGCAGACAAGTCTCCCATCACATGCACTGTAAGGGGATCCTTGGTTTTCCTACCAGGTTTCTTAACACAAATATCCCTTAATGTTCTGGCATAAATTGGTACATCTCTTAATGCTTGTAAAAGTGGAATTTTAATATACAAATTTTGCAATTCCCCCATAAAATTAAAAGCAGGTGTTTCAGTTGTTTTGGTTAAAACCAAACGCTCGGGGAATGGTGGTTCTGTTATTTCAACATTTTTGTTAGGAGGTGGTTGAGCTTCTTTTTGTTTCTCGGTTTCATTTTTATCTGAATCAGTTATGTCATCAATAATAGGCTCTACTATTCTTCCAGATCTCAAATGAATATCATTACATTGCATAGTAGGAAATATAGACTGATTCTGAATATCAATGACTTGCACAACTTTATTGTTGGGGTTAGGATTTGGTTGCACAGGTAGTTGGGGTCTCATTTGGTTGTTTGGCGGAGCATTTGATGGCAGAGGGAGTGATTGTTGGAATTGAGGCAATTGATTTGGGTACGGGAGTGATTGACTATTCCAATTTGGGTTCCAAGGATTAAAAGGAGGTGGCTGCTGTGGAGGCCAAGGAGTCCACATTGAAGGGTCAACAAAGGGAGGGTTTTGCATTTGCATGGGTGGGAAATTCATTTGATTGAAAAGTGGGTATTGCATTTGGTTGAAGGGGGGGTAACTTTTTGGCCAAAAGCAGAATAATTGTTCCAACGATTAAATGGCATACCAGAGTTCGTACCTTGCCCTTTAGGTTGCCATTGTCTTCTTTGAGTTAGCAGGTAAACTGCTTCAGCTTCTTCTTCCGTTGGCTGCAACGCTGCTTTTATTCCTGGTAGAGATGGACACTGTTCTGTCTCATGATCTTTCTCACAAAGGGTGCAAATTGGTATTTTATCTCTTGGGCATTCCCTTAGTGGATGTTTGTCTCTACATTTCGGGCAAAAGACAGCCAAAGTTGCTTCTGCTTCGGCCTGCTTCTTCTTAACCTGCAAAGTGTCAATCTGCGAAGCAAAAGAACTTAACATTTCGGTTTTAAATTCTTCAAGTAATGCTCTTGTTGCTCCTCCATTGGCTGATTTCTGCACCCTTGAATAGGTGGAATCTCTTATTCTGTTTCTTGCAGCTCCCCTAGAGCACCTTTTAGCAAGTTCACAAATCTCATCATATGATTCTTTAGATATATCCCCCTTAGCAAGCATATTTAACATATTTAGACAATCATCCCTTAAACCTCTAAGTAATATTGTTTTACGAATTTCCTTACTTATATCCGGATGATCAGACCTCTGTATGTTGTACTGCAGCCTTTCTATGTAGTCCTCCAGACTTTCATCCGACTTTTGTGCCATATTGAACAGTTCATCCTTCTTCTCTCTCGTCCGGCAGTAGTCTTGATATTTAAGCAGAAATTTTTGTTTCATCTGCTCCCCTGTTGTGATTACCTGACTTCCAAGGCTCATGAACCATCTTAAAGCATTCCCTTTTAAGGTGGCTGGAAACAGCTTCAACTTTTGAGCATTAGTAACATAATCATAACTTCTGCATAATATATCAAATTCAAAAAGAAATTCGTCAGGATCTTCAGTGGATAAACCATGAAAGTTAGGTAGAGCAGACAATGGAATATTTTTCATTGTTCCTGCAGGGAGATCACTGATGGGAAATCCCAAGGTAGAGAGGGAATTTTCATCCCTTCTTTCTTCTTCAGGACCTGCACGTCCTCCTCCAAAGAGGAAGGCATCATTGTTATCTTCCATTGTTGGCCCTCCTACTGCACTTTCTCGATCGTCAGAATCCTCTATTGGTTCTTCAATGTTCTCTACCGGTCGTCCAACGCTTTCTACTATTTCCTCAATGTGTTCTACTGATCTGCTAATACTTTCCTCTGACTCTTCAGCACTGACTGCTGGTTCTTCTGTATTTTCAGGACCCACAACTTCCTCTGTTCTGTAATCTGACTGAGGGGAACGCTGGAATTTTGATTTCCGAGAACTTAATCTTTGTGATGATTCAGCCTTCGATACAATCTCGTCAATAAAAGTTTTTCGTCCTCCCCAGCCCTTGCCACCTGTGCGGTTATTTTTCTTCTGGTTTCCTCGTCCTCTCATACAATCTGCACATTAAAAAGAAAAGATGAATGCTTTTGAAATCTATAATTACCTTTCCCGGCAACAGCGCCAAAATGTTGGTCGCTCTAATTGTTTTCACAATTCGAGCTCCACATAAATTGTCAACCCGAGGAGGTCTTTTTATTTCAAAGATAATAACGCACTGGATATGCTCAATTTCAAAAGCGGAATCGATGTTGTAGTAAAAGAAAGATACACACCTGTTAAATTCATCAATCTACTAATTCACACTCTACTTAATCAAAGCTGAAGTCAATTAAATTATAGCAGAAACGATTTCTCTGTTACAGCAAAGGAAAATCAATCTACAAAGAAAGTAATCATTCAATCATATCAGGAACAGGACCCTATTCCTTGGTGAGGAACTTCAGCACCTGCTGCCTGGCACTTAATCACACTGTAAGAAAAGTAACTTCAAGAGATCAAGACCCTATTCCCAGGAACAGGAACCTTCAGCACTTGTCCTCTTGTTTCTAATCACACTGCAGGCAAAGGAAAGCAATCAATGGGAGCAAGACCCTATTCCTTTATGCAAGAATCTTCAGCACATGCTCTCAACATCATTCATTCGTGCATTCGATACGTGTAGCGCTAAGAAACAGAGTATTGCAAAACTGTGTAACTAGTGTTTCAACAACAGAATTAAGGGAAGTGCAAACACATAAAGAAATAAACAAACTACAGGAACCAAAAGGGTGAATCTTGTGAGGAAGGCGGGCCCTTTCCTTCTCACAAGATTCCCCAGGAGAAAGAATTAAATTGAAACGCTCAAAAGAAGATTTTATTCATCTGTCAAAGTAACTGATACATTACAGAAGGAGACTAGCTCCAGTTCTCACACAATACTCTCCTGTAACTTACAATTCAACCCCCCTCTAATGATGATGTCTCCTCTTTTTAAAGAGGAGACATCTTTTACAATTTACATGAGAGCGAATCTTCATCATCTCGATTCTGTTTTCTTTTCCAAAACAGGACTATTCTGTTCTTTCAAAAAGAGATGCTGTTACAACCGAGACAACAAAAGTGTTATCTTCAGGATAATCCAGGTAACCGTATCTTCGTGCTGCTGCTACTATTCCACAAAAAGTTCTTCCAGAATCGCAAATTACGCATAACGGGATTTGCGTGCTTGACGGCTGTTTCAGCAACTGAGTCAGCTGTTTCAGCAACGGAGTCAGCTGTTTCAGCAACGGAGTCAGCTGTTTCAGCAACGGAGTCAGCTGTCTCAGTAACGGCCGCTCGTTCCCAACAAGGCATATAACTTATCTGCGATCTTTGACTTGTGTTAGCAACAATGCACTTCAATTAATGATAAAATATAAGAGTATTGCGGAATTAAATGTAAGACAGATTAAACATATAATAAAGAAGAGGTTTCTATATACCTTGGGATAAAGTGGATGAAAAAGACAATGAAGTTCATGGTTTAAGAGTAGAGTGGTGTCAAAATATATAGCAAAAATGATACATAGTGGAGTCCTAACAATAGTAACCTATAGTTGTATGCATTATTATTGTTGTTTTATATTAGATAACCTGATGATTATGTTATACGTTGTTGATGAGTATGTTATAGGTTAACTTGTTGTTGCTATATGCTAGTGACTTGATGATTAGGGTTATTACATTAATATCTTGATGTTATATGTATTGTGTTAACTTGGATTGGCCTATGCAAATGGTTATGTTTGCAATATTCAGGTATGAGTCGACTTCTTGTGACATGGTGTTGTATTAGTCTAGACTGATCATACATATGTGATTGCTATGCATGAACGACAAATTTTTATAATCTTATGATGGGAACATGCTAGTTAGTTACTATTATGGATATCATGATCTTATTTATGTTTAAGCTGATGTGTTGAGAAGTTATATTATGCTAACTAGATTGATTGTGCAAACAAGATTGCCTCCCCTAAGTTACATTAAGGTATGAACTTGTTTATGTCATCTACCTTGTGCTTGACTATTTGATTAGGAAATCCCTTCGGTGTTTGAGTGTTTGGTGTCTAGTTGATTTATTTAACATGGTATGTTTTCAAGTTGGTTGAATGTTTGATGAATTTCATAATATCAGTATGCATTCCAATGATATTATTTTAAGATGATTGTACTAATACATATGTCTTGAGACAGTTGATATGTACTTGAGTATAGTAGGTGATAGTTGTAGCATTATGTCTAATGACTGTGAGTTGACTACGGATTATGACGTGATTGTTTGTAAAGGTTGCTATCAAATTGATAGATATGATTGTCTTGATATTTGGAATGTGTGATTGACATGGGCAAACAATTTCAGGAAACATGATTGGTATTAGTATGACAATGTAATAGTTGATATGTTTATATAACTAACAGTTGGGTGATGTGACAGTACATAGTAAGCCTCGATTGCAACAAGGTAAAAAGGGTAAAATAAAGGAATTGGACAAGAATTCCTTTGGATATGTTTGGAAACCCTAATTCCAAATGAATGAGTGCCTAGCATACATGAATCCTTCTTAACCTTTATTTTGTCTGACATTATGTGGATATGTGCTATATTCATGAACATGTACTTGGCATATATATTAGCCAGTCTCTAGTTGCAGGTGGATCTGTCAAGGGAATTGGAGTCCCTTGAGAGATGGTGTGGATGTGTTCAGTTGCAAGCAATGTGTTTGGCACAACAACGTAACATAACTAGTATGTAATTATGTTTATTTATGCACTTACAGTTATGTGTTTATGGAAATATGATGTAGGGGATTGCATGGAAAGAAATTGCCATGAAAGTTTGAAAAAGGCTCTGGTTGAGCTTTCCTTGGGAACCATGGGGATTGAGTAATGATGTCTGTTGTTATTCTTGTGCTTTTTGTCTTTTGTGATTGTTGCACTTGATTTGCGATTTTTTTATGTCTAGTATACGTTCATAACACTTTGTTTGTGGAGTCGTTTTGTTATTGGTTTTCATGGTTTTCTTCTTGTTTGTTTCTTGTGCTTGCATTTTAATTTTTGAGTCTTGGGAATTGGTTGAGAAAGAGGAAAGTTAATGGAGCTCGGGGAGATCCGTGTGGTACTCGAAAGGTAATGTAAGATTTAGATGAATCTTAGTGCATGAGTAAGCGTAGCGGAAGGTAAGACTATGACAATCGGTAGGACTGGTACAGTCCATTATGGTAAATGGACGACATCAATACAAACATGAGAAGGGTAACCAGAAAAGGTAAAGTAAATGGACATGAGGTGTCATATGGTTTGACCAAGTTAGTAACGGTGGTTCTCAATGTTGTGTATTTTGTGCACAAATAAGGAAGTTTTCTTAACCTAGACATTATGTTATCTGGTAATTATGTTATGACCATGATTATGCTTATTTTTATATATGTATACATGCATGTATGTGTGTCATTTTCTGACAAGATGATGATTGTTTTATGCTAATGATTATATATGTATGTATGTATCTATGTCAATGTTTGACAGGGTTGCCAGGGATCGTTCGTGTGGAGGAATGATTTCTTATGCAGGCGAATGGCATGAAGAGGTTCCTGGTTCATGAGGAATCAAGTGGGAAGAGTAGCCTGACACATCTATGAGGTCAGTATGATGTAGTTATGAGTTGATATTATGTGATTATATTATGTCTATGGTACAAACATGTTATACCAAGGGATGCATCAGCAGAATGAAAGTCATTTGGTCCATGGCATGCTAGGATAAGCATGGGTGACAGAGAGACCCTAGAAGCAAGGTTACCTAGTAGAGACAGTGTGATTTGGATGTGTGGTACTATTGTTGTGCATATGTTGTATATTTAAAAAAAAAATTGTGGGAAAAACCTGTTATCCTTTTTATAACCAATGTTTCATACTAACTAAGTGAGTCCATCATCAGGGCAATGTGATCTGCATATGTTGTATATGTTGTACATGTTGCATCTGTGATGTTGTGTGCATGCGGTGTTGCATATATATAGTGTGTGTACATGTTGTTTATGTAATGTTATGTACAAGGTGATGCATATATTGTTGTGTGAATGTTGCATATGCAGTGTTGGGTATAGATGGTGTTATGTATAGGTTGTATATGTAGTGTTGTGTACATATGATGCAATGTACATGTTGGATATATATTGCTATGAACCTGTGGTGTTGCATACATGTTGTACATATGGTGTTGGCATGATTGTACAAGTGGTGTTGTGAGCATATGGTGTCGTGTACATGTGGTACAAGTGGCGCTGTGTGCAGGTGGTGATGTGTACATGTCATGCATGTGGCAATGTGTACATGTGGTGTCGTGTATATGTCTTCCATGTGGTATTATGTACATGTTGTATTGTGTACACGTTGTACATGTGGTATGATGTACAAGTGGCCTTGTGTACATATTGTGCAGGTGGTGTCGTGTACATGTGATGCTGAGCACACTTTGTTTAGGAGAAGGCACTGGGTGTTTTTCGGGTGCGGCAACCAATCCGGAGTGCGCATGAAATAAGGACAAAGGTGGAAGCCAAGGATTGATTAAAGGATAAGTGTAAATCAGTTTCCGGATTCATATCACATTTGGTTGTTGTTGTAATCGATGTTTCGAACCAGCAACGGTGGCTCATCATCACGATGAGAAAGATTTATGAAAGACTGGTCTACCACTTAGTTCAATAAATAGATGTTTGAGATGAAGAGCCGACAGTAATCTTAGAGAGTTGTAAAGTTGATTAATAATTTAATTATTAAATTAAAGTTTACTTATTACATTAAAATTAATTATAAATTATTAAATTAAAGTTTGATTATTAAATTAAAATTCATTATAAATATGATTATTATTGAATTAAAATTTTATTAAAATTAATTAATTACAAATTAAATTAAAATTTTTAGAGGGGTATTTTAAATTTTAACATTATATAAGTTTATTTATTAATTTTTTTTAATAAATTAAAGTTTGATTTAAAATTCATTAAAATTAAAATTAATTATAAATATAATTATTAAATTAAAACTTTTATTATTAAATTAAAATTCATTAAAACTATAATTAATTTTAATTATAATTATTTTTTATTATTAATTTAAAATTCATTAAAATTAATTATAAATACATTTTTAAATTAAAATTAAATTAAAATTAAATTAAAATCCGAGATCTAAGATAAAGGATAAATATCAATATTTTATTTCAGTTTTATTATGCATGTGATTAATGATTATGGTCTATGATGATTACATGTGATCTATGATTCTGGTTTATGATGGTTACGTGTGATTTATGATTTTGATCTATGATGGTTGTGTTTCAAGCTAACTTGATGTGATATATTATACATGATGATTTGACCAAAGATGTTAGTTTGATTTGTTATGACAGGAAACAAATAGGATGCAAGTGTACCTTATTGACGAACTACCAATGATGTGCGATTTGAGCTTATTTCGATTTATTTGAATTTAATGGAACTTATGTGCTTGGAACAGGAATGCATGAACATGCCAGTTGAGTGGCCGAAATCAACTGCAAGAATTAGCAGGAAAATGTAGCAATACGCTGGTAAAGCACTGCAGGAGCAGGGACATTGTGGCACACTAGTACCCAATAGTGTCCATTGATTTCCATGAACATGCTATGACCAATATGATGGTTTGAGGCAGGTATATGCCTTGGTTTTATATCTTCTGATGGGAGGAAGCCTTGTGAACAGGATGGACTTTCCTAGATGGGGGTGTCAGCAGAACTTGGAAGGTGAGTGACCGCATGGAAGGGGATGACTGGATTGCCCGAGGGACTGTATAACAGAGAAGGGAACGTCACAAATGGATTTGTTTTGGTCATTAGCATTGCAAGATGGAATCAGATGCACATTGGGAGTGCACCTTGGAATAATGAGCCAGTAAATGTTCACTGAGAGGACAAGTGGCACGAGATTGTAGTGTTGGACAATGGATGTAGCTTTGATTGTGGCAGTGGATTTTGGACTTCATGAGAAGGAGGCGAATCTTGGTATTACTTTGAGGGTGGAAGTATGATCCTCTAGATTCCCTTGTTCATTGATACGAGCATCATATCCTTTTATTTGTTGGTTGAGCAAATGTGCATATGTGTGTATTATTGTAAATACTGTAGCGAGTTGGATTTATAAATTTCCATAGACAGTATGGTTATTTGTTGCTTGAAGCAAATGCGTATGTGTATATGTGGTTATTTTAAATACTGTAATGAGCTATGTTATAAAGCTCCAGTAAACGGTATGATTGTCATGTTTCAACAATGGTCATTGTAAATACTCCAACGAGTTGTGTTATAAAGCTCCATGGGCAGTATGCTTTGTTTTCAACAGTTTTGTTGGTTATAGGTGTCATTGAACATCGATGATGGTGTTACCCCAAAGGGGAGGGTTCTGTAACAACCCTAGTTAAAAACTCATGTAAAAATATATAAGGCCACGTTGATGGGACACGTATTGCAAGATGAATGGTGGGGGAAACATCTTGATGGGTGTTGATTCGGTTTATTATGGCTTAGGAAATTGACAAAGGCAACGACTAAGGCTTTGGAAAGGCATGAGGCATTAATTGGCATTTTATTTATGAAAATAATCGAAATTATTATAAAAGGAAGGTGAAAGGTCACAAGTTGCATGTGAGAAGGAAATTGAAGGAAAATAATGGAAAATGATGAAAATAGAGGTCTCATTGATAAAAAGGATTATGAGGATCACTTGGCAAGCTCTTGGCTTAAGCTTAGTCAATGTAAGCTTTTGACAGGTTTTGGTGGAGATATATTCGATTCTATTCTCTCTCATACTTTTGGAGACTTGGAATTTTCTTGGAGCACTCTTAGTGGGTGTGGGATACCTTGATTCTTGGAGCAAGAAGGCAAAGGAAGGGTAGGAAAGCGCAAGAAGGCATCAAGATCAACAACTACATCATATTTTCTTGTAGGTACCGAGTTTCATGTATGTTTCCTTCACTAGTTCTGGCATGCATGGCATATGCATGTGGGTTATTGGTTTTGATGGAGGATGGCCGAGATTGATAATGTATTGCATAACGTTGTCATTTCCTGGATAACCATGGACATTGTGGATTTATTTTCATTTTTTTTGTTTTAGTTGGTTCTCATGTTCCTTAGCTTGGGTTGGGTTATTAGTTCTTGGAGCCTGGGTTGCAAAAATGCTCTAGAAGCCCTGTAACAACTTGGGTTGAGTTACTAGTCCCATAGCCTTGGTTGGACAAACACTCTAGAGCCCTTGGTAGGTTGAGTTACTAGTCCTGGAGCCTTGGTTGGATGAACGCTCTCGTGCCCGACAAAAATTGTGGGTTGAGTTACTAGTCCTGGAGCCCTGGTTGGAACAAACACTCTAGAGGCCTAGATGGTTGGGATAGAGACCGACCTGATGATGGTTTTGTGATGTCCGACCGTGAGGTGGAATCACTGTTTTATGGGTTGAGGCGGATGGCCTCTAGAAGCCCTTGATGAGTTTTGGTTGATGTATTCTATGAGATCCCACATTCATGCTTGGAATATGGCACAAGGGTGAACGGTTGAAGAGAGATTTGGCTCAACCATTCTACAATTGGGTGGAACATGGAAGTCCCATTATGGGTTTGGATTTTGCATCATCAATAACAAGTTATTTCTCCTTGTATTTCTATAAGCATTACACTGGATTATATGAGGTTTATATGGATGTGATTTCATTGGTATTTTTGTCCCTATTATGTTGGTTATGTATATGTTTTATGATAGCAGCTATGTATGGTTCTCATCAGGTTTTTACTTGTAATTGAATGATTAATGTATCTATGGACTAATGGATGTAATGGAAGTTAATGTGATAAGGCCTCAATGCTTCATGGTGAATCTCAGATAAGTATGAGAGCCCTATGCTCAGATATGTTATTTACACCTGTAGTTTACATATTCGTGATATGTTTGATAAAATGTCTATCATGTCTAGTAGGGGTCCAGTCAAGGTATTAAACAAGTATTTTCTTTAGTACTATCATTTCCATGTTATTTTATTGTTCTGAAGAGATGGTTCAATTTTGGGAAGTGACCTGGGCTCTGGGCCTAAAAAGTGGCTCAAATCTCAGGGACGCTGGCATAGCATTGACAAATTTAGTCTCTGGACATTGGCAGGCAAGCCTGTGAGAGCGACTTTGGGTTTCTGGATGCTATCATGCCTATAGCATGAGAGAAAAATGAGGCTCAATTTGTCCAAAAGTTTAGTAGCGCCCAAGGGAAAGTTGTCTGAAGTGTTGGATTGGTTCTTGAGGGTCTTGAAGCTGATGTTGAATGTTTGTATGGTTTGTTTCCTTCGGTTCCACTTCCTTAACATGAATCAGGAGGTCAAATCATATCATAGTGGTATCTCATTGCATGTTTACTCTAGCTGGATGGTTGCTTGGGTAGATGTGAGGAGGGTGTTACACCATTAGAACTCTTTTTCCTATCCCTAGGATCACCATGATTTATCCAAGTCATTGAATGCATTTCATGAAGAAATATGAGGTTTTGGACGGGTTGTGTGACTTCTACAGAAAAGAGACCAATCTTGTATCAACCTACACAGATCCAACAAAATCAGAAGTAGAGGACTGTCGCACCTTGAGAATAAATATTTGGCCATCCTTAAGCATCAATGAGGCCATCCTTGAAATTTTAAGAAGACACACCATCCTTGAGAGGCAGTTGTAAGGTCACTAACCCACCCCAACAACACCAGTAGATGAAACACTTGAATAAACTACATTAAAAAGAGACTCCATTGGTCAAACACCTATTAGAAAGCATCATCAAATTGTTTTGTTCAAATGAGGACCAATGCATGAAACAAGAGCATGGAAGATAACACCTCCAAAAATTAGTAGACCAGCCACCATTTTCAAGCAGCATGAAGATATCAAGGCAGCCAAAGATCATCAAGTAGGCAAAAATATGCGTTGTTCTTGACCTCTCCTCTTGAGCGTATTATGGCTAAAAATTTGTTTTAAATGCATAAGAGAGAAGGTTTTGTAGGTTGAAGATGGTCAGTAGTCTTTCTCACCGTCGAAAAATTAATTGAAGTTAACTGCCTCTCTTTTGTAATACATCGAAAGAATGAAAAACCAAAGTGAGTGATGAATACGAGGGTGGTCCATTGAGCCTATGATAGAAATTTAGAGGTGGTAGGTGGGGTCCAACTAATACAATGCGCTGAGCTCACCACCAAACACAAAAATGGAATAAAAGTGGGCCCTGACTCCATTTGCACCAAAATTTCATTCCAAAAAAGGTAAGAAATGCCAACTACATCATCAAAAGTTGAGCTAGCTACTACCAGGGGTCCCATAGATTGCCACATAAGAGCTCTAAGGTCGAATACTAACTGCTATAGGATCATAATTCAGTGCTACAGTATTGCACACAACTGCTACAAGATTTGGACTGTGTGCTACATGATGCAGGCTATGTACTACAAGATTGTCTTAAGAGGTGTAAAGGAGCCCAATCTGAGTAACAATCTTCTCAAAAATCTAAAATTTTGAAGGAGTCGGCAAGGAAGGGGTAAGTACTTGATCCTCCTCACCTCTTGCAAATTAAAAAGTCTGTGAATTCTTGAAAAAATCCTTCATTGCATATCCTATAATAGAACCCTGAAAATGAAAGAAACTGAAGTGTGAGGTTTTTCTCTTGTAAAGATGAGCATTATAATAGGAAGATGAAATGTGTTGAGATTAGCATGCAATTTTTTTCTCTCTCTCACCAAACCATCAAAAAGTTAAGGAGGCTAAAGCCTCATGTGGCACATAAAAAAATTGTATTTTAAGTTAAGGAGGCATGCAACTGGTGTTGGAGGAAAAAGCAAACCAAGATATTTCTTTCATATACCATTATAGAGGGGATATAGGACCCAGAAAGTGTTGTTACAATATTAGAATACACTGCTACATTATAAGACAATGTGCTGCATGATCAATTCAAGGTGCTACAGGAAAGTACATAAAGCTGAAAAAAGCCTAATTTTGAATAGCTTTGTCACCAAAACCTTGGAATTCAAATGAGGAATATCAAAAGGGAAGTACACATGATTCCTTACCCCTTTTGGACAAAAAGCCTTCTATTTTTTTTTTTAATTTTTTTTCAATAGTACATCCTATAGAAATTTATGATAGAAGTTTGAGAATGAAAGGAAGATGAAGTATGGATGTTTCTTTTGAATTGAACATGATAAGAAGGGGAATTGCAATTTTTTTGAGTTGAGCATGAAATTTTCCCTCTTCCAAGCAGCAAGCAAACTATTGTTTTTACCTCTGTCTCAAAAACCCTCATTGCACAAAATTCTCTAAAACTTATAGCAGAAAGGGAGAATTTCCTTTCCAACTTTGAAAAGTTGTATTGAAGACTATGAGGGGTGGATTTAACCATAGAAATCCCACAACCAAGAATAAGAAGAAGGGAATAGAAGGAAAGTAGGCATCCACCATCAAAATAGCTAATCATAACCGCAGAAATCAAACCAAAGTGATTAAAAGAGTTTTTCCAAGGGGTCTCTGATCTCATCGAGCTTCTGTCCAAGGCCTAAAAGAGGTTATATAAAGGTAAGAGGAAAAAATTAGGCCTGAGGGGAAATTATAGTCAAGTCCTGATGGATTTTGTGTGGTGGTACAGGATGTTACAAGTCTTCTACAAGATGCTTTTTATTTCTACAAGATTTTATCTCAAGGCGTTTTGAGGGTTCTAAAGGTGGTATAATGGTGGAAAAGGTAGCAAGAGGTTGGAAAATGACGTGGAAGACCATGCCAAAAATATAAATATTCAAGAACCCATATTGCACAAATGGAAAAAGGTAGAGTAGTGGTCTCTTTCTATGCACAAATAATTTTGGAAAAATGAGTGAAAATGGAATGAAGGTGTCAAGGGAGATGGTGTGAATGCAATGGAGAACTTACAACCAAGCTTATTAAGAGAAAGGATTGAGAAATGTGCAAGAGAGAGGCCACCGAGGCCATGAATGAGGCACAATTAGGTCACTAAGTTGCTTAGAGGATGAGCAACACTTTCAGTAGGGACTATGATGGGCCTCCAAATTAGACATAAGTTAAGGTCCATTTGACCATCCTTCTACACATTAAACCTCTGTTTTTGAATTAGATGAATCTTTTTAACTTTAAAATGTTCATTATGAATGTTTAGAGATAATTTCATATTATGTGCCTAATATTATGTATTTTTATAGAATATTGAGCAGATTATGAATATTTGGAGGCTGAGATAATCTAGGAATGTGCTTTCTATCATTTAATGTTATGCCACCATCTCACAAAATAGAAGAATGAGATAGATCAATGACTTCAAAAGTAGCCTCTTTGAGGGGGCAACCTCCTTTACATTACACAAATGAAAAATTCTTGGATGATACAAATGACAAGACCTCCTTTCTATATATATGAGTTTAAGGGGTCACAATATAATCAGAGCCGACATAACAATAATAATGTAATGGCATAACAATAAAAATAGTGGGCTTCTATGGGGCACAATAATAACAATATGGGGACAACATGGGCACAACAATAACAATAAGGGGCTAGAATAACAATAATAATAAAGGAATACACTAGTATTATAGAGACTTAACATGCCCCTCTCCTTCAAAAAGTCTTGTCCTCAATGCTTGAATAATTATGGATGCTTCTGTATAAAATTCTCATCCTCCCATGTGGAATCTTCAGTGGTTATGTTCTTCCACTTGATGGGATACTTTGAAATTGATCGATTTCGTAGCTGTCGAGTTTTTGTTTCAGTAACTGCTTCATGTTCCAATATGATTTTTCCTTGTGAAGTTCTAGAAATATTGTTTGAACTGGGAGCTTGTCACCTATAACCTTCTTTAAGCATGAAACATGGAAAAGTGGGTGCACTCGGGAATATGCATGAAGTTCCAATTTGTATACCATAGTACCAATCTTTTGCAACACATTGTACGTACCATAATAATTTGGCAATAATTTATTATCCTTCTTAGCCTACTTGAGGGACATTTGTTTGTATGGTTGTAGTCGTAGAAATACCCAGTCACCTACATCAAAACTTCTTTCACTACGATGTTGATATGCCTATTTCATTCTATTCTACACCAAAGTGAGGTTATCCTTTAAGAGTTGGAGAACTTTTTGTTGATGCTCGATGTGATCTTCCATTGCTTGAACCTTAGAATTTTCTCTTAAATATGATGTGATGTGTTATCACTCTAATATTTCTATAGAATTGTTAAGAAAGAAATGATTAGAGGTAACCACAAACCAACTTTGGAGATTAGGATCTAGCCTTCCTAATTCTTAGAGAGGGCTCTCTCTTTATGATTTGACTTTGTTTAGTTAATTGGTTTTAGATTAGTTATGATTGTACTTGAGTTTTGAATTAGATTTGGTGGTGAGATCACTTACTAGATGGATAAAGGGATGTTTTTTACCATTGGGCTATGGGGTCAAATGTCAAGCAAATAAGACTGGATCAAGTTCTTAAAACAGTGTCTACATGGCAAGGTAGCTGAGTTATTTCAGATCTTAAGGCTGGATGGTGAAGTTGGTTTCAATCAGATCCAAAGAGCAATTAAGGGTTCCTTAGGCCGTATTGTGAAAGAAATGAAAGAGGTCAAGCGGGAAGGGAGAGCAATTAAGGATTCTCAGATCCAGATATCAGAAGAAAACATAGAAATGATCAACTTCTCAAAACAGAGTGTACTTAAACAAATTCTGAGATAAATTTCCAGTTAATTCATTCACTTTAGATAACATGTAAGTTTGTGAAATACATAAGAAGATAACAAATTTGACAAAGAAAATACTTCACTATAATAGCTCAACACATAAATCCTGTAATGCAATCTTTTTATTACTCAGTCTAGTCTGCTGACTTGAAAAATTGGTACAATAACCCTCAGGTTTATGATTAATACAAATCTACAAATGTATAGCAATCCACACTCAATACTTTGAATTATGAAGTATTTATACTAAAGTAGTTTACAAAATATCCCAAACTGTCTTGGGAATTAATCGAGGAGAAAGAAATATCTTCATGCAAGAAGATAGAGACATATGTTCAACTATTGTATGCTGTCCATGTTTATTAGGTTGTGCTGTTCTTTATGCTATGATATTTCGCTGTTTATTCTCTGCCTTTCTGTATGTCTTCACGCTCACTCTTCTTTGTACTTTGACCTTTCATCTGATACACTTTCAATTGATACTCTTTTACCTAGCCGATCTGTCATTTTCCTTTTACTGTGCTGTTTTTGCCCTTACTGTACATTTTTACATTTTGACTGTGTATTTTTTATACAGTACGTCATTCAATTTCTACCATTTGTCTGCATTTGGTAATTGGATATTTACCATCTTCCTGTATATTTCATCTGCCTCCGTGTACTTGGCAAAAGTGGGTTTATTTACAAAAAGGTGTTTTACCTCATGCTGGAGGTAAAACAAGTTCTCAAAGGTCTGATACAGGACCTTGCCAGTAGGCATCCCCTTCATAGAGGAAGTGTTTACCTGATCCCTTGCCACTTCTCTAATTCTTCTGTTGTAGTCTTCGTGTGGCATCAATTTTTCATTTATTACCAAGGGATTTGGTAGACCTTTCTGCCTCAAAACATCAAACTTAACCATGAACCTGTCTATAGCCAATAACATGGTTTGGAATTTATCTTCAAGGTTCATCATCAAATTCCTCTTGGTGAGGACCTTTTTTACCTCTAGTATTGTGCCAGTCCTGTTAGGTATCTCCAGCTCCTGTAATTCATATTTGTTCTTGGAGTTGAGGAAATGAATTATTCTAGTGGCTTCCTCTGGCATGTCTCCCAGTTCTGCTTTAACTCTCTGTATGGATTTTCTAGCCTCTTTCACTAAGTCTTTTTGCTCAAAGATTACTTGAATGGATGGCCAAATATCATTGACAAAGTCAATGATATTGGCCCATAACTATTCCTTAGCTTGGCCAAGTGGCTCCTTTAATGTCAACTCTTTCTCTAAGCTCTTTATCCTTTCATTCATTCTGGTTGCCTTCTGTACTTCTTCTTTATGCATAATCTGGGCAAGCTTATTGTCATTCTCCAGAATCGTTATCTTTTCCTTAAGCTTGTTTATTTGTGTGGTCTGAATGGACATGTCTTCCATTGCCTTGACTAACTTACTTGCCTCATCACCTAGCTGAGCTGCTGCTGTTATCAAACCTGTTGCTGATGTAGATGTTGTAGAAGCTGGGAGGGTTATAGCTAGTAGAGTTGTAGGAGCCAATGATGCTGCCAAAGTGGATGATACTGTTGTGATAATTGTTGGAATGATAGTGGTAGGGGCAATCTCAAGGCTGGCCTGTTTCAGCTGTATCAAGCTGTCCAACTCCTTCTCCATCTCTTTCAACTGATCATTCAATTGTAAAATGAGGTCCATCATTTCCTCCTGATGTGTTTGGCTCTCAAGGACCTCTTTTGTCTGTGGATGCTCTGAATGAGGAAGTTTGAGTTGTTTTTTGAGAGCAACAATGTCCTCATTCTTTTTCTTTATTAACTTCTCAGCAGCCTTGATATCATTGGGATCATGTCCCAGCTCAATCACCAAGTCTTCCAGTGACTTGATCCTGTTGTCCTTGGCCTGTGAGGAGGCCTTTTCCAATTTGTATTGTGTTATAATGTTGTCCAATGAACTTTGAAGCTTATGTGCAGCCATAGCTTTACTTGTCAAGGTGGAATAGATCATCTCACCTGCTTGCTTGTGGAACTCAATTTGGTTAATGGGATGAACATCCTTGGCCAAAACCTCAAAATCTGTTTTCCTGTAGTCAGCTGATGTTTTCGGCTGCTGGACTGTAGGTTGCATGAATGACATATGCATTTTTCTTGTTTTGATGTCAAAGGCTGACATCAACCTGCTTTGATTTGCTGGTGTCTGCTTGAAGTATTGGGCATAAGTTTCAACCTTCAACTTCTCATTCCTCAACTTGATTTCCTTGTATCTATCTTTGATGTCCTTTTCTTTATCCACAGGCCTGGTGAATGAAGAAACCTCAACACTGAGCTGTCTCTCAATAAGTTGAGTGTTTGATGTTGAGGGTTGGTGAGTTTCTCTTGAAGCTACTATGCCTTTGCTTCTTTCCACCATTGTATCAGTGTCAGTGATTTCCACTGAGTCAATGGTGTCTTCCTGTTCAGTTACAGGATTAAGCTTGGGCCTCTTCTTGTAACTGATCTCAAACTGTTCATCTGTGGTTTCCATAGCTGAAATGGAACCTTCTTCCTTGTTTCTCTTTGGATTCTTGTCTTCATTTGCTGGAGTCTATAAAATAGGAGGAATATTCATTGGTTCTCCTAGTTCTGGAACCTGCAGGAAGGAACTTGTATCAATTTGTTTTTCTACATCAATCAATGTATTTTCTACATCAACTATAGTACTGTCCATGTCTATTAGAGTGTTTTCCAACCATTTTGATTGGTTGGCAAACCTCTCAATGTCTGGTCTGGGATGATGGATGAAAGGTCCCAATTTGACCTTTATCCTTAGCTTGTTTATGACTCCATGAGGGTCATACTGCCACATAAAGCTGTTCTTGAAATTCATTTGTTGCAAAATCCTATCTACCTCTGGTCCAGCTTCTCTGGTATTACAAATGAAGGGGCCCAATTGATTTTTCATTTTGAATTGGGTCTTCTTCCTAGCTGATAGGAAGTTGACTTCATCAGAATTTATAATCTACCTAAAGTATTCTAGTGCAAATATCCTCATGGGGAGGTATTTGGGCAGTTTGTAAGGGGCAAGTTGGCATCCATAAATTCTTATTTCTGTGTGGTTCTGGTACAGATACCAGTCTCCCACCTTACTGTTCTTTTCCAACTGTAACACCCTTTTGATCTCTTGATTGATTCTGGGCTGAGGGCTACTGGTTATCATACTTATAACTGGATGGAAAAATGAACCAATGAAGTCCTTGAAAGTGAATACAGTGGAGTACTTTTGGATCAAGGGTGTCCAATATATAACTGACCTTGGATTTCCTTTGGTATCCAATTTCTGAATGCTGACAGGGAATTTATCTGACTGGTAGTACAAGAACATATGAAATAAAACTAAAGAATACTTGAAAACTCTCTCAGTTGGTAGTTTGGTGAATTGTTCATGCATCCTATCTGCTATGAACTGAGCATAGTTGTAAATTACAGCAGGAGGCTTGCCTGGGCTAAAGATGGAAAGGAAAGCAAGGACAACCTCATCCACATGTTCATCTGTAGTGTATCCTAGAATGTAGGAGAGCATGGTTATGATTTGTCTGCCTCTCTAAAAAAAGATGGTGGCAGTGTACGGAGGAGTTTCTGTAGGAGTATGACACTCCTATATGATGAAAGTTTGGAAAATTTCGGCTATCCTAGGAGGGTCTAACTTGGTGTAGAGGTCAAGAAAGCCTTCAATAGAAAGGGGGGTCTGATTTGGGCTTGGTTGGACTTGCAGCATTTGGTTAATGGATTTTGTAGTGATGGTGAATAAAACTTGCTGGTCAGGGGTGACAATAGCTCTTTGGGTGGGAATGTAGCAAGCATGACAGAAGTGGATGATTTTTGGGAATGGGTGCACTTCTGGAAACAAATACTTGGGAAAATTAGACTCCCAAAGGTGAATGTCATCGTTCTGGTTCAAGAATTTGTCCTTACTCCAGCAGTGGAGCTTTAGAAGGTAAGCAGGGGAAGTAGTATCCTTTATTTGAAAGTACCGGTCTACTAATGCAAGGTGGTCGATGTCCAGGTGAGGGGTTTGTAGAGGTCTCACGTCCATAGAGGTTTGGGAAGCCATAATTGGGTATACAGATATGAATTAGTCTTGTAGTGGATTCAAGAGTGAGGTTTAGAAGCTCTGGTAGAGTGGGAGGGTAGTTACAGTCTGTAAAAGAAGGGTTTGGGGTATACAAATAAATTTCTCCTCAATTCAAGCAAGTTTCTTAATTAATTTCAATTAATTAACCATTCAATTTTAACTGTGCGTTTTCAAATTCACAGGGTCGTTCTAGTTTTTCCAAGAATACCTGGAAATTGATGGTTTGGTGTGCAGACTGGGTTCAGTGGTGAATGCAGAAGGTATTGTGGCTTCAACTGTGAACTGGTCACTTCAATTAGGTATCCGGAGCTTCTTCAGGTGGTAGAGGGTGGTCAAATTGGTCATAGAGGTTCAGGGTGTCGCAAATGGCTTAACAACAGTTTACAGTGAAAATGCAAGAAAAGAGCAAATTGGGGCTTTTTCGGCCTTTTAATGGGTAACGATCACATTTTGGCATGGAAATAATCAATGAACAGTGGGTAGTTTTTGGTTTGGGCGGGGAGGTGGTTTTCTGGGCCATCACACCACTTTTGGAGGGCGGGTGGTATTTTTCGCGAGCACGCGATCTAGCCTGGTGCCTCCATGTAGTAGAACAGTGCCCAGGAAAAACCACGAATCTCGTGTGCTCTCGGGTTGTTATCGGTCGGATAATGAATCCGCACGATATGACTGTACATTGTCAGATCTAGGGGTAGGAGATCGGAGGGCTATCGCGCAGTTGAGTTGCACGGAGGGAATCGGGAAAGGGATTTGCGGGGCCCAGGATTTAATTACAGTTAATTGTAATTATTTAACCAATAATGTCAGGATTTTCAATATAAACATATGGTTAATTAGGTGGGACCATGGGTTATGTAGTGGGGTTTTTTAACTACACCAGGGGTTGGTCGGTTAAAAATGGTATCGAGAAAATATGAAGCAGGGAAGTTAATTAGATAAAGCGGGGGCAGAAAAACTTAGGATAAGGTGGTTTTTTATGGGTTTTTTTAGGGTAAAGAAGGGAAACTAACAAGGGATAAAGTGATATTTGTAATGGGGAATGGGTTTCACACTGGGGAAAGGAGTTTTGGGAAGGGGGGATGATTTTTGAAGGGTAATTTCTAGGGAATGTGTGAAACCAAGGGGTAAGGGTCAAAATGAAGGGAAAAAAGGTATTTTATAAGTAATGAAGAGATAATAGGGAAACTAGCAAATAAGTATGTGGAGGTATAGTGAAATGAGGGGAGATTAGTTAAACAAGCTTGGTGGATATCCTTTGCTTTCTCATAAATCCTCTTGCACATGAAACATAGGAATAAGCATGATAAATGTGCTTTTGACTCAACAACCTTGTGCATTTCCAACCTTTCTTCTACCTACCCTTTATTTATCCTAACATTTTCTCTTCGTTTATTGGGTGCATTTGAGCTTGTTGACCGTTTATTTCCTTTTCTTTTGACAAGCAAACTATCTAATTCTAACCTTATAACTTCCAATGGCTCAGATTAAATTGATGAGCTCATTTTTATTCTCTACCTAACTACTGATCTGCCAAGGTTAAACAGTTTGGCTAGATCTTTATTCTCTATCTACTAACATGAAATTTAAAAGATGAATGAGTCAAGATTAAGCTATTTGACCATCATGTATTGTGGCATTTCTGAAAAGCTGCACACAACCTTATTTTGCATAGTAAAGTAAAAAGTAGTGGCATTTGAATTTGAACACTTCCATGACCTGTTTTATTTATTTTTGGGGTTCATATTTTTCACTTTTTTTGATCTTTTTTCCTTTCTTTTTGTCCTTTGATTATTTTTTTAGGACATACCCTCTTTACATTTTTTAATTTTTAATATGGAAAACATTTTGCAGCAAGCAAAAGTATATACAATATTACAAGACTAACCATAACCAATTCAAAATTATGAATCCTATTATTATAGGACCCTAACAGTGGCTCCACATGGGGATGGCATTTCCTGGTGAAATGTCAAGAACTTTAAGATCAGTAGCCTTTGAAACTGTGACTGTAGTTAGCTTGTAAACTGCTCTTCTCTGATTCTGATTTTTTCATACTTATGATGGTGAACCTCTCAAAGCTCATGGCCTTCTCTCCGGGCTTCAACTTCAACAGATTACCATCCAATCTAATATAAAATCTGCAATGTTATGTACAATGAGAAAAGTAAAATGGACTAATGTTAATCTGTGGATAAGTAATGCTTCAACATCCTACCATTGACTGGTCCTCCTGGTAGATCTATTCCATATAACTGTCTTAAGAAAAATGCATTGTTGCCTCTGTAAACATAAATGATATAAGGGCCTTGCCATAGGGAATCAAATTTTCCATGTTTACCTTTGTTTTCTCTTCTAGACTCTCATTTGAGAACTTTATCACCTATGTAAAAATCACCAGCTTTGGTCTTTTTGTCAAAAATATTTTTGATTTTATCCTAGATCACTTGTGATTTGACATAGACTTCTTCTCTGGTTTGCTACAGGTGTATTGTCTAATTTATCCTTCTTTGGATATCATTTGGTTCTAATTGCAACTCTTGAATGATCTTCATCACTGGTACTCCTAAAGAGGATGGAAAAACAACATCCGTACCATATACTAGCTGATAAGGAGATGTACCAATGTAATTTTTGGTAGTTAGTTTGTTCGCCCATAAGGCATTGACCAACTTTTTGTTCCATGTCTTCTTGTTGTCTTCTAGTAGTTTCTTAATGATATTAACAAGAATTTTGTTTGAGGATTCTGAAAGTCCATTACCTTGAGGGTAATAGGCAGTGGAATGGCCAAGGGTAATGTGATATTTGTTACAAAAGTCTACCATTTTCTTGGATTTAAAAGTAGTCGCATTATTAGTAATGAGCTTTTGGGGGCATCCAAATCTTGACAGGATATTGCTTTCAGGGAATGAGATAATGACAGAGTCTATGGCTTATCTAGAAGGGATGACTTCTATCCATTTAGTAAATTTATTAGTGGCTGTTAAAATCCATTTATGTTGGGCCGAGGAGGATGGGTGAATGTCTCTAATGAAGTCTAAACCCCATTGTTGAAAAGGTACTTTTGTGGATATGGGTTTGAGAGGTAAAGGTAAGAGCTTCCTTTTGCCCTCAAATATCTTACACTTGTGACAAGAGGTCACATGTTTCTTAACATATGCAAAAAGGGTGGGCCAGTAAAAACCCGCCCTCAATGTCTTGTCAGAAGTTGTTTTCCAATATAGGTGTCCTCCACAATCTCCTGCATGAAATTCTTGCATAATTTTATCAACTTCATCTTTCAATAAACAATTTAATAGAATTCCACCATTATCTTTCCAAAATAAAGCATTTTCTATGATACAATATTTCATTGATTTCATTTTTAAAATTCTAGCTTTAGTTCTAGATAAACCAGGAGGAGCTTGTAAGTTTAATAAGACAAATATGATATCTGCATACCAAGGTGAATCTGTAAAATTTTCACTGATCTGTTCAGTCGCCATCTCTTCCTGATCATCTAGGGCACCAATGAAATTTATATCTAAGGCCTGACAATTCGATTCAGCCATGAGTTTAGCTAAACCTTGGCCTTTGATAAGTTTTGTAGGCTTTATTTCTATATCATATTCCAAAATAGTGGCAATCCATTTGCCTCTCTTTCCTTCAAGCCCATTTTGTGTCAAAATGTCCTTTACTACTGAATTTGGAACATAAGCAATGATGTGTGAATACAAGATGTATACTCTGAAATATTTAATAGCTTTCACTAAAGAAAGTGCTTGTTTTTCCATTATCTTGTACTTTAGTGTAGCATCTCTTAAACATTTACTGAAACATGCAATAGGTTTCTCATATCCTTGATCATTCTTTTGAAACAAGACTGCTCCAATAGTATGTTCTGAATCAAAAGAAAAAATTATAAAATCTTTTTGAAAATCAGGACTTATGAGGACTGGTGTTTTGGTAAGGGCTTCATTGATTGCCTCAAAAGACTATTTAGCCTCTACTGTCCACTTAATTGCTGAATCTTTCTTCAACATGTTGTTCAACTCTCTAATTAATTTTGCTAAGTTTGAAATGAATCTCCTAAGAAAATTTATTTTGCCTAAAAATGACTGTAATTCTTTGATGTTTCTAGGATGAGTGATGGTCAGGATTGCCTCTATTCTAGCTGGATCTATTATAATTCCATCCTTGGATATTATGTGTCCCAAGAGTTTACCTTCTTCTAGACCAAAGAGTGTCTTTTTGGGATTTAAAGAAATACCAAATTTTCTGCATTTAATGAAAACTCTTCTTAGGTGATCCAGATGTTCATTATCTGATTTTGAAAACACTGTAATATCATCTTGGTAGACTACTAGAAAGTCATGAATTTCTTTGGCAAAGGCTATATCCATAGCTCTTTGGAATGTAGCACCTGCATTCATCAATCCAAAAGGCATTTTCAAATACATGAAAGTACCCCAAGGAGTAGTAAATGTAGTTTTTGCTTGATCCTTTGGTTGAACTAAGATTTGGTTATATCCAGAGAATCCATCAAGTAATGAAATTTTGGATGAGCCTACTACCCTCTGAAGAATATGGTCCATTTTTGGGAGAGGATAGTTGTCTTTAATGAGACTTTTTTCAAGTTTCTGAAATCAACATAGAGTTTTATTTCTCCTATTTTCTTCCTAGCAGTGACTAAGTTTGAGACCCAAACTGAATATCTAATGGGTGCTATGATATGTGCATCATACATCCTTTTTAATTCCTTTTCAATGAGTGGCATAAGAATTGGATGAATTCTCCTAAACTTCTGTTTAAAGAGTTTATGGTATTCTTTGATAGGTATCTTATGTTGAATTATGCTAGTGTCATAAGACTTAAGGTCTTCATAACTCTAGGTAAAGACATCTTGAAACTCTTTGAATAGGTTTATGTACTTCAGTTTTTCGTCTAGAGGTAATGCTTTGGATATTTTGATAAGCTTGGGTTTTTCTTCAGTTCCTATGTATGTTAAATTCTTCTATATCTGCTCTATAATCCTCCCATGTGGAATCTTCAGCAGATAAGTTCTTCCACTTGATAAGATACTCCGAAATTGATCGATTTCGTAGCTGTCGAGTTCTTGTTTCTGTGACTGCTTTCGACTCCAATATAATTTTTCCTTCCTCGTCAAATTATGGAAATATTGTTTGAACTGGGAGCTTGTCGCCTATAACCTTCTTTAAACATGAAACATGGAAAACTGGGTGTAATCGAGAAGTTGCAGGAAGCTCCAATTTGTATGCCATAGTACCAATCTTTTGCAACACCTTGTACAGACCATAATACTTTGGTGATAATTTATTATCCTTCTTAGCTTGCTTGAGGGACATTTGCTTATATGGTTGTAGCCGTAGGAATACCCAATCACCTACATCAAAACTTCTTTCACTGCGATGTTGATCTGCCTGTTGTTTCATTCTATTCTGTGCCAACACGAGGTTATCCTTTAAGAGTTGGAGGACTTGTTGTTGATGTTCGATGTGATGTTCCACTGCCTAAACCTTAGAATTTTCTCTTAAATATGATGTGATGGATGGTGGTTGATACCCATAAAGTGCCATAAATGGGGTCATTTTTGTTGCTGTATGGAAGGAAGTGTTATACCACCATTCAGCTAGAGGCAACCATTTGACCCATTGTGTCTATTTATCAGATACAAAGCAATGAAGATATCCTTCCAAACATTTGTCTACTATCTTCGTTTGCCCATTAGATTGAGGATGATAAGATGAGCTATGAGCTAACTGAGTACCAAGACAAGAAAATAATTCTGTCCAAAAATTTCTTGTAAAAATGGGATCTCTGTCACTTACAATAATTTTTGGGTTTCCATGTAGCTTTTGAATTGTTTCCATAAATGCCATAGAAACTGTACTGGCTTTAAATGGATGTGATAATGCACAAAAGTGTGCATACTTGGTAAGTCTGTCAACTACCACCATGATGACACTCTTTCCCTCAGACTTGGGTAAACCTGTGATAAAATCCATTAAAACCTCCTCCCAATGTTGGCTTGGAATGGATAAAGGTTGTAATAGACTTGGTGTCTTAATTGTTTTAGCTTTATTTTGTTGGCATACCAAACATTCCGCCACAAACTTTTGAATATCTGATTTAAGACCATCCCAAACAAATTCCTTCTTAACCCTGTGGTAAGTTTTTAAAAATCCTGAGTGCCCTCCTAAGGGAGAAGCGTGCAATTCCAGAAGAATCTTTTGTTTGAGTTGGGAATTCTTACAGAGGTATAAGCGATCTTTGTACCATAACGAATCATTTTTCTAGCTAAATGTATCAGATGTACTGGAATCTTGTTGTAACTTTCGAATAAGTTCCCACACTTCTTCATCATTCTTCCATTCCTCCCTTTCTTCGTTTATCCAATCTAGTTGGATAATAGAAATGCCGCACGAAAATGCTTCCACATCCTCATCCTTTCTTGAGAGTGCATCTGCCACAACATTTTGCTTCCCTTTTTTGTATATGATTTCAAAGTCATAACCCAACATCTTTGTGACTCATTTTTGTTGTTCTTCAAAGGATAATCTTTGTTCTAAAAAGTATTTAAGGTTATCATGATCCGTTTTTACCTTGAAGTGTCTTCCCATTAGGTAGGGTCGCCATTTCTTAAGTGCATGTAGTATTGCCAACATTTCCTTCTCATAAATAGCTTTGTGTAAATACTTTCCCTTGATTGGACGACTTTCGAAAGCAATGGGTCTTTCATCTTGCATTAAAACAGCACCAGTTCCATTTCCAGAAGTATCACGTTCCATAATAAAGGTTTTTGTGAAGTCTGGTGTAGCTAAGACCGGTGCTTGGCACATTGCCTCTTTAAGATCTTTGAAGGCCTTTGTTGCTTCTCTAGTCCATGAAAATGCATCTTTCTTCAACAATGTTTTCAGAGGTGTTGCTATTTTCCCATAATTCTTAACAAACTTGCGATAATACCTTGTCAACCCGAGAAATCCTCGCAAATGCTTTATGGATGTAGGGATTTCCCATTCCTTAATGGATTTAATTTTTCTAGGGTCTACCTTAACTCCTTCATGAGATACAATATGACCTAGATATTCCACCTCTTGTACTCCAAAGAAACATTTGGATCTTTTTGCATATAATTGTTTCTCCTCCAATAGTTGTAGCACCCTGTCAACGTGTTCAACATGATCCTTCCAAGACTTGCTGTAGATTAGTATATCATCAAAAAATACTAACACAAATTTTCTAGAGAAGGGTTTGAAAATGGAATTCATCAAACCTTGAAATGTAGAAGGTGCATTGGTAAGGCCAAAAGGCATGACCAAAAACTCATAGTGACCCTCATGAGTTCTAAATGCTGTTTTCGGAATGTCTTGAGTCTTCATTCTGATTTGATGATATCCTGAACGAAGATCTAACTTGGTGAAGTAAATTGATCCATGCAATTCATCCAATAATTCATCAATGATAGGAATGGGAAACTTATCTTTAATAGTGAGCTTGTCGAGCTCCCTATAATCCAGACACATGCGCCATGATGCATCCTTCTTGTGCACCAATACTACTGGAGCAGAGAAAGAACTTTGGTTAGGTTGAATTATACCAACCTCAAGCATTTCTGCAACCATATGTTCAATTTCACTCTTTTGGGCATAGGGATATCTGTATGGCCTGATGTTTGGAGGAACACTTCCTGGAATCAAATGAATAGCATGATCATGATCACGAATAGGTGGGAGACCTTTAGGAGTCTCAAATACCTTGGAATGATTGTCCAAGACTTTTTGGAGATCTGGAGCAATAAATGAATTCGATGTGGAAACATCTAGCGAACATAATTGTGTAATTACACCTCGTCGTTCCTTTTTTAGAAGCTTTGTCATACCGTTAGAGCTTATTATCTTTCCTGGTTTCCCTGCAATACCCCTTAATTCAACTTCCTTTCCTTTCGCATAAAATTTCATGAAAAGTTCTTGAAAGTTAAATGCTATTGTACCCAAGGATTGTAGCCATTGGACTCCTAGTACAACATCAGCACCTCCCATTGGAATGGAAACCATTGGGATTTTCAATACATATTCTCCCATGGATAGCTTGATATTATGGAACTTTCCAAAGAAATTTATCGTTCCTCCATTTGCAACCATCACTTGACACTCTGGTGCTGGATATAGGAAACAATTCAATTCTTTTGCTATCTTACAATGAATAAAATTGTGGGTACTTCTTGAATCAATCAACACTATTACCTTTTTCTTCTTGATTTTTCCTTCTATCTTGATGGTTTGAGGAGTGGTAATTCCAGCCAATGCATTACAAGAAATGGTCGGATTCATTTCTTCTTTATCTAGGCTTTTTTCTTGGAGTAGATCCTCTTCTTTTGACCTTTCTTGCTCATTTTCTTCTTCCTCTTCACAATCTATGTAGAATAATTTCTTCTCATCACACTTATGACCTTTAGTGTATTTGCTATCACAACTGTAACGAAGCCCTTTTGCTCTTTTTTCTTCCAATTGTTGTGGTGTCAACCTTATAGGTTGTGGAAGGCTAGGGGCAACAACACTTCCATATTTATAGTTGTGAGTGGTATGCTTCTTGGTTGCCATAATTTTGCTTTCCATTTTCCTTGCTAACCTGAATGCCTTCTCTAATGAATCAGGTTCCCAAAGCGAACATCATGTTGGATATTATCCTTTAAAGTCCCTATGAACACATCAATCCTATGCTCCTCTGGAATATTTTTTACCCTTATGTTCAATTTTTGGAACTCCTCAATGTGCTCCATTATTGAACCCTTTTGTTTGAGACTTATCAATTGGCTAAAAAAAGTGTTTCTTTTTGTATCCTCATAATGTGCTGTCAATTCTTCCGTAAAAATTTCCCAAGTGATAATTTGTTTAAGAGAGCAAAGCCATTGATACCATACAAACTGATTTGGTTCCAAATATAAAGTTACAATATGTACCTTTTGTGTGTTTTTCACATTATTGAGATCAAAAAATTGCTCCATCTGTAATATCCATGTTGCGAGAGCCTTGCCATCTAACTTCCTCATATCTATTTTTGGAATATGGTGGGCCTTCGATCCAACATTAGAGTCTATGGAATCATGATTAACATTTCTTTTGTTTTCATCATGAGTTTCCTTTACTACCCTTTCACCATTAGTGACCATTTCTTGTAGCAACTTATTCATATTTATCTTCAATTCTTCCATCTTATCATCCATGCCATCTATTTTAGCGTCCATGCCATTCATCTTAGCTTCCATGCCATCCATCTTAGCTTCTACACCTTTCTTTAAACAGTCCATCTTAGCTTCTACACCTTTCTTTAAAACATCCATCTTAGCTTCTACACCTTTCTTTAAATCATCCATCTTAGCTTCTACATATTTCTTTAAACCATCCATCTTAGATTCTGTTACTTTTTGTGCAAGTGACACTTGTTGCACTTGGTCTCGTAATTTTGATATATCATGTTGCATTTCTTCCTATTCTTCATGAGTCATGCTAGAGCTTTCAGGTTGCTTACTAGGTGTTTGCATTTTCTTTCCTCGCGTCATCAATTACTGATAATAATGCTTTACTATGCCCTTTGAATTCCTTCAAGCTAATTTTTCAAACCAAGCTTATGCAAAAATTTAAAAAAAATTACACACCTTTTTTCACTTTGTAGGAACTTGATATTGAATCTGATGTATCTCTGTAATTTTCAATCATCTAGTTCTGAAATTACGATCTGTAGTAGCCCTCTGCGTCCTCTTTCCAATGCCACCAGTTTGATCCAAATTGGATTCTCCAAGGAAGAGTTATGCATAATCTTCCAAGATGACCTGATTATAGAACTTTCCAAAAGAGTGAATTTGTATGAAGTGTCATGTGTCACTGTTTCGACCTTTGGCTCTGAAAAATATATACAAGAAACTACAGTCCGTCCTTTTTCTGTACCTTCTTACAAAATTTCAATTTGATGCTCAGAGAGAAAGTTATGATGATTTTCCCCATGTCACCTGTTTGGAATGTAATTCAGGAGCCTACAAAAAGACCAACTTCCTCAGATCATATCTCTGCAAATACAGTGCGAAAGCTCTGAAATTCGGAGCTGAGGTTTAGTGCGATTTCGTCTCAAATGGGTTTTTCTTTTGCTTTTGAAACGTCACAGAAAAAATGTTATAGCAAAAATTCCACGATTGTTATAGACATTTTTGGGCCCTACAACCCCAAGCATGAAATGTCCATAATCCAAGGGCTCCTAAGTCCCTAAAAGTGTTGTTCTAACCGCTAAAGGAACAAGGTCAACAGATTACAGCTTCTCCCAGAAGTTCTCCATGAGAAACTGCTCAGAATTGGTCAAAACAGGATCATTGCAGCTGCTCCATTGGCTAGGTGCATTGCATCTCACCCAAATACACTGTGAGGGTGTGTTGCATTTCAAAAGTCCCTTCTGTGGGGTGCGATGGGCGAGAAATGACAAATGGCAGTGTCATTCCGCGAGGTGGAGAGGCAATGGAAGCTTCCAGAATCTTCTCCTGTGACACTTGCCTCACTGAATTCGACCAAGGATGAGTAAGAGGCCATCAGACTCCAAGTGGAAGCAAGAACTATCAGAGAGAAGAAACTAATCAAATCACAAGCTGACTCATCCCCCTTACAGATATCTATATATGGATCCCTCATCCCAGAGATCCAGAGGCTGGAATTTTGCATATTGTAAGGAATTGTTGTTGGTTTCTTGAGACAAACATCAGATTGTTGGGTGATCTAAGCTTTGTTTGAGGTGAAGAGGGGCTTCTTTGCTGGGAGGTTGATGCTGGGTCAGAACAACTGGTTGTAACTCCTCTTGGCTCTTTTCTTGTTTATCAATAAAAGCTATTTGAGTTTTCCTCCATACTTTTGTGTCATTGATGCTTGTTACATTTGTATGGTCAATTTAAATATGATCCTAGATTGTTTATGATTATAGATCCATGTCTTTGTATAGTGCTATGCTTCTGTGATCTTACAGGTACTTTGTGAAGCTGGGCGTGCAAGGGAGCAGGTAGCTGAGGACTATCAAAGAAGAGAGGGATCAAATCAGGAGATTAACGCAAGATAGAGGTTGGTCTTTCTGTTCCTCTCTATCTATAATTCATAAAGGAAAAACAAAAGTAGCTTTTCTCTATTTGTTTCTAAGGCAGCTGTCACACCTTAGTGGGATAGAGCAGTTCTATATAGACACTTTTCCCTGTAACAAAATAGCGACTCCGCTGGGGAGATAATTAGTTTGTTTGTTTATCATTTTTTGTTGTTTGTTTCATAAACTTACAAGTAGCATTCGAACTGCATTTGCCATAACAAATGCAAAGTAGATAACTTCTGCTTCAATCCATCCACTGGATCTGTTTATGATTTAAACAGCTAATTCACAAACTATCTGATTGCCCTTGTGATAGCTCTTAGATCCTCCTTAGATCTACCCCTGATTGTTGCATTACTGATTGCTTTTTGCCCTGCTAAAACCCAAGAACTGAACTGCAAACTGTGACCCGGAACCCGAACAGAGTCTCGTTTCTGGCCTAGTGCAGGTACTGTTCAGAGATTCTGAATTTCAGCGCACTTCCCGAGTGGATAACCTATGCTGCATTTCAGATTCTCTGTGTTACAGGTGCGCTGATCAGACTAGCTCTGTGCAGTTGTGGCTTCTGTGGTCCATTCTTTCCAGTTCTATTCCTGAATTTTGCTGCCTGTGATCAGTATATGTCTGTTTGAAACCCCTTTTCCTTGCTGTTATTCCGCCTCCTTTGTACAAAAGAACTGTAGATGTTTTTGTGCGTTTGTTGAGTCATTTACAGTTCTCCTTTGCAAAAGTAGCATAATCGTACCGTCGTCCTTTGATTTGAAACTGTCGCAAGCGTCGATTTCAATCGTAGGAAAGAGTTTGATTGCTGTTGATGGTCGATTATCCTGTTACTATTGCTTTTGGTCTGAATTTGTAATTTTCTAGTGTCAAGAACAAGTATTCATTTCAAAATCGTAAGGTGTTGTGATCGTCTCCATTTTTTGATTTTGAAAAGAAACTTGTTTATATTTGTCGCTTGAAAAGAAATTCAGAATTGTGCATCAACTTTCTTTTTAGCATTCATATACTAAGAAAGTCGAAAACAAATACATGCATGTGCATTTGCATATAGACAGTCTGATTGGCTTGATTTAGGAAAGTGCATTTAGAGTGTGCTCTTTGCTCTTTGTGAAAAGATTCTGTCTTTCTTTTCCTTAGTAGCTAGGATTTTCATTGCATAAAGGAGATAAAAAGTTTGTTTATCATCTTAGATTGCATTTTAGGAATTACATCTACATCTCGTGGTGAAATCGAAAGGCAAACTTCATAAACAAGATCAACTTAAAATAAATTCAATGAATCTAACAACGCTTTGGAACTTAACGCACAACATTTAGAAGTCTAGGCTAGAGACGTATTCCGGCGTCGTAAAGCCTGGTAACTGTTGTTCTCACTGATGGTTGGGTGATTCCTCCACTTTGAGATGATAAGTGCCAGTACGGACTTGTGCTCCCACGTACCGTCGAGTATATTTTGGGAGACCCCAATAGGCTTAATCCTTTATCCATAGGAAGCCGTGTCTACCGCCCTATCGATCGCAATGCACTGAACACAGCATTCGGGAAGATTGATTGCCGTACTGTAAAAAGTATTCTGTAGTTTTGCGATTGGTTTCGTAATCCCTCTACCTAGATTTCCAGAGCAGTCCCTTTCGTTCCTTTTCAGACTCCTTAACGGAAAAGGTCCATCTGAGCACTTGTCACTTCAGGCTCATTAAAAATCGAAGGAGACTAGAGTCATCTTTTGTTTTTTCTTGACTCTTAAAAACTGAAAAAACAAGTTGTGTCAAAGCGTCTAAAATTCATTTAATTCGGAAACATACTTCCCCTTTATTTTAGTTGATCGAGTAATCCGCAATCGTGGAAGAAAGTCAATTGAAACCCCGTCGTTCGCGGAGGCTTACGAGTCAACCGCCTTTGTCTCCGGAATCGAAGCCAGTACGGACAAAGCGAACTCGTTTAACCGGTTCCAAATCTCCTGTTAAAGTTAGAACAAGTGTTCCAACAACATCAAAGACTCCTGTTACTCCAAACATTTCTGGAACCCCTGCCTCTATAGAAGAAGTTCAGCAACCACAGAAGGACAGTAATACTGATCCTAGTCTGAGAGTAAACACTTGTCTTACCGAACGAGTTCCATTTTCAACCGGTTCGGAGAGTCTTTCTCTTCAAACATCTGTCGCTGCCGATTCCATACCTTCTTCGACACCAGAAATATTCTAAGGACCTGACGGTCTTCCCCTTCCACCTGGTCTGATTGCCATAGAAGAGATTGTAGAAGATCCTCCAACGAGTACTCCATCGCAATTTGGAGTCAGGATCACTCTATATCCTTCTTCATCAGAAGTTAGTCTACCACCAGCGGAAGTTCCTGTAGAATCGCTAGGTAATCTTTTGGATAGACTACAAATGTCTGAACAACCGTCAACATCTAGGACTATGTCGTCTGACACAGCGACGGCAGAACTCCCTGCTATCACTCCGACAATGTTCGCCAGTATACCATCTGTCCTGACTAGCTCTCAACCGCTAGAAGGAGCCCACTCAGGGGCCATTTCCACAGTGTGGTCTGTTCCCGTTTGTTCATCCGGAATAATATCCGGAAACTCTTATGTTGAGTCTCAACAAATTGATCCATTTGGAGGTCAATTTTGGCAGTCCGGCCCCCAAGGGCAAACCATTCCCTTGAGTTCTGGGTTACCACCGTATGGGGGGCGGTATACCCTTTCATTATCCCCTCCGGGAGGATATCCATATGGGAGTTCACAACAACATTCGGGTTATACTGGAATTACCTCAAGCGGTTGGGTACCAATACTACCTCAACAACCAAGAGTTTTATATTCGATGCAACAATGCTTACCTATGTCAAATATACCAACTACGCCAGCTATTGTGACAGTGTCGCAAGTTCAAGCGCTGCCTGTTGTATGCCAACCTTAGGTTTCTCAGGTTGTAATGCAACAGCCCCTTGACCCTGCGACTCAACCACAATCGCCGATTGGTGGAATGACACAGGTTCAAACGGGTATAATTACCCCTCATCTTGGTCAAACTGTTAGTATCAGGCAACATCACATGGCTTCACAACCATGGCTAGTGCAATACCAACAACCGCAATTCCAACAAGTATACCAAGGTTTTGAGCAACAAATCTTTGCAAATAGTGGACAACCGTATATTAAAAACGGTCAAAATCAACCATTTTACAATGGTCATGCCCACCAACCTTACCAAAGTTACCAGCATCAAATGCATTATGCCGGTATGCAAAGACCAACTGCTCAGGCAATCCCATCTTATTCTGGGTATGCTTCGCCTAACCTGAATCAACAATTACCCTTTGTGGCAACTTTAGAGTTACTTGATTTAAATCGCTTAACAAACGATCCAATCGCTTACGCCCCTTGGTGGCTAGCGATTCCGCATAAACTTCCATCATATATTCCTAAATTTAATGGAAATCCGGGTGAAGATCCATCGAATCACGTGATGACCTTTCATCTATGGTGTTCATCAAACACCCTAAATGATGATTTGATAAGACTTCGCCTCTTTCAGAGGACGTTAACGGGTCCAACAGCAAAATGGTACATCGAATTGCCTAGAGCTTCGTTCGACAACTTCAGTACCTTAGCCACAACCTTTTTAACCCATTTTCAGTTACCAATAAGGTACGAAACGGGAACAGAACTTCTTACCCACTTCAAGCAGACAACGGCCACTCACATATCTGATCATATACATGAGTGGCGACGTCGTCATAGAATGGTAAAAACGTATGTCCCCAATCAGCTCCTAGCTGAATGGTTTATCAAGTCATTACTACCTTCCATCACGGAAGACGTGGCAAAGGGGGGAGTCGTAACAGAAGAGCAAGTTATCGCTCGTGCCCAATATTTGGACTTGATTTACACTCAGTCCGGCACGCTATACGATAAAATACCTGACGCCTCTAGGCCGGAATTCTCAATTCCTCCTCCTCCTAAATAAAACAATGACTCTCATGCCGACGATGGCGTGATTGGCACAACAGACACGAAATCGACAAAGGCTACATCCAAAAAGGCCCGTAAGATTTCAGGTCAAAATGCAAAAGATGAACTTCTTGCTTCGGAAGTAAATGCCGTATCAACAGATAAAGGCAAAGAAACCAAACAACCAGGGAGCAAGAAGAAAGGCAAAGGAAGAAGAAGAAACAGGAGGAACCATCACCTGAAAAATCTTCTTCAAACCCTCTTGGAGACAGGAAACCAAAAAATCCATGCTTCATATGCGATGAGGATCATTGGACCGCAAATTGTCCACACAGAGCCGAGCTTAAGAAATTCTTGAAGAATTCAAAAACCTCTGCGGTGTTAACTGATCCGTTTCCAAATCTAGGAACAAATCTGGTTGAAAGTGGAAATGCTTCCCCGTCTCAAGTGCTAATGTTGTCGGTTTCAAAACAACAAAATGATGCTTTGATATCGACTAGGAACAAAGATTATGGGAATCCACAGCTGTCGAACAATAAAGATAAAAATCAACCTAGTAGTTCGACAACAACTTCGATAGAAGTTGCGCCGCCCATCATTGTTGAATTGACAATAAAACCGCCAAAGGGAGTAGTACACAAGTCGACGTTTAATCCCCACGCTAGAGCGGCACAACATTATAATATAGTGGAAGATTTGGCCCAATCGCCATCCGCTATGTCGACTCTTGAAGTACTACAGAATTGCCCATCCCAAAGGCAGGCTTTATTATTAGCCATTGGTGGGATAGACCCAAAGGATTCCAATCTTGTATCCTTCGACCATAAGGGATACGATCCTCAATTACCAGCTCAACTAGCTTTCCTTGTTCAAGTGAAAGCCCTCAACAAAACTGTTCATCGAACAATTATTGATGAGGGAGCATCTACATGTATTATGTCGATGAGTTGCTGGAAAACTTTAGGATCTCCAACCTTGTCGCGATCTTCAACGACATTAAAAGCATTCGACGGAAGGACATATACCCCATATGGTATTCTAAGTAACTTGAAAGTTGAACTAGGAGGGAAAACAATAGAAATAGATGTTGAAGTCATCGATGGAAATCTTGATTACAACATCCTACTAGGAAGACCATGGATATATGCTATGGTGGCTGTTGTGTCGACCTATTTTAGGAAGATTGCATTTCCCTTTCAAGGAGGGATTACAATCGTCGATCAACAAAACTTCCTCCCCAATGGTTCTCAAGTTACAGGAAGCATTCCCATGATCCATGGAAGCCCCCATTCGCTTCAAAATATCGGAGTAGGCCTACTAAAAGATCCTATATTAATGGGAACTTTCGTCCTTCCACCTCCAATCAACCTGGCGGAAGTAGCGTCGGTAGGAACCTGCAATATGATATCTTCTAAAAAGATCTCAGAAAACGATATCAACATGGATCATGCAATGGTTTTTCCCCCAAGCCCAACGGAAATATTGTAGCAATCAATGTTCCTAGCATGGGAGGCAAACCCAAATCAATGCTCATCAAGCATTTGGATAGATAGGTCTAAAGAATATGGTACCCCTTCAGATCCTTGGTCGCGAGTGCATGTCACCGACGAAGGAATTATCCAATCAATGGTAATTGAAGGGGCACCATGGAATGATTCCCACCATCGTTCCCTTCTTCCGGATTGTGGAGAAGATACTCAAGATGACCTTTATCATCCTTCAGTCTTTGATTTCCTATCAAATATTGTAAACACGACTGGAAAGATCGAGCAGTTTTAGCACATAGTTCAAGCTCGTTAAAAAATAAACATAAGACATGAGCAAATGTTTCCACCCGTGTTTAAGCTCGTTAAAAAATGAACTATTCCCCGGTAAATAACCATCATGAATGTAGTACTTCAGCCATTAAAGCCTTGGTCGTGTTTGCACCGTCACCTCCACTTTTTCATTGGCCGATCATTCACCCCCATTTGATTGTTTACCCATTTTTAGGAACAGCTGCGAAGAGTGATTTCACTAGCCATCCTTGTGACACTGTCGTGATTGGAAAATTCCAAACCTTACCTGGAATCAACTGCTACCCATTTTATCACTCGTTCCTAAAAAGACGAGTCTCCTTTAAGCTCTTTTCAACTGACTCGTAAAATATGAAAAGATTGCCGAGCCATTGGCCTCTCCAGCTCGTTAAAGGGACAGGAAGTGCTATCCCTCCTCTAGATTTTAATCTTTTTGGACCTGAGGGATTATTACACAAAAATATCGAGCGCTTGTTTTGTTCGGCTTGTTAAAAGTATCGAAAATTCATCCCTTCTGTATTGTTACGCCGTAAGGCGTTTCCCTCTGAAATCAACTCCCCTCTCTGCCTACCTGTCATTTTGTAAGCCACACGATTATATGTTAGACGATTGCAACAATTTCAGCCGTTGATCGTTGATTCAAAAGGGTTTCCCAAATGGTTTGGGCGTTTCATTTGGCATCGGATCGAATAGTTTCATCCAGGCAGCTGAACCGGGCTCTAGTGCTACATGCGTCCCACTAACCCTGTCATTCCCTACCTGAACACTTTCGTTATGCACATCAGGGCATATGTTTCTGTTGGACATTTTATAGAAGAGCTCCATACCCTCGTCCAACTTCCCTTCTTTGCAAAGACCGTCCATCAGAGCAGTAAATGCAATAACATCAGGGTTATGCCCTTCGTTTAGCATCTGATACAACAGTTTCTTGGCCTCTCGGAGCTTACCTTCTTTACACAGTCGATCCATGAGGGCAGTAAATGTGATTGTGTCCGGCTCATAACCCTTCTGCAGCATCACAGCTAACAACCCGAATGCCTCGTAGGTTTTCCCGATCTTGCAGAGCCCGTCTATTAGGCTACTATATGTAAAAAGATCGGGAACTTGTTGTTTGCCCACCATTTCTTTGAAAACTTTGACAGCATCCTCCATCTTGCCCTTCCTGCAAATCCCTTTGATGAGGGTACTGAAGGTTATAACATCTGGAATATAGCCATGTGTTTCTATTCCTTCAAACACTTTGAATGCATGATCCAGTCTACCTGTTTGACAGTGAGAATTGATGATAATGTTCAAAGTTATCAGATCTGGAAGAATCTCTTTTTCCCCCATAAGTCTGTAAATGGACAGCATTGATTCATGTCGACTTTGTCGGACTAGGGTACTTAACAAAAGGTTGCAGGTCATGAGAGAGGGGATGTATTTAGATTCAGCTGAAGGCAGATGCTTGAAGGTGTCCACCGCCTCTTGAAGCCTGTTGGCGTGGCAAAGTTTTTTGATGCGCATGTCTGCAGAGGCATTGAATGCATGGAAGGGATGTCGAAACATAAATACAAGCAACATTTTCAATCTGTACATGTTTCTCCAGGTACTGTAACTCCCAGATCATTTTTTATTTCTTGTGACAGTTGTAAAGGGGCGTCAACATTTCATTCTGAGTACAAACCCATGAGATTATGTTCCTCTTCCATCGAAAATGACGCATATCCATTTCAGAATCATGGTGGCAAACCCTCAAACGAAGAAGTCATGGAGAATAGAAGTAATGAGTGCTTAGTGTCAGGCCAATTAGACGAAAACCAGGATTTGTTATATGAGGAATTTAGTAATCTTTCAGAAACCCAAACAGATGGTGTTCGACGTAAGGATGGATTAGGAACCACAGATGATTCGAAGAGTGACACGACATAGTTTGGGGTGGAGGGAAGGGCTTTGCAGGGGTTTAAGTGCTGTTCCGATGTGGTGGGCAGGGTTGGGAAATGGTTCGAGGGCAGGACTGAAGACAAGGGAATTTGAGAAAGCTGAACAGTTCTTCAGGGACTGGTCTTCTGGGAAAATCTTTCTGGGAAATACTACAAATGTTTGTTCATCTAAATCAGAGCCTGATTGACAGCAACCGAAGGATTTCTTCTATATTAGTCGTGAGTGTGAAGTAAAAAATCATTTTGAGGACCCACTGGGTAAAAGGGACTGCTCTCCAAATAATTTTCCTGAAGGAGTGCTCATTAAAGGGTTATTAGATGATAAGTGCATGGATCCTTGCAGAGAGAATGATCAAGTTCAGAGGCTACGCAGTTCTTACATGTATAATACATTAATTGATACTTATGGGAAGGCAGGCCGCCTAAAAGAAGCTTCCAAGTTATTTTCTGAGATGTTAAAAGAAGGAATAGGCCCAAATGTTGTAACATTCAATACCATGATTCACATCTGTGGATCTTATGGATATCTTGACGAAGCAGATGCCCTTATGGTGAAAATGGAAGAGCTTCATTGCTTGCCTGACACAAGGACGTATAACACTCTTATAGCATTACATGCTCAAAATGACAATATTGATAAAGCATTTTGTTACTTCACAAAGATGAAGGAAGCAGGACTCGTTCCTGATACTGTGGGTTGTCGAACTATTTTATATGCATTTTGTATTAAACACATGGTCAGTGAAGTAGAAGCTATTGTCAGGGAGATGGATGGATTGGGCATTCATGTGGATGAGTACTCCGAATCAGCTGTTATTAGGATGTATATAGATCTGGGGATGCTTGAGAAAGCATGGGCATGGTTTGAAAGGTTCCATCTTGCTGGAGGAATGAGCTGTGAATGCTATGCTGCCAATATTGATGCATATGGGGAACAGGGTTATTGGTTAGAAGCTGAAAAGGTGTTTAAGCGCAGTCAAGAAAGAGGCGAGGGTCAAACTGTATTAGAATTTAATGTCATGATTAAGGCCTATGGGATTGCAAAAGTCCATGACAAGGTTCTGAAGTTGTTTGAAAGAATGGAAGTTCAAGGGGTTTTGCCTGACAGATGTACATATGCTTCTGTCATTCAGACATTTGCAAGTTCAGGACTTCTAGATGAATCAAAACACTTTATTACCAAAATGCAGGAAGCAGGGTTTGTGCCTAACTGTTCATCATTTTGTGCTGTTATTGCCGCCTATGGAAGATTGGGTCGCGCTGCAGAGGCAGAGAAGACGTTTGAAAAGATGGTTAAAGCAGGTGTGGAGCCAGATGTTTTTGTTTATGGTGCCTTGATAAATTCATTTGCTGAAGCTGGATGTGTGGAAGAAGCTGTACGTTACTTTCAAATAATGCAAAATGCTGGTTTTGCAGGGAACTCTGTGGTGTATAGTTCTTTGATTAAGGTTTATAGTAAACGTGGTCTTTTGAAGGAAGGACAAGAAACGTACAAACGCATACAGGAATTGGGTGTTGAGCCAGATGCCTTTTTATCAGGCTGTATGCTTGACCTTTATGCTCGCACTGATATGGTGACTGAAGCACAAGAAGTGTTCAAAGTCTTGAAGGGAAAGCAGCAGGCAAATGAATTTTCTTTTTCCATGATGTTGTCCTTATATAAAAAGAATGGAAGGCTTAATGAAGCCACTGAAATTGCAAAGGAAATGTTAGAATCGGGATTTCTTACTAACGTTCTTTCTTTTAATAGTGTCATTAGCCTGTTCATTGCAGATGGAACTAACATTTCATGTGCTGGTTGAACTCCCTATTTATCTCATGCTGGAGAGATTACCCGCTCGAAACCCTTCGCAGACAGTAGTGATGGCTTCGCTGGAGTTTCGATTCCCTGATTCACACAATTTCCCTACAGGTATAGCCTTTATCATGCCCTGAGGTGTTTAATTTAGATTTTAGCTCAATTTCCCATGTCTAATCTGAGTTAAATTTACTGTGATGTGTAGGGTTCCTCCCAGGTTGCCCGAATCCATCACGCAAACGACTTCCCTGCTGAATCCGAAGACCCCACAGGAAAATTTCTGTTCTAATGTGGAGCGTAAACCCTGGTAAGTGACGACTGACAATTGCAAGAATGCGTAAACCCTGGTAAGTGACCACTGACAATTGGAAGAATTCGATTTGTTCTCCGGTTAGGGTTTTACAATAGTTTCCTTATTTCTGCTCTTGGTTGCTCTGCAGGGTGTTATTTCTGCTCTTGGTTGATCTGCAGGGTGTCAGGCCCTCTACCGCGAAGGCTAATTTTAGCCACAAGAACGGGGTTGCCTCAGGAATAACTTGGGAATCTGGTCTTTTATGTCCTTCACCATTTCAGGTGCTTGCTCACATTCTGCTCTTTATTAGGTTGCTTATCTGGATTATTAAACCTTCAATTCCTGGAGGGTGCCATAAGGTATATTGCCAAGAGCAGGACTCAGGAGCTGAACCCGAGGAATATTAAAAACGTCAAGATCTGGATGAGCGCAGCGCTGAGTCGTCAGAATGACTGCAATTCGGCTCTCAAATATGTTAATACTACCCAGGCAGTTGGAAGATCCATGCAAGAACTCATTATAGTTATGAACTTCACTAGTAATGCTCTAAGCATGGTCGATGCTCTGGATACTTACGGGAAGAATATGGTCATATGGAGGCCTCCCAAAACGGAGAGATCATTGAATTTATCTAGCACTGCAGATTATTCCCATCATTTCAATAAAATTTTGGGTGTATCAGAGGTAAATGAATTGGTTCCCGACGTTACTGTTTCGAAGGATGAATCTTCCATGAGCATTCAACAAGCTGTGAACAATGCACCGGATTATTCTGAACGGAGATTTGTGATACGTATCAAGGCTGGGGTTTATGAGGAGATCGTTAGGATTCCTCCCAATAAGACTAATATCATGTTTGTGGGCGATGGCATGGATAGGACTGTGATCAGGGGGTCTATGAGTGTGCCGTCCTTGCCTGGTGTTCCCACTACATATGACTCTGCAACTGTTGGTAATACTCATCCTGGTTCCTCTTTCTTCTCCTTCATATCAAGTTAATTTTGTTTGCCTGAGTTTGGTTATGGTATTGTGTTTAATGATGGTGTGATTCCTGGCTGATTTTACATGCCTGAATTCCATGTGTTAGACCTATGAACCAAAGGAATCCTACTGAAGTAGTTAAAACCTCTTTGATTTGAAAAGCAAATACCCATTAAGCTAAGTAGGTTAGTTCCAAGAACAAAATGGAGGTGTATTCTACAACCTGAGTTGTGTCCACTGCCCCACGCCCCCTGCTCCCACCAAGCGTGTATTGAATCAAATCCATGCATTTGGTACATTTATGATATAATATGGATACTGCACTCAGTGTGCAGCTTCAGAAATCCCAAATACATATTTCCAGTTTAGCTTCAGAAATCCCAAATGCATATTTCCAGTTTATCCAAATAACATAGTGTTTTGGCTTTTGTCAATTTTACTCGAAATCCAATGAGCTAAGCTTTACAGCCTCTAAGAAAGAGGGAAATAGTCATAGACACAATACAGCTAGAAAGGTTCAGGCTGTCTATGTAAGAGGGAAATAGACACAATACAGCTAGAACTGTAAGAGATGGCTTCTTATTTCAATGCTTTGAGTAAGCATCCCTGACTATGTACGGGAGATCGTCTTTAGACCAAGTGTTGACCCTGGCTGTCGAAAAAGAGTCTCCATCATAGGCTTTGAAGCTCCATGGCTACTAGCTTGTGCAACATGTTATTGTTGCTACGGGGTAGTGTAAACTATGTAATGTCTTAAGAGCAGAAACGATTCATCATGCAAAAGGGATTAATAAAGTTTAGTAAAGCAAGAACTTTTTTGAACTTTATGGTTTAATGCCATGGTCCTTTTATTGAAAGAGTGGTTGTCAATGATCAAGTTTGGTGTCTTGAGTCCCTTCTTTAATATTATTTTATAAAAGTTGGCCCTTTTCCTCTGCCTTCAAATTGCAGGGAAGATGGTATTTTTGAATATGCAATTCACATTCCTACAGCGAACTCTTAAGCGTGTCTTCATGAAAATGGCACGTAGCACGGTCAAAGAGCAGCTTTGGTCTTGGGTTGGGTTTGATTCCTAGCTTGTAAAATTTTCCAGATGTTGTAGTTCGAACTTCGAAGATGAAAGTACAAAACATTGGTAGACAAACTGCTTAAGAGTCATTAAGCATGTAAAGGGTTAACGGCTGAGTATTACATTTTGTGTGAAACAAGAAAACAGGAAATTAACCGTTTCCCTGAGAAAATGCTTCAGGGACTGCTTGCCAACCTACTTTCTCTATCCAGGACTCTGGCTTCTTTTTTGGTGACTTGTGTACAAAATGCGGTTGATTGCTGCGACTGCCAACTTGACACCACGTACAGCTCTAGAAGAAGATCAGTGAGAGCTTAAGAACATGTGTTTCTTCCGGTTAAAATCCAGAGTAGTGTGGATTATGTATGCTTTTGTATATTTTAGTAGTACAATGGCTGCCTGAAGGATCCAATGGCTACTTAAAGGTAGGTCCCTTGTCGCACAAACAAAAAGATATTATACATCAATTTGGTGTCTCGGTTGGCTGTGACCTTAAAAGTTGGATTATTAATATATATCCCTAAGGGACTGGCACCCCTCTCAAAAGTTTGTAGACCTCTCAAAGGTCTGCAAGTCTGGTCATGGATGCAACTACCTTTGATACAGTTGCATATTCTTTTATGGATCCTCTTAATGAGCCCAAAGGGGTCTAATCACTTGTCCAAATCTTGTAGTCAAGGAATGCAGACAGAAGGTGTGCCTTGCCCATCATGTTGCTTACAACTGTTGCCTGAAAATGCCAAAACACAATGCCAATGCCCTGCATGCTAGATAAAGTTAATAACAGTCTGAAGAAAGGTATAGATATAGATGACAAGACCTCCTTCCAGGGAATCAAAATGGAAAATGACGCTTAAATATCCAATCAACGAATTAGAATTTCACCACTGAAGTTCAACCCAGATTAAATTGCTTGCTAGGAAATGTTGATCTAGAAATCATCAACAAGAATTCAGATGGGAGAAGAGAACAGTTGAAATACAAGATTGCTTTGAATGCACTCTGTCAATTGCTAAAACAAGAACAATGCTTTTCTTTAGATTGTGGGTTGTTCAAGAGAGGAGAACTATAATATTTATTTCTGCAGATTCGGTCCTCTTAAGGAATTTAAAACAGAAAACATTTAAAGATAGTTTTACATTTTAAGGATAAAATATCTGGAACCTTTCATCATGACACATGTAATGTCATTTAACAGGCATTGAGCTTTGCAAGTTTGATCCTCAGGTTACACCGCAGTAGAGCATAATTTCCAGGGTCATACGCTAAAATTATAAATTGGATCCTGGGGTTCTGCTGATAACTGTACAAGTATGTATATGTTATTTTCAGACAGAAATGGTTTCCCTTGTGAAATCATCTCCAAATCAGCTACAACAGCAGGGAAGGTTTACTCAACATCTCAACTGCAAGCTCTCTCCACGAGAGCAACGACTGACAAATGATGCAAGGTAAGCTTCTGAAGATGTAATCTAAGGTTAGATTTTTCGATTTTCTTTTGGATTAAATTTAATATGGTTCATTTGTTTTAAAATGGGTCCCACGATGTCACCTTGCTGAAGCACCACTTTTCTTCCCTTAAAAGCAAAGATTAGCAGGTTCATTGCTCCCTGTACACTGACAAGGAGCAATGCATCCCTCTTGTCCTTACTGCAAGGAGCAATGATTGCCTAATGCCCTTCAGCAGCAATGACCTGGTCAAGCTTTTAGATTTGTTCATTTTTTAGGGGATCACTTTGAAGAGGTTTGAATTTTCAATTACCTCATCTAATCGCTTGGGAACTCGTACTAAACTTTGAATTCACTAGGACAAAGGGTCTGGAATCATCCTCTCCTCTCCTCTCCTCACCAAGTCTATATAATGAAGTCATTCCTAAGGGACAGAAAGAAAGCTCTCTCTAAGATTTTTCAGCAGCATGTAATTATCTCTCTCTGGAGTGGCTTCATTATATAGACTTGGTGAGGAGAGGAGAGGATGAATCTAGACCCTTAGGTCTTGCCATTGCCAGCCCACAGCGCTTTCCAGCCTTGTTCTTTCATCACTGCTTTTTCTCATAGTAATGATAAAATTCAACTATTTTGATTCATTGTAATGTATGGTTCAAAATGCTGGTATGAAAAATATATGAAAAAATACACATAAAAATTGAATACACATAAAAATTGTTACAGATGTATAGTAAAGGACTGGAATTTCCCTTTAGATTCAATTTATTGTTTTTATTCAATAATTATTTACTGGATGCATATAAAAATAAAAAACAATGTTTAATCCTTAATTTTTAAACAAAAATATAATAAATTTAATTAGATTGAACATTTGCAAGGCACTTGTTTAGAAAATCCAATTCTCTTAGGTTTGGGTAGATGCAAATTCAGAATACTTATGACTGAATGTTGTGACTAGAGGAGAGCTTGCTTGTTGGATTCTCAGGCATATCCCTTACAAAGAAATAAGTCATGTTTTGCTGCAGAAATACCGTCTTTACTTGAAGAGACTGAACGGTTTGGTTCCGGCACCATATCCAGTGGCTTCGTTCTAGAAAGGAAGATCTTTTAGAATCCCATCAATATCAATGTTTAGAACAATTTTCACTGCCCACTCTGAAGGGCAATGCATTTGGACACCTAGGTAAAACCTGATAATCATGTGTGTAAAGCAATGCTTACTGAACAACACCCTCCCAAACAATCCCAACTACAATAGCATTCTTTCTTTTTTTGCAGCTGCTGTTGATGAAACATGGTGGTTAAATTATATATGGCGGTCCACTAGGTCGCCATTCAATCCATGTCATAGAGTACTTCCAGGTATATGATTAATGTTTGCTAATGCAACATATGTTATTAAGGCATCTTACAGTTTATTCAAGTCTCATTGAATTTAGAAACTTGAAATGTCCTGGACAGGCTATTGAAGGTGTGACAAAGATTACTGATAAATGTAACCCTGCAACATGGATGCTAGAAATCAGATCTAGAGCTGTTGAGGAGCGCCTTGAGATAGATTTTGCCGAAATCAATAAGAAGTCTCCTCTTTTCCAGTAAGTCTAGATCAAACGCTCTTATAATGCCCATAACATATTTCAAAGAAATATGAATATCATATTCATGGATGTGCTATGGAAGAAAAACGGGAGGTTATATTGAGGGGGATATACATATCTCTGGTTTTCCAAAGGTACAGGAGACATTTGTCAGGGTTTCAGATTATTGCGAGCAAAATGATATTCACTTTCCTCAGATAACAGTATGAGAATCAGTAGTGTTCTCTGCTTACTTGCTCCTTTCACCAGAAATAGATACCAAGAGCAAGCAAGTAAATATTTATGGTGATTTTAATCTTAAAAATATACTCCTGATGCAAGAGAAATGTTGAGAGCCGCTTATGAACCACCTGTGGACTTTAATATAGTTTCTTTCTTTCATTCTTAATATTGGGTTTCCTAAGATTGAGATTGTTCTATTTAACAGATGTTTGTGGATGAAGTGCTGGAGCTTGTAGAGCTTGATAGCTTGAGAGACACATTGGTGGGTCTTCCTGGTGTGACTGGTCTATCAACTGAGCAATGGAAGAGACTAACCATTACTGTAGAACTTGTTGCAAATCCTTCAATCATATTCATGGATGAGCTGACATCTGGTCTGGATGCCAGAGCTGCAGCTATCGCGATGCATACAGTTAGGAATACAGTGGACACAGGCCGAATTGTAGTATGTACTATCCATCAGCCAAGTATAGATATTTTTGAAGGATTTGATGAGGTAAGATACATCTCTAACTCCTTACAGGTTGTTAATATAGCCAAATCTTAAATTGCGATCAGACACCCACAAAAAAAATATGAAAGCATGCATGAGACCACATGTCATGGAAGGAAAAATATTTTTCACTAGAAATCCAAACCACTGACAATAATCATAGGGGGCCAATTGGTAGTGATGTATCTAGAGTTCGGAGAGCTATATTTAAATTTCAAATCCAAGGCCATGGAGTAAAATATTTAATATCAAAGGTCTTCAGCAAAATGGCTAGTTTTGAAAAGGTTATAAGATGGATTGTAGGAAGAAGTAGATGGTTTTGTAAATTTCTAGAAAGGAAGATCTTTTAGAAGCCCACCAATATCAATATTTAAAACAATTTTCACTGCCCACTCTGAAGGGCAATGCATTTGGACACCTAGGTAAAACCTGATAATCATGTGTGTAAAGCAATGCTTATTGAACAAAACCTTGCAAATATTTAATGATGCTTACTTTCCCAAACAATCCCAACTACAATAGCATTCTTTCTTTTTTTGCAGCTGTTGTTGATGAAACAAGGTGGTCAAATTATATATGGCGGTCCACTAGGTTGCCATTCAATCCATGTCATAGAGTACTTCCAGGTATATGATTAATGTTTGCTAATGCAACATATGTTATTAAGGCATCTTACAGTTTATTCAAGTCTCATTGAATCTAGCAACTTGAAATGTCCTGGACAGGCTATTGAAGGCGTGACAAAGATTACTGATAAATGTAACCCTGCAACATGGATGCTAGAAATCAGCTTTAGAGCTGCTGAGGAGTGCCTTGAGATAGATTTTGCTGAAATTTATAAGAAGTCTCCTCTTTTCGAGTAAGTCCAGATCAAACGCTCTTATAAGTCGCACTCACCATTGCTTATATATTTTCATCAAAATATATATGTGTATATCTTTATATTTTTGTTCTACTCTCCAATTTTGTCCCGAATTTTTTCCTTATCCTTGCCCAAAACTTGGCCTCCCCAAATTTTCCTTGATTATGCATCTGGTAACGCTTGGAGGGAGCTGTGCTAAACGCCATCTCTTTCTTTAAACTGTTAGAAGCCCCCCAAATGCCCTGTTTCTTTCTGTATCCATGTATACCACTAGGCTATATGTGTTCTCTGTGTTGGTGAAGTGATAACATGGAATTTAAATGCCCTACTAGGCTACATGTACTGGGCTGTCAAATTGGCCTCGTGAAACTTGAAATCATGATAACTAATTTGGAATTGCGATTTTTTATCTGCTAACACTAGAGTGCTGGGACACACTCATCATCAAGCTATGTACACCATACTTCTTAATAAATGAATAAACTGTGGTCTAATTGTTAGCAGGTCTCATTTGTCTAACTGTAGTTACTAGCCATCAAAAGCACAGAAAAAGATTTAGAGCTAATGCTAAATGTGTATTAGCAGGGTTTTGCTTGGTAGAGTTTCTTTGACTGCTGGACAGGGCACCATCTATGCTGATTCTTGTATTGTAGAATCTTCTTGACAAACAGTTTCCCTTGAAACCTGAGACAACCTTCTAACTCAACTCATATGTCTTTGACCTAGGAGGGAGGTATTATTATATGGTACCTAGTAACATCATACTCCAACTCCACATCACCTGGAGTCATCTTTCTTTTTCGGGTCGAGAAAAATATTGTCCCACAGTTTAGGCGTTCCAAGCATCTTGCTAGCCCCTTGCAGATTTCCTCCCTCTTCCCAGTTTTTCTGGATGGACGACAAGGGTAGTAACCAACTGCTCGCTGAAATACCAGCTGGTAACCCCAAGGTATTTAATGAGATTTTCTCCCGTGAAGGGCCACCCACCCCTTGGGATATAAAATCGTGTTATTTGTTGTTGTTATTGATATGGATGAATAGTTTATGTCCTAGACTTCCTTTTGTTCCTCATATCCTGAATAATAATCAATCTAGATGGTATCGTATGTGCTGCTTCAAAAAGAGAGATTTACAGAATATATATCTTGTCGAACAAGTCATAAATGACTTCTGGTTATTCACAATTGAAGTTGGGTGGTTGTTTAATCCACAATCCAATCTATTATTTTTCTAGTATGCCGTCCCTTTCCTACTTCTTGCTACCATGGATCGTCGAAATCAGTGTATTGCTTGCTTGCTTTTACATTTGAGAATTGTAACCCACTACGGACTAAAGTTACACAATTAATTTCCTTTGCAGAACTTGAAAAGCACATACCTGATGCACATGTTTTGATTTCTATGCCTTTCCACCCGGCCTATGTGACAACAGACAGGATCAAGAAGGCAAAGAACTTAAAGCTTCTTTTGACAGCTGGTGTTGGTTCTGATCACATTGATCTAAATGTTGCAGCAGCCGCTGCTGTGACTATCGCACAAGTTACAGGTACTATTTCTGAAATTATACCGCTTGTCACTGCCCTGTTCACGCTATGGACATTTTGGTATGAACAAGTTTCTGCAATGATTCTTCATAATTTAACTGACACCTTCTTCAAAATTTTTTACAACAAGTAATGTGGTGTCCGTGGCAGAAGATGAGCTAATGCGCATTCTCATATTGATGCGAAACTTTGTGCCTGGATATAAGCAAATTGTTGAGGGTGATTGGAAAGTGGCAGCAATTTCTTACAGGTCATATGATCTAGAAGGGAAAACTATTGGTACTATTGGTGCAGGGCGTATTGGCAAAGAACTACTTAAGCGTTTGAAGGTATTCATTCTTAGGATCTAGTACTACTTCATGATGTTGGAAACTTCTTTTCAAAAATCAGTGCTCCATAATTCTTATGCATGCATGCTGTTTGTTTCAAAATTTCAACCTAATAATAATAAACATTACATGATGTTGAATTGAATTGCGTTCCTTTGTACAACCCTTCAATTGTAAGCTTCTTTACCACGACCGTCTTTCTATTGGACCCAAATTGGAAAAGGAAACTGGAGCAACATTGGAGACAAATCTTGATGAAATGCTACCTAAATGTGACGTACTTGTCATTAATATGCCTCTTTCTGACAAAACTAGGTGCGCCTTATCACAATTTCATAAATAATCTCTCCCATTATTCACTCAGACATCAATAGCACCTATATATTTTATACAACTTGTGAAAAAAAACCTAATTATTGTTTCTCTTGCCCTTTCCTTTTGGTTACAATAGGGGAATGTTTAACAAGGAAGGTGTTCTCTACGAATCCTAGCTTCTCTCTCAGAATCTTAACATCCCCTTTGCAAAGGGTTTCATTAGAATGACAACAACCCGCATTTAAAGCATTTCTCCACCCCTCTCCTAATTAGAAATACAATTTTGGGTTCTCTACTAATTTTCTCCGCACCCATTTAATCTAACAATGGACATAGAGCATGTATATTTATACCTGTGTTGGAAATACCATTTTATACTTTAATGTTTATTATTTTTGTTTTATTATTATTACTTGAATTTCTTCTTAACAAGTGGTTGTGTTTCTTTTGGTTTTAGTGAAAATATGGGCTCCAATGTTGGCTCTCTTATTATGGAGTATAATTCATCTTTGAGAATTTTTCAATTATTAAAGTAGGTTAGTCAATTGCTTAAAATATTAAATTTATTTCAAAAAGTTTTTGTTACTTTATAGGTTAGACACTGGCTTGAAATATTAAACTTATTTCAAAATGTTTTTGTTACTTTATAGATCAGATTTCTTGGCTCTATGATGAAAATAATGAAGGGAAAATACATGTTAATATGTTACTTGTGCTCTTTGACTGAAAAATACACGGTGAGAGAAAAATGCACATTATGCTAATTGAGGAATGTTTTTCGCTTGTCGAACTTATAGTATTGAATTTAACACACTAACACTTTACAACAATGAACTAACAATATTCGTGATGAAAATAGCAATATGGAAGATTTTTCTGCATAATGAGAAAGGCAATATGGAAGATTCCGATCACGTTCCAAGGCATTTCTTAAAATGTGGATGTGACAAAAGGTTGTTGTGGAAGTTGTTGTTTGTATATGGGAAATTTCTTGATCATTGTGTATAATCCTAATGTTGATAAATATGTCTACTAAGTGTTTCCAGTTAATGGGGCATTGATTTGAGCGTTCAATATATTTTCATTCTTTATCAAAGTATTCTTTTGTTGTATTTGTATTTTTCAATTTATGCCTTACGGCGTTTCCTTTGCAACATCTAGTGCAAATGCTAGTTTTATACTTTTTCGGACTTAAGGGATTAGATGACGAAAAAGGAATTTTGGAGTTACCTTTACGTTCCTTTTCAGACTCTCTAAAATTGAAAAGGACCGAGTTATATTTGTCGTTAAACTCGTTAAAAAAGATTAATAGCGACAAACTTGTCTATAGACGAGAACGAGTTTCACTATCGCTAGGCTCGTTAAATCATAGCGACGGGTTTGCTCGAAGGGAAAATTATAGAACAAGCATATGTTATCCTCCTCAAGCTTGACAAAAATAAAGAGGTATTGGTCAGCAATGACTGGGGAAAATTGGGAAGAAAACTTAAAGAAACTTTGTTGGTAGCAAGTCACTCTTGAACATGACACTTCCACTCCGTGTCCGAGTCGGGTTGGGTTATTTCATTCACCGGTCACATCACCATGGTCACGCCATACCATCCACATTTGGGGTAAATGCTACCAATCCATCACATCAGTGTCGCTGATATGTTCAAGAGAAGTCATTCAGTGAATTCACCTGTGTCTCACCCACTACCATACATTATACTCCATTCTTTCATGACCGCCACCCTGAACCTTATATCACCAGATCGTTTTCACCTCCATTAAAATCATTTGCTCTGTTTCGGGTCATTGATGTGGGATTCATTAAGGCCCTCCTGTGACGGATCACTTCTTGTCGACATCAGCTCATTATCCAAGAAGTTGATCTAGGAACACCCCATTCAGTACTTTGAAGCTTGCATGCCTCAATGGCAAGTTTCTCACTTCCGGCAACAGGTTTACATCAATGGCCTTCGACCGAAAGATTTTGCGTGGTGTTCGACGCCAAGTCCTTTATTCACACCACGTGAATTTCACTGCAGTACCTTGAGGGTCATTATCATTATCGGTGATTCCTCTCGCGCTTGTTAACAGTTTACATCATTGACTGGTAATCAAGCGATGTCTTTCCATGTTCGACTTCAGAATACTTCTCACATGGATCGACTTGTACTTTGAGTGAAGATCGGACGAGATTGAAGACCCCGGATCTAGTTCCATCCATCCGGGCTGCGATATATATTCAGGGAAATAAAGACATTAAATATACATCATTGCTGCACAGATAATCATCCACTCAAAAGGATGATGGATCTATCAGAATCATCAGTCTACACTCAGACGATTATCTGTCCTATGTACATGAAAATGAATTTATAAAGCTGAGCATGGGAATGCCCGCCTCAGCTAGATCGTGAAAATAGTGTGAAGATAATGTATTGTATTGTATCTTATTATAGGTCTCCTCCCAGCATTGAAAGAACTTCGGATCCTCATAATAAAGCATTTCACCCGACACCAAAAGATTAACGGCCTCATACTTTAGGGGGAAACTATTATAGATATTTTTGGGCCCTACAACCCCAAGCATGAAATGTCCATAATCCAAGGGCTCCTAAGTCCCTAAAAGTGTTGTTCTAACCCCTAAAGGAACAAGGTCAACAGATTACAGCTTCTCCCAAAAGTTCTCCATGAGAAACTGCTCAGAATTGGTCAAAACAGGATCATTGCAGCTGCTCCACTGGCTAGGTGCATTGCATCTCACCCAAATATATTGTGAGGGTGCGTTGCATTTCAAAAGTCCCTTCTGTGGGGTGCGATGGGCGAGAAATGACAAATGGCAGTGTCATTCCGCGAGGTGGAGAGGCAATGGAAGCTTCTAGAATCTTCTCCTGTGACACTTGCCTCACTGAATTTGACCAAGGATGAGTAAGAGGCCATCAGTCTCCAAGTGGAAGCAAGAACTATCAGAGAGAAGACACTAATCAAATCACAAGCTGAATCATCCCCCTTACAGATATCTATATATGGATCCCTCATCCCAGAGATCCAGAGGCTGGAATTTTGCATATTGTAAGGAATTGCTGTTGGTTTCTTGAGACAAACATCAGATTGTTGGGTGATCTAAGCTTTGTTTGAGGCGAAGAGGGGCTTCTTTGCTGGGAGGTTGATGCTGGGTCAGAACAACTGGTTGTAACTCCTCTTGGCTCTTTTCTTGTTTATCAATAAAAGCTATTTGAGTTTTCCTCCATACTTTTGTGTCATTGATGCTTGTTACGTTTGTATGGTCAATTTAAATCTGATCCTAGATTGTTTATGATTATAGATCCATGTCTTTGTATAGTGCTATGCTTCTGTGATCTTACAGGTACTTTGTGAAGCTGGGCGTGCAAGGGAGTAGGTAGCTGAGGACTATCAAAGAAGAGAGGGATCAAATCGGGAGATTAGCGCAAGACAGAGGTTGGTATTTCTGTTCCTCTCTATCTATAATTCATAAAGGAAAAACAAAAGTAGCTTTTCTCTGTTTGTTTCTAAGGCAGCTGTCACACCTTAGTGGGATAGAGCAGTTCTATATAGACACTTTTCCCTGTAACAACGATGAACTGTTTGGAGCCGCGAAACCCTAGAATCTAAAGCTCTGATACCAAATGTTATGAAACCAGCTCACAAAAAGATAGAAAAGATAGATCAATGCCTTAGAATTCAGCCTCTTCGATATTATAGGCGAGGTGGTAGTAAATGAAGGTGTATTTACAGTTTTTGAAGATTCTGGAGAAAGTTCGGAGGCAGCAGCAGTGAGGGAAGCTAATTCAAATGATTGTTGAAGATAGGCATCATCTATATGGCTTATCAATGTAGAGGTTAAATCTTCTAGTTTGTCAAAAGTTTCCAGCACAAGTTTATCTAAATCTGAATGCATAAGCACCTTTTTTGTCTCAATGAATTGAATAAAATTAGGGTCTAATACAGCTTCATGAATTTCATTTTCTGATTTAGTTCTAAATAATGAAAGGTCAAATGACAAATCAAATAGAATATCCCCTAAAGTTGATAATTCCTCGGGGATTGAATTTGATTTAACTAACTCGCTACTACTTGCTTGAGTTTCTACCTTTTTTGATTTCCTTAAAATTCTGTCAGGGTCATCAACTATTGTAGCATGGTTTGGATTTGGATTTTCCCTGGTATAGTGAGTGTTAGGACTCAGAATTGACCTATTTTGACCTTATATTTTTGCCATAATATTATCCTTTTCATTCATAAGTTGTAAGCTTTGATTACATAATGACTTAATCTCCCCAAGGTACGAAGTAACTTTCCGCATATCTATATGTTTAATTGTTCATTGCATATTCGTGAGTATCTTTATATTTATCTTTGAAAAGCTGACTAAGTTGCCAAGTAATTGTCTTAAGCCTGCAGTAATTATAATTTATAGTTGTTGTAACACCAGAAACAACAACTACACAGTTGCTGCAACACCAGAAACAACAACTACGCAGTTGCTGCAACACCAGAAGCAGCAACTATGCAGTTGCTACAGTCAGCAACAGCAACCTAAAGCAGGCTATTTTGCAACAGCTGGGAATAACAAACAGCAACTATCTGAAGGACGCTGACGCGGCATGATCACGCAGCTGTCTAAAGCGGGTAGAACACAGTTACCATTGCCTAAATCAGGAACAGCATGGGGAAACGATAAAGGAATGCGAGGATCCCAAGAAGATGGTCGAAGTTGGTTATCAGCTGTGTAACAGCCAGAACCCAAGAAAGAATATATTATTATACTGTTGTAACAACGTTCTGTAATTCTTATTTTTGATAAAATGGGTTAACTGAATGAACTGTAATAATCTATTGTAATAGATGTCTCCTCTATAAAGAGGAGACATCTACATTAGAAGGGGGGTTAATGTGTGATCTGTAAGTGAGATTTTGAAAGACATCAGCAAGTCTGAACTTTATTGTACTTGAATCTTTTGGCAGATGAATAGAAGATTGTTCTGAGCACTTAATCTAGCCTTTGTGCCTGGGGAATCTTGTGAGAGGGACTGGGCCCACCTTCCTCACAAGATTCACCCATTTACTTTTCTGTCAAGTGTGTAAGTGTGTGATAGTTTCTTTCTGCTGGTACTCTGTTTGGATTCTGTAGCATTACCTCTGGTATTTCCGTTTTGCTAGTACTCTGTTTCATTAATTGCTTGAAGTTGTGCAAGAATATTTCACCGGTGAATTAGAGTGCAGTGTGTGTTAGCAATCTGGTTACAGGGGCAGGTGCTGAACGTCCTCACCTAAGGATAGGGTCCTGATCCTCTGCCAATAGAGCATCCATCATTTTTCTTTTCAGATTTGTAATCTTAATTAATTACTTTCATCAGTACTGTGATAACTTAGCGTAAGGATTACGTATACTACAGCTTTTTAATGCTTTTAGGATTAAGTACATACAGTACGCGGTAGCCTTTGGAATAAAAAGACTTTCCCAGGTTGACAATTAATGTGGTACTTGATTGTTTAATCAATAAACAATTCAACTAGCCAACAATGAGTCTCTTTGGGAGCCCTAATTTTAGTTTTTTAATTGTTTTTTGAAACTTTCTAACCACAATTCTAAAATGACCTTAAGGGGCAAGAGATGAGAATTGAGATTTCCTTAAATTTTTATTAAACTGAAGATCGAAGTTCCCCAATATGGTCACCAATATGTTATCACTCCAATATTTCTCTAGAATTGTTAAGAAAGAAATGATTAGAGGTAACCACAAACCAACTTTGGAGGTTAGGATCTAGACTTCCTAATTCTCAGAGAGGGCTCTTTCTTTATGATTTAACTTTGTTTAGTTAATTGATTTTAGGCTAGTTATGATTGTGCTTGGGTTTTGAATTGGATTTTTTGGTGGGATCACTTACTTAGAGGGATAGAGGGATGTTTTTTACCATTGGGCTATGGGGTCAAATGTCAAGCAAACAGGACTAGATCAAGTTCTAAAAACAGTGTCTTCAGGGCAAGGTAGCTAAGTTATTTCAGATCTTAAGGCTATATGGTGAAGTTGGTTTCAATCGGATCCAAAGAGCAATTAAGGGTTCCTTAGGCCAGATTGTGAAAGAAATGAAAGAGGTCAACCGGGAAGGGAGAGAAATTAAGGATTCTCAGATCCGGATATTAGAAGAAAACATAGAAATGATCAACTGTTTAAAACAAAGTGTACTTAAACAAATTCTGAGATAAATTTCTAGTTAATGCATTCACTTTAGATAACATGTAATTCTGTGAAATACATAAGAAGATAAAAAATTTGACAAAGAAAATACTTCACTGTAATAGCTCAACACATGAATCTTGTAATGCAATCTTTTTATTACTCAGTCCAGTCTGCTGATTTGAAAAATTGGTACAATAACCCTCAGGTTTGGGGTATACAAATAAATTTCTCCTCAATTCAGGCAAGTTTCTTAATTAATTTCAATTAATTAACTATTCAATTTAAACTGTGTGTTTTCAAATTCATAGGGTCGTTCTAGTTTTTCCTAGAATACTTGGAAATTGATGGTTTGGCGTGCAGACTGGGTTCAGTGGTGAATGCAGAAGGTACTGTGGCTTCAACTGTGAACTGTTCACTTCAATTGGGTATCTGGAGCTTCTTTAGGCAACAGAGTGTGGTCAAATTGGTCATAGAGGTTCAGGGTGTCACACATGGCTTAACAAAATTTTAAAGTGAAAATGCAAGAAAAGAATGAATTGGAGCTTTTTTGGCCTTTTAACGAGTAACGGTCACATTTTAGCGCATAAATAATCAATGAACAGTGGGAAGTTTTTAGTTTGGGTGGGGAGGTGGTTTTCTGGGCCATAGCACCGCTTTTGGAGGGTGGGTGATATTTTTCGCGGGCACGTGATCTAGCCTGGTGCTGTCACGTAGCAGAATAGTGCCCAGGCAAAACTGCGAATCTCGTGTGCTCTCGGGCTGTTATCGGTCGGATAATGAATCCGTGCGATATGGCTATACACCGTCAGATATGGGGGTAGGAGATTGGAGGGCTATCACGCAGTTGAGCTGCATGGAGGGAATCAAGAAAGGGATTTGTGGGGCTCGAGATTTAATTATAGTTAATTGTAATTATTTAACCAATAATTTTGGGATTCTCAATATAAACATATGGTTAATTAGGTGAGACCATGGGTTATGTAGCGGGGTTTTTTAACTACACCAGGGGTTGGTGGGTTAAAAAGGGTATCGGGAAAATATGAAACAAGGAAGTTAATTAGGTAAAGCGGGGGCATAAAAACTTAGGATAAGGGGGGTTTTTTATGTGTTTTTTAAGGGGAAAGAAGGGAAATTAACAAGGGAGAAAGTGATATTTGTAATGGGGAATGAGTTTCACACTAGGGAAAGGGGTTTTGGGAAGGGGGGATGATTTTTGAAGGGTAATTTCTAGGGAAGCGTGAAACAAAGGGGTAAGGGTCAAAATGAAGGGGAAAAGGGTATTTTATAAGTAATGAAGGGATAATGGGGAAACTAGAAAATAAGTATGTGGGGGTATAGTGAAATGAGGGGAAATTAGTTAAAAAATCTTGGTGTATATCCTTTGCTTTCTCATAAATCCCCCTGCACATGAAACGTAGGATTAAGCATGATAAATGTGCTTTTGACTCAGCAACATTGTGCATTTCCAACCTTTCTTCTACCTACCCTTTATTTATCCTAACATTTTCTCTTCATTTATTGGGTGCATATGAGCTTGCTAACCATTTATTTCCTTTTCTTTTGATAAGAAAACTATCTAATTCTAACCTTATAACTTCCAATGGCTCAGATTAAACTGATGAGCTCATTTTTATTCTCTACCTAACTACTGATTTGCCAAGATTAAACAGTTTGGCGATATCTTTATTCTCTATCTACTAACATGAAATTTAAAAGATGAATGAGTCAAGATTAAGCTATTTGACCATCATGGATTGTGGCATTTCTGACAAGCTTCACACAACCTTATTTTGCATAGTAAAGTAAAAAGTAGTGGCATTTGAATTTGCACACTTCCATGATTTGTTTTATTTATTTTTGGGGTTCATATTTTTCACTTTTTTGATCCCTTTTCCTTTCTTTTTGTCCTTTGATTATTCTTTTAGGACATACCCTCTTTACATTTTTTAATTTTTAATATGGAAACATTTGCAGCAAGCAAAAGTATGTACAATATTACAAGACTAACCATAGCCAATTCAAAATGATGAATCCTATTACTATAGGACCCTAACATGATGGACAGTGGATGATATCCATAAAGTTCCAAAAATGGGGTCATTTTTGCTGCAGTGTGGAAGGAAGTGTTATACCACCATTCAGCTAGAGGAAACTATTTGACCCATTGTGTTTGTTTATTAGGTACAAAGCAATGAAGATATCCTTCCAAAATTTTGTTCATTATCTCAGTTTTCCCATCATATTGAGGATGATAAGATGAGCTATGAGCTAATTGAGTACCCAGACAAGAAAATAATTATGTTAAAAAATTTCTAGTGAAAATAGGATCTCTGTCACTTACAATAATCTTTAGGTTTCCATGTAGGTTTTGAATTGTTTCCATAAATGCAGTAGCAATTGTATTGGATTTAAATGGATGAGATAATGCACAAAAGTGTGCATACTTGGTAATTTTATCAACTACCACCACGATGACACTCTTTCCTTCGTACTTGGGTAAACTTGTGATAAAATCCATTAAAACCTCCTCCCAAAATTGACTTGGAATTGATAAAGGTTGTAATAAACCCGGGGTATTAATTGTCTCAACTTTATTTTGTTGGCAAACCAAAAATTCTGCTACAAACTTTTGAATATCAGATTTAAGGCCATCCCAAAAAAATTCCTTCTTAACCCTGTGGTAAGTTTTTAAAAATCCTGAATTCCCTCCTAAGGGATAGGTGTGCAATTCCAAAAGAATCTTTGGTTTGAGTTGGGAATTCTTATAGAGGTATAAGTGATATTTGTACCATAACTAATCATTATTCTAGATAAATGTATCAAATGTACTGGAATCTTGCTGCAACTTTTGAATGAGTTCCCACACTTCTTCGTCATTCTTCCATTCATCCCTTGCTTCGTTTATTCAATATGGTTGGATAACAGAAATGACACAAAGCAATGCTTCCACATCCTCATCCTTTCTTGAGAATGCACCCACAACAACATTTATCTTCCCTTTTTTGTAGATGATTTCAAATTCATAACCCAACATCTTTGTGACCCATTTTTGCTGCTCTTCTGAAGATAATCTTTATTCTAAAAAGTATTTAAGACTATCATGATCCACTTTTACCTTGAAGTGTCTTCCCATTAGGTAAGGTCACTATTTCTTAAGTGCATGTAGTATTTCCAACATTTCCTTCTCATAAATAGCTTTGTGTAAATACATTCCTTTGATTGGACGACTTTCAAAAGCAATGGATCTTTCTTCCTGCATTAAAACAACACCAATTCCATTTCCTTAGGCATCACATTCCAGAATAAAGGTTTTTGTGAAGTCTGGCATAGCTAAGACTAGTGCTTGGCACATTGCCTCTTTAAGATGTTCAAAGGCTTTCGTTGCTTTTGGAATCCAAGAAAAATGCATCTTTCTTCAGTAATGTTGCTAGAGGTGCTGCTATTCTCCCATAATTCTTAACAAACTTGCGACAATACCTTGTGAAACCGAGAAATCCTCATAGAGGCTTTATGGATGTGGGGATTTTACATTCCTTAATGGCTTTAATTTTTCTAGGGTCTACCTTAACACCTTCATGAGATACAATATGACCCAAATATTCCACCTCTTATACTCCAAAGAAACAATTGGAGGTTTTTGCATATAATTGTTTCTCCTCCAATAGTTTGAGCACTCTATCAACATATTGAACATGATCCTTCCAAGACTTGTTGTAGATTAGTATATCATCAAAAAATACTAACACAAAATTTCTAAGGAAGGGTTTGAAAATGGAATTCATCAAACCTTGAAGTGTAGAAGGTGCATTGGTAAGGCCAAAAGGCATGACCAAAAATTCATAATGACCCTCATGAGTTATAAATGTTGTTTTCAGAATGTCTTCAGTGTTCATTTTGATTTGATGGTATCCTGAATGAAGTTCCAACTTGGTGAAGTAAATTGCTCCATGTAATTCATCCAATAATTCATTAATGACAAGAATGGGAAATTTATCTTTAATAGTGAGCTTCTTGAGCTCCCTATAATCTAGACACATGCGCCATGATCTATCCTTATTGTGCACCAATACTACTGGAGTAGAGAAAGAACTTTGACTAGGTTGAATTATAGCAACCTATAGCATTTCTGCAACCATATGTTCAATTTCTCTCTTTTGGGCATAGGGATATCTGTAAGGCCCGATGTTTGGAGGAACACTTCCTCGAATCAAATGAATAGCATGATCATGATCATGAATAGGTGGGAGGCCTTTGGGAGTCTCAAATACCTTGGAATGATTGTCCAATACTTTTGGAGATATGGATAAACAAATGATTTCGATGTGGGAACCTATAGCGAATATAATTGTGCAATTACACCATGTTGTTCTTTCTTTAGAATCTTTGTCATGTTGTTAGATTTGATTATCTTTCCTAGTTTTCCTGTGATACCCCTTGATTCAAATTCCTTTCCTTCCAAAAAAAATTTCAATAAAAGTTCTTGAAAATTAAAAGCTATCGTGCGCAAAGATTGTAGCCATTGGACTCTTAGTACAACATCAACACCACCCATTGGAATGGAAAACATTGGACTATTCAACACATATTCTCCCATGGATAGCTTGATATTATGGCACTTTCTAGAGCAATTTATGGTTCCTCCATTTGTAGCCATCACTTGACACTCTGGTGCTGGATATAAGAAGCAATTCAATTCCTTTGCTATCTTACAATGTATAAAATTCTAGGTACTGACCGAATCAATCAATACTATTACCTTTTTCTTCTTGAAATGTTCTTCTATCTTGATAGTTTGAGGAGTGGTAATTTTGTCCAATGCATTACAATATATGGTCAGATTCATTTCTTCTTTCTCTAGGGTTTGTTCTTGGTGTGTATTCTCTTCTTTTGATGCTTCTTGCTCCTTTTCTTCTTCCTCTTCATAATATATGTAAAATAATTTCTTCTCAGCACACTTATGACCTTTAGTGTATTTTCTATCACAACTGTAACAAAGCCTTTTTGCTCCTTTTTCTTCCAATTGTTGTGGCGTCAACCTTTTAGGTTGTGGAAGGATAGCGGCAATAACACTTCCATCTTTATAGTTGTGATTGGTAGGCTTCCTTGTTGCCAAAATTTTTCTTTAAATTTTTCTTGGCAACTTGAATGCCTTCTCCAATGAATCAGGTTCCCAAAGGAAAACCTCATGTTGGATGTTATCCTTTAAAGTCCCTATGAACACATCAATCCTATGCTTCCCTAGAATATCTTTTACCCTTATTCAATTTTTGGAAGTCCTCAATGTGCTCCACCATTGAACCCTTTTGTTTGGGATTTATCAATTGGCTAAAAAAGGTGTTTCCTTTTGTATCCTCATAATGTGCTATCATTTCTTCCATAAAAATTGCCCAAGTGATAATTTTTTTACAAGAGCAAAGCCATCGATACCATACAAACTGATTGGGTTCCAAATATAAAGTCGCAATGCATACCTTTTGTGTGTTTTGCACATTATGGAGATCAAAATATTGCTCGATCTGTAGTATCCATGTTACAAGATCCTTGCTATCAAATTTCTTCATATCAATCTTTGGAACATGGTGGGTCTTCAATCCAACGTTAGAGTCTATGAGATAATGACTAACATTTCTTTTGTTCTCATCACGAGTTTCCTCCACTACCTTTTTGCCATTAGGAAGCATTTCTTGTAGCAACTTTTCCAAACCTCGTTTCAAACCTTCCATGTCTTTCTTTAAATCTTCAATGTTTACTTCTAAACCATCCATCTTAGTTTCCATGCCATCCATCTTAGCTTCCACACCATTCATCTTAGCTTCCATGCCTTTCTTTAAGCCATCCATCTTAGCTTTTGTTACTTTTTGTGAGAGTGAACTTTATTGCACTTGGTCTCGTAATTTTGATATATCATGTTGCATTTCTTCCTCTTCTTCAAGAGTCATGCTAGAGATTTTAGGTTGCTTACTAGGTGATTCCAATTTTTTTCGGGGAATCAATTAATGATAAATATGCTTCACTATTCCCTTTAATCACTTCAAACAAATTTTTAAAACCAAACTTATGCAATTTAAAAAAAAAGACTACACACCTTTTTTCTCTTTGTAGGAGCTCGATATTGAATTTGTTGTATATCTGTAATTTTGGATCTCCAAGGTCTAAAATTTCATCTTATGATATCCTCTGCATCCTCTTTCCAACCCCACAAGTTTGATCCATATTTGATTCTCCAAGAAAGTGTTATGTTAAATCTTCCACGATGACTTGATTATAGACTGGTTCAGTAGAGAGAACTTGTACAAAGTTCCACGTGTCACTGTTTCGACCATCAGACCTGAAAACAATACACAAAAAACTAAGTCTATCCTCTTTCTGTAACTGTCTACGAATTTCAATCTGATGCTTAGAGAAAAAATTATAATGATTTTCCCAAGGTGACCTATTTGAGATCGAATTTGGGAGCCTGCAAAAACCCTAACTTCCTCAGAGTCCTGAGGTTTATCACTATTTCAGCTCAAATGGGTTTTAATTTCAGCATCTAAAGCTTCATAGAAAAAATTATAGCAAAAATTCCATAATGACCTGTTTGAAGTAGCGAAACCCTAGAATCGAACGCTCTGATACCAATTGTTAAGCAACCAACTCTCAAAATAGAAGAATGAGATAGATCAATGACTTCAAAAGTAGCCTCTTCAAGGGGGAAACCTACTTTACATTACACAAATGAACAATTATTGGATGATACAAATGACAAGACCTCCTTTCTATATATAGGAGTGTAAGGGGTCACAATATAATGAGAGTCGACATAATAATAATAATGTAAAAACACAACAATAAAAATAGTGGCATTCTATTGGGAACAATAATAACAATATGGGGACAACATGTGCACAAAAATAACAATAAGGGGCTACAATATCAATAATAATAAGGGAATACACTAGTATTATAGGGACCTAACATGTAATGAAGATTCCTAGTGTTGGGAACTAGATCCACTTTTTGAGGGATTTTGGAGGGGAAAGTTGCCTCCTTTCAAGAAGGATGCTTCCCCATCTATTTTTATAAGTACCAATTGGAATTTTTCTCTAGGGGTATGTATTTGTTAGTCATATTTTGAAGAAAACTTGTTGTTTAGCATTTCTACCTTCATTTTCAAAAGAGATGTACTTGGATTGATTCAAATAATGAAGTTTGGTGCCATTTTTAGCTTCTAAAGATTGATTTCCTTCATAGGACACTGAATATGCTTGGCCATCCCAAGAGCCTTAGAGCCATGTTGTACAATTTCTCTATTTCCTTTGAATGTCTTTTTCACTTGCACCTCTTGTTTATGCATTTAGTGTTCATTCTTCATTTGATGTAGGTTATATTGGTTAAATGATTGAAGTGAGTTGTTTTGAAGTTTATTTATGAATTCACAAGAATGATACATCTTTAGAACAACCTTGCAAAGTCATATCCATGATTTCTCTACTTGGATTGGTTTACTAGTTCATAATTTTGGAATTTCTGGAAGTATCTTGTAGCAAAACACTAGTAATTTTCTGCTAATTTTTAGCATGCATTAACGAGGCTATTTTGAGTCGATTACACTTGGATTGAGTCCTAAAAACGTTCTATTTAATAACAAAATTTACCCCATAACATTTCCACTTGATCAGGTCAGGCATTTGGTAAGTTAACTAGCTCACTAGTTCTAGAATTTATTGTTTTTAAGTTAGTAATTTTCTGCTATTTTTTAAGACATCTTAACAAGAATATTTTCGAATGGTACACTTGGATTGAAGTCCCATAACATCTTACATAGTAGAAAAAATCACCCCATCTCATTTTCATTTGATTTTCTTGGGCATTTGGCAAGTTAACTCGAGCATTAGAAATCATGTAGCAATCCCGTAGCAATCCTTTAGAAATTTATTTCCAAGATCTTCCTTGCCCAAATTCACTCCAAATTCATGGTAGAAGTATAGTTATAGTCTATGAAGGCTCTAGGACCACTTTGGTTGAGCTGAGGTTTGGTCAGGTCACCATTTATCTCTTACATTTATTGCTTCTTGAATGCTGATTTCTGCAATTAATCTAAATTTCCTTTCCGCAATTTGCTTGATGCAAAGTGTGATTTCCTTCTTGCAAGAGTAATCTCAGACTTTCCTTTCCTGCAAAATAGAATATAATTCATTTAATTTAATTTCCTTTCTAGCAAGATAGATTATATTTACTTAATTGTCATTATGCTTTACATTTTTGCAAATAGAATAGATTTCCTTTATGCCATTTACTTTCGAGCAAAAGTAGAATAGGTTTGCTTATGGTTATTTACCTTTTGCAACTTAGGATTGGAGGCTTACTTAGATCTTTGCTCATTTGAAGTTGTTTTTTTGCCTTATTTCAGTTGCATCAAAGGGAGTCATACTAGGAAGAGGAAGGTGTATGTTGCACATACAGTGTCGGCCCCTCTTAAGTTTGTACGAACCCTGGCTTGATAATTTAAGCTGATAGCCTCAAGAGTTGCAACAGTCTTGTTGCAATACTGGGGCTCATCACTTTGTCCATATCCTACTGCACCATGCTATGATACATGCTTCCTTTTACTGCCACTGAGCCTTGATATGTGCTGCTACATACACTCAGTTGTTAATGCATTACTGAAATAAAAATACATATTCCATTGGTCATCTTACCAAGTTAAGTCAAACACATTATCCTACAAATGTTCACACATCCTTACAATTATTATTAGCCACAATTAAAATTATGCTACTGCAAATGTTAGAATTCAATCCTTGATCTAGACTAAAAACATAATTAAAATCAGGCCCTTTACCGAGACCATCATTACCATATTAGATTAGCTTTTAGACATTTTAGAAGAATTATGCCTTCTTATTAATGCCATTGATAATGGCATCAACAAGCTCAATGGGTTCAGTTAGGAACCACATGTATCTATCATACTTATAATTTTTCACATTTACAGAATGCATCATAGGAACTGCATGCAATCGCAAGTTATCACATAACCATACTTTACACTGTTACACCCAACATACATTTGCACTTGCAAATAATCAACATACAATCCATGACCATAGTGCTATAACTAACACCTACAACAAGAAATTTTGGCTCTATACATACACACACACACACACACACACAAACAACTATGTGATGCAACACAAGCAACATAGGGATTTCCCCAATCCCTCATATCCCATGCGTATTCATCTCAAGTGTGTAACAACACACCTCTTAAACAATCATGCACAAAACCATGCAGGTAGTTATGCAAAAACTAAAGAAATAACAAGCATCCATGGTCATAGTAATAGACTATCTAGACCTTCAACATGCCCAATAGCAATCTCATTCAATAGAAATGCATTTTTCAATAAATCAAGCATACCATAACATCCTTACAAGTAACATACAAATTGAAATCAAATGTTATAAATAACATGTAATCATAACCACATTCAGCTACAACAGTTAAAGCTAGAGCTCCACCTTAGCTCCCAAGATCCAAGCATTGGACCTACTGCTCTATTAATTTTGTAACAGGGCACCAATTTATCCCCAAGGGTCTAGAGTTGAACTTTTGCCTACATTTCTTCTACGATAGAGCCCATCCAGTCCAAGTGTTGAATCTGGAAGCTTTAATACCACTCTATAACATACCTCCTACTATCCCTAGCCCCTACTAAGGGTAGAAGTAGGCAATTGCTTTATTAACCTAACCTCCAAGGTTTAGTTATGGTAATGGGGTCTAAATTTTTTTAGTTAATTCAACCTCCTCAAAACTTAAAATGGATGACATTGTTGCTTTCGCTTCATCGAGACCTTTCCAACAATATAAAATTTGCTTCAATATGATGTCTAGATCAAATATATGGCCGTTCAAATTCAAATTTTGACTTATCTCATCTCGCCACATCATCTAATCTGTCATGTGGTGCCCTCATGGCTATCCAGGTCATCTGCCATGTCATCACCACATGGAAACTTCCAACCTGCTCATACTAGGTCACAACCCCCTTTCAACCATTCCAAACGTTGTGCGGGCCCTCCTCTTGCCACCTCACTAGGAATAAAATCTTGGCAGGATTGCACTGCCCACCACAAGAAATTATCAGGGATGAAGCGTCGATGTTACATGGATATGCCATGTCATTCCACCATGTCAAACTTCCATCTTGACTTTATTGGAGAGAGATTTTTTCCAATCACATACGATTACCACCTTTGTGGACCCCTTCCACCATGTGTCACGTCAATTTATCTCATAATTGTGTGTATGGGATCCACCATGCCACATCACCTCGAGGATTAAATCACAGTGGGATTGCATCTAACTCCACAAGAAATCATTGAGGACAAGGGGTAGGGGTGAAGTCTGTGGCCTTTTCTGTTGAGGTGACATCACCTTCCATGTGGCTACCCTTTGGGTGTGCCACATGTCACCCATTTACTGGCCACTTGGCCCCACAAAACCCCTAAAGCTGACTGACATGTGTCCTACTTCCTATTTTCCACATGGCCCTAAGACTATGTCACTTAACATCATATCTATGGGTCCCACCAGTCCTCCTTTGCAGAATAAAATACATTTTCATGTTATAAAATATTATATGGGGTCATTCGTCGGCTCTCTAAGTGTGGGGAAATTGACTCCACTATGCCACCTCGCTTGACACTTAAATCCTAGGAGTTCCATCCTGACCTCCCTTTGAAACCTCCAATAAATTTTCATAGGGGTCCATCCAACAATGGGGAGCACTGCCCAAATCAACAACAAAGGTCGGATTTGGTGATACCCTCAATGCCACGTCATCTCGACGATTTAATCCAAGCAGGTTCATCTTTGTCTCTTTTTGAATTCTCTAGGGTAATTCCTCTAGGATGGTAAAATTATTGTCTCTCGACGGCTTTCTCCCCATCTAATGACCATACCTTCACAAAAATTGGTCATGTGCATGATTGTATGGCAATAACGCTCGAGCCTCTGCTCGTTCGGGCCCTGAAGTCCTAGCTCATGTCATAAGCGATTATGTGAATGTTTGGGGCTTTTCCTCACCCTCAAAGCTCGATCACGATGGTTCTATTATATATGTCCTACTATGATTTGAGGGATAGGACCTTAATGTATTAAGGCTCAGCCTTGCACGGCCAAGCACATATATGTATTATGAAGCTCTCTAGAGTGATCCCTCTTGAGACTTAATGTTTGCGTATATCTCTCCTAAGTATTCAATACGGGTCGACACAAACCATTCAACACACACACACACACATACATACATACATACATACATACATACATACATACATACATACATACATACATACATATACATATACATACATATACATATATATAGAAAAAGGAATCTAACAAAGATCTATCTATCCATTCATACTTAATCCCATTAGGCTAGAGAAGATGATGTAAATTGACCTTTCACACAAGCATCACGATCGATCCAAATCCATGGCTATGGTACTTTGTAATTCTGACTACAATAGCACCAAACCTATTTAAAAATAGGCTCTTGAAAAATCCATCCTACCTATAGGCACTTCCATGAATAATGCAGTATATCATTCATTAATCATAAAGTAAAGAAAGAAACATTTAGTTGCATACACAAGGATCCATGTTGACTAATAATCAACTTTAGAAAATCCCTTAACAATAAGACTATGTAATTCTCAAACACAAAGATCCTTAGTTAAATATAACAATTAAACCAAGGAGTGTCACACACACCATAACATAATAATTAAGTGCTTTACAAACATTGGAAATCATGCAGTTTACCAAAAGTAGATCAACAATTGCATGGATCTCCAAATCCCTCAAACCATGAGAGTAATCATACAAATATCTCAACATATCACATAGGATTACACATTCCTCATGCATGCAGGAAATCACATTCCCTATTATAACACAAGCATTGAACCAATACATTGAATCAAAACCAATACATGCCTTAAGCCAACATGTTAAACACATTTTGAACATTCAAGGTGCAAAGCTTTAGTGTCACTTATTTCAGAATTTGAAAGGTATGGCGGCTGAGATTGAGACTTTCACTCTCCACCCAACCTTAGACACATTGCAGCCAAACCTTTCTTGCAGAAGTCACCCCCCAGCCTAATTCCAAAACTTGAGGATGAGTTCTTAAGGTATTAAACCAATGCTGTCAGTTGAAATGTAACAACCCCAGGTTGATTTTCCATGTAAACAAATAAGACCAAGGTCATGGGACACATATTATAAGCTGAATGGATGGGAAAACATTATAGTGGGAATCAATTGCGGTTTATTATTGACTATGGAAATTGACAAAGGAAAAAGGCAATAAATGATAATTTAATTTGAGAAATAAAGGAAAATAGTAGAAAAGGGAGATGAAGAGGCACAAATATGTATGCAAGGGAAAATGAAGGAAATTGAAGGAAAAGAAAAGGAAAAGGAAACAAAAGGAGAGGGAGAACATTCTATGTCTCTCTTAGTCACACATACACTCTTACACACTTAGAGAACTCTTGGACCATTCTAGAATTCACATGGACATTGAGGCATTCTCACTTGGATTTGGAGAGAGAAATCACTTAGACAAAAGCAAGCATCCAAAGAAATTAGTGGGTAGCAAAAGAGAAGGTTGGGAAAACAACTACATCAGGAGAACATTGTAGGTAATGGGTTGCATGTGTAATTTCATTGCTGAGATTTGAATGAATGGTGCATGCATTTGATTATTTGATTGCTTTGTTGCCATTGGCATGGTATTTTCCTGAATTGATAGTGGTTTCATCCTTGCCTTGTCATTTCCTAGATAACTATGGTGTAGCGAGTTCCTTGTTGTGATTAAGCTTTAGATGGCCGTAGACTTTGGATCCCAGTGAGGTGGTATTAGGAAAATTCCAAACGCTCGAGGGTGGAGATGGGATTTCTCCTAGAACTCTTGACATATGGTTGGAGACAGGAAAATTACTCTGGGTAGGGTGAAGAAAGGCGGAGGCATCCAAGCTTGTTTGGTGTTAGTGATTTATGGATCGGTTTAGGTGAAATCACTATGGTTAAGGGTTGAGGTGGTAAGGCCTCTAGAAGCCTTGGTTGGTTCTGTTATCTCAAAATCAGATCCTGATAGGCTGCTGGTCAGGTTGACTCTAAGTAACTATTTCAACCTACTTTAGGTTGAGGCTTAGCCTCCTCAACCTGAGAGGGCTCTCTCTTGATGGATTAATGATTTTGATTAAAGATAAGATGGCTAACTCTTATAGAACAACTGTGAAAAATATGAATGGTGGAAACACATTAAACAAAACTATCCATTGGGCTTATGGAGTCAAAAACACCTCAATATAACAATGAACTCAACCCTACATGGAAGTCAGGGCATTCAGCATTTAAACATTCAGAACATAAACTCATATGGGACCACATAGTTTATAAATGTATACAGGAAGTCAGAGCACATTCAGTGAATTCTGAGTGATTATACATCCATGCCACTATAAGAATTAAGAAAAGGACAACATCACATATTCTGAACATAAAAAATCCTTCATGAATCCTGAGAAGTAAAGTCAAGCATGTATTACTGAAAATGAGTCTTACATAGGCCAAATACAAGCTTTTCCATAAAATTTCCAACCCCTTGTACATCAGCTCTTCTGCTATATATAGAGCTCTTTACACAACTTAGATTCCTCTTCTAGGATGAGGAAAATTCGAATTCTACCTGACCTGACACCTAATGACACTCAAAACTAACTATTAAATGCAAATGACACCTAACTAGCAGTCGTAGAGACCTAATACAACTAGGAGTGTAACTCCTTATCATGATTAAAACAACCTTATCTAAGAATTAAACACTCCTTTTGACACATAAAACTCCATGAAGTCGAATTTGATGAAGCCCATAACCTTCCAGTTGGCCCTTGATGACTCATCCTTTTGTTGTTCCTAGAAACTAGGAAATTGTCCCTTGCTCTGTTCTGGCTGAAAAATAGGTCTTGGGACAGAGCTCATAACTTATCATAAACAATGTATTTGGAAAAAATGAAGGAGGCTTTTGTGAACCAATACAGGCTTAACAAAAACCTCTCTTGGTTTTTTGAAACACCATTCCTACCGTCCAGAATATTTCTTTGAAAAACAGGTGTCAAACAGAGAAATATGCCTGTGAAAAACTTGCACCTACAACAGTTTCGTAGCGCAAGTTTGATAATTAATTTCTCTCAAATCATAATGGATTTGAAGAAAGTGGAAGAGGTTTTTGTATTTCAGTATCTTATTAATGAAAACATCTTTCACATTTTATAGATAAGCTTTCAAATGCTCAGAAACGCTTCTAGAAGTTGACTAGTAAAAACAGGGAAACACAACTCCTCCTTTTTAGAGTTTCATTCTTATGCTCCTCTTCGAATCCTTCTGCTGACCATGCTGTCTCTTTAATCATATGAAATGCATTAAATCAACCATGAAATATGATCCCACACTTGAATTAAGACAAATAGCTCCTTTAATGCTGCCTGAAGCATCATCTAGCTATGAAACAATTTCCACTTTTATAACATGTAACTTAGAATTCAACAAAAATGTCCTCCTTCTACTTGTTTTGCCCTTGCTGAATGTTGACACTTTGTAATTGATCTTTTGCAGAGATTCCCCTTTGAAAATATTTCCCTTTGTCTCTCAAAATTGGTCCACTAATTCATAATATGCTCCTACAGCAGTTTCGTAGCGCGCTACGAAACTGCTGATATTAGGCATCACTTACCGCAGTTTTGTAGCACGCTACGAAACTGCTGTGTAATTACAAAAACACAGCTTTGAACCAAAATTTTTCATTTTGAGCCTTTTGCTATCTTCAAATGTCTCTTTTCATGTGCCTTGAAGCTTTTCAAACTGAATATATATATATATATATATATAGACCCCATTCTTCAAGGTATGTATGCAATATGTAACCTTGGCATTTGTGAAAGAATCTTCAAGTAACAAGGAAGAAGAGATGTATACCAATCATTGGCAATGAATACAATATCCTCCTCATAAGGTCTACTAAATGTTCACTATTTTGCTCTGATTTAAAGATTGTTCAGCTGTTGCCACATCTACACAAGGCAGAATGCGGTCAAGGGCGGTATTTTCTATTGAAGGTGCTTCAGTGTGAATATTTTTCCCATTCTTTCCATATGCTTCCACAAAACACCAATCAGGAATATCTGTTGTGCCAATCAGGAACCATCCTTTTCTCTGATATGCTCCCAAGAGTAATTACTTTTAGCTGTCTCTGCAATCTTAGCCAAATGATCATGGGTAAAAGTAGTGCCGCATGGGTTGCTTGGATTGATAATAACCATTGCCACTGTGTTGCTGTCTGCAATTGTATGAATCCCTGTGTAATGCATCAAACTAAATTGAGAAATTTTTGCATTAGTATTCTTAAGTGATAACAGTGGCTCCACTTGGGATAGTGTGCTCCTGTAGTACACTAAGAACTCGTAGGTCCAGTGCTTTGTCCATTTTATGAAAAACATAGATTTGCTTGACGAGCATTCCTTTCCAACTTCTTGGGCCTTCACCTCGGGCTTAAACTTGATGATCATTGTGAGAGAAAGAAATCTACCACTACTGAAAAAAAATGCTCAGTCAACCTTGAGCTTATTTGCATTTTCCTACCTACCTACCCTATCAGCTGCAAGCTCCACTTGTAGCTCAAGCAACATGATATTTCCAATAAAGCCAATCAATTGTCCTCTCTGATATTGGAGGCTCTTGACTGCATTCAACCTCAAAATAACCATGGTAGTGAGATGACCAAATCAACCTATAATGTATATGATCTTCATAATGCAAATGAAATTGAAATACTGATGTGCAAAACTTTGCCATGTATTCATTTATAGGGTCAAAGAAAACATGGTTATTTTGATAATCATCATAACATTCTATCTCTTTAGACAACTGATCCTTAGCCACACAAAATTCCTTTGATGTGCTATCCAACTGCATTTCTGCATGATTCCCATAGACAATGTAATTTTCCTCACTATTGTGATCATTCTTTGATGTAAGCTGCTGCAAGGAATCACAAAAATGAACAACCTTTTCTTCTGCCTGAGGATTATAAAAAATTTCTTCCAGTATTTCTTCTTGGTGTTTGCAATCAATTTCATATTCTTTATGATCAAAAGAATGACAAATCTGCTGCATCTTTTCATTCATATCAAAGGATGAAACATGGTTTTCACAAGTAAACCCCTGCTGATCTTCATGCTGCGTTTCATGAGATGTTATACTTTCTTCTTGGTGTTGAAATGCATTGTTATGAAGAGCCTCTAAAATTTCTTCATCCATAAATTCATCATCATCATAACAATCCTCCAAATATTGAATAAAACTCGTAGAATGTTTACAACAATCTTTGACCAACAATAAGGAGGGATGACACTCTTTATACATGTCATAGAACACATCATGGAAATCAGCAAGAGAATATAATGAACCATTTTCCAAACTTTTATACCAAGACCATGCTTTTCCTTCTAAAGTGGTCATAAACATCCTCATGAGACAATCCTCAGGAAAGTGAACCTTAAGATTGCGTACATGCATATGAAACCTAACCAAATGAAGAGCAGCATTGTCTTTCTTTTCATCTTTGAATATCGAAAGATCCTCTAACCAATCAACCTTTGGCATAAGATTTGGAAAACCAGGGATATGAGACCGATTCATAGGAGCATACCTGGCATTCATTCTTGCAATGGAATTCATCCTAAAACTTCATCAAGCTACTGATCTTCTAGCAGTGGAGTCACCTTCCAATTTCTTATTTGATGTGTGGAGTCGCCAAGGTAGTTTTGCAGCCTCAAATAGATGTCTGAGCTCCTGCTACCTTCAGAAGTTCAACCTCTTAATTTCGGGAATGAATAGACTTCAGGCTCCCGGCAGACGCACCAAAATGTTATCTCAAAATCAGATCCTGATAGGCTGCTGGTCAGGTTGACTCTAAGTAACTATTTCAACCTAGTTTAGGCTGAGGCTTAGCCTCCTCAACCTGAGAGGGCTCTCTCTTGATGGATTAATGATTTTCATTAAAGATAAGATGGCTAACTCTTATAGAACAACTATGAAAAATATGAATGGTGGAAACACATTAAACAAAACTATCCATTGGGATTATGGAGTCAACAACACCTCAATATAACAATGAACTCAACCCTACATGGAAGTCAGGGCATTCAGCATTTAAACAGAACATAAACTCATATGGGACCACACAGTTTATAAATGTATACATGAAGTCAGAGCAAATTCAGTGAATTATGAGTGATTATACATCCATAGCACTGTAAGAATTAAGAAAAGGACAACATCACATATTCTGAACATAAAAAATCCTTCATGAATCCTGAGAAGTAAAGTCAAGCATGTATTACTGAAAATGAGTCTTACAATAGGCCAAATACAAGCTTTTCCATAAAATTTCCAACCCCTTGTACATCAGCTCTTCTGCTATATATAGAGCTCTTTACACAACTTAGATTCCTCTTCTAGGATGAGGAAAATTCTAATTCTACCTGACCTGACACCTAATGACACTCAAAACTAACTATTAAATGCAAATGACACCTAACTAGCAGTCGTAGAGACCTAATACAACTAGGAGTGTAACTCCTTATCATGATTACAACAACCTTATCTAAGCATTAAACACTCCTTTTGACACATAAAACTCCATGAAGTCGAATTTGATGAAGCCCATAACCTTCCAGTTGGCCCTTGATGACTCATCCTTTTGTTGTTCCTAGAAACTAGGAAATTGTCCCTTGCTCTGTTCTGGCTGAAAAATAGGTCTTGGGACAGAGCTCATAACTTCTCATAAACAATGTATTTGGAAAAAATGAAGGAGGCTTTTGTGAACCAATACATGCTTAACAAAAACCTCTCTTGGTTTTTTGAAACACCTTTCCTACCGTCCAGAATATTTCTTTGAAAAATAGGTGTCAAACAGAGAAATATGCCTGTGAAAAACTTGCACCTACAACAGTTTCGTAGCGCAAGTTTGATAATTCATTTCTATCAAATCATAATGGATTTGAAGAAAGTGGAAGCGGTTTTTGTACTTCAGTATCTTATGAATGAAAACCTCTTTCAAATTTTATAGATAAGCTTTCAAATGCTCAGAAACGCTTCTAGAAGTTGACTAGTAAAAACAGGGAAACAAAACTCCTCCTTTTTATAGTTTCATTCTTATGCTCCTCTTCGAATCCTTCTGCTGACCATGCTGTCTCTTTAATCATATGAAATGCATTAAATCAACCATGAAATATGATCCCACACTTGAATTAAGACAAATAGCTCCTTTAATGCTGCCTGAAGCATCATCTAGCTATGAAACAATTTCCACTTTTATAACATGTAGCTTAGAATTCAACAAAAATGTCCTCCTTCTACTTGTTTTGCCCTTGCTGAATGTTGACACTTTGTAATTGATCTTTTGCAGAGATTCCCCTTTGAAAATATTTCCCTTTGTCTCTCAAAATTGGTCCACTAATTCATAATATGCTCCTACAGCAGTTTCGTAGCGCGCTACGAAACTGCTGATCATTAGGCATCACTTACAGCAGTTTCGTAGCACGCTACGAAACTGCTGTGTAATTACAAAAACACAGCTTTGAACCAAAATTTTTCATTTTGAGCCTTTTGCTATCTTCAAATGTCTCTTTTCATGTGCCTTGAAGCTTTTCAAACTGAATATCTATATATATATATATATATATATATATATATATATAGACCCCATTCTTCAAGGTATGTATGCAATATGTAACCTTGGCATTTGTGAAAGAATCTTCAAGTAACAAGGAAGAAGAGATGTATACCAATCATTGGCAATGAAGACAATATCCTCCTCATAAGGTCTACTAAATGTTCACTATTTTGCTCTGATTTAAAGATTGTTCAGCTGTTGCCACATCTACACAAGGCAGAATGCGGTCAAGGGCGGTATTTTCTATTGAAGGTGCTTCAGTGTGAACATTTTTCCCATTCTTTCCATATGCCTCCACAAAACACCAATCAGGAATATCTGTTGTGCCAATCAGGAACCATCCTTTTCTTTGATATGCTCCCAAGAGTAATTACTTTTAGCTGTCTCTGCAATCTTAGCCAAATGATCATGGGTAAAAGTAGTGCCGCATGGGTTGCTTGGATTGATAATAACCATTGCCACTGTGTTGCTGTCTACAATTGTATGAATCCCTGTGTAATGCATCAAACTAAATTGAGAAATTTTGGCATTAGTATTCTTAAGTGATAACAGGTTCTATTTTGGTTTAACCCATATGATCCCACATTCATGCTTGGAATATGGCACATGGGCGATTGGATGAAAAAGGGATTGGTTCAACCCAATCTATGTTAGGGTGGTACATGGAAGTCCTTGACTTGGTTGGATTTATGCATATGTAATTACGTATTATTTCTTATTAAGATCAATGCACATTTGTATGGGTTATTGACAATTGTGTTGATTTTATGATTGGTTTGTCATGGATTTATTCTGGTTAAACGCTGGTTATAGGCATGATACAATCTTCTTGTATAATGTGCTCATGTTATGGATCTTGCTTATCGCTTGATAAGTTATTGAATGGTATATGAATGCATGGGCTAACAAGTGTTGTTGTAGCTAGTTTTAGAGGCAATTGAGCCTTCTTGATGTTTCTTTGATGAAGTTAAGAAGACATTGAACATATATGCATTCTTGAACTATATATTATCATGTTTACCATGTCTTTGATGAAATTTTTAGCATGCGTTTGGAAAATTATGAGCAAGATCAAGCCTTAATATTCATCATACTATCTTATTATCATATTATATTGAGTTCTATAAATTTATGGGTTGTTCTGGGTAGTTGGCTAGTAGCTAGCCCTAAAAATATGGATCTGGGTTGATAGCCACACCTTCTGAACTGAGAGATTTCATTTGCAACTACATAGAGGAAGGCCATTGTGTGCGATGGGAGATTTCCAACTGCATGCACAACTTGGCATGCATGCCGTTGGGATGTAGGGTCAGGAAAAATGTTAGTTTCATCCTAGGGAAAGGTAATCAACAAATGTTGTCTAGTATCTGGGTGATGTGGTGCTCCTAGGAGGTTGCAATATGTTTCCGGTTTGAAAGCCACACTTCCATAACTGGAAATTTGATGTTAGGTCATGTCATAGTAACTATAACTCATGTTTACCCCGGAGAGCTTGTAAAAGCATCTAAATGTGGGATGGGGTATTACAGGGTGGTATTAGAGCGAGGTTGCAGCACTGGACCTCGAGGTAAATGCAGATTGTTATGCATGCGTGTCATTTGTCTATATGTTATTATGAATGCATGTTAGATAATTATTGTTATGATATCCATGTATGAGTTGGTATGCTTGTGATGTTGTATCATGTTAATCTCGATTGGCCTGTGTAGATGCCATAACCTCCCCTAAGATACATTGAGGTATACTTTTTTATTATGTTTTTATTTAGCTAACAATGACATGTTGCAGGAAATAGAAGGCCAATTGATGAAGAACATATTACTTTAGTACAATCCATATGAATCTCTGTACATGCTTGAAGATACATTGGTAGGATGGGAGAGATTAGTTGAGAAGCAGGGAGGGGTACATTCTCTTGGTTTGGCAGGCATTGAGAAGTTTGAAGGAAAAAAATGTGATTTGCAAGGCATACAATGAGCAGTCAATTGAGGCACAAGAAAGGATTTCCAGAGCTCAAGAAAAGAAAGCCGAGGTTAATGCAGTCATCCTCCAAAGCCTTTCATATTTGCAGAAGTAGGGATTAGTCACGGAAAGGAAGAAAAGAATAATGGTGTAGATAGAAGCAGGCCTCAGAAAGGGTACAAGATGGACATAAATGATATAGTAAAGAGTGGTAGATCCTTGGACACACTTGAGGGGAGGACTAGCACCCATGGATTTTATTTTAGCTCCAGTTTTGAGAGATATCAATGCCATCACCACCAACATCCTTATAGGAGGAGTGAGAGGGGGTACATGCTAGATTAATTCAAGAAATCCAAGCCTCCTACATTTGATGGAGAAATGAAGAAATCAGAAGATGTAGAAGCATGGCTGCTTGGGATGAAGTAATTCTTCATATGTCATGATTATTCAGAAAACATGAAAGCCAAGATAACTACCTTTAGTCTCAAGGGAAACACAGATATCTAGTGGGAAGATGGTAAGCATGTCAGAGGCATCATAGAAGAGGAGTTGATTTGGGATGAGTTTGAAATAATATTTAGTCAGAACTACTTGTTTGAGAGGCACAATGATGGAAAGGCCAAGGAATTTTATGAGCTTAGGATGGTTTCCATGAAAGGTGAAGAGTACACAACCAAATTTCTAGAGTTGTTGAGATATGTGCCTTATCTCAAGGATGAGAAAGAGAAGATCCAAAGGTTCATCAACAGGTTTCCAGTAGCGTTCAAATACCATATTGAGTTTAATGAGCCTCAGTCATTAGAGGAAGCCATTAGAAAGCTAAAACATTTCTATGAGTAGACAAAGCGAAAGCTTGAGTACAAGCATGACTGGAAAGATAATGAGAAGACTAAAGGAAAATGGCCTAAGAAGTGAGGAATATCTAATGATGTAGGTGACAAGGAAATGTGGCAACTCATAAGAAATTCAATGCAGATGATCGAGGACATGGGTCTCAACCTGAGGAGCAACAGAATAAAGGTGATGATAGAAATCATTTGAGATGTTGGACCTGTGGTGGAGATGATTGCATCAGGGATTGTCCATCACATCAGGGTGGCAGGCCTCATATTTGCAATGCTCAAGAGGCACAGAAAATTGGGGATGTTGGTTAGAGCATTCCCCGAATCTATGTAGTAGTGGATAACAGACAAGCAAATCATTAGACATCTATTATGGAGATGGAAGGTAAGCTTTGTGATCAAGTTGTTTATATTTTTATTGACTTTGGATCAAATCAAAGCTATATTAGTCCTCACCTAGTGGATCAATGGCGGTTGAATAAAGAAGTGCATGTAGAATCTTTGTTGGTGCTGTTGGCTATAGGGACCAAGAGAAGAGTTCATCACTGGGTGAGATCTTGTGCATTTGAGCTTAATGGAATGCCTTGATCAACACAGATAAATGTGCTTCTTTTGGGTTCATATAGCATGATTTTGGGCATGGATTGGCTGTTCATTCAAAAGACTAAGGTAGATTATTATAGGTCCGATAGACCAATTTGGTCTCAGTGGACGGTAACCACCATCATCATCATCATCATCATCATCATTATGACAAGGCCATTGAGTGCTTGGATGAGGATGGAGAAAAGAGAGTCTTGCAGGGAAAGAAGAAACCTACATCAGTGAGAATCGTTACAACTATGCAAGCTAAGCATTGCCACAAGAAAGGATGTTTATTTTTTGTAGTACATGTTTCCAGTGACAAAGGGAAGGAAGATGAGGATGATGGAGTCCTAAGGAAGTACACTTTTTTGCAGTAGTTTCAGGATGTGTTTCCTGCAGATTTCGGAGTTGTTGCTTCATACCAAGGTGGATTTCTCTATTTAGTTGATGCTAATGGTGTTGGAAATACTGAGGTGGGAAGGTGAATCAGTATTTATTTTTAATTGTTCTTTTTATCACCAAAACATATATATATATATATATATATGGAACACAGAAATAGATATCTGAAATAAATGATTTTATTAACACAAATAGTGCAATGAAATAAATACAATATATAACTGGTTGCAATCAGTTTCCAAGCACCAACTTGGAATTTTGTGAGGCTCCAACCTCCAAAGCACCAACTCTGTTCTTCCAAGGCAATAGTTCTGCACTTGGGCTCACCAACTCCCATGGATTCCAATCCTTTCAGTTCTAAGGCTCCAACCTCGTGGGCTCCAACTCAAACCTGGTATAAACTATTTTGTTGTAGTTCTCTGCTCCCAACTGCTGAGCTTCTGCTTCACTCCTGTTCTCCTTCTTCTCTTGCCTCTACTACCTCTGTTGCCTCTACTTGAACTTCAGCTTCCTCTAACACTGATTATTCACACCCACTTCCTTGTTTTTTCCTGTTTTTGTATTCCTGATGCCTCTGACTGTTCATTTCCGCTTCCCACTGGCTCTTCAGTTTCTTCAACGCCCGCTTCAGCTTCCTCTACGCTGGCTTGTCCTTTGGCTTCCCTCTTCTTTATTACTTGGACTTTTCGGTTTCCTCTGCGCTGGCTTACCCTTCGGCTTCCTGGCTTTTCGGTCACTGTGGTTTCCTCTGCCTCTTTGTGCCCACTGCTGCGTGTTAAAACTATAACAGAGCCCCTTTTTCTTTTAATGATAATAGGCATACACAAGATTTTATTGTTTAACGGAGAGACTGTACCAATCAGGATGGACCCACATGCCATGTTCCAATCGCAATCGCAATCGGCTTTTGTTCAGGCCTCCTGAACTATCGGAAATGTTATCATAAGACTTTTGGCCTAAAAACCTCGTGCAATACAATTATTCTTATACCACAAGTGGTATTTTGGAAGGGGCATAAGTGAGAATTGGTATTCAGCGGATGGATTTCGATTTCACTCGATAGGCGACACGTAGCAGTGGGAAGGAAGAGGATACTACTTTTTTGGGCGGGTATTCCTCGAGCTATATGTCCACCCAAAATATATGTAGACCGTTGGATCTACAAAGGGATGATCAATGGTGGAGGGTCGGATGCTCAGGTAATGCGGGCCCACCTTTTTATGGTTGCAAATGTAATACACTGGAATATAAGAAAAACAATAAAGGGTAGAATTCAAATTTATTATGCCCGCATTTATAACTTTATCGGGTCCGCAGTGTATATCGTAATCGGCGCTTTCAGAGGTGCAAGGCCTTAAGCACTTGTGATATGTCGGATGTGAGATAACAATAGACCAAACTGTAATGTTGCATCAGGTCTGCAACATTCATCGCAAATGGCGCTTGCAGGAGGAAAACCCTTTGTGTATTGTGATATGGGATATGATATTAAATCATATTTCATTGTTTCAGTGGGTCCGCATGTATCACAGTTATATGATATTTATATATATAATGCAAATTTGCATGTTTTAAGGCGCTAAGGCTTAGAGCCCCGAAAAGCTGAAATACACTAAAAACATTCTTTGGAACACTTTGGTGGACTTCACTGTTTATGAACCCGAACTTATGTGTTTCGTCGGATCTGCACATATATGTCGTTGTCGGGGGTTTGGGGTGATGGCACATAACCGAACCACCGATTGTCATATCGTCGATATATATATCTTTCTCCCCTCCGATAGTGTATTCAAATATAGCTAAGTTTTCTGTCTTCGATAGTGTAAATGCATATATATATCTAAGTTTTTCTGCCTCTGATAGTGTATATAGCCTATATATATGTGTTTGCACCTCTGATAGTGTATTTGGCCTATATATATGTGTTTACGCCTCCGTAGTGTATTTGCATGCATATACACTATATTTCTCCCAATAGTTCCCGATAATGTATTCTTTGGAATTCATTGCTTCGATAGCTCTGTTTTCTTCCTCCGATGAATTTTTCTACTCTTTGCTCCTCTGATAGCTCTGTTTGCTCCTCTGATGGCTCTGTCTGCTTCTCTTGGCTCCTCTGATAGCTCTGTTTACTCCTCTGATGGCTCTGTTTGCTCCTCTTGGCTCCTCGAATATTGCCATATTGACATCAATGACAATCTATGTCAACAATCTCCCCATTTATTATTAATGACAATATTCTTCTTCTCTCCCCCTTTGACATCAATGGCAAAGGAATGATACAGACTCCCCCTGTAGATCTGCTCCCCTTGTCATGCAACGTCTTTATGAATGAACTTGAGTGATGATAAAGAAATAAACCCCATCTTTTGACGAAGATGTTCAAATGCTTCTCGAGGAAGAGTTTTTGGGAAAATATCAGCTATCTGCTCCTTAGTATTGATATATTCCAAGATGATGTTTTGTTTAACTACTTGTTCATGAAGGAAATGATACTTGATTGGTGTATGTTTGGTCTTTGAGTGCATCACTGGATTTTTTCTGAGACTGATAGCACTTGTGTTATCACAATAGATGGTAATTGGTTGATCTGCACCTATGTTGACATCTTTTATAGCTTCCTTCATCCATAGTATTTGAGTACAACAGTCTGCTGCAGCTATATACTTGGCTTCGGCTGTGGATAATGATATGGGTGTCTGTTTTTTGCTGAGCCAAGATGCTAAACAGTCTCCCAAGAATGCGTTTCCACTAGTACTTTTCCAATCATCTACACTTCCAGCCCAATCAACATCGATGTATGTAGTTACAGTCAATGTTGAGCTCTTAGGGTACCAAAGACCGAAATCAGGAGTTCCTTTCAGATATCTGAGAATTATTTTTACAGTAACAAATGGGATTGTTTAGGAGCAGATTGAAATCTTCCCACCATTCCTACTACCTGCATTATGTCGGGTCTTGTAGCAGTTAAGTATAGAAGGACTCCAATTATTGACCTATAATGAGTTGCATATGTTGCAGGGGAGTCATCATTTTTACTCAATTTGCAATTTGTGGTCATAGGTGTGCTCATGGGTGCATAGTCTTCCATTCCATATCTTTTAAGCATGTATTTAAGATACTTGGCTTGAGATATAAACAATCCTACTCCGCTTTGAGATACTTGTAGTCCAAGGAAGTGAGATAACTCTCTTATCATTGACATCTCGAATTCTCTTGACATGTTTTGAGAAAATTCATAGCTCATTTCATCATTATTACTAGCAAAAATAAGATCATCAACATAAACAAGTGTGACTAATAACTTACCTTCATCTGTCTTTATGTAGATATTACTTCTTGCCACTCCCTTCTTGAAGCCTTGTTGTTGTAGATAGTGAGCCAATCTTGCATACCAAGCTCTGGGAGCTTGTTTCAACCCATATAATGCCTTTTTCAGCTTACAGACTAACTCCTCTCCTTTCGTTAGATCAAACCCTTTTGGTTGCTCCATGTAGACTTCTTCCCTGAGTTCCCCATTCAGAAACGCTGATTTTACGTCCATTTGATAGATTTTGAATCCTTTTGAGCAATCAAATGCCAATAACATCCTGATATCTTCCATACAACTACTGGTGCAAATGTCTCTTCAAAGTCAATTCCTTTAATTTGTGAATAGCCTTTGCAGACAAGCCTTGCCTTGTTTCTGATAACTTGTCCATCTTCATTCATTTTATTTTTGAATACCCACTTGGTTCCTATTATGTTTTTGTCCTTTTGGACGAGGTACCAGCACCCATGTCTCATTCTTCTCAGTTTGGGACACTTCTTCCATGGCTTTTACCCAATGAGGATCCTTACTTGCTTATGCAAATGTTTTTGGTTCTATCATGGATAGAAGAGCAATAACGTTTCTCTTTGGTGTAATTATCATCCTTCTTCAGGTTTGCATCCCTTCATCTCTATTGCCAATAATCTATTCTTCTGGATGATATTTCTGGAGAAACTTCATCTTTGAAGGGGTATGAGGTGGTTCTTTTTCCTCTTCTTCTTCTTTCTGATCTATTTCTTCTTCTTCAATGATAGGATCATCTTCATGTTCTTAAATTTCTTTTTCTGGAAGGTCTTCATCAATCTTTATATCAATGCTTTCCACTATTTTCCTTAGTTGAAAATTGTAGCACTTGTAGGCTTTGCTCCGTGTAGAGTATCCAAGGAATATCCCTTCATCAACCCGAGAATCAAACTTTCCCGATGAGCCATCATTGATTTTTATTAAGCACTTGCTTCCAAAGATCTTGAAGTATTTTACTTAAGCAGGTCTTCCTTTCCATAATTCATAAGGATTTTTTCACAATTTGGTCTTAATTGAGTTCGATTCAAGGTATAGACAGCTGTCCCAACTGCTTCTCTCTAGACTTTTGGTTGCAAGTTTGCTGATAATAACATTGTTCTTGCCATTTCTTGAACTGTTATGTTTCTTCTTTCATCTGCCCCATTTTGCTGGGGTGTTCTGGTAGCAAAGAATTCTCTTTTAATTCCATGTATATTACAGAACTCATTAAATTCTTTTGATGTGAATTCTCCCCCTCTATCTGTTCTGAGGCACTTAATTTTTGAGTCCTTTTCATTTTCTACAAGTGCTTCTATATTCTTAAAACACTCAAATGTTTCAGATTTATATTTTATAAAATATATCCACATCATTCTAGTATAGTCATCAACAAATAAAACAAAGTACATTTCTCCTTGGAGTGCCTGATTTTTGGTTGGTCCATGATGAGCCCCATAAATGGGTAATTATATGGGCTCATTTTGCCTCCTAACATAGTTTAATCAACCATTCTCTTATCTTATTGCATGTTTTTTGATTATATTTATGGTTATGGAGTGAGTTGGGTTGGTTATGATGCCATGGAGTCTAATATGTGTTTAATGCAGATTTTTTGTTAAATTTTGAAGACAAAGTCAAAGATTTAATGGAAAATTGGCAGCAATAATTCGAAGAGGACAAAGGAGAGGATTTATAGGAGGGAATCCCCCTCATTTATTACTCCCCACTTAGAATTCTCCTTCATACAGCTCGGAGCACAAACAACCAAATCAATGCACTAGGAGGTAGCCGAGCAAGTGGAGGATAACTTATGTTTATCTCGAGTTTGGGAGCCAAGCCTCCCTGATTTTGAGGAAGCTGTTGGAAGCTTCATTTGTATAAATAGAGAGGCCTAGGGCCTCACTAGGAGTTGGTCAGATTTTTGTAGAATTTTTGTTGCAATTTTGCTCTGCTCAATTTCGAGCTTACTTTTGGTGACAGCTTCATGTAATCCTATTACTATTTTGATAATAAAGATGAGATTCTTCTTGAGCTAGCACTGAGTTACCTCAGAGGGCTAAAGCTCTTGGGTTAGGGCCCAATCCAAGCAACTAAGCTCCTCTTGTTTGTATTTATATGCTTTGTTTCAGTTTATGGATTGGTTGTTGTTAGATGAATTTCTTTCTTGGTTAAGAATATGTTGCTTTTGGTGATTTAGAAGGTTGTTTCCATTTGTGTTTCCCATAGCAGGTTAAGCGGTGATATAAAGAAGATAAAAGGCCAAAATAGTTCCTTGGCCTCCTTTCCTCCCTTTGGGATCATGAACTGAGGCCAAGAACCTATTGCTGCCACAAAAACACATATTTTCCTTCTCCATAGGATTCCTAGTGTAGCGGGTTGTTAGAAGGTTAATGCTTTGATTTAGATCTATTTCACCAAGCTCATTTCTATCTTTACAATAAGTCTTCTTCCATGCTTTCTCTCATTATAGCGTTTTTCAACATTTCTTTCCATAGCTCATAATGTAAATTAACTTAATGCAAAATTCTGTTTTTTTGATGTACTTAATTTCCTTGCTTGCTTGATTTCAATATTTGACTGTTAGATCTTTTGAAATAGATTTATTCTCATAGCAAGTCAGCCTTTCAACCATCACATTCTCTCCCTGATCTATTCCCTACAGGTCGCCCAAATTTCACCTCAAATCTGCGTTAGGTTTCTGTGTTTTTCCGTAGGATTTCTTCCTCTCTCCCAACCATCTTTCCCTCTCATAGTGATCCTTAGTGAACCCTAGGTTCCCTAACACATCATCCCAACCTTCATATACCTTTCCACCCACTCTCACACCTTCAAAACTTTCAAAATTTCTCTCGACATCCTCCTATAGACCTCTTGTAGATCCCCCATGTCCTCATGTAGATTTTCCTATAGGTTTTCTTTTGAAGGCCTAGTGTGGAAAAAGCCTCCAGAAGGCCGCCCGATACCTCCTAGGACCCATCTATACCATCCTACATCTCCTCAAATCCCAAAGTCACCTTCAAACACCACCTATTTGCTTCCACCTTCACACACAATAAAATACATGCAAGCCAATTTCACATAAAAATACATAAAAATCCAAAAAGATGTTTTTTGCTCATTTACTTCTAGAAATAGCTTGAGTAGACGTTGTTTACTTCCTTGAGTATGTAATGGCATTCATTTCATGGTTTTCATAGTGCTTTCTGCAAAAGTAGGAATAGGATTAGTTGGTTAAATAGGGTTTGCTAGGTTTACTTTGCATTTCTGTCTTTTTCCTTTATGCAATTAGAGTAGCCTCTATAGAGTAAGCTTGCCTTTATTTCATCACACATAAAGCTTTTTCTGGAATCCATAGAAGTTGGCTTGATCTCCTAGTGATCTTGCGTCAGCTAACTAAGTGATAGCCTGTAGTAAGAACTAGTACTTGTGCATATAGCACCGTCGCTTCCAAGTTTGTTACGAACTACCGGGTTGATAAGAGTAAAGTAGGTAGCCCAGAAGTTGCAACATTATTGCTGCAATACTGGTGCTCACCAACTTTTTGGCGTCGTTGCTGGGGAAGCATCAGAGTATTTTGTGATTACTGCTTTCTTCTATGTTCTATCACAACATTCTGCTAAGTAGTTTAATTCAACAAAAGTAGAATAATTGTTTCTTTCAGTTTCTGCATTTCCTTGCTTTCCTTTTCAATTCTGCAATTTCCATTTCAGGAAAAGTAGAGTAGTTGTTTCTTTCAGCTTCTGCATTTCCTTGCTTTCCTCTTCAGTTTGGCATTTTCCATCTGAACAAAAGTGGATTGGTCATTTCCTTGCTTTCAGTTCTGCATTTCATTTGCTTTCCTTTTCAGTTCTACATTTCATTTTAGTTAGTTGCAATTTTTTTGTTCAATCAATTTCAGTTTTGCAGGTACAATTAGTGAAAAAAACAAAAACCAACCAAAAATATTTCCTTTCATGCCTCGTAGGAACAAAGATAATTCAGGAAAATTCTTGCCCAACACCCCCACTACATCACATAGCCAACCTTCTCTCCTCTTTGGTGGCAGTGATCGAGAAGAACCTTTAGGTGAACAACCAGAGATATTTGAAGAACCTATAGGGGAAGAAGAAGATGAAAACATCCCTCCTGAGCCAATGCTTGAAAACAGAAATGCTAGGGGGAATGGAGAAAGAATAGAGGGTACCTTTCCCATCCAGGAGACTAATGCGGACACCAAAATGAAGAATATAAGTCCTTTAGCCCTACCTCACTTCCATGGTTTGACTACAGAAGATCCTGACACCTTCTTGTTTGAGTTTGTTGTCATTTGTCGAACCCATGACTATGCAGAAGATGAGAAAAATTTGAAACTATTCCCTTCTACTCTCAAGGATGCAACATTATGTTGGTTCATGGGGTTACTTAGCAATAACATCACAACTGGGGCTCAGATAACAAATATCGAGACTGCTGTAGGTCAAAAGATACTAAGGAAGAAATATTCTGAATGACCATGGGAAGTAATGAATCCTTGGAAGATTATGAAGAGAGGTTCCAGCTCAGTTACAAAAGGGCCAGGTGCACACTTGACCCTGAATCTCTAAGGTTGGTTCTGCTTAGGGGAATCCCAGAAGACCTTCTAGACACCCTCCATCTACTGGCCGGGGAGACATCTACCAACTACCTTATGAAGACATAAAGACTATCTTTAGAAACCATTCTAGAGTAGTCAAAAAGAGAGGTAGGGGGAGTCAACCCATAGCCAGTACCTCCTCTTCCAATTCATCCATCAAAGGTGAACTTAGAAACATGTTGGAAGACTTCAAAAGTGAGATGTTGTAGACTCTTGCCATGCAAATGGATACCTTGCATATCAAAAGGAAACAAGAGGAAGCAGAGAGGGCTTTGGCCATCTTTTGTCCTAGATGCACAAGGAGGCATCCTAGGAACGCGTGTCCATTGAACTCTATAGAGGTTTGTTTAGTCTGTGAAGAAGATCATTCTACAGATAAGTGCCCTTCCTTGCCCGAACTTAAAGCTGTATACCAGGGGGCTGAAGGAACCACTGAACCACTCTATTTCATGAACCAAAGGAGACCACATGGACCCAGACCATACCACCAGGGGATGCAAGGGACATCTCAGGCATACTACAACCCCAACCAAGTCACTTTCATACCTTCCTGGGGCCCTCCTGCTCATCCTTCCTGGTCCACACCTCCTCCTTTATCCTTTCCATCTCAATATCATGCCCAACCAACCGCTCATTCATTTCAATCCTATGCTCAACCGCAACCTCAGTGGAATGCATCTTATTAGGGGTGGAGGCCCCAATACAACTCTCCTCCCACTCTTTTGCCTCCACCACTGTCTCAACCACAACCATTGCCTCCTGCTCCACCAAGGCAACCCCAAATGCCTGCCAAGTTGAACTTGAACCCAAACAACAGATAGGCTTAGCAAGTATATAGTGGGGAACCATCATGCCCAACTTATGTTGTGGAGATTTAGGATATTAACCTACGATTTGGGAAGGTTCTCCGAGATAGCCAACCTCCACCTAGGGAGGTTGAGGAACATAAAGAGGAAAGTGAACCTAAAGTAATTCCACCCTTTCTTGAGAGACTATCCGGGACAACACAACTTGCCCTAGAAGAACTGAACTTCTGGGAGAATTGAAACAGTTATGTGTGAAGATACCACTTCTTCAAGCCATAAAATATGTGCCTATATACAATAGGTTGATCAAAGAGAAGTGCTTTAGGCATCCAGGAAGGCGCAAGAGAGATGCCCCAACCATCAATGTCATAGGACAACTATCTGACCTGATGTTGGTGCAGGTAATCTGTTCGAAATATCTGGACCCTGGAAGCCCAGTAGTTGATGTCCACATCAATGGCACCATGATCCCACATACCTTGATTGATCTAGGAACTGCCATTAATGTGATGACAAAGGACACAATGCTCAAACTTAACCTCCAGGGCTCCTCAAGGAAGACCACGACAGTACTGCAGCTAGCAGATCGCTCCACCGTGACCCGTGAAGGGATTGTGGAAGATGTGATGGTCTCCATTGATTCCTGGGAGTACCCTATTGATTTCTTAGTTCTCCAACTGAAGGCAAAGCTCGCTAGGTATCCTCTCATCCTGGGAAGACCCTGGTTGGCTACTGCCGATGCCTACATCAGCTGTCACACTGGGAACATGACAATCAAGAACGGGCATATGTCCAAACTGTTAATCATCTACCCTCCTGCCCAACCCTTGCTAGAACATGATCTACCTCTCTGGTTGGAGGAGGAGGATGAGGATGAAGTCTATTCCACACCACTTCGTGCATTAGAAACCGCCATGGGGGGAAACCGCAAGATGAGGATGATATCATTGAAAATGTAATTCAGAATCCACCCCCCAATATCTTACCATTAGAGGACCTAGTAAAAGAAACCCAAGACAACCCCTTAACTGATCTATGTGTGGTCGACCCGACCTCCATCTGTGTTAAGAATATAGATTTCGGCCCAAGAAGAACCTTGAAAATCAATCCATCCCTATCCCCTTCCCAGGAGAAGGAGCTATGCAACTTATTGAGAAAACATTTAGATGCCTTCGCCTGGAGTTATAAGGAGATGAAGGGAGTGCACCCTTCAATATGTACTCATCATATATACACTAAGGAAGATTGCAAACCAGTCAGGCAGCCTCAAAGGAGGATGAATCGAGCACTTAAAGACATTGTTAGGGAAGAGTTGCAAAAAATTACTTGATGCAGGATTCATCTACCCCATATTTGACAATGAATGGGTCTCTCCTTTGGTGCTAGTGCCAAAGAAAAATGGTAAGTGGAGAATCTGTGTCGACTATCGGGAATTGAACAAAGCCACTAGAAAGGACCATTTTCCTTTGCCTTTCATACATCAAGTGTTAGATGGTCTGGCGAGGAAAATTTTTTTCTCCTTCCTAAATGGGTTTAACGGGTACAATCATATTCAAATCAGCCCGGAAGACCAAGATAAGACCACTTTCACTTGTCCTTAGGGTACCTTTGCATACTGAGTCCTTACTTTTGGTTTGTGCAACGCTCCAGCCACTTTCCAAAGAGCGGTATTGAGTATATTTTCTAAACTAGTTCATGATGCAGTGGAAATATATATGGATGATTTTACTCCTTATGGTTTTGACTTTCAGGAAGCTTTATCTAACCTAGGAAAAGTTTTGGACAAGTGTATTGAAATGAACCTGTCCCTTAGTCCAGAAAAATGTGAATTTTTTATGACTGAAGGGACCGTTCTAGGTCATGCAATATCTCAACAAGGATTGCAGGTGGACCCCAACAAAGTTGCCATCATCCAAAGGGTCCCACCTCCTCAAAAGGTGAGAGATGTCAAAAGTTTCCTAGGCTTAGCTGGATATTACAGAAGATTCATTAAAGATTTCAGTAAGTTAGCCTCTCCGTTGTTTGGTCTTCTAGGTAAAGATGTCGAATTTGTATGGTCGGAACACTGTCAAGAAGCCTTAGATACCTTGAAGAGTAAACTTGTGACTGCCCCAATTTTGAGTGCCCCAACTGGGCCCTACCTTTCCACATCCGCATAGATACCTCAAACAAAGCAATAGGAGTAGCCTTCGGACAAATTGATGAAAAGTTACCTTATGCCATATACTTTATAAGCAAAAATTTGTCAAAGGCAGAGTTAAACTATACAGTGACCGAGAAGGAACTTCTAGCTGTTGTGCATTCTTTAAACAAATTCAGACATTATATCACAGGCTATTAGAAATTCGTTCACACTGATCATGTTGTAATTAGATATTTAATGAACAAACTGGATGTAAATGCTTGCATTATTAGATGGTTGCTTTTACTGTAGCAGTTTGATTTGACCATTGTTGATAAACCTGGTAAAGAAAATGTTGTTGCTGACTTTTTGTCTAGAGTAAATTTGCTTGCAGGTGAAGAAGGAATGGTGGATGATCAAATTCCAGATGAACACCTATTTGCTATCTCAGTACTCTCTCCATGGTTTGCTGATATAGCAAACTACTTGGTTTCAACACAGTTCCCACCACACCTGTCCTCGAAGGATAAGAGCAAGATAGTGAGGAAAAGCGCCCCTTTCACCTGGATTGGGGGTAATCTCTTCAAACTTGGCCTAGATCAGATCTTGAGAAGATGTGCAATGGAGGAGGCTGTTTTTGACATCCTCCTGACCTGTCATGATGGGTCGTGTGGAGGTAATTTTGCAGCAAAGACAACTGCCTTCAAAATCTTGCAAGTAGGATACTATTGGCCCACTCTTCATCAAGCTGTGAGGAGATACACCAGCCAATGTGATCGGTGTCAAAGGATGGGGAAACCTACTCCAAAGGATGAGATGCCCATGCAACCTCAAGTGACCTTTGAGCCATTTGAGAAGTGGGGCATGGACTTTGTGGGTCCCATCAACCCTCCTTCAAAACAGAAGCAATACATCATTGTGTGCATTGATTACTTAACAAAGTGGGCAAAAACAAAAGCAATCAAAGCAAAAACAAAGATAAAAGTAGCTGAGTTTTTGAGAGAAAACATATTCTACAAGTTCGAGTATCCAAGAGAATTGGTCACAGATCAAGGCAGTCAGTTCACTTCCAATTTGATTGAAGACTTTCTCACACATCATAAAATCAAGCACAGGACTTCCACCCTTTACCTTCCACAAGCCAATGAGCAGGTGGAAGTCACTAACAGAGCTTTGGAAGGAATTCTGACCAAGGTAGCGAGCAGCAACAGAAAAGATTGGGCAGACAGATTAGTTGAGGTCACCTGGGTCTACAACACAACATGGAAGACCACCATAGGGTTCACACCCTATGAAATGGTCTATGGGAAGAAGGTTTTACTATCAATAGAATTTGAATTCAATACACTAAGGATGGCAGCTCAGCTAGACCTAGACCTTAGCTATGCGCAGAAGGAAAGACTACTCCAGCTCAATGGATTGGATGAACAAAGATTGCAGGCCCTTCTCCACACAGAGGTAGTTCAGCTTCAGAGGAAGATATGGCATGACAAAAATATCAAGGAGAAGAAATTCCAAGAGGGATATTGGGCACTGCTCTATGATTCAAGGTATACAGACTTCAAGGGCAAGCTGAGGACAAGATGGCTGGGACCCTACACTGTGGAAAAATGCAATGACAATGGTTCAGTTCTGATTAGAACCATTGATGAGGAAGCCATCCCCATGCTTATCAATGGAAATAGGTTGAAAATTTGAAAGAAGCCCCTCTCCAAGCGAGAGTTCATTGAAGATCTGAATAAGACAACGATGGTAGTGGAGCATGTCTTAGCCTTCAATTCACCCACTCACTGAAGAAACATAAAATAGAAATAAAAAAACAAGGACTCAAGTGAAAACCTCCATGAGGCGCTTGAGTCCCATCATTGGGTTGAAAACTTCTTCCGAGGCGGCCTAGTGATGCCAAAAAAAAAAAGAGAGAGAAGAAAAAGAGAATAAGATCTCTAGGTGAAAACCTCCCTTGGATGCACCTAGGGTAGGCAATTAGGGTGAAAACCTCATTGAGGCGCTCTAGTTGTTTTAAAAAAAAACAGAGAAAAGAAGAAAAAGAAAATTGAATTCTAATGTGCATTGTAGGTTTGTAGGAGGACCACAGGGAGCAAGAGAATATGCCACAGAGCCTATTTCATCTCCTCCACACTCTTCTCCATCATTTCTAACCTTTCTTCCACCTCACTGTGTTTTTTCCGGAAACTGTGTGTTTTACAGGAGGCCCTATGTTTTCTACAAGAGGCTCCTGTAGGAATCACAGAGAACCAGAAATGGTTCCAAAAAGCAGTTTGAGGGGCTGGGAAGCTTCATGAAGAGCATGTAAACCCTCCTATAGCTATCAACCCTCCTTGCCATCCATTCCACACTTGCATCACATCATCATCATCATTTTTCCCTTCCTGTCACAGAAAACACAGAAAACCGGTTTTTAGAAAAAACAAAAAATAGAGGAAGCAACACCTCAAATCTCACCTGCAGCTTACCTAGTACCTCTCCATCTCCATCAGTATCTCTGGCATCATCCTCACCACTCCCAACATAAGAAAATCAGGTAAAATTTTAAAGGTAGAAGCAGCTACAAGAGCTCTTGTAGGAATTCCTGTAGCAGCTGATTCCATTAAAATCAAGCCACAACAGCAAAAGAAGTGCAACCATGGGATTGAAGGAGACATATGAAGTTAGATCCAGCTAGAGGACCTGCATAAGACAAATAACCACACATCAGACATCAGAGAGCATGCAACAAAGGAAATACAAGCATGCAACAACAAAAGGAGCCAAAATACCTCACAACACATACATTCGACTTACAGGTAAGTGACTAACCCGCTCCTCTGTTGCATTTGTGTAATTGAAAGATATGCATAAGTGAATAAGATGTTTAGGGTTGAATGAGAAAAGGTGGCCAGTTAACTTGGCAACCTTCATCCAGTTGACTGCACTCATCTGAAGATTCCACCACACGTGCGCATAGTCAACTTAGAGAAAGATCCCAAGGACAGGTAGTGGAGGGTTTGCAAACTCCGATGCAATGATGACAAGTGATTGTGGGAAGAAACCATGATGACAAGGCAAGTGGGGACCAATGGTCTAGATATGGCAACGTACATTTGTGCCAGCTCACCCCATCACCAGAAATATCTAAAAGAAGAAATAAGTACTCCTCCTCGAAACTCCTTCACCACCTTTTCTTTCATTCCATCCTCGTCCACTTAGCTGCAACAAGCTCCTTGTCACCCCACAGCCTCAAAACCATCATTCTCCATCGCTCTCATCCATCCTCCTACTATCGGCGTTCTACAAGAGCACTTACAGGTTCTACAGGAGCACTTACAGGTTCTACAGGAGCACCTACAGGTAGTTCTACAGGAGGGGCAGTGAGTTGTTTTTAAGGAGAAAACACGGGTTTTTTTGCTCGATTTCTGGCTTGAGGAGGTAGGTTCTATGCATACCCAGCTTGATTATCAATATGTGCAAGGAGTGATATCATTTCTAAGGAGGAATTGAGTCCATAGAAGAAGAGGAATTACATAAAATTTTTCTGCCTGTTTTCTTAAAAAAAAAAAAACAACACAGTTTTCCTCTGTTTTCCTGTTTTCTTCAAAATTCTTGTCTCCATATCTACATTTGGTGTTCAAAAGGGGTATAAGAACAATGAAAGGATGATTCATGAGGAAGAAGCCCACCAATTCAACCAGGCTCCATGAAAATCCCCAAGTAGTAGCCATATTCACTAGGGCAAATTGGATGACATTTTTTGAGAAATTCCGAGGGTTTGATGAGGAAGTTGCTTAGGAATTTGTCCTTTCTTTAGTCCCTCACTCTAGAACCCATGCCACTGTCACTCTTAGAGGTATTTCCATGGAAATCACCCCAGAATTTATCAGTAGGATTACTACCCATTCTCTTGGATTGCCTTGGAGCAAAGATGAAAAACCAATTGGATAGGCTGCCAAGAAAAATTTCTTCCAAAACAATGAACATCTTGTAGAAGATAAAAATGGAATTAGAAGGATAAGCATACCCGACCCTTGGGATGAGGTCAGTTACCAAATCATCAAATATATTTCCTGTGAAGGGAGGTATAGCATAGTCTATGGCTACCATTTTAGAATCCTCCATGAGCTGAGATATGGCATGGACACTCCAACACCCCAGAAACTCAACATCCCCTATTTTCTCCTGCAGTGCCTCATAGACTCCAGCATTAAGTTAAAGGCAGGAGGTCTAGATTAGCTGGCTCACCATGGGTTAATTAAAATTTTAGTGGAAGAAGCCCTCCATACATTCTCAATCCCCATAGCATGGGAAATTTTCCGAAAAATGACAGCAGAAGATGACATAAAGGCCCTCACCTATGATATTAGTCATTCTGATACTGAGGAGGAAGAGCAGCAAGAGGAAGAAGGAGAAGAAACTAAGGAACAAGAAGGGGAGAAGAAAGAAACCAAAATAGAGCAGGGAGAAACAAAACAAATAGAGGAAAAGAAAGAAGTAGGAGAAAGAGGGGCAAAAAAGATAGAAGTGTCTCCTGGGACCCTAGAAAGAGAGGCAGTAGCTGCTCTCACTACTCTCAGCACCCCAATTAAACCAAAACAAAAGAGGAAGAGGTAGACCTCAATGTATTTCAGGGTTAGAAAGAGCACAAGGATCAAAACAAGGAATCCCCAACCTTCTTCTAAAGTGCCTATTGTTATTTAAGATTCACCTTCTGCCCAAGGAAAGGAATCCCCTTCCAAGGCACCTATCACTTATGAAAGGGGGACTCCTAGATCTCCCACATGGAAGGAAAAATTAGAACTATAGGACTCAAAAACAGTTCTATGGGAGGCACAGACTGTTCTACAAGAGACCCTGTCAAGACTACAGGAGACTGAAAAACTTGAAAAAAGGATAGAAGGACATCCATAGGGGAAGGAAGAAGCAACAGAGGCACAACAACCTGACCCTAGCCTAGTCTGGGCTCTTACTACAATCTTCTTGAGAGGGGAAGAACCATTCCACAAAAATTTGCAATCCCACTTTTCTTTGAGTTGGAGAAAGAAAGAATAAGGACCCACAGGTGGATGCAAATAGCCAAATCCAAGGGAGTTGAGGATATTGTCCATATGGAGAATCAACTCAGAGAAATGAGCAGGGAATTAAGTGCTGTCAGACATAGAGAAGCAATCACAAGAACTCACCTTGAAATAGAAAATGAATTGCTAAGAAGACAACTACAAGAAAAAGAAACACAATTGGCATGCATGGCCAGCTGGTCCATGGAGGCACTGCAATGTAGAACACCAGTAAAATCATATGGATTATGCCTCAAGGACCAATGGCTACAGTTTCAGATAAAGACTTTGGCACAGAGAGGCACAATGCATTTTCAAGATTACAGACAATTTATGGACCTGTGTGACCATAGCTCATCAGAAGACAAGGCAAAAATAGCAGAATTCTATCTGCATAACATGGCCCTCATAGACATGAATGCGTGGGGCCCCAGTGCTAGGCTAGGGGACTTGCAACTAATGGCCATGGCATCATGGATGAATCATGAGGAGTTAAGGGCAGCAAAAATAAGAAAATTGATGATAAAGGAGCAGAACAAGCCCTTAATGATCAGAGCTGAGCCATCAGAGCCCATGGCTCTCATCAGCACACGCTGGCTGCTTGCTAATAATCCTCAAATTGCCCCTAAATATATCAATGATCAGGCTCAAGAAATTACACATTTTGAGGATATGGAAAGATTACTTGGGGATGACTCTATTCATGCCTGTATGAGGAGGTGGAACACCTTACAACACAGTTTGTAGGTCAGGGAGTACCACTTCCCAACAAGGATGAAAGAGGCATTAAGGAGAGTGCCAATGTATAAGTTCTCCATGCAGAATTTGAAGGTCAATTGGATTGGCATCAAATTGAGTCCCCCACTGCTGCTAGGCATGCTAGAAGGTAGAAAAGAGGAAGAAGAGCTATAGCAGTGGGAAGAGGTAGATAGAAAGGTAGGATTCCATGACAAAGAAGAAGAGCTCACATCATAAGCATGGGATGTTAGGGAGGCCACAAGGGCCATCAAAGATGAGGAGATGGACTAAGTTTCTCAAAGGATGAGCAACACCTTCAGTAGGGGGGTGATGATGAGCCCCATAAATGGGTAATTATATGGGCTCATTTTGCCTCCTAACATAGTTTAATCAACCATTATCTTCGCTTATTGCATGTTTTTTGATTATATTTATGCTTATGGAGTGAGTTGGATTGGTTTTGATGCCATGGAGTCTAATATGTGTTTAATGCAGATTTTTGTTGAATTTTGAAGACAAAGTCAAAGATTTAATGGACAATTGGTAACAATAATTAGAAGAGGACAAAGGAGAGGATTTATAGGAGGGAATCACCCTCATTTATTACTCCCCACTTCGAATTCTCCTTCATGCATCTCGGAGCACAAACAACCAAATCAATGCACTAGGAGGCAACCAAGCAAGTGGAGGATAACTTATGTTTATCTCGAGTTTTGGGAGCCAATCCTCCCTAATTTTGAGGAAGTTGTTGGAAGCTTCATTTGTATAAGTAGAGAGGCTTAGGGCTTCACTAGGAGTTGGTCGGATTTTTGTTGCAATTTTGCTCTGCTCAACTTCGAGCTTACTTTTGGTGACAGTTTCATGTAATCCTATTACTATTTTGATAATAATGATGAGATTCTTCTTGAGCTAGCACTGAGTTACCTCAGAGGGCTAAAGCTCTTGGGTTAGGGCCCAATCCAAGCAGCCAGGCTCCTCTTGTTTGTATTTATATGCTTTGTTTCAGTTATGGATTAGTTGTTGTTAGATGGATTTCTTTCTTGGTTAAGAATAGGTTGATTTTGGTGATTTAGAAGGTTATTTCCATTTGTGTTCCCCATAGCAGGTTAAGTGGTAATAGAAAGAAGATACAAAAGGCTAGCAATAGTGCCTTGGCCTCCTTTCCTCCCTTTGGGACCATGAACTGAGGCAAAGACCCTCTTGTTGCCACAAAAACACAGATTTTCCTTATCCATAGGATTCCTAGTGTTGCAGGTTGTTAGAAGGTTAATGCTTTGCTTTAGATCTCTTTCACCAAGCTCATTTATGTCTTTACAATAAGTCTTCTTCCATTCTTTCTCTCATTATATCATTTTTCAGCATTTCTTTCCATAGCTCATAATGTAGATTAGCTTGATGCAAAATTATGTTTTTTTGATGTACTTAATTTCCTTGCTTGCTTGATTTCAATATTTGACTGTCAGCTCTTTTGCAGCAGATTTCTTCTCACAGTAGGTCAGCCTTTCAGCCATCACATTCTCTCCCTAACCTATGCCCTACAGGTCGCCCAAAGTTCACCTCAAATCTGCCTTAGTTTTCTGCGTTTTCCATAGGATTTCTTCCTCTCTCCCAACCATCTTTCCCTCTCCTAGTGATCCTTGGTGAACCCTAGGTGCCCTAACACATCATCCCAGCCTTCATCTACCCCTTCCACCCACTCTCACACCTTCAAAACTGCTCTCGGCATCCTCCTGTAGATCCCCTGTGTCCTCCTGTAGATTTTCTTGTAGGCTTTCTTTTGAAGGACAAGTGTGGTAAAAGCCTCCAGAAGGCCACTCGATACCTCCTAGGACCCATATACACCATCCTACATCTCCTCAAACCCCAAAGTCGCCTTCAAACACCACCTATTCGCTTCCACCTTCACACACAATAAAATACATGCAAGTCAATTTCACATAAAAATATATAAAAATCCAAAAAGATGTTTTTTACTCATTTACTTCTAGAAATAGCTTGAGTAGATGTTGTTTACTTCCTTGAGTTGGTAATGGCATTCATTTCATGGTTTTCATAGTGCTTTCTGTAAAAGTAGGATTAGTTGGTTAAATAGGGTTTGCTAGGTTTACTTTGCATTTCAGTCTTTTTCCTTTATGCAATTAGAGTAGCCTCTGTAGAGTAAGCATGCCTTTCTTTCATCACACATAAAGCTTCTTTTGGAATCCATAGAAGTTGGCTTGAGATCCTAGTGATCTTGCGCCAGCTAGCCAAGTGATAGCCTACAGTAAGAACTAGTACTTGTGCATACAGCACCATCGCTTCCAAGTTTGTTACGAACTACAGGGTTGATAAGAGTAAAGCAGGTAGCCCAGGAGTTGCAGCACTATTGCTGCAATACTGGTGCTCACCAATCCACATAAATTAGCATGGATGATCTCCAAGGGCTTTGATGTAGAGAGCTCCTTGGTCTTGTGGCTGGTTCTGGTTTGCTTTCCATGTTGACATGGACCACATACTCCTTGATTTGGTTTGAATAGCCTTGGGATGTCTCGTACAACTTTAATCTTGTTGATATTGATCAAATTTTTGAAGCTTGTATGTCCAAGTCACTTGCATCACAACCAAATTCCATCTGTCTGACTCAGGTAGCATTTATTTTCTTGAATCTTGTCTAGAATGTAAATGTTTTCTGGTGTTCTAACCCCTTTCGCCACAAGTTCCCCTAAGGAAGAGTTCCTTATCTCACAGTATTTGGTGCTAAAGACAACATTATGTCCTTGATCACAGATTTGGCTGACACTTAGGAGGTTGTGTTTGAGCCCTTCTACTAGCAGAGCATCTTGATCTTTTCCTTTTCCATTGATAAGAGTAACAGTTCCTTTTCCCACAATTTTGGCAGATCCACTTCCAAAGGACACATTTCCTTCCTTTTTGCTCAATGAGACAAAATTCCTTTTGTCTCCTGTCATGTGTCTAGAGCACCCACTATCCACAAACCAATGATTTTCATTATTTTGTGCATATAGTGCCTCACCACATTTATCCATGTTGGGATTCTGACTACTTGTTTTTCCTCTCTTGAGTGGGCAGTTTTGTTCAAAGTGTCCATTATTGTAGCATAATGAGAAAATTAGATCAATTTTGGTTAAGGGATCAAATGAATTGAAGGTTTTGATTTGTCCCTATCTTTTGGGGCCATATGGTTTGATTATTTGATCCTTTAGCTTTGGTGTTTCACTCTCGCGAGCCATGCAATGTCTGGCTTGATGAACAAAGTTTTTACAATGAAGACAATGTCTAAGAAAGATAGTTTTGTACCTATTGTAGTAGCCACGGTTTGAGTCGGTTTCCCCCCTTGGAATTACTCCCGCTTCATTCTTTGGATTTGAGATGGGCCTTTGATGGAATACTGGCTTGTATTTACTGTAGTATCCATGATTCGAATCCATCTTCTTCTTTTGAGTTATTCTCTCTTCATTCTTTGGATCTAGGATGTGCCTTTGGTGAGATACTTTTTCTTCTTTTGGGTTGCTGGAAAGTGCATCGGAATAGCTTTTCGCACTATTCTTAGTGCTTGATGATTCTCCTTTAAAACGTATTCCAGACTTGTCATGTTGAGGTTTTTGACTTTGCAGTATAGTCTCAAGTATTTGAGAGCTTTTCCAACCCTTTTTAACTTGCTCCAATTCCTTCCTTGTAGATACTATTCCGGCTTCATGTTCTTCGCAAGTCTCTTCTTTTTCTTTTAGCTTTGTTTCCAAGATATCTTCTCTTCTTCTTGTTTCCTCATTTTCTACCTTGAGAGAAATGATTTTATTCCGTAATTTCTCATTTTCTTCAATGGCACTTATTAACAGTTCATATACATTTCCTTCTAGCCCTGAGTCATCATCATTTGTGAATTCCATGAATAATGTTTCTTGGCTTTCATCATGGTCACTTTCCTCATCTAATTTGTTTTTGATGACTACAAATTCATCCTCATCAAACTCATCTTGCTTAGAGAAGAAGTTCTTTTTATTGATCCCTTTCTTTTTGTACACCCTTCTTTTAGAATTTCCTTCATCATCACTATCATGTTTATGAGGACATTTTGTAGCATAATGACCTATTTTTCCACATTTGAAATAGATAAGAGGGTACTTAACTTTTAGCTTAGATCCTTTCTTCAGCTTTCGTACAAATTGAGCCAATTCGGATTCCACATCGGAGTCATCACTACAATCATTCCTTTCTTTCCCCTTCTTTTATTTTGAGGCCTTGAATGCTGCATCTTTGGAGCTTGGGCCACCTTTTCTCATCTCATAGGCAGTGAGGATTCCATGGATTTCATCCATCTTGAGAGCATATAGATCCTTTGCTTTTTCTATGGTGCTTATTTTGGAGTCAAATATGTCTGGAACAGATCTTAAGACCTTTTGAACAATGGTACTTTCTTCAATCTTTTCGTCCAATCCTTTAAGGAAGTTGACCACTTCAGCTACTCGGAGGAGGTATGCTACAATATCTTCTTCATCTTCCATCTTCAGACTTTCAAATTGCCTTCTATGAGTTTGAAGCTTTTCCTTCTTGACTTTTGAGCCTCCATCGTATAAACCAACTTGCTTATCCCACAATTCTTTGGCAGAGTTACAATTCATTACTTTTGTAAACTCAGAATTAGTGATTCCACTAGTGATGGAGTTCAAGGCTTTTGCATTTGCAATGTAGGCTTTCCTCTCGTCTTGATCTGTTTGAAGAGTGGTAGGAATTTGGTACTCATTTAGAACGAAATGCCAAACTTCAGGTCCAAGGGACATTAAGTTGTAGGTCATTCTCTTTTTCCAGAAACCAAAGTTAGTCCCGTTGAACATAGGAGGTTTTCCTGATGCTTCGTGATTTCTCATCATGACTACTAATCCTTCTTCAAGCTGTTAGGCTAATATGAAGAAGCCCGATCTGGTACCAATTGTTGGAAATACTGGGGGGGGTGAATCAGTATTTCTTTTTAACTGTTCTTTTTATCACCAAAACATATATATATGGAACACAAAAATATATAGCTGAAATAAATGCTTTTATTAACACAAACAATGCAATGAAATAAATACAATATATAACTGGTTGCAATCAGTTTCCAAGCAGCAAATTGGACTTTTGTGAGGCTCCAACCTCCAGAGCACCAACTCTGTTCTTCCAAGGAAATAGTTCTGCACTTAGGAGCACCAACTCCCAAGGATTCCAATCCTTTCAGTTTTGAGGCTCCAACCCCGTGGGCTCCAACCCAAACCTGGTATAAACTATTTTCCTTTAGTTCTCTGCTCCCAAAACTACTGAGTTTCTGCTTCACTCCTATTCTCCTGCTTCTCTTGCCTCTTGTGCCTCTACTGCCTTTGTCTGAACTTCGGCTTCCTCTAACGCTGATTATTTGCACCCACTTCCTTGTTTTTTCCTGTTTTTGTATTCCTGATGCCTCTGACTGTTCGTTACCACTTCCCATTGGCTCTTCAGCTTCTTCAACGCTCGCTTCAGCTTCCTCTACACTGGCTTTTCCTTTGGCTTTCCTCTTCTTCATTGCTTGGGATTTTCGGTTTCCTCTGCACTAGCTTACCCTTCGGCTTCCTGGATTTTCGGTCGTTGTGGCTTCCTCTGCCTCTTCGTGCTCACTGCTGCGTGTTAAAACTGTAACAAAGCCCCTTTTTATTTTAATGATAATAGGCATACACAGGACTTTATTGTTTAATAGAGAGACTGTACCAATCAGGATGGACCCACATGCCACGTCCCAATCGCAATCACAATTGGCTTTCGTTCAGGCCTCCTGAACTATCAAAACTGTTATCATAAGCCTTTTGGCCTAAAACCACGCACAATACAATTATTCTTATACCACAAGTGGTATTTTGGAAGGGGAATAAGCGGGAACTGGTATTCAGCGGATGGCTTCCGATTCCACTCGGAAGGTGACACATAGCAGTGGGAAGGAAGAGGATACTGCTTTTTCGGGCGGGTATTCCTCGAGCTATATGTCCACCCGAAATATATGTAGACCATTGGATCTACAAAGGGATGATCAATGGTGGAGGGTCGGATGCTCAGGTAATGCGGGCCCGCCTTTTTATGGTCGCAATTGTAATACACTAGAATATACAAAAAAACGATAAAGGGTGGACTTCAAATTTATTACGCTTGCATTTATAACTTTATCAGGTCCGCAATGTATATCGAAATTGGCGCTCTCAGAGGTGCAAGGCCTTAAGCACTTGCGATATGTTGAATGCGACATAACAATAGACCAAAATGTAATGTTGCATCGGGTCCGCAACATTCATCGCAATTGGCGCTTGCAGGAGGACAACCCTTTGTGTATTGCGATATGAGATATGTTATTAAATCATATTTCATTATTTCAACGGGTCCGCATGTATCGCAGTTATATGATATTTAAATATATAATGCCAATTTGCATGTTTTAACGTGCCAAGGATTAGAGCCCGAAAAGCTGAAATACACTAAAAACATGCTTTGGAACACTTTGGTGGACTTCACTGTTTATGCACCATAACTTATGTGTTCCATCAGATTTGCACATATATGTCGTTGTCGGGGGTTTGGGGTGATGGCACATAACTGAACCTCTGATTATCATATCGCCAATATATATATCTTTCTCCGCTCCGATAGTGTATTCCAATATAACTAAGTCTTCTGCCTTCGATAGTGTAAATGCATATATATAAGTTTTTCTACCTCTGATAGTGTATATAGCCTATATATATGTGTTTGCACCTCCGATAGTGTATTTGGCCTATATATGTGTGTTTGCACCTTCGATAGTGTGTTTGCATGCATATACACTATATTGCTCCCGATAGCTCCCGATAGTGTATTCTTTGGCATTCATTTCTCTGATAACTCTGTTTGCTTCCTCCAATGGCTCTGTCTGCTCTTTGCTCCACCGATAGCTCTATTTGCTCCTCTGATGGCCGTGTATGCTCCTCTTGGCTCCTCCGATAGCTCTGTTTTCTCCTCTGATGGCTTTGTTTGCTCCTCTTGGCTCCTCAAATATTGCCATATTGACATCAATGACAATCTATGTCAACATCACTGGGTGAGACCTTGTGCATTTGAGCTTAATGGCATGCCTTCATCAACACAGATACATGTGCTTCTTTTGGGTTCATATAGCATGATTTTTGGCATGGATTGGTTTTTCATTCACAAGTCTAAGGTAGATTGTTATGACAAGGCCATTGAGTGCTTGGATGATGATGGAGAAAAGAGAGTCTTGCAGGGAAAGAAGAAATCTATATCAGTGAGAATTGTTACAACTATGCAAGCCAAGCATTGCCACAAGAAAGGATGTTTATTGTTTGTAGTACATGTTTCCAGTGACAAAGGGAAGGAAGATGAGGATGATGGAGTCCCAAGGAAGTACCCTTTTTTGCAGTAGTTTCAGGATGTGTTTCCTGCAGATTCCAGAGTTGTTGCTTCATAGCAAGGTGGATTTCTCTATTTAGTTGATGCCAAGGGTAGCACCAACATCTAAGGCACCTTACAGGATGAACACACTCGAGTTGGTGGAACAGAAGTTGCAACTTAAAGAGATGTTTGATAAGGGATACATAAGGCTAAGTGTGTCTGCTTGGGGTGCACCAATGTTGTTGGTAAGGAAGAAGGACGATACTCTCAGATTGGCATTGATTACAAGAATTTGAACAAGGTGACTATCAAGAACAAGTATCCATTTCCAAGGATTGATGATTTGTTTGATCAACTGAAGGGAGTTGTAGTGTTGTCAAGATTGATCTGATATCAGGATATCATCAATTGCACATCAAAGAATAAGATATTTAAAAGACTTCGTTTCGTAAAAGGTATGGGCACTATGATTTCATGGTGGTTCTTTTTGGGCTTACCAATTCTCCAACCACCTTCATGTGTTTGATGAACAATGTGTTGTGCCCTTATCTGGATAAGTTTATGATAGTCTTTGTTGATGATATATTGGTATTTTCAAAGAATGAAGAGGAGCATGCAGGGCACCTAACAACATTGTTGAGATGGTTGAGAGAGCATCAATTGTATGCCAAGCTTAGCATGTGCAACTTCTTTCATACTCAAAATTCATTACTTGGGAAATATTGTTTCTAAGGAAGGGATTACAGTGGATCTGGAAAAGATTAAGACTATCATGGAGTGGCCAACTCCGAGGAATGTGGATGAAGTTATGTTAGGCCCCTATACTACTAGTGTAACCCCTTATTGTTATTAGTACAACCCACTTATTATATTGATGTACCCATGTAGTTCCCATATTGTTACTATTGTGCCCCATAGAAGCCCACTATTGTTATTATTGTGCCCTTACATTATTAATGTTATGTCGGCTCTGATTATGTTATGACCCCTTAGACTCCTATATATAGAAATGAGGTCTTTTCATTTGTATCATCCAAGAATTGTTCATTTATGTAATGTAAAGGAGGTTGCCCCCTAGAAGAGGCTGATTTCTAAGGCGTCGATCTATCTTTTCTCTCTTTTCTTGAGCTGGTTTCATAACATTTGGTATCAGAGATTTGGATTTTAGGGTTTTGCTGCTCCAAACAGGTCATCATGGAATTTTAGCTATAACTTTTTTTCTGTGACGTTTTAGAAGTTCCAAAAAAAACCCATTTGAGAAGAAATCACGTTGAACCTCGGGTCCAAATTTTAGAGCTTTTTGCGCTATATTTGCGGAGATATGATCTGAGGAAGTTGGTCTTTTTGCAGACTCCTGAATTACATTCTAAACAGGTGACCTGGGGAGAATCATCATAACTTTCTCTCTGAGCATCAGATTGAAATTTTGTAAGAAGGTACAGAAAGAGGACGGACTGTAGTTTCTTTTATATATCTTTCAGAGCCAAAGGTCGAAACAGTGACACATGGCACTTTATACAAGTTCGCTCTTCTGGAAAGGGCTATAATCAAGTCATCTTGGGAGATTGTGCATAACTCTTTCTTGGAGAATCCAATTTGGATCAAATTGGTGGCATTGGAAAGAGGACATAGAGGGCTACTACAGATCACAATTTCAGAACTTAAAGATTCAAAAGTACAAAGTTACAGTCATTTCAAGATCGAGCTCCTAAAATCAAGAAAAAGCAAGATGAGGAAGTTTGATGGCAAGGATCCGGTAAATTGGATACTTCAGATGGAGCAATATTTTGATCTACATGGTGTGCCACTGTTACAAAAAGTATGTATTTCATCTTCATATTTAGGACCAGATCAATTTTTATGGTATGAAAGGCTTTGTTCTCGTAAACAACTTTTTACGTGGTCAATTTTCACGGAGGAAATGGTAGCACATTATGAGGATACAAAGAGCAACACCTTCTTGAGAGCAACACCACAACAATTGGAAAGAGTAAAAGGGCTTTGTGACATATTGGAAAGAAAAATTATGGAAACCAGGAAGCATACCCCTCACAACTATAAAGATGGAAGTGTTGTTTCTCCTAGCCTTCCACAACCTACAAGGGTTACACCACAACAATTGGAAGAAAAAAGAGAAAAAGGGCTTTGTTACAATTGTGATAGAAAATGCACTAAAGGTCATAAGTGTGCTGAGAAGAAATTATTTTGCATAGAATATGAAGAGGAGGAAGAAAAGGATCAATAAACACCAAAAGAAGAGGATATACGCCAGGACCCCACCCCAGAGAAAGAAGAAATGAATTAGACCATATCTTGTAAAGCATTGGCAAGAATTACCACTCCTCAAACTCTCAAGATAGAAGGACATATCAAGAAGAAAAAGGTGCAAGAAGTGAAAGATCACATCAAGAAAGAAGAAATGAATCCAACCATATCTTGTAACTCATTGGTCGAAATTACCACTCCTCAAACTATCAAGATAGAAGGACATATCAAGAAGAAAAATGTTCAAGAAGTGAAAGATCACATCGAGCATCAAGAAATGAATCTGACCATATCTTGTAAAGGATTGGAAGAAATTGCCACTCCTCAAACTCTAGAGATAGAAGGACATATCAAGAAGAAAAAGGTTCAAGCAGTGAAAGATCACATCGAGCATCAACAACAAGTTCTCCAACTTTTAAAGGATAACGCCACTTCGGTGAAAAATCAAATGAAACAACAGGTAGATAAACATCGTAGTGAAAAAGGTTTTGATGTAGGTGATTAGGTATTTTTACTGCTACATCTCAAGCAAGCTATTTATGAGAAGGAAATGTTGGCAATACTACATGCACTTAAAAAATGGCGACCTTACCGAATGGGAAGACTCTTCAAGGATGAGGATGTGGAAGCATTGTTTTGTGCTATTTCTATTATCCAACCAGAGTGGATAAATGAAGCAAGGGATGAATGGAAGAAGGATGAAGAAGTATGGCCACTTATTCAAAAGTTGCAAAAGATCCCAATTCAAACAATATTGCTAGAAATTGAAAAGGAAGGAAAAATCATATTGGAACCTGGAGCAATCAAGGAAATAAGAACCTGACAGCTACGAAATCGATCAATTTTAGAGTATCTCATCAAGTGGAAGAACTTACCCGCTGAAGATTCCACATGGGAGGACAAGAATTTTATACAGAAGCATCAAGAACTACTCAAGCATTGAGGACAACGCTTTTTGAAGGAGAGGGGCATGTTAGGCCCCTATACTACTAGTGTAACCCCTTATTGTTATTAGTACAACCCACTTATTATATTGATGTACCCATGTAGTTCCCATATTGTTACTATTGTGCCCCATAGAAGCCCACTATTGCTATTATTGTGCCCTTACATTATTAATGTTATGTCGGCTCTGATTATGTTATGACCCCTTAGACTCCTATATATAGAAAGGAGGTCTTTTCATTTGTATCATCCAAGAATTGTTCATTTATGTAATGTAAAGGAGGTTGCCCCCTCGAAGAGGCTGATTTCTAAGGCATCAATCTATCTTTTCTCTCTTTTCTTGAGCTGGTTCCATAACAAGTTAGATCATTCATGGGACTAGCAGGTTATTACAGGAGATTCATCAAGAGCTTCTCTAATATTGGCTATCCTATCACATCTTTGCAGAGGAAAGGGAAGAAGTTTTAAGGGACTACTGGGTGTGCAACTAGCTTTGATCAATTGAAGCATTTGCTTACAAATGCTCTAGTTTTGAAGATTGTAGAGCTTGATAAGGAGTTTTTTATTTGTATAGATCCTTACACGGAAGGACTTGGTGGAGTCCTAATGCAAGAAGGGCAGGTGGTTTTCTATGAATAAACCAAGTTGAATGATCATGAAAAAAACTATGTGACTCATTATCTTGGGTTTGCAGTGATCATTCATGCATTGAAGATGTGCAGACATTATATTCTTGGCAGGAGGTTTGTATTGATAAGTGATCATAATGGATTGACATAATTGTTTGACCAACCCAATCTAAATGCAAGGAAATCAAGATGGTTGGCTAATCTCAATGAGTTTGATTTTGAGACCAGGTACATTAAAGGCAAGGAGAACTAGGTTGCAGATGCTATTAGTAGGAGAGTGCAGGTGAATCATATTTAAGCTATGAGCTCTTATGGGACAAATTTATAGGACCGGATCTTACATGTAGGGAAGCATGATGAGAAGTATCAATAGATGAAGAAGAGATTGTAGATAAAAGGTGAAGGTGATAGGGATGAGGAGTACAACCTCATGGTAGATGGGTTGGTTAGATTCAAGAGCAAGATTTATGTGCTAGATAACAACGAGTTGAAGTTTATATTGCGAGAGTTTCACGTCAAGACATATTTAGGCCACCGAGGATATCATAAGAATTTGAAAACTAAAAATAGGTTCTACTATTGGTCGAATTTGAAGAAAGAGGTGGTTGAGTTCGTTGCAAGGTTCTTGGACTATTAGCAGGTGAAAGCTGAATGCAAGCATCCAAATAGTCTATTGCAACCTATTCTAACTACAAAATGGAAATGGGAGGTCGTTTCCATGGACTTCATTACGAGATTTTTGAGGACATTGACACAACATGATTCCATAATGGTTGTGGTTAATAGGTTGAGAAAGGTATCTCACTTCATTGCAGTAAAGTCTACGAATTCATCTAGTGAAGTGTCTAAGATCTTCATTGGGGAGATAACGAGGTTGCATGGGGTTCCCAAGAAAATTATATTGGATAGAGATGCCAAGTTTACTTCCAAGTTTTGGAAGTATTTTTTTGCAGGCTTGGGAACAAAGTTAGCTTCCAATACAACCTATCATCCACAGACAGATGGACAGACAAAGAGGGCTAACAATATTCTTGAGGATATGTTGAGGATGTATGTCATGCATCAACATAGGAGGTGGGAAAAATATCTTCTATTGGTGGGGTTTTCTTATAATAATGGGTATCAAGAATACTTACAAATGAGTCTATTTGAGGCTATCTATAGGCGAAGTTGTAATACTCCTATTAGTTGGAGTGATATAGTGAATAGGGTGTTGATTAGACTGGATATGTTGGTTGAGATGAAACATGAGATATATGAAATTAAAAGGAATTTAAATGCAATATAGGACAATCAGAAGAGTTATGCGGATCAAAATAGAGCATTCAAGGAGTTTTAGGTTGGGGAGCATGTGTACTTTCACATCAAGCCCAAAAGGAGCTCCTTGAGGATTACGTCATGTGCCAAGATGGCATCTTGTTATTGCGGGCCTTTTGAGATCCTTAAGCAAATTGGACCAGTGACCTATAGTCTTGCATTGCTACCAACAGTGGAAGTCCATGATTTTTTCCATGTTTCATTGCTTAAGAGATATGTATAGGATGATGATTATGTGATCCATTGATATGTATTGTAAGTGGAACCAGAGGGAGAGTTCTAGCCAGAGCCACAATTCATATTACAGTGGAAACAACTCATGCTCAATAACCTAGCAATAGAGCAAGTTAAAGTTCAATGTAAGTATGTTAGGCCCGATGAAGCTACACTGGAGATGACTGATTAGATGTAGGCAATATATCCTTCCTTATTTATTGGTTGAAGCAAATGAGTTTTTGGTGTGTGTGTGTGTGTGTGTGCATGTCATTGTAACTATCACATCGAGTTGTGTTTATAAAACTCCAATAAGCGGTATGTTTGTCATGTTTTTAACAATTGGTCATTGTAAATACTACATCAAGCTATGTTATAAAGCTCCACAAGTAGTATGTTTCGCTGGTCATAAGTGTCATAGAACACTGAGGTGTTGGAATTATGTCTAATGTATTGTCCTTGATGATAACCTACTTGATGAAGATGTCCTTGATGTCAACTTGCCTATAATATGATGGTTATGGAACTAATGCAGATATTAGGAATATTGGTACAAGATGTTACAAATAATAAGGAAAGAGAAATAACAGTGCAGTGATAGATGCATGAAAAATGTGAAGTTTGAGAAAGTATATCTGTTTCTATGAAGAAGAGTCACATACATATGTAGGTCATGTGAGCAAAATTTGCATACATAATTTGAACCATGGAAATATGGATAGCAGGGGTGATTACCATGATAATTTCCCATAGTAATTGAAGGGACAATGTCTATTTGATCCTGTCAACAAATACCATCAACTTACCAAAGGATTTACCTAAGGTATTGGCAAAGGAAAAACCTATATAAGGAGAAGAAGGTCAAGGAGTTGTGTGTGCAAGGTAATGGGTTATTTTATATGTGATATGATCTGAAACAAGTGTGCACCAAGGAGCAAAGAGAAGGCTCATATATGAGAAATATGAAAGTGCATTAAGTACTAATGATTATACTTGACTGATTTGAATATCTAATAATGCAATAACTATTTGAATGCACTTGAAGTAATTTTTGATTTGATAGTAAGGTATTGGAATATGTGTGGTGTTTGCAATGAAGGTTTGATTCTATGATTTAAAATCTGCACATATCTTTTCTTAAGTAAGCTCACGTACATACGCGGATCTTGTTCAGTACTGTTGCATATACATTCTATGATAATTTATTTAGTATGTTGAAATATATATGCGGATGTTGTGTGTTGTAGTGGCATATACACGCAGATTTGCGTATATGTACTAGGGGTTTTCATTTACTACCTGATGATGACAATTGATGATATTTGTTCTATTTGCTACCATCTATCAATGCTGCCTTGATATGCATGGTTTGTATCTCATAGTGTTAACTGGGTTGATTTTATTGTGGATTGGAATATTGGTTAGTGATGATGCTATAGGATGTTGATCTATGATTAAGTTGCCATTGTGACTCAGTATGACAATAAATTAGAGAATGATATAGTGATTTAGTTTTAGCATTTAGTGGTTTGAGATATGTATGCACGATGCATTTAGAGGAAGCACGTATATACACGATTATACTTCAGAATAAACACATATATTCTGAAGTTAATGTCTGGTCAGAGTTTGCAATATTGCTTGATGATGACAAGTTATGTTCTATTTGTTGTTGTCTATCAGTGATGTCAATCTCTACCTGACATTGTTGATTAGATTGGTTGTGCATTGATTTGATTTGGTTGGAATGGTTGGTTGAGGTTCAGTTTAGTGAATAGTTTGCTTCAGTATTTAGTGATTTGATGCTTCAGTGATTCAGTTGGTTTATAGTGCTTCAGTGATTTAGATTTTGAGATTAAATATTTCAGTTTGGAATATTGGTTTGGTCTTATTGTTGATGTGGGACCAATGTGAAAATTTGATGAAAGGTTGCCTATAGGTTGTTTTATTACTGTTTAATAGGTGGATCTAGTGTGAAACATTCTGAAATGTGGTCCACAAGGTGCTGAGTGTTGTAGCCTTTAGTGAGGGGGTAGGAGCTCCCTTTCTGTAGGAGCTAGTAAATGAGATTAGGGGGTTGTAGCTCCATTCCAGTGGGTGTTGAAGAATGAATGGAGGTTGTAGTCTCTTGCAGGTGGTGCCTACGTGATGGTAAGATTCTACACTAGTACGTTATGTAATCAACATTTTCTTTATATCATAAGAAAGAAGAAAGAGATGATGACAATCGTGGTTTTCTCCCACATTAGGTTTCCACCTAAAATCCCGATGTTTTATGTTTGTTGCTTATGTGCTGTGATTTATCTGTTCTTTACTGCATTTTGGATGGTGAATGAATTAATATTGTAATGGTTAAGTTAACTCATTGATGAAAGATATGACAAATTAATTAAACTGGATGTATGTTGTTTGCATTCACTAGAGTCACATACACACAGAGGTTACATGAAGAACTATAGCATATAGAATTCTCAATGTGAAATTAAAAGTTAAAGTGAATTATTAATACTAATTCAACCCCCGTCCCCATCCCCCCAAAGTATTTTTTCTAACAATTGGTATCAGAGCAGGTCCCTTAGAAGAAGCTTGATCACTTAAAGGGAGATCTATCAATATGAGCAATTGTGAAAACTAATAGTGCCAAATATTCTTCCAATAATGAGGATTATGAATAAGATCAAAATTGTCAATTACTTATGCCTTTCGAACAACAATGTGTAGATGAGTCCGATGATTACTTTATGGATGCTCTAGAAGAAAATAACAGACTCAGGGTCATAAATAAGGATCAATAAAATGAATTCAGTATGTATAAATAAAGCACCCTTATTGAAGAAATAACTAAGCTGAAGATATATTTAGAAGAAGCTAAATTAGTAGAAGAAGATTTGAAGAAACAAGTCTAGGAAAGGGAAAAGCATTATGAAAACTTAGAACTTGAAGTTGTGGGCTTAAGAAAGGAACTTAAGAAAGCAAAATCTATAAATCTTAGATTTGCTAAAGGATATGAAACTTTAAAAGAAATCATTAAATTTCAATGTTCTTCACTAATCGAGACAATTCTTGGATACAATCCAAATCAAAATGGTGAAACATCATAAGCTATGAAATATTTTGAAATAGGTACAAAAAGCTATGTTAATGCGGTAAAAGGAAGCAATCATCATAATTATAGGACTCAATAAGAGAATGAAGGGTCAAACTTGTAACAACCCTGGTAAAAATCCATGTAAAAATATATATAAGACCAAGGTTGATGGGACACTTATTCCAAGTTGAATGTTGGGCAAGACATCCTAGTGGGCATTCATCTGATTGTTTATGGCTAAAGAAATTGTTAAAGGCAATGGCTAAGGCTTTAGAAAGGAAAAATTGCATTTTTGGCACATTTATTTATGAAAATAATGGAAATTAGGAGAAAAGGGAGGTGAAAGGTCATAGGTTGCATGTGAGGAGGAAAATGAACGAAAATAATGGAAAATGAAGAAAATAGAGGCCTCATGCATAAAAAGGCTTATGAGGATCAGTTTGTAACCTTTTGTCAGTTGAGTTCTGGATCTATCTCATTATTCTCTCTCTCTCTCTCATACTCTTGGACACTTAGAGTTTTCTTGGAGCATTTTGGCATTGGAGCAAGAAAGGCGAAGAAGACAAGAATAAGCAAAGATCAAGTAGGGAAAGGCAAAGAAGACAAGAATAAGCAAAGATCAAGTAGGGAAAGGCAAGATCAAGTAGCCACAAAAAGCTTGATTGCAGGTATGAACTTGCATGTGTATTTTCATTGCTATAGTTGGCATGCAAGTGGTTATTTTCTATCATGGCATGAGTTTTACTAGGTGTAACAATGCTTTCAGCCTAGCCTTGCCATTTCTGGATAACTATGGTGTGATGGGGTTCTCATGTTTTGGTTGAGTTGGATTGCTGAATGGATTCGAAGCTGAGTGAGGTGGATCTATTAAATGATAAAACACATGGCCTTGTAACCCCTGATCCAGACTATGGGTTATAGTAAAGCTAGATTTTGTGTTGCCTCGGATGGCATAGGAATCATTACCGGTGAATGGCATGGATATACAGTAAAGCCAAGAGATGGTTTGCTCTCCGTTGGGCCTCATAATCTCGGGTTTGGGATATGTGATAAAGCCTGGAGAGTGGGTCTCGGTTTAGGGCCTAGTGATCTAGGTTTGGATTGTGGTAAAGCCAAAGATAATAGGAGGCAGAAAAATTCCTCACGGTGTAGGTGGAGAAATCCAATGGCATCCATGCTTGTTTGGCCTAGTGATCAAGTGGAGATCATGATAAAGTCTCTTATGATGTTTATTATGTTGGCCTAGTGATCTAGGATGGATTACGATAAAGCCTAAAAATAGTTGATGGGGGTGAGGTGGTTTAACCTCAGTATGCCCTGGTTGGTTCTTTTGGTTTGAGTCCCACATTCATGCTTGGAATATGGCACGGGGGTGAATGGGTGGTCTATTGCATTCATTAATGAGAAATTCATTCCCTTGATTTCCATGTGCAAATGTATTGATGTATATGTGGGTTTTGATGGCTGATATATTTATGGTAATTCTGTTCCTATTCTGCTGGTTATATGCATATTTTATGACAACAACTATGTATGACTCTCAACATGTTTTTACTTGTAAATGAATGGATAGTGTATCTATGGCCTAATAGATGATAATGCAGTAAATGACATGATGGAACAATGGTTCATAGCAATTATCAGATAAGTATGAGATCCCTACACTTAATTATGTTGTTTACACTTGTAGGTTACATGTTGATGATATGTTTGATGAAATGCCCAACATGGCTAGCAGGGGTATGATTATGGTCTTCTTCAACTTATTGCTTTTTCATTATTGTTTCCCTATATTTTTAATGATTTCAAGCAATCACTCCATTCTGGGCAGTGGCTTAGGCTATGGACCTGAAAAGGTGGCTTAAGTCTCGGGGTCGCTGGCAGGCAAGCCCGTGAGAGCAACTTTAGCTTGCTGGTCGCTCCCTTGCCCATAGCATGAGAGCGACTATGGTCTAAGATATCCAGAACAATACTGGGACCCAAGGACAGGCTGTTTGAGTGGCTGACTTGTCTCCTGAGGGTTATGTTGATGATGTTGGATGACAGTGTATCATGTTTCCGTTGATTCACTTCCTTAAAGTCACATAGGAGGTCGAATCTGATCATAGTAGCCTCTCGTCTCATGTCTACCCAGTTGGCATGGTTACTTGGGTGGAGGTGGGAAGAGGCTGTTATAGAGTGGTATCAAAGCATGATTCACTCCCTATGCTAGATGGATGGTGTGTGTTGGCCATGCATGCTATCAGTTGCTTGTGTGTCTCTTACACTTGCATTTCACATGCTTGTTGCATTAGATTGATGATTTATTATAGTTTTTATGGAGAATTTTATATTTATTTCATGAAATGTATTTGTCATGAGTATGTGATTAGTTGCATATAGATTATATGCCACTTACATGTTGATTTTATGTCAACTACTTACATACTTGTATGTTAGGTTACATTCTTTAATATTTTGATTACATGTATTAGTCTTGTAGGTTGATTACAAGAATTGATCGCTTATGTTCGACTACATGCATTTATGCCTATGTGTAATTGATTAGGCATTACTTATGCATGTGAAAGTGTGTACAATGGAGTAATGGTTTTTGTCATGCATGAATTCATAGCATGCATTGTTGATACGGCCTTGCATCTATGACTGGACCCTAGCTAGAGTGATGTTTATATGTTGATACATTTATTTGTGTATGTCTATATGTGATTATGATTATGTTATACATGTATCACACTGATGTGGTGATCTTTCAGACAAGGTATCCTCCCCGAAGTATGCTAAGGTATGTTGATTTATTGTGATTTGGTTTATATGACATATTATGCATTGCAGGAAGAAATATCAAATGGCTAGCAAGATGGTTGACTACAAAGACTCCTTATGAATCCGAAGAGTAGTATGGTGTTGGAAATCCTTTCGATTTGGTAGTTACATTGAGAAGTTTGAAGGAAGATATAAGGAGTTGTAAGGCAGATAATGACCGAATCATATAGACACAAAGAAACAAGCAGAGGTTAATGCAATACTTCTTCGGAGTTTGTCAGACTTGCGACAAAAAATGCCATTTTGGATTAGCCATGGACATGAGGATGGAACTAATGGGGCATATGGAAGTAGGTCTCCTAGTAGACACAGGTCAGATAGATCTGATACAGTGAGAGATGGCAGGTTGTTGGACACTCTAGATAGGAGGGGCGATGAGTGCAAGTACTATTATAGTTCTGGTTCTGATAGACATCTTGATCGTCATTGCTATCATCCTTAAAGAAGGAATGATAGGGGATACTTGCCGGATGAATTCAAGAAAGCGAAAACACCTACTTTTGATGGAGATATGAAGAAGCTGGAAGATGTAGGGGCTTGGATACTTGGATACTTGGGATGAACAAATTTTGTGAGTTTCATAATTACAGAGATAACATGAAGGCCAAAGTAGCAATCTTCAGCTTGAAAGGTAAAGCAAACATTTGGTGGGAAGATGTGAAGCAGGTCAGAGACATTAGGATAGATGAATTGAGTTGGTGGGAGTTCAAGAGGATTTTCAGGAAGAAGTACTTGTCAGAAAGGTACTACGACAGTAAGGCCAAAGAGTTCTATGAGCTAAAGATGGGATCAATGACAGATGAAGACTACATGACCAAGTTTCTGGAGCTATTGAGGTATGCACCGTATCTTACGGATGAGAAGGTTGAAGTTAAGACAATTGTTAGTGGTTTTCCATTAGAATTTAGAGATCAGATTTAGTATGATGAGCCTCAGTCACTTGAGGAAGTTATTGGGAAATTGAAGCATTTCTATGAGCAGTCAAAGTGTAAGAATGAGTCTCAGCATGGATGGAAAGGAAGGGACAAAGGTAAAGTTAAATGACAGCCTAAGAGGACAAGGCCTTTGCATGTAGATGAGAAAGAGAATATGACACCACAAAAGAGATTTAGTGCAGCTAGACAGGGACATGGGTCACATCAGAAGCAACAACATAGAGGTGAGGGCATTGGTCGGTTGGAGTGTTGGACATGTTGTAAGGAGCACCTTAAGAGAGATTGTGCGCAAAATCAAGGTGGAAGGCCTCAGATATACAATGCACAAGAGGCATAGACTGTTGGGGATGTTGGTCAAAGTATTCCACGTATCTATGCAGAAGTGGACAACATGAAGGCATAACACTAGGAATTTATCATTGAGATGGATGGTAAGATTTGTGATCAAGTTATTTCTATTTTTATTGACCCTGAATCTAATTATAGCTATGTTAGTCCTGACTTGGTGGATAAGTGTGGTTTTAGTAATGAATTGCATGCAAAGTCTTGGTTAGTGCAGTTGGATATAGGTACAAAAAAGTTAGTTCATCTTTGGGTAAGAGCTTGTGCATTTGATTTGAATGGTATGCCTACCGCAACACATTTGAATGTATTACTGTTGGGTTCATATAGTATGTTGTTGGGCATGGACTGGTTGTATCTTCATAGGACCAAGATAGATTTTTATGACAAAGCCATTGAGTGTGTTGATGACAATGGGGAACCAAGAGTCTTACAGGGTAAGAAGAAAGCCACATCAGTTAGGATGGTGACAACTATGCAAGTGAAGCGTAGTCGCAGGAAAGGGTGTATGTTGTTTGTAGTACACATTTCTAGTGATAAGGGTAAGGAGGTTGAGGATGCAGATGTGTTGAGCAAACACCCAATTTTACAGTAGTTCAAGGATGTATTTCCTGAGGACATTACAGAGTTTCCACTTCACAAGGAGGTAGAATTTTCTATCGAGTTAGTGCTAGGGGAAGCTCCAACATCAAAAGCACCTTATAGGATAAGCACACCCGAGTTGGTTGAGTTAAAGTTGCAGTTAAAGGAAATGTTGGACAAGGGGTACATTAGGCCAAGTGTATCACCTTGGGGCACACCGGTCTTGTTTGTGAAGAAGAAATATGGTACTCTTAGATTATGCATTGATTACAGGTAGTTGAACAAAGTGACTATCACGAATAGGTACCCTTTACCGAGGATTGATGACTTGTTCAATCAGCTGAAGGGAGCAAAAATGTTCTTAAAGATTGACTGAGATCCAAATAACATCATGTACGCATCAAAGAGGAGGACATTTACAAGACTGCATTTAGGACCACGTATGCGCATTATGAGTTTGTTGTTGTTCCATTTGGCTTAACTAATGCTCCAACTACGTTTATTCGCCTAATGAATAGTGTGTTATGTCTGTATTTGGATAAGTTTTTTATTGTGCTCATTGATGATGTACTGGTATATTCTAAAAATGAGGAAGAGCATACCGAGCATTTAGCATCAATGTTGAGGTTGTTGAGGGAGCATCAGTTGTATGCTAAGCTCAACAAGTGCAGTTTATTTCAGACTGAGGTACACTACTTGGGACATGTTGTCTCCAAGGAAGGCATTGCAATAGATCCAGAGAAGATAAGGGCCATCATGGAGTGGGTATCTCCTAAGAGTGTAGATGAGGTGAGATATTTCATGGGTCTGGCAGGATATTACAGGAGGTTCATCAGGAAATTCTCGCATATTGCTTATACCATCACATCATTGCAAAGGAAAGGTAAAAAGTTCAAATGCACATAGGAGTGCGAGGCTAGCTTTGAGAAACCTACGCAATTGTTGACACATGCACCAGTGTTACAGATTGTGGATCCAAACAAAGAGTTTGTGGTATGTACAAATGCTTGCAAGAGAGGTCTTGGTGGAGTCCTTATGCAAGATGGATAGGTGTTATGTTATGAGTCCTGGAAACTAAGCGAGCATGAGAAAAGCTACCCGACAGGTGATCTTGAGTTAGCAGTGATCATAAATGCATTGAAGATGTGGAGACATTATCTTCTTGGCTGGAGGTTTGTACTTATGAGTGATCATATTGGGTTGACGTATTTTTTTGACCATCCGAATCTAAATGCCAGGAAGGCTAGATGGTTGGCCACGATTAGCGAGTTTGATTTTGAGATCAGGTACATCAAAGGTAAAGAGAATATGGTGGTAGATGCTCTCAACAGATGGGTACATGTACATCACTTGGCAGCGATGAGCTCCTACGAGACAGACTTACATGATAGGATCTTGTAGGTAGGTCAACAGGATGTCAAGTATATGGATATTGTGTACAGGTTGTAGTAGGGTGCTGGTATAGGTACATGTGATATTAAAGTCATAGGTACATGTACATGTAGTTGTATAAGTATAGGTGGTAGTACAAGTACAGGCACAGGTGCACATGGTATGGATTATTGTCTTAGATTGGATGGATTGGTCAGGTTCTGAGACAGGGTATATGTGTCAGATAACAATGAGCTCAAGGAGGTGATCTTGAGGGAGTTTCATGTGAAACCTTATTCAAGTCACCCGGGTTATCAAAAGACATTGACAAAAGTGAAGAGATATTATTATTGGCCGAATTTGAAGAGGGATGTAGCAGAGTTTGTGGCAAGGTGTTTCAATTGTTAGCGAGTAAAGGAAGAGTGTAAACATCTAGGTGGACTACTACAATCGATCGCAATTCTAGAGTGGAAATGGGAGGCCATTTACATGGATTTCATCACAGGGTTGCCGAAGATAGTAAAACAACATGATTCCATCATGGTAATTGTGGACAAGTTAACAAAGGTTGCACACTTCATCCGGGGAAGTCTATGTTCTCAGCTAGTGATGTGGCACAAGTATTCACCAGAGATGTAGTTAGACTACACGGTGTTCCAAAGAAGATTGTGCTAGACAGGGATGCAAAGTTCACTTTCAAGTTTTGGAAGGAGTTATTTGCAGGTTGGGCATAGAGTTTGCCTTCAACACGACTTATCATCCATAGATAGATGGAAAAATAGAGAGGGTCAACAGGATATTAGAGGACATGTTGAGGATGCATGTGATGCATCAACAGAGGAAGTGGGAAGAATATCTCCCTTTGGTAGAGTTCACATACAAAAACATTCATCAGGAGTCATTGAGGATGAGTCCTTTTGAGGCATTGTATGGACAGAGTTGTAACACTCCTATCAATTAGAGTGATCTAGTTAGCAGGGTATTGATTGGACCAAATATGTTGGCCGAAATGGAACATGAAATGCAAGTGATCAAGAAGAATCTAAAGGCAACATAGGATAGTGTTGTGGCCACCAACAACCCCCCTCCTTATTTAGTATTAGAAATAACACTAGGTAAGTGGGGACCCTTAGTAAAAAATTCAAAAAATCAATTAAGGCTCATGTATTTTACTCAAAGAAACATCGTATCGCGCAAAGAAGGATAGGACATTTCCTTATGAGTAAAAATGATAAATTGTGAGATTCCGATGCGAACCCCATCGCATCGCATGCATTAATAAGCACTCACATTGGAAAACCTTAAAAAATCGCCGATATGCGATATCGCATATCGCATATCGCAAAATTGCAGGAAAGACACATAACGATTATAACAATACTGCGACCCGCGATATTGCGATATTGCGATCCGCGACCTTGCGATAGCGCGATCAAGCAACCTTGTGATAGCACAACACGATGAAATTGCGGTAATGCGATAACAGCGAAATGCGATAATGCGATACAGATCGCAGAAACATTCCATCGCAAATTTTCCCGGCTCAATATTCAAGAAATTTTTTCCATAAACTAAGAACTGGATATGCGCTTTAATGATAATTAATGAATTATACGACAGTTGTTAATGAAAGATGGTTTTGTGTTTTTCGAAGAGTCAGTTCACGTCAGGTGGCATGTTTTTGTACATCCGTAGAGTTTAAGGCTTTCCTGTCGATTTTTATTGTCATTACTCTTTCCTCACTTGTGAACTGCAGGAACGAAAAACAAAAGTTACCCAAAGCGATGTGCAGGAAACTATGAGGAAAAAGGGTAACGCTCCAATGTTCAAAGACAGAGAAAAGACGCCCTCATAAACAGATACCGCATGCAACAGAGCCGCAGATTCACAGAACACTGCTAAGCCATCCATTACAGATCTTTCATTTACAACCATGGTTGAATGAGTATTGAATGATGCTGATATCAACAGGCAGTTTAATGACTCAAGGTCAAGAGCTCACGAAAGCATTACTTTTGCAAAATTTGAAGCTTTATACCCAGTGAAGAAAAAGGCGCTAAAAGCGAAAAACGCATCAGAAGAGCCCAGATCAAAGAACGGAGGCAGTTTCCGATGCGCGATTAGCGCCTAGCGCTAATCGCGCATCGCTGAGAAAATTGCTCAAAAAGCAAAGCCTCTAACTGCTTAGTCATTTGTAAGCCCGAAAAATGCAAGAAAGCAATGGTAAAGAACAAACTGGAAACAGAAAGCTAGAGAAAAAGGCAGAAGCAATTCAAGGGTTAACCAAGTTGAACTTGGATTATTACTGGGCATACGCAGTAAATCCACATAGTCAGAGGATGACTCTCGAGTATATCATCGATCTTGCCGAGAAGGTGGTGCCAACTCTTACCATTTATGTTTGATTAGCTCAACCAAAAGCGGAAGACAATCAACCGACTCTACCCAGGCAAAATACTGAATGCTTGCAATATTAAGGAGCAAATGCAGAAATAGTTAGATATTAGATTTAATTTTTAGAAATAGTTTTGCTTAGAAAAAGGGCGGTCATTTAAACTGTATCCTGAATCTATGTAATTAATTTATTTAGTTAGTAGTATTTAAACCCTTCTCATGCATTTAGAGAAGGGTCTAGAAATTTATCAAAAACTTGTCCTCAGAACATGCACTTTTTCACCCTCAGAGGAGGTTTTGGTGAATGAATGGATCAAGATTTGTTGATGTTTGCATTTGATATCTGCTACTGATGTTGCACTTCTGTACTCTTAGTGGATGTTAGAGCAAGGAGAGATAAATCATTGTTGCTTGAAGCTTATGAGTAGGACTAGTCATAAATGGTACTTTTATCTCTTGACCATTTCTGCTTATATGTTAAAGTAATATACAGGTTTTAGTTGTTTATGTATTATTGCATGAATTCCTGAGTTATCATTTGGCACTTTTGTACGGTGATAGCTATTTATTTATGCTTAATGTATGAATAGATCATTATGCGATATGTTTTTCACAACTGTTTCATCTAACTTTTTATGCGAAGTGGTTCATATTTATTGATTTCCTTTCTTATAATCGCTGAATGATCTTTATTACCAGTTGTTATTTGAAATCTCTTTAGATCGTATAATAGAAGAATTACATCCCGGGTTAGTATAGATTAAGATTTGCTGTTTATTAGATTACAATAGCATAGAATTAGATTAAAATTAGAATTAGAACATCTTAAATAGGAATTTTTAGATCAGCAACATTGAATTCTACACACACACACACTCATAGATTGGGAAACTAGTCCCATTATCCCCAGTCGGACCCGCTATACCAAATGGATAAGGAGCTGCCAACCAAGGTTTAGACCGAGCGGGTATCCCCCTTGTTGTCGACCTGATTTTCGGGGCTTCAACAGATAGGCAGAAGAGTTATAAAGTTAGGAATAGGTTGTTCAAGGAGTTCCAGGTTGGGGAACATGTGTACTTGGGTATCAAACTGAAGAAGAGCTCCTTGCGGATTGGATCATGTGCTAAGTTGGCACCACAATTTTGTAGACCCTTTAGTATCACTGAGAGGATTGGGTCATTAGCCTATCGACTTGCATTGCCTCCGACAGTGAAAATACATGATGTTTTCCATGTATCTTTGCTTAAGAAGTATGTTAAGGATAACGATCATGTGATTTATTGGTCTGTATTGCAGGTGGAACTGGACAGAGAATTCCAGCCGAAGCCTCAATATATATTGTAGAAAAAGGTGCTCATGCTCTGGAACTGAGCAATCGAGCAAGTTAAAGTGCAGTGGAAGCACTTTGGGCTCGATGAAGCTACATGGGAGATGGCTAATCAGATGTAGGCTAAGTATCCTTCCTTGTTTTTAGGTTGAGGCAAAGAAACTTCGATATGGTGGTTTGGTATATGCTTTGATATGGTGGTTTGGTATATGCTTTGATATGGTGTTTCAGTATATACTTTGATATGGTGTTTTGATATATGTTTTGATATATATATATGATGTGGTATATGTTTTCGGTATATATTTTTGGTGATGTTGTTATATGTACATATGCATATGGATGTAAATACAACCATGAACTATCTTATAAAGCTCCACTATGCGGTATGGGTGTTATGTCATTATGATTATGTTATTATGCTATCATGTGACTATGTTATCATGATGTTATAATGTCATGTGGGTTGGTAATCAGCAGGATGATCATTGTAAATACCATAATGAGTTGTGTTATAAAGCTCCACTATGCGGTATGTTATCACGTTGCCATGATGTTTTTCTTTTGAACATGTATTTCATTGTAAATACTGCATCGAGTTATGTTATAAAGATGCGTGAGAAATATGTCTTCTTCTAACATGTTGCTGAGGTATATTTGTGATTGAACACCGAGGACGGTGTCCCCCACGGGGGAGGGTTCTGTAACAGCCTTGGTAAAAATCCATGTAAATATATATATAAGACCATTGTTGATGGGACACTTATTCCAAGCTGAATGTTAGGCAAGACATCCTAGTGGGTGTTCATTTGATTGTTTATGGCTAAGGAAATTATCAAAGGCAATGGCTAAGGCTTTGGAAAAGAAAAATGGCATTTTTGGCACATTTATTTATTAAAATGATGGAAATTAGGAGAAAAGGGAGGTGAAAGGTCACAGGTTGCACGCAAGGAGGAAAATAATGGAAAATGAAGAAAATAGAGGTCTCGTGCATAAAAAGGCTTCTGAGGATTAGTTGGTAACCTTTTTTCAGTTGAGTTTTGGAGCTCTCTTTATTCTTTCTCTCTCTCCTGGTCTTGTACACTTAGCATTTTCTTGGACAATTTTGGCATCGGAGCAAGAAAGGAAAAGAAGACAAGAAGAAGAAAAGATGAAGCAGGGAAATGTTGGAAATACTAAGCGGGGGGGTGTGAATCAGTATTTATTTTTTGTTGTTGTTCTTGTTATTACCAAAAGCACACACACACACACACACACACACACATATATATATGAACCATAGAAACAGATAGCTGGAATTAATGCTTTTATTAACACAAAAAACAATGCAATGAAATAAATACGATATATATATATATATATATATATATATATATATATATATATATAGATAGATATATAACTAGTTGCAATTAGTTTCCAAGCTCCAACTTGGACTTCAGTGAGGCTCCAACCTCCAAAGCACCAAGTCTGTCTTGCAATAGTTCTGTACTTAGGAGCACCAACTGTTTCAGTTTAGTTCAGAGGCTCCAACCCAAACCTTGTATCAACTATTTTGCTGCAGTTTTTTGCACCCAACGCTGCTCAGCTTTTGTCTTTCTCTAGTTCTACTGCTTCTCTGGTCTCTCTTGCCTCTTTCCTGTTCTTCGGCTTCCTCTGCACTGTGCAAGTTCACCGACTCTTCTGGGGATGCGTAGATTCATTAGAGAGATACAAATAATACACAGAAAACACATCTTCTCGGTTAACTGTAACAACACTCCTTTTGACAATGATTGTAAGCATACACAGAGTTTTTTAGTTTAACAGAGGTGTTATGCCCCAATCACAATCTCCATCGCCATGATGCACCCCATTTAACTGGTGTTTAGCCTCCTGAATCATCAGAGCAGTTATCATAGGCCTTTTGGCCAAAAAACCCCGCGTAATGCATAAAACAAAATATACAGGAATATACGAGGAACACAGCCAAAAAACTAAAGGTCAGACTTCAAGAATCCATACACCTGCATTAATACTGTATCAGATCCACTCCTCCAAAGTTTCATCACAATCAGCCCCAAACCTTTTCCACATGATCCATGCCTTTTCCTTTTAAATGGAAATACTTTGAAAAAATACACCAAAACACTGGTTTTTACCTTTTCATATTCACGCACTTACCGTACTCCAAAGTCAACACACCAAGCATTTGTGACCATTGATCTGGAGCGATGAGATCTGATGGTCCAGATCAAATCGCCTTATCGGTGATCGGAGGTCCCAATAGACTGCACTATCGGCACTCTGCCTTTCGTTCGATGCGTTATCGCTGATTGCAATCGGTGATTTACGATGGCGCTTAACACTTAATACACTCCCGCTTCGATATGCCGATGCGATGTAAGTCCCGGACTCGATTGGATCCCAAAACTCCCGTGCATATATTTATAAGTTCGCAATCCTCCTCAGATAGTGTATTCGCCATAGAGCCCAGTTTTCCGCCTCCGATAGTATAAGGCATATATACGTGAGTTTTTGGCCTCCGATAGTGTATTTGCCATGTATTTCATAGTTTTGCCTGCCGATAGTGTTAAAGCATGCATACATGGGTTTCACGGGCCCGATAACATATATATATATATATGAGTTTAGCTTTCGATAACTCTGTCTATTGTTAAATGCATGCATATAAGCTCTCCGATGGCTTTGTTTGCTCTGTCTGCTCCTCTTGGCTCCGTTTTCTCCTCAAATATTGCCATATTGACATCAATGACATTCCACGTCCAACAATCTGCCCCTTTGTTATTGATGGTATTATTCTTCTTCTCTCCCCCTTTGACATCAATGGCAAAGGAATGCATACGAACTCCCCCCTGTGAAACTGCTCCCCCTGTCCTGCTACATATTTATGAATGAACTTGAGTGATGTTAAAGAGATAACCCCCATCTTTTGACGCATATGTTCGAATGCCTCTCGAGGAGGAGGTTTTGTGAAAATATCAACTATCTGTTCCTTAGTATTGATATATTCGAGGACGATGTTTTTTTCAGCTACTTGTTCACGGAGGAAATGATACTTGATTGGTATGTGTTTTGTCCTTGAGTGCATCACTGGATTTTTATTGAGACTGATAACACTTGCATTGTCACAATAGATGGTAATTGGTTGACCTATACATATGTCAACATCTTTTAGAGCTTCCTTCATCCATAGTATCTGAGTACAATAGTCTGCTGCAGTAATATACTCGGCTTTGGTTGTGGATAATGATATGGATGACTGTTTTTTGCTGAGCTAGGATACTAAACAGTCTCCTAGGAAGAACACATTTCCACTAGTAATTTTCTGATCATTTATGCTTCCAGCCCAATCAACATTGGTGTATGCAGTTACAGTCAGTGTTGAGCTCCTTGGGTACCAAAGACCGAAATCAGGAGTTCCTTTCAGATATCTGAGAATTCTTTTTACAGTTAATAAATGGGATTGTTTGGGAGCAGATTGAAATCTTCCCACCATTCCTACTACCTGCATTGCAGTTTCTGGTCATAGGTGTGCTCATGGGTGCACAATCCTCCATTCCATATCTTTTGGCCATGTCTTTTAGATATTTGGTTTGAGATATACACAATCCTGCTCTGGATTGAGATACTTGAAGTCCAAGGAAGTGAGACAACTCTCCTATCATTGACATCTCAAACTCTTTTGACATGTTTTGAGAGAATTCATGGCTCATTTCATCATTATTGCTGGCAAAAATCAAATCATCGACATAAACAAGAGTAACTAGTAACTTACTTTCATCTGTGTTTATGTATAGATTACTTCCAACCAATCCCTTTTTGAAGCCTTTTTTTTGTAGATAGTGATCCAATCTTGCTTACCAAGCTCTAAGAGCTTGTTTCAACCGATACAAAGCCTTTTTCAACTTACAGACTAAGTCCTTTCCTTATGTTAGATCAAACCCTTATGGCTGCTCCATGTAGACTTCTTCCTTGAGTTACCCATTTAGAAATGCTAATTTCACGTCCATTTGATAGATTTTGAATCCTTTTGAGCAAGCAAATGCCAAGAAAATCCTGATAGCTTCCTTACGAGCTACTGGTGAAAATGTCTCTTCAAAGTCAATTCCTTCAATTTGTGAATAGCCTTTGCAGACAAGCCTTGCCTTGTTTCAAATAACTTGTCCTTCCTCATTCATTTTATTTTTGAACACCCATTTATTTCCTATTATGTTTTTGTCCTTTGGACAAGGTACTAGCTCCCATGTCTTGTTCTTCTCAAATTGGGACATTTCTTCTTCCATGGATTTTACCCAATGAGAATCCTTGCTTCAGCAAATGTTTTTGGTTCTATCATAGATAGCAGAGAAATAATGTTTCTCTTTGGTGTGATGGTCACCCTTCTTTGGGTTTTCATCCCTTCATCTCTGTTGCCAATAATATGTTCTTATAGATGATATTTCTGGATAAACTTCATCTTTGAAAAGGTATGAGGTGGTTCCTTATCCTCTTCTTCTTCTTCCTCATCTATTTCTTCTTCTTCTTTAGGTTCTTCTTCATTGAGAAGATCATCTTCATGTTTTTCAATTTCTTTTTCTAGAAGGTCTTCATGAACCTTTACATCAATGATTTCCACTATTTTCTTTAGTCGAAAATTGTAGCACTTGTAAGCCTTACTCCGTGTAGAGTATCCAAGAAATATCCCTTCATCAACCCGAGAATCAAACTTTCCTGGTGAGTCATCCTTGATTTTTATGAAGCACTTGCTTCCAAAGATCTTGAAGTACTTCACTGAAGCAAGTCTTCCTTTCCATAACTCATAAGGATTTTTTTCACATTTTGGTCTTAATTGAGTTTGATTCAATGTATAGACAGCTGTCCCTATTGCTTCTCTCCAGAGTTTTGGCTGCAAGTCTGCTGCTAATAACATTGTTCTTGCCATTTATTGGACTGTTTGGTTTCTTCTTTCAATTACCCCATTTTGCTGAGGTGTTCTAGCAGCAGAGAATTCCCTTTTAATTCCATGAAAATACTTACATGCATCATTGACCAATGAGATTGTAGCGCGGGTACTAACATTCCGGATCGTTGCATTTCCATATTACAAAACTCACTAAACTCGTTTGATGTGAATTCTCCCCCTTTTTCAGTTCTGAGGCACTTAATTTTTTAATCTTTCTCATTTTCTACAAGGGCTTTTAGATTCTTAAAACACTCAAAAGTTTCAAATTTATACTTTATGAAATAAATCCACATCATTCTAGTATAGTCATAAACAAATAACACAAAGTACCTTTCTCCTTGGAGTGCCTGATTTCTAGTTGGTCCACACAAATCAGCATGGATGATCTCTAAGGGCTTTGATGTAGAGAGCTCCTTTGTCTTGTGGCTGATTCTGGTTTTCTTTCCATGTTGACATGGACCACATACTCCTTGATTTGGTTTGAACAACCTTGGGATGTCTCGTACGGCTCTAATCTTGCTGATATTGATTAGATTTTTGGAAGCTTGTATGTCCAAGTTGCTTGTGCCACAACCAAATTTCATTTGTCTGACTCAGATAGCATTTATTTTATTGAATCTTGCTTAGAATGTAAATGTTTTCTGGTGTTCTAACCCCTGTCGCCACAAGTTCCCCTGAGGAAGAGTTCCTTATTTTATAGTCTTTGGTGCTGAAGACAACCTTATGTCCTTGATCACATATTTGTCTGACACTTAGGAGATTATGTTTGAGCCCGTCTAATAGCAGAGTATCTTGAGCTTTTCCTTTTCCATTGATCAGAGTAACAATTCCTTTTCCCACAATTCTACCAGATCCACTTCCAAGGACACATTCCCTTCCTTTTTTCTCAATGAGACAAACTTCCTTTTGTCTCCTGTCATGTGTTTGGAGCACCCACTATCCACAAACCAATGATTTCCATTATTTTGAGCATATAGAGCCAGGCCGAATTTATCCATGTTGGAATTCTTACTACTCGTCTTTATTCCTTTGAGTGGGTAGTTTTGTTCATAGTGTCCATTATTGTAGCAGAATGAGCAGATTAGATCAAATTTGGTCAAGGGATCAAATGAATTAAAGGTTTTGATTTGTCCCTTCCTTTTGGGGGCATATGAATTGATTATTTGGTCCTTTAGCTTTGGCGTTTCACTTCTGCAAGCCATGCAATGTCTGGCTTGATGACTGAATTTTTTACAGTGAAAACAATGTCCAAGAAAGATGGTTTGTACCTATTGAAGTAGCCACGGTTTGAATCGATTTCCTTCCTGGGAATTACTCCTACCTCATTCTTTGGATTTGAGATGGGACCTTGATTGAGTACAGGTTTGTATTTGTTGCAATACCCATGATTTGACTCCACATTCTTCTTTGGAGTAATTCTCTCTTCATTCTTTGGATCTAGGGTGCACTTTTGATAACATACTTTTTCCTCTTTTGGATTGTAGGAAAGTGCATCGGCATAGATTTTCGCACTATTCTTAGTGCTTGAGGATTCTCCTTGAAACCTATTCCAGACTTGTCATGTTGAGGTTTTTGAATTTTTAGAATAGTCTCAACTATTTGAGAGCTTTTACAGCCCTTTTTAATTTGCTCCAACTCCTTTCTTAGAGACACTATCTCGGCTTCACGTTCTTCGCAAGTCTCTTCTTTTTCTTTTAGCTTTGCTTCCAAGAGATCTTCTCTCCTTCTTGTTTCCTCTTTTTCCACTTTGAGAGAAATGATTTTATTCCACAGTTTCTCATTTTCTTCAATGGCACTTATCAACAATTCATCTACATTTCCTTCCAGCCCTGAGTCATCATCATTTGTGAATGCCATGAATAATGTTTCTTGGTTTTCATCATCGTCACTTTCCTCATCTGATTTCTTTTTGATGACCATAAAATCATCCTCATCAGACTCATCTTGCTTAGAGAAGAAGTTCTTCTTATTGAACCCTTTCTATTTGTGTGTCATTCTTTTAGAATTTCCTTCATCATCACTATCATGTTTATGAGGACATTTTGCTACATAATGACCTATTTTTCCACATTTAAAATAGATAAGAGGATACTTGCCTTTAATATTAGATCCTTTCTTCAGCTTTTGCACATATTGAGCCAATTCGGATTCCACATCTGATTCATCACTACAATCATTCCTTTCTTTCCCCTTCTTTGACTTTGAGGCCTTGAATGCTGCATCTTTGGAGCTTGGGCCACCTTTCCTCATCTCATAGGCAGTGAGGATTCCATGGAGTTCATCCATCTTGAGGGTATCTAGATCCTTTGCTTCTTCTATGGTGCCTATTTTGGAGTCAAATCTGTTTGGAAGAGATCTTAATACCTTTTGAACAATGGTACTTTCTTCAATTTTTTCATCCAATCCTTAAAGGGAGTTGACCACTTCAGCTACTTGAAGGAGGTATGCTGCAATATCTTCTTCATCTTCCATCCTCAGACTTTCAAATTGTCTTTTGTGAGTTTGAATCTTTGCCTTCTTGACTTTTGAGTCTCCATCATATAAGCCAACTAGCTTCTCCCACATTTCTTTGGCAGAGGTACAGTGCATGACTTTTGTAAACTAGGAATCAATGATTCCACTAGTGATGGAGTTCAAGGCCTTTGCATTTGCGATGTAGGCTTTCCTCTCTTCTTGATCTGTTGGAAGAGTGGTAGTCATTTGGTATTCATTTTGAACAAAATTCCAGACTTCAGGTCCAAGGGACATCAAGTAGTAGGTCATTCTTTTTTTCCAGAAACCAAAGTTAGTGCCATCAAACAAAGGAGGTCTTCCTGATGCTTCGTGATTTCTCATTATAGCTATGGATCCTTCTTCAAGCTATTAAGCTAGTAAGAAGAAGCCTGCTCTGATACCAATTGTTGGAAATACTAAGAGTGTGGGGGTGAATCAGTATTTCATTTTTTTTATTGTTCTTGTTGTTACCAAAAGCACACACACACACACACACACATATATATATATATGAACCACAGAAACAGATAGCTGGAATTAATGCTTTTATTAACACAAAAAACAATGCAATGAAATAAATACAATATCAATATATATATATATATATATATATATATATATATATATATATATATATATATATACTGGTTGCAATTAGTTGCCAAGCTCCAACTTGGACTTCAGTGAGGCTCCAACCTCTAAAGCACCAACGCTGTCTTGCAATAGTTCTATGCTTAGGAGCACAAACTCCCAAGGATTTCAATCTTGTTTGGTTTAGAGGCTCCAACCTCTTGGGCTACAACCCAAACCTGGTATCAATTGTTTTGCTGCAGTTTTATGCACCCAACATTGCTCAGCTTCTGTCTTTCTCCAGTTCTCCTGCTTCTCTAGTCTATCCTGCCTCTTGCCTGTTCTTCAGCTTCCTCTCTCATAGATTATACATTCAACAACCCACACTTCTCCTTGTGTTTCTGTTTTTATGTGTTTCAGGCACCTCTGACTGATCATTTCCGCTTACACCGCCTCTTTGGCTTCCTCCTTAATCGCTGTGGCTTCCTCTGCGTTGTGCAAGTTCACCGACTCTTCTGGGGACGCGTAGATTCATTAGAGAGATCCAAATAATCCACGGACAACACATCTTCTTGGTTAACTGTAACAACGCTCCTTTTGACAATGATTGCAGGCATACATAGAGTTTTTCAGTTTAATGGAGGTGTTATGCCCCAATCGCAATCTCCATCGCCATGATGCACCCCATTTAATTGACGTTCAGCCTCCTGAATCATCGGAGCAGTTATCATAGGCCTTTCGGCCAAAAAACCCTGCATAATGCATAAACACAAATATACAGGAATATATGAGGAACATAGCCAAAAAACTAAAGGGCGGACTTCAAGAATCCATACACCCGCATTAATATTGTATCGGATCCGCTCCTCCACAGTTTCATCGCAATCGACCCCAAACCTTTTCCACATGATCCATGCCTTTTCCTTTTAAACGGAAATACTTTGAAAAAATACCCCAAAACACTGGTTTTTACCTTTTCCTATCGGCGTGCTTACCGTACGCCGAAGTCAATGCGCCAAGCATTTGTGACCGTTGATCTGGAGTGATGAGATCTGACGGTCCAGATCAAATCGCCTTATCGGTGATCGGAGGTCCCAATGGACTGCACTATCGGCGCTCTGCCTTTGGTCCGATGCGATATCGCTGATTGCAATCGGTGATTTACGATGGCGCTTAACACTTAATACACTCCCGCTCCTATATGCCAATGCGATGTAAGTCCCGGACCCGATTGGATCCCAAAACTCCCGTGCATATATTTATAAGTCCGCTTTCCACCTTCAATAGTGTATTTCCCATGTATTTCATAGTTTTTCCCGCCGATAGTGTTAAAGCATGCATACATAGGTTTCACGAGCCCAATAACGTAAATATATATATATATATATATATATATATATATATATATATATATATATATATATATATATATATATATATAGTATATATATATATATATATATATATATATATATATATGTGAGTTCAACTTCCAATAACTCTGTCTACTGTTAAATGCATGCATATAAGCTCTTCAATGGCTCTGTTTGCTCTGTCTGCTCCTCGAATATTGCCATATTGACATCAATGACAATCTGTGTCCAACAGGAAAGGCAGGATCAAGTAGCTACAACAGGCTTCATTGCAGGTATCAACTTGAATGTGTATTTTCCTTGCTAGAGTTGGCATGCATGGAATTGAATGTGGTTCTTTTCTATCATGGCATGGTTTTTTCTAGGTGTAACATTGTTTTCAACCTAGCCTTGCCATTTTCGAATAACCATGGTGTGATGGGGTTCTCATGTTTTGGTTGAACTGGATTGCCAGATGGATTCAAAGTTGAGTGAGGTGGATATATGAAATGATAGAACACATGGCCTAGTAACCCCTAATCCAGACTGTGGGTTGCGGTAAAGCCAGATATTGTGTTGCCTCAGATGGCCTAGGATTCTTTTGTAGTGGCTAAAACCACCCTCCAAAATTTTGGTTCGCATGCAAATTTCGGAGCCTACCTTGGATCTTGCGATTGATGATCCTTGGTCACTTGTTGGTAAGCTGATGATTTCAAGCTCCCCTCCTTGATCTTAAGAGTTTTCTGTGTTCTCATATTTATGCAACATGTGTCATCTTTCGACATAGGGGTTGTTGTTTTTCATACAAAGGGAATGTTGTTTGCTTCAAGGGAAAACATGTGTGCATGAGTGTGTTGAAATGTGGCAACAAGAATATTCCAATTTTAATTTGTCCTTGAATTGAAATTCGAATTTAGTCTCACCAACTACTTGAAAAATAATTAATTAACTCATCTTGAGTTATTAGTTGGAGAAATTCAAGCTAGAAGTCTTTGTGAAGTCATGCAATAGTTATACCTTAAATTAAGGAGATTATCCCTTAATTAAGGAGATAAGGATGAGCTGTAATTGAGTTGTAATTAGTTAGCTCAGTTCACTGAGTTATGTCCAGTTAAATTAGTTCCAAACAGTTTGAGGAATTAATTGTGAGTTCAGTTAGTTAATGCATGCATGCATCAAGCTAGTGTACTCCAGATAGCTAAAGATTCTCTCATAAATAACTCATGCATGTATATTCAGAGAAAGACCCAGTTGAGATTAAAAATAGGGACAATGTACTATCAGTTTCTAGAATTTTCCTATAAGTAAAACTCTTGCATGTAGAAGGAATTCATTCCTTGAGATTTGTGTAGTTTTACAGGGTGTAAGATCAGTGTGAGTGATCAGTGTTACACATGGTAACAGTAGGATCACCCAGGAAAAATTGTGCTAGGAAATAGGAGCTTGGAGGGCAGTGTGGAGGACTTAAGGAGAAGTCTATTTTTCCTGTGAGCATCTATGAGGATTGTACTGAGTGCTAGCTAGATGTGAGAGCTAATGCTGTGTGTAATCCTGAGATATTTCCACTTGTATGATAATATAGATAGTGGGATTTTTAGCTGAGGCTTTCCCCTGAGTATTCTTCCATGTTTCATGTGCATTGATTCTGCTTTTGGTTATATGTGTTCTACTTGATCTTGCTCAAATCTATTAAGCTTCCACAAGTTTGATTGTAGAAGTAGATTAAAGTATTTAGTTTTAGTTTTATTGCATTATCAGGTTAATCTACAGTGAGAATTTCTACATGGTATCAGAGCAAAGGTTATCAGAGCTATGAATAGTAAATGGAGAAGAGGATTCGAAGTTTGAAGTTCGGGATTGCAGGTACAAATCGAATTCATCTCATACTTCAGGTTGCTCAATGGAGTTCTATGGCTTGAGACTCAAGTATGCCTTGGAAGGCAAATCGAATTACATAGCATGGAAAGATAGAATGGAAGTGGTATTAGAAGATAATGGTTTGAAGGATTTCATTGATCAAGAAATCCCCAAGCCAGTTGCAGCGAATTCACAAGAATTGGCTAAATGGAAGAAGTGTGTGGCGAAGGTGAGACAGATTATTCTGGAGGGAGTTCGAGACCATATTGTCTCGAGTCTCCATGGGAAGGAGATTCTGTTTTCAATGTGGAAGACATTGAAGGACCTCTATCAGAATAGTAGCGACTAGAGGAAACTGGCGCTCAAGGATAAGCTTTGGAAAATCAAGATGGAGAAGGGCGATACTATTTATACATATCTGGACAAGCTCACCACCTGCAGATATGAGCTTGGTGATGTGGGAATAGCTACTGCCGATGATGATATGGTGATCCTTTCCCTCCTTGGTCTTCCAAAGAGCTGGAATAGCTACCAGGACTTTGTGAATGGAAGAGAGAAACTGCAGGATTGGGAATGACTGTGGTTAGATCTCATGTAGGAGGAGATCAGGAGGAGGAATCGAGATGGTTCTTCATCAAATAATGACGGTGAAGAAAATTTGGCCTTAGCGAGTAAGGCAAGAAAAGGGAAAGGGAAGGCTTCCCATTCCAAATCGAATTATTCTCATGGAGGGAAGAAGGGCGAAAAATCTAAAGTGAGATGCTTTAATTGTCATGAGATGGGACATTACGCAACTATTTTCCCATCGAAGAAGTCCAAGAAGGGATCCACAAAAGGATCGGAAGGTGAGGCATTAGCCTCTCAGTTCGAAATGGACTTTACCTTCATCGCATGTATGGTTTCTGTTGGCTGGATAAATCGATTTTGTGGACAAGGCCGATCTCCTTAGTATCATAAGATAGTCTAGCAACAAACAGACAAACAAACCTATCTTTCTCTATACATATGCGATTTATAAGTAGATACTACAGAGTGTTAAGATCATACCTTAGATCCAATGCTTGTTCATAGTAGTCATATTCTAGTCATTTGAAAAAGTTAATTTTGAAGACCTACAATCACAAACAAGCAAACATTAAATAGCACCTACATAGAAAATATTATAAATCATGTCTATTATGGTGATCAAGGAATCCATAAAATAAACCATAAATTAAAAGCTTATTGAGAAAAACAAATATATTTGTATTAACTTTGAATAGTATAAGAACCTTACAACCTTTTTAGCCTTGATGTTGAACAAGTTCTTCCTGAGGTCCAAAACAAGAATTTCCTTTACTTTGACAAATCTTGCACTCTTCCAAATGAGATCTTAGAGGTATGTAATATCTCCTCATAAAAACTCAACTAAAGAACACTAAGTTCCAATAGCATTTTACCTCAAAAAATATTAAGCTTCCAACCCCCCAGTAACCAGCTCAATGCTTCCTTTTATAGTGCAGAGGAGGAGGTTACTGGTCCACCTATGAAGGGATAGAATCCTCCCTCAAAGGGATAAGCTCCTTATATCAAGGGATTAGCTCCTTAAGGTATGCGATAGATGAACCTTAAAAGAGCAAACTTGCCACCTCAAGATTCCTTCCAGAAGCTTCTAGAAATAACTGAAAGTGGGTTTTTCAGAGTATATTTGCACCTTTTTAACTTTTACAGGGGTTCGCACCTTTAACATAGAGACAGTGCGGTCAAGTGCGTAGGAGACATGACCATTCGGTGCGGGACTGCAGGTAAGACAAAGAGAAAGTGCAGAACTAGAGTTTTAAAGACTTTTGAGAGCTTTTCTCTTATTTTCCAGACTTGATATGAGGAACTGATGTTTTAGACTTGCAGAGGAGGAAAGTATTAGTGGTAATAACTCACACAGATAGCAGAATCAAGGTGACAATTTTTAGTGCAACAGATTGCCCCCTAAAGTGCGAAGTCTGTAATAGATGAAGATAGAGTCTGTCATGTATGAAGAGTGAAGTACTTTATCATTTCAAGGATCATCTTGTGGACACCCCAGTCGGAACCTGTAAAAACATTCAATGCAATATATATATATATATATATATATATATATATATATATATATATATATATATATGTTGACATATCATCGCTGAGGTAGGCATTCCCATACTTAGATCAAAACTGACTAGAAAATTGACTAAACTGTTCTGATATAGGAATGATTTTGTAATACATCAAGAGTATAGACATGTGTAGACACAGTATGGACACAACCATCTGTTTATGAATAGTCCACTGTATAATGAATAACAAAATTCCTCGCAGCTTGGATGGTAGAAACTCGATCCAGGGTCTTGATTTTCGCTTCCCGAACTAGTACGATTCTATCCATGTGAATGAATGTGTCGAAGTCGAACATGGTAGAAACCACTTGATTACCAATCAATGATGTGGACTGTTAACAAGTGTGAGAAAAACCACCAGTAATGTCAATGGCTCTCAAAGTACCCAGTACAATCCATGAAATGTGAATAAATGAGCTGAAGTTGAACATGTCATAGAATCAACCGATCGAAGGTCAATGATGCAACCTATCGTCGAAAGTGAGAATGCTGCCATTAGGGCATGTAGTTTTCAGGGTACTAACAATTTCTAGATCAACTTCCTAGATAATGAGCTGAAGTCGATAGAAAGCGATCCGTCGTAGGCAAGCCCACAACACAAAATCATAGATCAAGTTTTGAGGAAATATATTGGCAAGGACTGACTCAGGGATGGTCAGAATGGATGACAGATATCTCATAGAAGAATGGTTTGTTTGAACTATTCTTTTTAACACATAACAACACTGCAGATGGTTTGGTGACAATTGACCCAAAGCTAATACCCAGAAACCGGCTGAAGACTTTCAATGTGGTTTGATTAACTGTTAGGCAAAGAATTTTCCCAACCCAGGTGAACAAAAAGTGTTGTGTTCAAGAGTGGTTGACTGCTTTTTTAAAAAACAAGTGTAACAAACAGGTTCATTTTTCTCTCTTTTCCCCCACCATTTCTGGCAAGTACCTCTTTATTTTTGACAAGCTTGAGGAGGATAACATTTGCTTGTTTATAAGCTCATCCTTCAGATGAGTCCAACTTAGTTTAAAATTCAAACACTAAGAAGGAGTGGTTCATTCCTGTTTAAAATTGAACAGGTCCTTTACTGTTAAATTTTAATGAGTCCAATATAGGAAAAACTCGGTGTTTTCAATTTTAGGGAGTTAAAAGAAAAACTTAAGAAAACTCCATGGGGGTACTTTTTCGTAAAATAATCCCTCAGGTCCGAAAAAGGGTAAAATAATACAGGAGGGATGACATTTCCAATACTTTAATGAGTTGGAAAAGACAAGCGCTCGATAATATTTTCATATTTAACAAGTTTGGAAAGGGTTTAAAGAGGACTCTAATGACCGCAATTAGTCAACATATACCTTTTTCGTAAATAGTCCATTTCAATCCGTGAAAGGGTAAACTTATACTGAAGGGACGATTATTCATTTATTTTAACGAGTCCAAACAATCAAGTGCTCGGCAATCTTTTCAATTCTCGAGAGTCTAAAAAGAGCTTAAAGAAGACTCCAATGTTTCGCTTTTTCTTAAATTTTTGAAAGAGTTCGAAAAAGTGATAAAAGTATGCTCTTTGTTGAAAAATGATCAATTTCCCCAAAAAATCCAATATTTTGCACAAAAAATCAAAACATTACACATACCTATTTAAGATAAATAAAAATGTTTTTAAAAAATTTACCTTTTTAAAGTGAAAAATAAATAAATTAAAAATTCATTTATTTGAAAAAACTTATAAAGAGGGCTTTTCTATCTTCATTTTTACCATTTGAGTTCAGAGTGAGAAGTGAGAGCTTTTGGGTAAAAAAGTTCCTGTGAAGATTCTGGAAAAGCCGTTCGTCTGAATCGAAAACCGTCAGCTCCAGGTAATCCACGTCCTCAACTTGCATTTCATCCATTTACATTTCGTTTTTAGGCTTTAAATTTGATTTTTAAAGGAAAAATAGGTTTAAAAAATCGCTCGCAGGGGTCCACAGGTGCAACACGCGGGCCCTGCAGACCTCGACTTTTTTCTATAAAGAAAAAGGTCGTGGGTCCGCACCTATTGCTCACAACCCGTGTGGACCTACGCACTGTTTGTAAGCAGTGGGTGCGGACCCCGCACAATGAATTTTAAAACTTAAATTTCTCCAAATTTGCCCAAAATTTTTCGAACAAGCTTGTTCTAATATGTCTTTTTATGCATTGTAGGACATTCAAAATGCTTATTTGGCGAGAACGCGAGCACGAGGATGTAGATTATGCCGCAATGAATGATATGCCCACATTGCAGGCATTGAGAGCATGCAGATTGTATAAGTTCTGGGCCATACAGGGCATGAGGGCCCAAGTAGACCTCCTGACATGGCTGGTAGAAAAATGGAACACACAGGACTAGTGCTTTGTGATTGGTGGCCACCAGCTCAAAATCGAGCTGGAGGACATATACTTTTTGCCTAGTTTGTCCAAGAGGGGCAAACAATTATCTCTTTTTGGAACTAGGCCAGGTGGCCAGTCTGTCGCTAGTCTCCGATTGGAGTTTTGCGATGATCAAGCAGACCCCAAGGATAAATTGATTGATATTAAAACTATCATCCGTCCTGAGCGTAAATCTATTGCATTCACTATTACCAGACTATATGGGAGTGCAACATTGCATGTGGCTACTAGATCCCAGATGCAGATGGCTATAGGCTGTTTTCGAGGCACCATATACAACTGGTGCGAGGCGGTGTTGGCAAATGTGAAAGGCCAACTAAATAGAGTAAAGAATGGACAACTGAAAAACTTTGGATATGGATTTATCGTAGTCAGCTTTGCTCTAGAGAGGATCCCCATGTTAGCCCTGCAACATATTCCTGTTGATGCTGGTCTTCCTCGAGAGCCTAGAATGGTTCGTTGGGTTGCTTTGATGGCCTGTCACCCTAAGGAGGGCACAGAGGTTGTTCGATTTTCACCTGAATATTTTTGTTGGTTGAACAAACAAATTTTTGTGATTCATGACTTTCCATATGCTAGGATGGATTACCGCGGCAACCCAGACATGATTCTTCCACCACGAGAGAAATGGGATGATTTAGGTAAAAATCATTTTCAATACTTTCTAAGTTTTAATTTCTTTTTATATTTTAAATTTTCAAAAACTGACAATCAAAAGTTTAAATGCAGATGTGGGTCCACGATGACCATCTACTCTCCAGCCTTATGAGAGGAGATAACCAGCTGCAGCAGCACCAGCCCCACAGGACCAATCAGCAGAGATCCTAACCAACTTGGAGCATCATCTAGAGTGTTTGACACTAGATATTCCAGAGATTGAGATAGATGATATTCCACTTAGGTTACAGAGATATGTGATTGGGGTCCCTGGACATTTTAGGAGGTTCCTATGTGGGGTGGTTCGAGCAGTAGTTTCTTATCGTGATCATCGCTAGGGATAGGATGATCGATTTTGTAGACTCACGACATTTTTGTCTTTTTGTATTATCATTTTTGCCAATAATAAGGTGTTTTTCAACCTATGATCGAAGACGATGTATTTTTTGAAACACACTTCTATGTTATGATATATCATTATTACCGGCTATCTCGTGTAACATGTTATCGAATGTTATTAAATTTACTATTTTGATTATTGCAAATGTCTATTTATCATACTAGAAGCAACTGCATCTGCTAATGTATTTAAATGTCTTGGAATATGCTGATATTCAATGTAATCAAATTCACGTTCCAAGAGACGAACTCTCAAAAATAACCTTAATAACACTGGATTTCTAATGGCATAAACCCTATTAAGTTGTAATACAATGAGTTCAGAATCCAACCTATCGATCAAACTCCGAATCCCAAATGAGATGGATTTAGATAATAACTCAATCACTGCACTATACTCTGCAATGTTATTCGTTGTTTGACCGAGGCTTACCCCATGCATAGACACTAGCTCATCAAAGGGTGAATAGATAACCCAAGCTGTGGAAGAAATGTTCCGTGTACTACGAAAAGAACCATCAACGAAACCAATGTATGTTTGAAGAGACGTCGACATCTGCAATATCAAGAGTAAAATCAAGATAAGTAGGAATAATGATAAGAGAAATCTATAAACTAGGCACACTTTTATAATCTAAACACACAAGCTGTAAAGAAAATAATCTAACAAAAAATCTCCACACAAAATTTAAGCATAATATCTTTTTAGATAAAGTCCATTTCTAGGTTTACCCAAAGAGACACTGTCAAAATATATCAATTCATAAGCCCCTTTTGCCAGCTTTCGTTTAACAATGTAAGGACCATGACACATAGGTACAAATTTTCCAGCACCTAGCCTATCCTTCGCTTGATCATATACTAAAACTAGGTCTCCTTCTGAAAAATTATGAGGTGTAATACTTCTGTCGTACTGAGCTTTCATTCGTTTGGCATGAGTCTCGTTTGCTATTGTAGCAGTGCGTCGATTCTCATCTAGCTGAGCTAAGTACAAAAAACGTTTCTCTTCTTCAGAAGTAGCTCAGAGTAATTCTATGGCTAATTGTAATGATGGAATTTCGCATTCAATAGGTAACACTGCTTCCAAACCATAGACCAGTTGAAAAGGAGTGAAACCAGTCGATGTTTTCACTGAGATTTGATATGCCCAAAGTGCTGAAAATAGCATGGTATGCCAATTGGATTTATGAATACCAATGATTCCTTTGATCATAGTGACTAAAAATTTATTGATAGCTTCAACAAGACCATTAGCCTGCGGGTAATATGGAGTAGAACTATCGTGGCGCAGGCCAAGTTGATCTGTCAGTTCAGTCATCATGATATTTCAAAAGTGACTTCCATGATTAGTAATAATAGCTTGAGGAACATCGAATCTAGCAATTATATGATTGAGCACGAAAGTTGGAGCAGTCTTGCCATCTGCCAAAAATGTAGGCATTGCCTCGGCCCACTTAGTAACATAATCTACCGCTAGGATAACATACGCATGCCCCCCGACCGAGTGAGGGTTACATGTAATAAAGTCAATACCCCACTTTGCGAAATGACCGACAACAATTATAGGGTGAAGAGGAGCGGGTGGAGCACGCATTTTATGATCAAATATTTGACAATTGTGGCATTTCTGGATTGCATAGATACAATCTTTGAAAAAGGATGGCCAGAAATAACTAGCACGCAATATATTTTGGGTTGTGGCATGCCGAGACATATGACCGCCACATGCTCCAGAATGACAGTCATTCAAAACCTTTTCACCTTCTTCATGAGTTAAACAACGTCGGAAAACAGAATCCGCTCCACGACAATAAAGTGTATCACTAATAATATTGTATTTTTGGGATTGGAAACGTATTTTCCGTTGCTGAGATCGTGAGATTTCAGGCCAAAAAGATTGGGTTTGGAGATAAACAATAATATCTCCATACCAAGGATCAAGAGTACTGATAAGAAACAAGGATTCATCCGTAATGGGCTGTTCCGCCATAGTTTCAGTATCAGTACGCGAGAAATCACACATCAGTTCAGTGAAACCCAAAGATTTCTTTGCCTTGGATTTTTCAAATTCCAAGTCAAATTCCTGCAGGATAACTATCCATTTGGAATACTTTCCCCCTAGCAATTGTTTAGTCAAGATATACATCATAGGGTTATAGTCAGAAATTACTGTGGTTTTGCGTAATAAGATGTAGTGATGAAATCTTTGGACAACTTGGACAGCTGCCAAGGCCAATTTCTCCACATGCGAATATTTAAGCTTAGTCGGATGTAGAGTTCAACTAAGATAGTAAATCACATGTTCATTGTTGAATTCATCTTCCTGAATTAAAACTATCCCAATGGTGGAATGAGAAGCGGCGAGGTACAAAAAGTAATCTTGGTTGTAATTGGGAGGATGCAGTAACGGCGCATGGGTTAACACATGTTTAAGTGCATCAAAAGATTTATCAGTGATCTCATCCCAAAAGAATGGAATATTCTATTTTAACAACCTGGTAAAACCTTTCGTTATCTCGGCATAGCTAGGAATGAAACGACGTAAAAAGTTTGCTTTCCCTTGCAAACTTTGGAGTTGGCGAAGAGTCGAAGGAGGAGGTAGATTAACGATAGCTTGAACCTTCGAGGTGTCGACACGAATGCCAGCCTTTGATACGACAAATCCCAGTAAGTGACCCCTTTCTACACAGAAAACACATTTGTGTGGATTCAACTGAATTTGATAATGCTTACATATCATAAAGATAGCTCGTAAATGAGTGAGATGATCAGCTCTACGCAATGAGTGGGCAGGTAAATCATCGAGATAAGGTTACACAATGTGCTTGATCTCATGAAATGCGTAAGACATAGCCCTTTGAAAGTTGCTCCAGCGTTCTTCAATCCAAAGGGTAATTTGCAATAAGAAAATGTACCCCATGGGCAAATGAAAGCTGCTTTAGCTTGATCAGCAGGGAGTATGTTGATTTGATTGTAACCAGAAAAACCATCCATAAAGGAGAATATTTCACTGCCGACACAATCATCAATAATTTGATCGATATACGAGGTTGGATAATTGTCTTTAGGACAAGCTCGATTAATATCCCTATAGTCGATACATACTCTTATCGTTCCTTGTTTTTTTATTGACAGGAATAAATTTCGATACCCAATCGATTAAAGGAATTGGATAAATGAAACCTGCACGAAGTAATTTCTCAACTTCGGCTTTGATAGCAGCGGATTTTCTCGGATGTATCTGACGTAAGCATTACCGAATAGGTTTAGCATCCGGGTATGTTTTAATTTCATGGAAAACAATTGATGGATCGATTCCTGGCATTTCTTCATATGACTAGGAAAAACTTCACAGAATTCTTGAAATAGGGCTTTATAAGTTTGTATTTCATTGTCCGTACAAGAAGCACCTATATGAATGTTTTTAATAATTCCTGGCTTAAGTGAAATGTCAATAGGAACCGTTTGAGAAATATTTTCCAAATTTAACTCAGAATCAAAATGTTGCAACGGATTCTGTGGTTCTTTGACATAGTCAGTGATAAAAATAGAAGAAAAATAATTTTCAAAATGATCAAGCTCAGGTAAAAATGAAGATTAGTGATAAAGATCTTCCCATGGTAAATCATCAATAGACAAAAGTTCACGAATCTGCTCATCAGTATGAACAAGATCAGGAAATGTTGATGTAGCTGAGGTTGATATCGAAAGTGATTCCCCATGGACCACATTCATTGGATAAGTTTCGGTTGAAGAAGGATCAGAAAACGACTGTACAACCTGATATGCAATTTCAAAAGGACTCAAAGGCATCGTGTCATCAAATGAATCTAGCTAGGAATCAGAAGGTACGATCCAAGGATCATCAAAAGTAACAATATTCGATGAAATCATATGAATATTTTCAATAGAAGGCGATACATTAGGAGGAGGGAAGGAAAAAGTTCCTAGTAAACCAGAATCTTTAATCAAACCTACGCCAACATCCTTGTAAGGGATAGTTGTTTTATTAATGTGCTGAATACTATTTGTAGACGCTGGGTCGGATGAGAAATAAGTCAGCTAGTCTATCGTAATGATTTTTCCGTTATGAGGAAACTTGATAAGCCGAAAAATTGATGAAAAAATAGCAGTCATAGCATAAGACCAACTGCGACCCAAGAGAAGGTTGTAATCTAGAGGGGCATCAACCACTTCCACATCTAGATTTACGGTTTTGCCTTCGACCCCTATAGGTAAATCCTGCAAAATACCAAAAGGATGGAACCCTTCACCATCAAAAGCCTTTAGAATTGTTGGAGACTGATTGAGTGTGGGAGAACCAAGCGATTTCCAACACTGGATCGACATAATACACGTAGAAGCCCCTTCATCAATCACAGTCCGAAAGCAAGGTCTGTTTTTGACTAAAACTGGAATCTAGGAAGCCATTTGATGAGGTAGGTGAGGTGTACTATTCTCTAAATCGAAGATTATTAGGTTCGAATCCTGAATATCGATAGCTCCTATAGCAGACGATAGTAATTTACGCTGTACTGGGCATGATTGCAGCACTTCCAAAGCTGACATTGCTGAAGGGGAAATAGCTAAATATTCAACAATGTGGTAATTCTGAGCAGCTCTCACATGTGGATTGAAAGCTGATTTACGAAGTACACCTTTAACAGGTGGTTTGATTACTAAGTTAGGGTTGGGTTTCTTGATTTGTAGTGGATCGGAACCAGGAGGAGATGTAGTTGATGTGTTTGAATTAGAAGATTCTGCTTATTTACCACCAACAAGATTTTTACTGCCATAATCTTGCGATCGTGTCACAATCCTGACATGAGACATCATCATAATGGGTTCTTCTGAGGTATTTGAGGAAGAACCAATCATCTTACTATCTTGAGTAGGAAAAGGATCCTTCAAGACAACAGGCGTTTGAGAACCTTTAACGAATTTTGAAACCTGTGCTCGATGTGGGAATTCTTTGGTAAAATGATCCTCATCGCAAATGAAACAAGGATAGCGAGGTTTCTGTTTTTCGTTAGTAGATTCATTTTTATCTATTTTATCTTTTGAATTTTGTTTGTTTTTCTTCTTCCCCTTCTTTTTACTACCGGATTTTGATTTGGTCGTAGATGATTCTACGACATGGATGTTGGCAGAAATTTCAGTAGAATAATCTCCTGTCGGGGAATCTGGTAAAGTTATTATAGGAGAAGAATTCTTTGAAGATTTCTTACTTTTAGTACTAATTTAACCAATCATACCATCAACAGCATGAGACCCTGAAGGAGCTGCAGTTATTTGACCGTGTTTTGGAAGATCGGGGATTTTTTCATGTAAAGTACCTGACTGCGTATAGACGAGGCCAGGGTACTGAGCCTGAGCATGACTTGCTCTTCAGTAACAACTCCTTCCTTAGCTACTTCTTCAGTGATTTTGGGTAACATTGATTTAATGAACCATTCCACTAAAATTTGATCTGGAATGAAAACTTTCACTAAACGCCTTCTACGTCGCCATTCATGAATATGATTAGAAATATATGTGGATGTGGATTGTTTCAGTGAAGTTAACAGTTCTGTGCCATTTTCGTATCTGACAGGCAACTAAAAATGAGTTAAGAAAGCTATGGCTAACTGATTGAAATTATTAAAAGAGCCTCGTGATAACTCAATGTACCATTTGGTGGCAAGACCAATAAGAGTTCATTGAAAAAGATGCAATTGATATTTGATAACTAAGACCCGGGTTTTCTAAAAAATTTGTCAATGATAAATACCAAGCGCCACTCCTAAAAGGACTGTAGAATATTGATTCATGCTCCCTAAGATTTAAAGTCTGTTGGTTTTCGGGAAGAGTTACGTCTTCGTCTGGACTAACAAGTTCTTCAGTAGAAATGAGGCCAGAAGGAAGATTTTGAGAAATGATATTTCTTACCCTAGGTAAACCAGGATCACTAGAAGTTGGAGTAGCAAATCCTGAAGATGGTTCCAAAACAGCAGGTTTAGTGTCAAGCTTAGAAATTTCAGGTTCTTCAGCTAATTCAACTGAAGGAGAAATACTACCAGTAACTTTGGAAAATAAAATTGGCTCTTGAATATACTTTGTTGTTTGTATTCGATAATCAAGATGAACAATTAAAGATGACTCTCCAGCTTCTGGTGATCCAACTCTACTGTCACTAGGTGATACGAGAGCTCGCGGCCCTTCAAGTTGTCTTGGTGTATACTTAGGAGGTTTCCCCTGAAGTCTATGAGATTGTCTCGGTAATTTGGCCACGATTAAATATTAATTAATCACATGCAAACAAAGTAAATTTTAATAAAAACACCTAAAGTCTCTAAAGAAACAAAAAACTAAATCACATGCCTAAAAAATATAAGAGTTCAAACCACACACAAACAGTAACTTCCCGTACTAAAAACCCTAGTTGGCGATGAAATCCAACTTAGTAGAAGTTTAATACAGAAAGGGCAGTTGGAACAGTTACCCCGACAACCTGCTTAATGAAACAGACTGGCACAAGTTTCTTCACATAACCATCTCGAATGAAGAGAACCCCCCAGAGAGTCCAAGTGAGTCTAGTCGACGTCTGCTCCAGGTACAGTGAGATCTTTCCTTCACCGTCACCTTAGGAAATAATCTTAAGTTTATGGACACTAAGGTTACCAACAATAAAAAAATACAACTGGGGGGACAGTCTACGATTCAATCTACGCACAAGGGCAGAGTAACAAAGCTCAATCCCCTTGAAGGCTCCTTGACATGGTCAATCTGAGGTTAACCAACAAGTGACCCCAGGCTCGTCGACAATGGTTAATCCGAGGTTTACTGTTTATAATACGCGCAAATCTTTTATCTTTCCCAATGAAACAGAATTGATTGTCTCAAAGGTTCGGACATGATCTCGTGATTGACTCCTTTAAGAGAAGATTCCCAGAATGTATCAATTACAATTGTATTTATTTCCTGCAGCAAGATGTATATACTTGTTTGTTTTAACTATCTTGGAGAGTTAATTACTCCCTACTCCAAGATACTAGCCGAAGCTATATTGGTGATAAGAGCCCTAGAAATAGATTACTATTTTAATTAAGCGTTGCTTTTATGGGTTGTTCTTTAATTCGATAGGTATGGAAATGAAACTTTGATGGTGTCAGGACTCGACTCCAAATACACTAAAAAATGCACCTAAAATGATAAACAATTTTTTTTTTCTTTCAATGAAATTCTAGTTAAAAGAAAGAGTTCGAGAATGCGATTCTTTAAGAAACAGTTCTTTCTTTCAACATGGAAATGGAAAGAAAATATTTTTGTCTTTTTAATAAGAACTCAAAACGAGACAAATAATTAATGCTCAGAATAAATCCCTTTCCCTTTTTCAAAACTTGAAACTACGAAAAAAAACAATTTACTTCAAAAGAGATCTACAAGTTCTAGAAAAACACTCAAAACTACAAAAACTAATTTTGAGATCTAAAAACTTTAAAAATATAATTGAATAAAAGCTTCAATTCTTTTTGAGGACGTTTTACTTAGTTGTTCAGTAAACTAAGGATTCATTTGCACAGAATAACAAACCAATCAAAAACATCCAGATATGTTTTATTTTGTAAAAATGAAATTCAGAACTTATAACAAAGTTTGTTCAAATATTTTCAACGAGAAAACTAAATCTATTTCTCACAAAGGATAGATTTCACAACCAAGTCAGACTCATCAAGAAGACGAAAAGACACCAGGGTGATCTAAGGTTTCTCAAGCTTCTGGTCTTTGAGTCACTACAGAGACAAAGTGAAAACCACTCCAAGCATGCAAAACTTCTAGAAAATCATTCAAAACAAAAATACTATCGGAACTCACTCACAAGAGATTTTTGACAGGAAAAATACAAATCTGGGTAAACACTAAAAATCCTAAATCAAACCTAAACTTAACTAGAAGAAGATATCTTAAGTTTTTCAAAAAATTTTAACAGGGTTCGCAGGCTCCAGAAGCAACATGTGCGGTCCCGCATTGTTTACTGAAGGAAAAATGCGGAGATACCCGCACTATTTGTAAAGAGAAAGTGCAGTCCCAAGAAAACTTCAAAAAAAAAAAATACTTCCAGACTTTGAAAGCTACCCAAGCTAGAATACATCAATAAAAAACCAGAAAATAAGACAATTTTGTCAAGTCAAAACAAAGGAAAACCAAAAATCAATACCATCCCCACCGGAGTCGCCGATTTGTTGGCCGGATAAATCGATCTTGCGGAAAAGGCCGATCTCCCTAGTATCAGAAGATAGTCTAGCAGCAAACGGACAAACAAACATCTAGCAACAAACGGACAAACAAACCTATCTTTCTCTATACATATGCGATTTATAAGTAAATACTACAGAGGTGTTAAGATCCTACCTTAGATCCAATGCTTATTCATAGTAGTCATCTTATAGTCGTTTGAAAGATTTAACTTTGAAGACCTGCAATCACAAACAAGCAAACATTAAATAGCACCTGCATAGAAAATATTATAAATAATGTCTATTATGGTGATCAAGGAATCCATAAAATAAACCATAAATTAACAGCTTATTGAGAAAAACAAATATATTTGTATTAACTTTGAATAGTAGAAGAACCTTACAACCTTTTCAGCCTTGATGTTGAAAAAGTTCTTCCTGAGGTCCAAAACAGGAATTTCCTTTACTTTGACAAATATTGCACTCTTCCAAATGAGATCTTAGAGGTATGTAATCTCTCCTCATAAAAACTCAACTAAAGAACACTAAGTTCCAACAACATTTTACCTCAAAAAATATTAAGCTTCCAACCCCCCAGTAACCAGCTCAATGCTTCTTTTTATAGTGCAGAGGAGGAGGTTATTGGTCCACCTATGAAGGGATAGAATCCTCCTTCAAAGGGATAAGCTCCTCATACCAAGAGATTAGCTCCTTAAGGTATGGGATACATGAACCTTAAAAGAGCGAACTTGCCACCTCAAGATTCCTTCCAGAAGCTTCTAGAAATAACTAATAGTGAGTTTTTCAGAGTATACTCGTGCCTTTTTAACTTTTACAGGGGTCCGCACCTTTAACACAAAGAAAATGCAGTTAGATGCGTAGGAGACATGAGCATTCGGTGCAGGAAAGTGTGGAACCAGAGTTTTAAAGACTTTTGAGAGCTTTTCTCTTATTTTCCAGACTTGATATGAGGAATTGATGTTTTAGACTTGCAGAGGAGGAAAGTATGAGTGGTAATGAACTCACATAGATAGCAGAATGTTAAGGTGACAATTTTTAGTGCAACAGATTTCCCCCTAAAGTGCGAAGTCTGTAATAGATGAAGATAGAGTCTATCATTTTTGAAGAGTGAAGTACTTTATCATTTCAAGGATCATCTTGTGGAAACCCTAGTCGGAACCTGTAAAACATTCAATGATATATATATATATATGTTGACATATCATCGCTGAGGTAGGCATTCCCGTACTCAGATCAAAACTCACTAGAAAACTGACTAAACTGTTCTGATACAAGAATGATTTTGTAATACATCAAGAGTATAGACATGTGTAGACACAGTATGGATGCAACCATCTGTTTATGAATAGTCCACTGTATAATGAATAACAAAATTCCTCGCAGCCTGGATGGTAGAAACTAGATCCAGGGTCTTGATTTCCGCTTCCCGAACTAGTACGATTCTATCCATGTGAATGAATGTGTCAAAGTCGAACATGGTAGAAACCACTTGATTACTAGTCAATGATGTGGACTGTTAACAAGTGTGAGAGAAACCACCAGTAATGTCAATGGCTCTCAAAGTACCCAGTACAATCCATGAAATGTGAATAAATGAGCTGAAGTCGAACATGTCATAGAATCATTCGATCGAAGGTCAATGATGCAACCTATCATCGAAAGTGAGAAAGCTGCCATTAGGGCATGCAATTTTCAAGGTACTCACGATTTCTAGATCAAATTCCTAGACAATGAGCTGAAGTCGATAGAAAGTGATCCGTCGTACGCAAGCCCACAACACGAAATCATAGATCAAGTTTTGAAGAAATATATTGGCAAGGATTGACTCAAGGATGGTCAAAATGGATGACATATATCTCGCAGATGAATGGTTTGTTTGAACTATTCTCTTGAACACATAATGACACTGCAGATGGTTTGCTGACAATTGACCCAAAGCTAATACCCAGAAACCAGCTGAAGACTTTCAATGTGGTTTGATTAACTGTTAGGCAAAGGATTTTCCCAACCTAGGTGAACAAAAAGTGTCGTGTTCAAGAGGGGTTGACAGTTTTTTTAAAAAACAAAGTTTAATAAACAGGTTCATTTTGCTCTCTTTCCCCCCACCATTTCTGGCAAGTACCTCTTTATTTTTGACAAGCTTGAGGAGGATAACATTTGCTTGTTCATAAGATCATCCTTCGGATGAGTCCAACTTAGTTTAAAATTCGAACCCTAAGAAGGAGTGGTTCGTTCCTGTTTAAAATTGAACAGGTCCTTTATTGTTAAATTTTAATGAGTCCAGTATAGGAAAAACTTGGTGTTTTTCAATTTTAAGGAGTCAGAATAAAAACTTGAGAAAACTCCATGGGGGTACTTTTTCGTAAAATAATCCCTCAGGTCCAAAAAAGGATAAAATAATACAGGAGGGATGACATTTCCAATACTTTAACGAGCTGGAAAAGACAAGCGCTCGACAATATTTTCATATTTAACTAGTCTGAAAAGTGTTTAAAGAGGACTTTATTGACTGTAATTAGTCAACGTATACCTTTTTCGTAAATAGTCCATTTCAATCCGTAAAAGGGGTAAACTTATACTGAAGGGACGATTATTCATTTATTTTAACGAGTTCGAACAATCAAGTGCTCGACAATCTTTTCAATTTTTGAGAGTTTGAAAAGAGCTTAAAGAAGACTCCAATGTTTTGCTTTTTCGTAAATTTTTGAAAGAGTTCGAAAAAGTGATAAAAGTATGCTCTTTGTTGAAAAATGATCAATTTCCCTGAAAAATCCAATATTTTGCACAAAAACTCAAAACATTACACATACTTGTTTAAGATAAATAAAAATGTTTTTAAAAAATTTACCTTTTTTAAAGTGAAAAATAAATAAATTAAAAATTCATTTATTCGAAAAAAAACTTATAAAAAGGGATTTTCTAACTTCATTTTTACCATTTCAGTTCATAGTGAGAAGTGAGAGCTTTTGGGTAAAAAAGTTCCTGTGAAGATTCTGGAAAATCTGTTCGTCGGAATCGAAAACCGTTAGCTCCAAGTAATCCACATCCTCCTTAACTTGCATTTCATCTGTTTACATTTCATTTTTAGGCTTTAAATTTGGTTTTTAAAGGAAAAATAGGTTCAAAAAATCGCTCGTGGGCCCTGCAGACCCCGACTTTTTTCTATAAAGAAAAAGGTCGTGGGTCCGCACCTATTTCTCACAACCCATGCGGACCTATGCACTGTTTTTAAACAGCGGGTGCGGACCTCGCACAATGAATTTTAAAACTTAAATTTCTCCAAATTTACCCAAAATTTTTTGAACAAGCTTGTTCTAATATGTCTTTTTATGCATTATAGGACATTCAAAATGCTTATTTGGCGAGAACGCGAGCACGAGGATGTAGATTATGCCGCAATTAATGATATGCCCACATTGTGGTCCTTGAGAGCATGCGGATTGTATAAGTTCTAGGCCATACAGGGCATGAGGGCCCAAGTAGACCTCCTAACATGGCTGGTAGATAGATGGAACACACAGGACCAGTGATTTGTGATTGGTGGCCACCGGCTCAAAATTGAGCTGGAGGACATATACTTTTTGATTGGTTTGTCCAAGAGAGGTGAACAATTATCCCTTTACGGAACTAGGCCAGGTGGCCAGTCTATCGCTAGTCTTCGATTGGAGTTTTGCGATGATCAAGTAGACCCCAAGGATAAACGGATTGATATTAAAACTATCATCTGTCCTGAGCTTAAATCTATTGCATTCACTATTACCAGACTATGTGGGAGTGCAACATTGCATGTGGCTACTAGATCCCAGATGCAGATGGTTGTAGACTGTTTTTGAGGCACCATATACAATTGGTGCGAGGCTGTGTTGGCAAATGTGAAAGGCCAACTAACCAGAGTAAAGAATGGACATCGAAAAAAATTGGATATGGATTTATCGTAGTCAGCTTTACTCTAGAGAGGATCCCCATGTTAGCTCCGCAACATATTCCTGTTGATGCTGATCTTCCTCGAGAGCCTAGAATGGTTCATTGGGTTGCTTTGATGGCCTGTCACCCTGAGGAGGGCACAAAGGTTGTTCGATTTCCACCTGAATATTTTCGTTGTTTGAACAACCAACATTTTGTGATTCAGGACTTTCCATATGCCGAGATGGATTACCATGGCGACCCAGACATGATTCTTGCTCCAGGAGAGCAATGGGATGATTTAGGTAAAAACCATTTTCAATACTTTCTAAGTTTTTTTTTTTTTTTAAATTGTCCAAGACTGACAATCAAAAGTTTAAATGCAGATGTGGGTCCACGAAAACCAACTACTCTCTAGCCTTATTAGAGGAGACAACCAATTGCAGTAGCACTAGCCCCATAGGACCAATCAGCAGAGATCCTAACTGACTTGGAGCACCATCTAGAGCGCTTGACACTAGATATTCCAGAGACTGATATAGATGATATTCCACTTAGGTTACAGAGATATGTGATTGGGGTCCCAGGACCTTTTAGGAGGTTCCTATGTAGGGTGGCCTGAGCAGTAGTTTCTTATTGTGATCATCGCCAGGGATAGGATGATCGATTTTGTAGACTCACGACATTTTTGTCTTTTTGTATTATCATTTTTGCCGATCATAAGGTGTTTTTCAACCTATGATCGAAACGATGTAATTTTTGAAACACACTTTTATGCTATGATATATTGTTATTACCGGCTATCTCGTGTAACATGTTATCGAATGTTATTAAATTTATTGTTTTGATTATTGCAAATGTCTATTTATCATACTAGAAGCAATTGAATCTGCTAATGTATTTAAATGTCTTGGAATATGCTGATATTGAATGTAATCAAATTCATGTTCCAAGAGATGAACTCTCAAAAATAACCTTAATAACACTGGATTTATAATGGCATAAACCCTATTAAGCTTTAATACAACGAGTTCAGAATCCAACCTAACGATCAAACTCCGAATCCCAAATGAGATGGATTTAGATAATAACTCAATCACTGCACTATACTCTGCATTGTTATTCGTTGTTTGACCGAGGCTTACCTCATGCATAGACACTAACTCATCAGAGGGTGAATAGATAACCCAAGCTGCGGAAGAAATATTCCGTGTACTACGACAAGCACCATTAGAAAAACCAATGTATGTTTGAAGAGATGTTGACATCTGCAATATCAAGAGTAAAATCAAGATAAGCAGGAATAATGATAAGAGCACTCTCTAAACTAGGCACACTTTTCTAATATAAAACACACCAGCTGTAAAGAAACTAATCTAACAAAAAATCTCCACACAAAATTTAAGCATAATATCTTTTCAGATAAAGTCCATTTCTAGGTTTACCCAAAGAGACACCGTCAAAATCTATCAATTCATAAGCCCCTTTTGCCAGCTTTCGCTTAACAATGTAAGGACCATGCCACATAGGTACAAATTTTCCAGCCCCTAGCTTATCATCCGCTTGATCATATAATAAAATTAGGTCTCCTTCTGAAAAATTATGAGGTGTAACACTTCTGCCATATTGAGCTTTCATTTGTTTTGCATGAGTCTCGTTTGCTATTGTAGCAGTGTGTCAATTCTCATCTAGCTGAGCTAAGTACAAAAAACATTTCTCTTCTTCAGAAGTAGCTGGGAGTAATTCTATGGCTAATTGTAATGACGGAATTTCGCATTCAATAGGTAACACTGCTTCCAAACCATAGACCAGTTGAAAAGGAGTGAAACTAGTCGACATTTTCACTAAGGTCCGATATGCCCAAAGTGCTGAAAATGACATGGTATGCCAATTGGATTTATGAATACCAATGATTCTTTTGATCATAGTGACTAAAACTTTATTGATAGCTTCAACTAGACCATTAGCCTACAGGTAATATGGAGTAGAACTATCGTGGCGCAAGCCAAGTTGATCTGTCAGTTTAGTCATCATGATATTTCGAAAGTGACTTCCATGATTAGTAATAATAGCTTGAGGAACACCAAATCTAGCAATTATATGTTTGAATACGAAAGTTGCAGCAGTCTTGCCGTCTGCCGAAAATGTAGGCATTGCCTTGGCCCACTTAGTAAAATAATCTACTGCTAGGATAATATACGCATGCCCCCCGACCGAGTGAGGTTTACATGTAATAAAGTCAATACCCACTTTACGAAAGGACTGACAACAATTATAGGGTGAAGAGGAGCTAGTGGAGCACACATTTTGCGATCAAATATTTGACAATTGTGGCATTTTCGGATTGCATAGATACAATCTTTGAATAAGAATGGCCAGAAATAACCAGCGTGCAATATCTTTTGGGCTGTGGCATACCGAGACATATGACCGCCACATGCTCCAGAATGACAGTCATTCAGAACCTTTTCAGCTTCTAGATGAGTTAAACAACGTCGGAAAATAGAATCTGCTCCACGATGATAAAGTGTATCACTAATAATATTGTATTGTTGGGATTGGAAACGTATTTTCCGCCGCTGAGATCGTGAGATTTCAGGCAGAAAAGATTGGGTTTGGAGATAAACAATAATATCTCCATACCAAGGATCAAGAGTACTGATAAGGAAAAAGGATTCATATGCAATGGGCTGTTCCGCCACAGTTTCAGTATCAGTACACGAGAAATCACACATCAGTTTGGCAAAAACCAAAGATTTCTTTGCCTTGGATTTTTCAAATTCCAAGTCAAATTCTTGCAGGATAACTATCCATTTGGAATACTTGCCCCCTAGAAATTGTTTAGTCAATATATACATCATAGGGTTACAGTCAGAAATTACCGTGGTTTTGCGTAATAAGATGTAGTGACGAAATCTTTGGACAGCTTGGACAGCTGCCAAGGCCAATTTCTCCACATGTGAATATTTAAGCTCAGTCGAATGCAGAGCTTGACTAAGATAGTAAATCACATGTTCATTTTGAATTCATCTTCTTGAACTAAAACCATCCCAATGGTGGAATGAGAAGCGGCGAGGTACAAAAAGTAATCCTGGTTGTAATTGGGAGGATGCAGTAATGGCACATGGGTTAATGCGTGTTTAAGTGCATCAAAAGATTTATCAGCAATCTCATCCCAAAAGAATGGAATATTCTGTTTTAGCAACCTGTTAAAACCTTTCGTTATCTCGGCATAGTTAGGAATGAAACGACGTAAAAAGTTTGCTTTCCCTTGCAAACTTTGGAGTTGGCGAAGAGTCGAAGGAGGAGGTAGATTGACGATAGCTTCAATCTTCAAGGTGTTGACACGAATGCTAGCCTTTGATATGACAAATCCCAGTAAGCGACTCGTTTCTACACAAAAAACACATTTGCGTGGATTCAACCGAATTCAATAATTCTTACATCTCATAAAGATAGCTCGTAAATGAGTGAGATGATCAGCTCTACGCAATGAGTGGGCAGGTAAATCATCGAGATAAGGCTGCACAATGTGCTTGATGTCATGAAATGCGTAAGAGATAGCCCTTTGAAAAGTTGCTCCAACGTTCTTCATTCCAAAGAGTAAATTGCAATAAGCAAATGTCCCCCATGGGCAAATGAAAGCTATTTTAGCTTGACTAGCAGGGAGTATGTTGATTTGATTGTAACCAGAAAAACCATCCATAAAGGAGAACATTTCACTGCCAGCACAATCATCAATAATTTGATCGATATAGGGGGTTGGATAGTTGTCTTATGGACAAGCTCGATTAATATCCCTATAGTCGATACATACTCTTATCGTTCCTTGTTTTTTGTTGACAGGAATAATATTCTATACCCAATCAGTTAAAGGAATTGGATAAATGAAACCTGCATGAAGTAATTTCTCAACTTCGGCTTTGATAGTAGCGACTTTTCTTAGATGTATCTGACGTAAGCATTGCCGGATATGTTTAGCATCCGGGTATGTTTTAATTTCATGGACAACAATTGATGGATCGATTCCTGGCATTTCTTCATATGACCAGGCAAAAACTTCACGGAATTCTTGAAATAGGGCTTTATAAGTTTGGATTTCATCGTCCGTACAGGAAGCACCTATATGAATGTTTTCAATAATTCTTGGCTTAATTGAAATGTCAATAGGAACCATTCAAGAGATATTTTCCAAATTTAACTTATCAAAATGTTGTAGTGGATTCTGTGGTTCTTTGACATAGTCAGTGGTAAAAATAGAAGAAAAATAATTTTCAAAATGATCAAGCTCAGGTAAAAATGAAGATCGGTGATGAAAATCTTCCCATGGTAAATCATGTTAGGATATTCCGACACATAGGAAATAGTTAAGTTCAACTTGGTCTAGTATAGAGTTAGGTAAAGTGTGTTTCTTTACCGTTGTACATTTTGTAACTTACAATCCGACGGTCACGATATGTAGTGATCCGACGGTTCACTCTCACCTCGGTATTACCGACACTTGATCCGTGGCTTGACACCCGACTGGTCCATGAGTTCTATTTAAAGCGCATGGAGGGTCATTGTTCGAGTAATCCGTGCATGAGAGAAGCTTATGTAAATTTTCATTCTTTGATTAATAAATTGCCTGTAGTACCCACGTTGGGACAGGCCGTGGACTGTTTCCCTCTTTGAGGGTTTTAACCACATCAAAAATACTGGTGTATTGATCTGTGATCTGGTTGTGAGCGGTGTCCTTTTGGTATTCTTTCTGAGGAACTTACCCTGTAAATTCCTACATGGTATCAGAGCTATTTGAGGGCCGCGTCCGTTGGTGATCCAAATCTGAAGCCGGTAGAACTGCATGCGGCTGTCGTTTCCTAGATCTGCTGTTTCTGACTGCTTTCGGGCCGAGAGGACTGCTCTGTTGCGTTCGGAGCATCTGTTCCAGTGAGGAACCCCTTTTGTTTCACGCGAAAAGGTTTCCGGTAGCCCTAGCTGCGTCATTTTTCAGATCGGGAGGTATACAGTGTTTTTTTGCAGTTTACTATTATTTTCTCTCTGCTTATTTCAGTTTCGGTTTATTTAGCCTTTTTTTTTAATCGGATCTATACCTTTCATTTCTGCGTATGCTCTTTGCCCTGCGACTCTGTGCGATCTGGGCAAATCAGAAACAGAAAGGAAGGATTTTTCTCATGCGTATGCTCTTTTCCCTGCACCTTAGTGTGATCTCGGAAAATCAGAAACATTGAGAAAAATATTTAGTTTTTCGGCTAAAGCTAACTTTGAGATTTTTTTTAAAAATTTCTAGTTTTTTGGCTAAAGCTAACTTCGAGCCGCAAGGTTCGTTTTTCTTTGCATATTCGTGTTGGGTTTTGTGTTTTGTGTTTTGTAGGGAAAAAGAGCTTTCTCAAGGCAAGCACGCAAACCAAGGCCCCCCCCCTCTCTCTCTCTCTCTCTCAATTTTTTTGTATAGATCAATTGGTTCAAAGCTATTTTAAGAGAGTAGAGGTCTTGGGTTCAAGTCTCCATTTTGTGGGGGCGGATTTTTTCATTTCCGCACATTCGCGCACTTTGCCGGCAACGTCAACAATTTTTTTTCAAAAAGCCATAACTTCTTCATCCGGAAGCCTTTTTCAGAGCCGTTTTTTTTAAAACCGCCTATTTTTTCGAGATCTATCCATTGGAACACTTACTTTCAGCATCTTCAGCTTCAGTTTTTAAAAAAAAATGGAAAGTCCATGCCAAGTCATTCTTGACAGCACTAACTACTTCCAATGGGTAGCCTACATGGAAGATTTACTTAGAAGTAAAGGTCTCTTCAGAATAGCCACAGACCAAGAGAAGAAACCAAAAGATGAAGACAAGGCTGCAAAATGGGAAAATAGACAAGATCAAGCACGTGGTTTGATAGGGATGTCTATTTCTCCTGATCTTAGATTCCACATTGCAGAACTTGAGACTCCTCATGAAGCATTAGAAAAACTCGCTAAAGTTTTTGGGATTAAAAATGAAATTAGAGCCCATCAACTTGAAAATGAGTTGCTTACTTTGGATCCTAATAATTTTTCTTGCATTGAAGATTTCTTGTCCAAATTCAAGACCCTTAGATATCTCTTGGAAGGTGTTAAAGTTAAGAAAGAAGATGGTAACCTTATTTATTCCATCCTTACTAAGTTGGGACCAGCCTACTCTGTATTTGTTTCCACTTTCCATTCTACAAGGGAAGCTTTCATTTGTCAAGGAAAAGACTACAAGGCCCCTTCCTTTGACTCCTTTTGTGATTCCTTAATAAGAGAACAAGAAAAACTCTTACACCTTGGTCTTCTTAATCTTGGAAACTCTTCCACAAAAGCGTTAGCCGCCCAGCAGCAACCAAATTCAAAGAATCCTAAGAAGTCATATCCTCAAAAGAATGGTCCTAAACCAACTCAGCCTCAAAATGAAAGATCATTTCAGCAAAATGATAAGACCAATAAAAACAAATGGAAGAAGACTGATAGACATTGTAACTTTTGTAATCGAGATGGCCACTTAGAATCTAAATGCTTTAAGAAGATGGAAGCCTTGGAAGCCGCAATGAAGAAACATAACATCCATGTGGAGCCTACTTCAACTTCAACTTCCGGAATGGCACTTTCTGCATGTCGTTGTCAATCATCTCAGTCTGGTTATGCATTAAATGTATCTTCTTCTTCTTCTCATTCTCATGAGTGGCTCATTGATTCTGGAGCCTCTTATCACATGGCCAAAAACCAAGCCATGTTTTCTTATTTAAATGATTGTAACACCAAAAATATATATGTTGGTGATGATAGATCTCTTAATGTTGTAGGGACTGGAACTGTTCATCTAGACAATGGTTAGTTTAATGATGTATTATGTGTTCCAACCTTATCCTGCAACCTTCTATCTGTCTATCAGATAACTCATTCAGGTGAAGGTAAAATTGTTGAATTTTCACCTCATGATGTTGTAATCAAGGATCTAAAAGATCCTAAACAGATTCTAGCTACTGGTCTTGCTGATGATTCCACAAGGTTGTATAAGTTTCACAACTTTGGGTCATCAAATCTTCCCTCAGTATTTGTTGCTCATAATGATGAAGTGAGCAAACTTTGGCATGAGCGATTTGGTCACTTAAACTATCGCTCCCTTCAGCATCTATGTAAAGAAAATATGGTGACAGGTCTTCCTATGGTATCTTGCAGAGATGGTGTTTGTTCCGGATGTGTACTCGGAAAACATCATCAGGACAGTTTTGACAAACGTGCCTCTTGGCACGCCTCAGCCCCTTTACAGCTTGTGCACAGTGATTTATGTGGTCCTCTTCCTGTTGCTTCATTCTCCGGCTGCAAGTACTTCTTAACTTTCATTGATGATTTCTCCAGACGCACTTGGGTATACTTCTTAAAACTCAAGAGCGAAGTATTTAACACATTTTTGGCCTTCAAAGCCTTTGTTGAAAAACAATCTGGACATCAAATTCTTAAGCTAAGAACTGATAATGGTGGAGAATATGTTAAAAACACATTCATCAACTTTTGCACCGAAAATGGAATTCAAATGCAACATACTGTTCCATACACTCCACAACAAAATGGTGTAGCTGAAAGGAAAAATCGCACCTTAAAGGAAATGGCTAATTGTATGCTGCAATCTAAAGGACTCAGTCTTAGTTTTTGGGCCGAAGCAATTAATTGTGCAAATTATATAATCAATCGCACTCCTACTAAGGTTCTAGAGAATATCACTCCAGAAGAAGCTTGGAGTTCCATTAAACCAGATGTAAGTCACTTTCGTGTGTTTGGAAGTGAAGCATGGGCCCATATTCCAGATGAAAAGCATAAAGCTTTAGAACCTAAGAGTGAGAAATGTACTTTTGTTGGATATTCTGAAGATATAAAAGGTTATAGACTTATTCCATTTAAGTCCAAAAATGTTGTCATTAGAAGAGATGTAAAATTTGATGAAAATAAATTGGCCTGCGAGCCTAGTTTGGCGGATGTGCCACCTCCTCCTATCTCTTCTACTTTTGAAAACATTTCTTCTTCAGATGATGAAAGCGAGGATGATAATCCTCCCCCACCTTCTCAGGATCCTCAACTTCCAAGATGGGTCCGTGCTACTCGGGATGCAGCAGGTGATCTTGCCGGTGATCCTACAGATCAGCGACATACACGTTCTCAGTTTGAAAGAGCCTCTTCTTTACTGGCTCAAGCTCCAGTAAATCATGATCCTGACACTTTTGCAGAAGCTTCAGGCCATCCACATTGGGAAGCAGCTATGAATGAAGAATATCATTCATTGATGACAAATGATACATGGGATCTTGTTCCTCTAGCAAAGGGACGCAAACTTGTTAGATGTAAATGGGTTTACAGAACCAAGTATGGACCAGATGGGAAAGTTGATAAACATAAAGCTCGTCTCGTTGCTAAGGGCTTTTCACAGGTTTAAGGCATTGACTACACTGAAACCTTCTCCCCTGTTGCCAAAATGAACTCTATCCGCCTTGTTCTTTCCCTTGCTACCTCTTTAAAATGGGAAGTCCATCAGATGGATGTTAAATCTGCCTTCTTGCATGGGGACTTGCAGGAAGAAATCTATATGGAACAACCCATTGGCTTCATACAAACAGACTCCAGCCTTGTTTGTCGACTTAAGAAATCCCTTTATGGCCTCAAGCAAGCTCCTCGGGCTTGGTATGCCAAAATGGATAGCTTTCTTTTAGAATCTGGCTTTTCTAGGTGTCATTCTGACAATACTGTCTACACCAAGAAAGTGGGCAACTCTCTTATCATCCTTGTTCTTTATGTTGATGATCTTATTCTTACTGGTAGTGATCCCAACCTTATAAACCATGTGAAGTCCAGCCTTAAAAAGAAATTTGAAATGACAGACTTAGGACACTTACACTATTTTCTCGGTCTTCAAGTCTTGCAATCCAAGGAGGGTATTTTCCTTTCCCAGTCCAAGTATGCTTGTGATATTCTTCGTCATTTTCACATGGAAGACTGTAAGCCAGCCCCTTCTCCCTTTCAGTCTGGAGTCAAAATTTCAGTCTCTTGTACTTCTCCTGAAGTTGATGCTACCTTATACCGTCAACTTGTAGGAAAACTCTTGTATTTAACCCATACTCGTCCTGACCTTTCCTTTGCTGTTGGCCTTGTTGCTCGGTTCATGCAAAACCCCCGTGAAAGTCATTGGAAAGCAGCTAAAAGAATACTTTGTTATGTTCGAGGTACAGTTCAGTTTGGGATTCATTACAGTGCCAAAGTAGCTCCTCTATTAGTTGGTTTCACTGATTCTGATTGGGCTGGTGACCCTGATGATCGGAAGTCTACTGCCGGTTATGTCTTCACTCTTGGTTCAGGACCTATTACATGGGCTTGTAAGAAACAGGCTGCCATTTCTCTTTCGTCAGCAGAAGCAGAGTATCGTGGTGCCGTGGAAGCTAGTAAGGAAGCCTTGTGGCTTCGTCAGATCCTATCAGAGTTTGGCTTTGAGCAGCAGCATCCAACCACACTTTGGTGTGATAATCAAAGTGCCATTCAGCTATGCAAAGATCCAGTCCAGCATCAGCGCAGTAAACACATTGAACTACACATGCACTTCATCAGAAAGATCATTCATGACCATGTTCTTGAAGTGCAATATTGTTCAACCGATGATCAGGTTGCAGACATCTTCACAAAGGCTCTCACAGAGGCAAAGTTCACTAAACTTCGATATATGCTTGGAGTTCAGGAAGTTGTCACTAAGGGGGGATAGGCTCTAGTGCCTCCTTCCTTCTCCTATTGTGTCATATTTGTAAATCCTTCAATCCTATCCCAAGTTGTTCTTAAGGGGGGATGTTAGGATATTCCGACACATACGAAATAGTTAAGTTCAACTTGGTCTAGTATAGAGTTAGGTAAAGTGTGTTTCTTTACCGTTGTACATTTTGTAACTTACAATCCGACGGTCACGATATGTAGTGATCCGACGGTTCACTCTCACCTCGGTATTACCGACACTTGATCCGTGGCTTAACACCCGACTGGTCCATGAGTTCTATTTAAAGCGCATGGAGGGTCATTGTTCGAGTAATCCGTGCATGAGAGAAGCTTATGTAAATTTTCATTCTTTGATTAATAAATTGCCTGTAGTACCCACGTTGGGACAGGTCGTGGACTGTTTCCCTCTTTGAGGGTTTTAACCACGTCAAAAATACTGGTGTATTGATCTGTGATCTGGTTGTGAGCGGTGTCCTTTTGGTATTCTTTTTGAGGAACTTACCCTGTAAATTCCTACAAATCATCAACAGACAAAAGTTCACGAATCTGCTCATCACTATGAACAAGATTAGGAAATGTTGATGTAGCTAAGGTTGATATCGAAAGTGACTCCCCATGGACCACATTCATTGGATTATTTTCAATTGAAGAAGGATCAAAAAACGACTGTACAACCTGATATGAAATTTCAAAGGGACTCAAAGGCATTGTGCCATCAAATGAATCCATCTCGGAATCGGAAGGTATGATCCAAGGATCATCAAAAGTAACAGTATTCGATGAAATCATATGAATATTTGCAATAGAAGGCGATATGTTAGGAGGAGGGAAGGAAAAAGTTCCTAGTAAACCAGAATCTTTAATCAAACCTACGCCAACATCCTTGTAAGGGATAGTCATTTTACCGATGTGCTGAATACTATCTGTAGAGGCTGGGTTGGATGAGAAATAAGTTAGCTGGTCTATCGTAACGATTTTTCCATTATGAGGAAACTTGATAAGTCGAAAAACTAATGAAACAATAGCAGTCATAGCATAAGACCAACTGTGACCCAGGAGAAGGTTGTGATCTAGAGGGGCATCAACCACTTCCCCATTTAGATTTACGGTTTTGCCTTCGACCCCTATAGGTAAATCCTGCAAAATACCAAAAGGATGGAACCCTCGGCCATCAAAAGCCTTTAGAATTGTCGGAGACTGATTGAGTGTGGGAGAACCAAGCGATTTCCAACACTGGATCGACATAATAAACGTAGAAGCCCCTTCATCAATCACAGTTCAAAAGCAAGCTCTGTTTTTGACTAAAACTGGAATCTAGAAAGCCATTTGATGAGGTAGACGGGGTATTCTCTAAATCAAAGATTATTAGGTTCGAATCCTGAATATCGATAGCTCCTATGGTAGACAATAGTAATTTACGCTGTGCTAGGCATAATTGCAGCACTTCCAAAGCTGACATTGCTGAAGGGGAAATAACTAAATATTCAACAATGTTGTAATTCTGAGCAGCTCTCGCATGTGGATTGAACGCTGATTTATGAAGTACACCTTTAGCAGGCGGTTTGATTACTAAGTCAGGGTTGGGTTTCTTGATCTGTAGTGGATCATAACCAAGAGGAGGTGTAGTTGATGTGTTTGAATTAGAAGATTCTGCTTCTTTACCACCAACAAGATTTTTACTGCCATAATCTTGCGATCGCGTCACAATCCTGACATGAGACATCATAATGGGTTCTTCTGAGGCATTCAAGGAAGAACCAATCATCTTACTATCTTGAGTAGGAAAAGGATCCTTCAAGACAGCAGGCGTTTGAGAACCTTTAACGAATTTCGAAACCTCTGCTCGATGTGGGCATTCTTTGGTAAAATGATCCTCGTCGCAAATGAAACAAGGATAGCGAGGTTTCCATTTTTTGTTAGTAGATTCATTTTTATCTGTTTTATCTTTTTATTTTTGTTTGTTTTTCTTCTTCCCCTTCTTTTTACTACCGGATTTTGATTTGGTCGTAGATGATTCTACGACATGGATGTTGGCAGAAATTTCAGCGGAAGAATCTCCTGTCGGGGAATCAGGTAAAGTTATTATAGGAGAAGAATTCTTTGAAGATTTCTTCTTACTTTTAGTACTAACTGAACCAATCATATCATTAGTAGCATGAGACCCTGAAGGAGCTGCAGTTATTTGACCATGTTTTGGAAGATCAGGGATTTTTTAATGTAAAGTACCTGACTGCGTATAGACGAGGTCAGGGTACTGAGCCTGAGCATGACTTGCTCTTCAGTAACAACTCCTTCCTTAGCTACTTCTTCAGTGATTTTGGGTAACATTGATTTAATGAACCATTCCACTAAAATTTGATCTGGAATGAAAACTTTCACTAAACGCCTTCTACGTCGCCATTCATGAATATGATTAGAAATATATGTGGATGTGGATTGTTTCAGTGAAGTTAACAGTTCTGTGCCATTGTCGTATCTGACAGGCAACTGAAAATGAGTTAAGAAAGCTATAGCTAACTAATTGAAATTATTAAAAGAGCCTCGTGATAACTCAATGTACCACTTGGTGGCAAGACCAATAAGAGTTCGTTGAAAAATATCAATCGATATTTGATAACTAAGACTCGGGTTTTCTAAAAAATTTGTCAATGATAAATACCAAGCGCCACTCCTAAAAGGACTGTAGAATATTGATTCATGCTCCCTAAGATTTAAAGTCTGTTGGTTTTCGGGAAGAGTTACGTCTTCGTCTGGACTAACAAGTTCTTCAGTAGAAATGAGGCCAGAAGGAAGATTTTGAGTAATGATATCTCTTACCCTAGGTAAACCAGGATCACTAGAAGTTGGAGTAGAAAATCCTGAAGATGGTTCCAAAACAGCAGGTTTAGTGTCAAGCTCAGAAATTTCAGGTTCTTCAGCTAATTCAACTGAAGGAGAAATACTACCAGTAAATTTGGAAAATAAAATTGGCTCTTGAATATACTTTGTTGTTTGTATTCGATAATCAGGATGAACAATTAAAGATGACTCTCCAGCTTCTGGTGATCCAACTCTACTGTCACTAGGTGATACGAGAGCTCGCGGCCCTTCAAGTTGTCTTGGTGTATACTTAGGAGGTTTCCCCTGAAGTCTATGAGATTGTCTCGGTAATTTGGCCACGATTAAATATTAATTAATCACATGCAAACAAAGAAAATTTTAATAAAAACACCTAAAGTCTCTAAAGAAATAAACAGCTGAATCACATGCCTAAAAAATATAAGAGTTCAAACCACACACAAACAGTAACTTCCTGTATTAAAAACACTAGTTGGTGATGAAATTCAACTTAGTAGAAGTTTAATACAGAAAGGGCGGTTGGAACAGTTACCCCGACAACCTGCTCAATGAAACAGACTGGCACAAGTTTCTTCACAAAACCATCTCGAGCGAAGAGAACCCCCCAGAGAGTCCAAGTGAGTCTAGTCGATGTCTGCTCCAGGTACAGTGAGATCTTTCCTTCACTATCACCTTAGGAAATAATCTTAAGTTTATGGACACTAAGGTTACCAACAATAAAAAGTACAACTAGGGGGACAATCTATGATCCGATCTATGCGCAAGAGCAGAGTAACAAAGCTCAATCTCCTTGAAGTCTCCTCGACATGGTCAATCTGAGGTTTACCAACAAGTGACCCTAGGCTCCTCGACAATGATTAATCCGAGGTTTATCGTTTATAATACGTGCAAATCTTCTATCTTTCCCAATGAAACAGAATCGATTGTCTCAAAGGTTCGGACATGATCTCGTGATTGACTCCTTTAAGCGAAGCTTCTCAGAATGTATCAATTACAATTGTATTTATTTCCTACTACAAGATGTATCTACTTGTTTGTTTTAACTATCTTGGAGAGTTAATTACTCCCTACTCCAAGATATTAGCGTAAGCTATATTGGTGATAAGAGCCCTAGAAATAGAAAACATTACTAGATCAATTTTAATTAAGCTTTTCTTTTATGGGTTGTTATTTAAGTCGATAGGTGTGGAAATGAAACTTTGATTGTGTGAAGACTCGACTCCAAATACATTAAAAAATGAACCTAAAATGATAAACAATTCGTTTTTCTTTCAATGAAATTCTAGTTAAATGAAAGAGTTCGAGAATGCAACTCTTTAAGAAACAATTCTTTATTTCAACATGGAGATGGAAAGAAAATCTTTTTGTATTTTTAATAAGAACTCAAAACGAGACAAATAATTAATGCTCACAATAAATCCCTTTCCCTTTTTCAAAACTTGAAATTACGAAAAAACAATTTGCTTCAAAAGAGATGTACAAGTTCTAGAAAAACACTCAAAACTATAAAAACTAATTTTGAGATCTAAAAACTTTAAAAATCTATTGAATAAAAGCTTCAATTATTTTTGAGGACGTTTTACTCATTTGTTCAGTAAAATAAGGATTCATTTGTACAGAATAAAAAACCAATAAAAAACATCCATATATGTTTTCTTTTGTAAAAATGAAATTCAGAACTTATAACAAAGTTTGTTCAAAGATTTGCAACGAGAAAACTAAATCTATTTCTCACAAAGGATAGATTTCACAACCAAGTCAGACTCATCAAGAAGACGAAAAGACACCAGGGTGATTTAAGGTTTCTTAAGCTTCTGGTCTTTGAGTCACTACAGAGACAAAGTGAAAACCACTCCAAGCATGCAAAATTTCTAGAAAATCATTAAAAAAAAAATACTATCGGAACTCACTCACAAGAGATTTTTGACAGGAAAAATACAGATCTGGGTAGACACTAAAAATCCTAAATCAAAGCTAAACTTAACTGGAAGAAGATATCTTAAATTTTTCAAAAAAATTTAACTGGGTCCACAGGTTCCAGAAGCAACAGGTGCGGTCCCGCACTGTTTACTGAAAGAAAAATGCGGAGATACTCGCATTGTCTGTAAAGAGAAAGTGCGGTCCCAAGAAAACTTCAAAAAAAAAACAAAAATACTTCCAGACTTTGAAAGCTACCCAAGCCAGTATACATCAACAAAAAACTAGAAAACAAGACAATTTTCTCAAGTCAAAACAAAGGAAAACCAAAAATCAATACCATCCCTAGCGGAGTCGCCAATTTGTTGGCAAGATAAATCGATCTTGCAGACAAGGCCGATCTTCCTAGTATCAGGAGATAGTCTAGCAACAAACGGACAAACAAACCTATCTTCCTCTAGACATATGCGATTTATAAGTAAATACTACAAAGGTGTTAAGATCCTAACTTAGATCCAATGTTTGTTCGTCGTAGTCATCTTCTAGTCGTTCGAAAGAATTAACTTTGAAGACCAGCAATCACAAACAAGCAAACATTAAATAGCACCTGCATAGCAAATATTATAAATCACGTCTATTATGGTGATCAAGGAATCCATAAAATAAACCATAAATTAATAGCTTATTGAGAAAAACAAATATATTTGTATTAACTTTGAATAATAGAAGAACCTTACAACCTTTTCAACCTAGATGTTGAACAAGTTCTTCCTGAGGTCCAAAACAGGAATTTCTTTACTTTGACAAATCTTGCACTCTTAACAATGTAAACTTTGAAACAAGAACTATAAACTCAAAAAGAGAACTCTATCCAAAAAACCTCGAAAAAACATGAAAAACAGTGCTAAAAACGAAAAGTTTGTATACTAGAATGATGGTTTTTTTTAGGGTCAATTTTGAACATGTTTTAAAAATGACAGTGAGAATGAATTTTTTGTGCAAAAATTGTACAAAAAACAGTCTGAAAATGAAAAGTTCTAATAATGGAACGATGGCTTTTTTTTTTAGGGTTAATTTTCAATATTAAAAAAAAATGCTAGTAAAACCGAATTTTTATGTGCAAAAATTGTGCAAAAACACCCTCAAAATGAAAAGTGTTGATGCTCGAATAACACTTTTTATTTTTGGGTAAATTTTTTACGTTTTGAAATAATAGTGTAAAAGATTTTGTTATAAATCCAAAAAACATTAAAATTTCAAAAAAAAAAAAAATATAAAATTAAAAATAAAAACAATGAAAAAAACAGAAAAAACAAAAAGTTAAAAAAAAATACCAAAACATATATATATATATATATATATATATATATATATATATATATATATATATATATATATATAAAAAACAAAACATAAAATTAAAAAAAAAATCAATCATAAAAATGTAAAAAAAAAAAAACCAAAATTAACCTATAAAATATTAGAATTAAAAAATAAAAAAAATTTAAAGGAATAAATAATAAGAAAAAATTATTTTCAATATATATATATATATATTTTTTTTTAATGTGGTAAACCATTAAAAAAGAAAAGAAAAAAAGGGACGTTTTAAAAATGTTAGGATATTCCGACACATAGGAAATAGTTAAGTATAACTTGGTCTAGTATAGAGTTAGGTAAAGTGTGTTTCTTTACTATGTACATTTTGTAACTTACAATTCGACGGTCATGATATGTAGTGATCTGACGGTTCATTCTCTCCTCGGTATTACCGACACTTGATCCGTGGCTTAACACCTGATTGGTCCATGATCTCTATTTAAAGAGCATGGAGGGTCATTTGTAGGTTAACCGTCCATGAGAGAAGCTTATTTAAATTTTCATTCTTTTATTAATAAATTGCCTGAAGTGGCCGCGTTGGCTCAGGCCGTGGACTGTTTCCCTCTTTGAGGGTTTTAACCACGTCAAAAGTACTGGTGTATTGATCTGTGATCTATTTGTGAGCGGTGTCATTTGGTGTTCTGTCTGAGGAACTTACCCTGTAAATTCCTACATGGTATCAGAGCTATTTGAGGGTCGCGTCCGTTGGTGATCCAAATCTGAAGCCGGTAGAACTGCATCTGACTACCGTTTCCTAGATCTACTGTTTTTGACTGCTTTCGGGCCGAAAGGACTGCTCTTTTGTGTTGGGAGCATCTGTTCTAGTGAGGAACCCCTTTCGTTTCACGCGAAAAGGTTTTCGGTAGCCCTAACTGCGTCATTTTTAAGATCTGGAGGTATACAATGTTTATTTGCAGTTTACAGTTATTTTACCTCTGTTTATTTTGGTTTCGGTTTATTTAGATTTTTTTTATTACCATATCTATACCTTTCATTTCTGCGTACGCTATTTGCCCCGCGACTCTGTGAGATCTAGGCAAATCAGAAACAGAAAGGAAGGATTTTTCTCATGCGTATGCTCTTTTCCGCTGCGCCTTAGTGCGATCTCAGAAAATCAGAAACATTGAGGAAAATATTTAGTTTCCGGCTAAAGCTAACTTCGAGCCATAAGGTTCGTTTTTTTGTATGTCCGTGTTGGGTTTTGTGTTTTTTGTTTTGTAGGGAAAAAGAGCTTTCTCAAAGCAAGCACGCAACCCAAAGCTTCAACCCCCTTCTCTCTCTCTCTCTCTCAAAATTTTTGTATAACCCACTTGGTCCAAAGCTAATTTATGAGAGTAGAGGTCTTGAGTTCAAGTCTCCTTTTTGTGGGGGCGGATTTTTCATTTCCGCACATTCCCGCACTTCGTCGGCATCTTCATCAAATTTTCTTCAAAAAGCCATAACTTCTTCATCCGGAAGCCGTTTTCAGAACCTTTTTTTTGAAACAGCCTAATTTTTCGAGATCTTTCCATTGCAACACTTAGTTTCAGCATCTATAGCTTTAGTTTATGTTAAAATGAAAAGTCCATGCCAAGTTATTCTTGACAGCACCAACTACTTCCAATGGTGGTCCTACATTGTGGATTTACTTAGAAGTAAAGGTCTCTACAGAATAGCCTCAGGCCAAGAAACCAAACCGAAAGATGAAGATAAGGCAGCTAAATGGGAAAATAGGCAAGATCAAGCACGTGGGTTGATAGGGATGTATATTTCTCTAGATCTTAAATTCCATATTGTAGAACTTGATACTTCTGATGAAGCATTGAAATAGATTACTAAAGTTTTTGGAATAAAAAATGAACTTAGAGCCCATCAACTTGAAAATGAGTTACTCACATTGGACCCCAATGATTTTTCTTGCATTGAAGATTTTTTGTCCAAGTTCAAGACCCTTAGACTTCTCTTGGAAGGTGTTAAGGTTAAGAAAGAAGATAGTAACCTTATCTATTCCATTCTTACTAAGTTGGGACCAACCTACTCTATGTTTGTTTCCACCTTCCATTCTACAAGAGAAGCCTTCATTTATCAAGGACAAGGCTACAAGTCCCCTTCCTTTGATTCTTTTTGTGATTCTTTAATAAGAGAACAAGAAAAACTCTTACACCTTGGTCTTCTTAATCTTGGAAACTCTTCTAAGAAAGTGTTAGCCGCCCAATAGCAACCAAATCCAAAGAATCCTAAGAAGTTGTATCCTAAAAGGAATGGTCCTAAACCAAACAAGGGTCCTAAGCAATTTCAGCCTCAAAATGAAAAATCATTTCAACAAAATGATAAGACAAATAAAAACAAAGGGAAGAAGACTGATAGACATTGCAACTTTTGTAATTGAGATGGCCACTTAGAATCCAAATTCTTTAAGAAGATGGAAGCCTTGGAAGCAGCAATGAAGAAGCATAACATCCATTTGGAGCACTCTTCAACTTCAACTTCATCTTCAGGAATGACACTTTCTGCATGTGGTTGTCAAGCATCTCGGTCTGTCTATGCACTAAATGTATCTTCTTCTTCTCATTCTCATGAGTGGCTCATTGATTCTGGAGCTTCTTATCACATGGCCAAAAAAAAAGCTATGTTTTCTTCTTTAAATGATTGTAACACCAAAATATATATGTTGGTGATGATAGATCTCTTAGTGTTGTAGGGACTGGAACTGTTCATCTAGACAATGGTCAGTTTAATGATGTATTATATGTTCCAACTTTATCCTACAACCTTCTATCTGTATATTAGATAACTCATTCAGGTGAAGGTAAAATCGTTGAATTTTCACCTCACGATGTTGTAATTAAGGACGTAAGAGATCCTAGACAGATTTTAGCTTCTGGCATTGCTGATGATTCTACAAGGTTGTATAAGTTTCACAACTTTGGGTCATCAAATATTCCCTCAGTGTTTGTTGCTCATAATGATGAAGTGAGCAAACTTTGGCATGAGCGATTTGGTCACTTAAATTATTGCTCTCTTCAGAATCTATGTAAATAAAATATGGTGACAGGTCTTCCAATGGTATCTTGCAGAGATGGTGTTTGTTCCGGATGTGTACTCGGAAAACATCATCGGGAAAGTTTTGAAAAACGTGCCTCTTGGCACGCCTCAGCCCCTTTACAGCTCGTGCATTGTGATTTATGTGGTCCACTTCCAGTTGTTTCATTCTCTGGCTACAAGTATTTCTTAACTTTCATTGATGATTTTTCCAGACGCACTTGGGTATACTTCTTAAAACTCAAGAGTGAAGTATTTAACATGTTCTTGGCCTTTAAGGCCTTTGTTTAAAAACATCTGGACATCAAATTCTTAAGCTAAGATCTGATAATGGCGGAGAATATGTTAACAACAAATTCATCAACTTTTGCACTGAGAATGGAATTCAAATGCAACATATTGTTCCATATACTCCACAACAAAATGGTGTAGCTGAAAGGAAGAATCGCACCTTAAAGGAAATGGCTAATTGTATGCTTCAATCTAAAGGACTTAGTCTTAATTATTGGGCAGAAGCAATTAACTGTGCAAATTACATAATAAATCGCACTCCTACTAAGGTTTTAAAGAATATCACTCCAGAAGAAGCATGGAGCTCAATTAAACCAGATGTAAGTCACTTTCGTGTTTTTGGAAGTGAAGCATGGGCCCATATTCCAGATGAGAAACATAAAGCTTTAGAACCTAAGAGTGAAAAATGTATTTTTGTTGGATATTTTGAAGATGTCAAAGGATATAGACTTATTCCACTTAAGTCCAAAAAAGTTATCATTAGAAGAGATGTAAAGTTTGCTGAAAATATATCGGCCTACGAGCCTAGTTCGGCGGATGTGCCACCTCTCCCTATCTCTTCTACCTTTAAAAATATTTCTTCTTCAGATGATGAAAGTGAGGATGAAAATCCTCCCCCACCTTCTCAGGATCCTCCTTCAGCTCCTCAGCTTCCAAAATGGGTCCGTGCTACTCGGGATGTAGCAGGTGATCTTGTCGGTGATCCTATAGATCAGCAATGTACACGTTCTCAGTTTGATAGAGCCTCTTCTTTACTGGCTCAAGCTTCAGTGAATTATGATCCTGACATCTTTGCAGAAGCTTCAGGCCATCCAGATTGGGAAGCAGCTATGAATGAAGAATATCATTCATTATTGGCAAATGATACATGGGATCTTGTTCCTCTACCAAAGGGACGAAAAATTGTTAGATGCAAATGGGTTTCCAGAACCAAGTATGGACCAGATGGGAAAGTTGATAAACATAAAGCTCGTCTTGTTGCTAAGGGCTTTTCACAAGTTGAAGGCATTGACTACACTGAAACCTTCTCCCCTGTTTCCAAAATGAACTCTATCCGCCTTGTTCTTTCCCTTGCTACCTCTTTCAAATGGGAAGTCCATTAGATGGATGTTAAATCTGCCTTCTTGCATGGGGACTTGCATGAAGAAATCTATATGGAACAACCTATTGGCTTTATACAAACAGACTCTAGCCTTGTATGTTGGCTTAAGAAATCCCTTTATGGTCTCAAGCAAGCTCCTCAAGCTTGGTATGCCAAAATGGATAACATTCTTTTAGAAAAGAGCTTTTCTAGGTGTCATTCTGACAATACTGTCTACACCAAGAAAGTGGGCAAGTCACTTATCATTCTTGTTCTTTATGTTGATGATCTTATCCTGACTGGTAGTGATCCCAACCTTATAAACCATGTGAAGTCTAGCCTCAAAAGGAAGTTTGAAATGACAGACTTAGGACACTTACATTATTTTCTTGGTCTTCAAGTCTTGCAATCCAAGGAAGGTATTTCCCTTTCCCAGTCCAAGTATGCCTGTGATATTCTACGCCATTTTTCACATGGAAGACTGTAAGCCAACCCCTTCTCCCTTTCAGTCTGGAGTCAAACTTTCAGTCACTTGTACTTCTCCTGAAGTTGATGTTACCTTATACCATCAACTTTTAGGAAAACTTTTGTATCTAACCCATACTCGTCCTGACCTTTCCTTTGTTGTTGGCCTTGTTGCTCGGTTTATGCAAAACTCACGTGAAAGTCACTGGAAAGTAGCTAAAAGAATACTTCGTTATGTTCGAGGTACAGTTCAGTTTGGGATTCATTACAGTGCCGAAGCATCTCCTCTATTGGTTGGTTTCACTGATTCCGATTGGGTTGGTGACGCTGATGATCGGAAGTCTACTGCAGGTTATGTGTTCACTCTTGGTTCAGGACCTATTACATGGGCTTGCAAGAAACAAGGTGCCATTTCTCTTTCTTCAGCAGAAGCAGAGTATCGTGGTGCCGTAGAAGCTAGTAAGGAAGCCTTGTGGCTTCGTTAGATCCTGTCAGAGTTTGGCTTTCAGTAGCAACATCCGACTACACTTTGGTGTGATAATCAAAGTGCCATTCAACTATGCAAAGATCCAGTCCAACATCAGTGCAGCAAACACATTGAACTGCACATGCACTTCATCAGAAAGCTCATTCACGACCATGTTCTTGAAGTGCAATATTGTTCAACAGATGATCAAGTTGCAGACATCTTTACAAAGGCTCTCACAGAGGCGAAGTTTACTAAACTTCGATTTATGGTTGGAGTTCAGGAAGTTGTCACTAAGGGGGGATAGGCTCTAGTGCCTCCTTCCTTCTCCTATTGTGTCATATTTGAAAATCCTTCAATCCTATCCCAAGTTGTTCTTAAGGGGGGATGTTAGGATATTCCGACACATAGGAAATAGTTAAGTATAACTTGGTCTAGTATAGAGTTAGGTAAAGTGTGTTTCTTTACTATGTACATTTTGTAACTTACAATCCGACGGTCACGATATGTAGTGATTCGACGGTTCATTCTCTCCTCGGTATTACCGACACTTGATCCATGGCTTAACACCCGATTAGCATGGAGGGTCATTTGTAGGTTAATCGTCCATGAGAGAAGCTTATGTAAATTTTCATTCTTTTATTAATAAATTGCCTGAAGTGGTCGCGTTGGCTCAGGCCGTGGACTGTTTCCCTCTTTGAGGGTTTTAACCACATCAAAAGTACTGGTGTATTGATCTATGATCTGTTTGTGAGCGGTGTCCTTTGGTGTTCTGTTTGAGGAACTTTCCCTGTAAATTCCTACAAAAAAAGCATTAAGAAAAACTAAAAAAATAAAATAAAATTAAAAAAAAACTAGATTAAAAAAATAGAAAAATAACAAAAAAACGGAAAAAAATTAAAAAACTACGAAAATTAAGATTAAAAACATTTTCAAAAAACTCTAAAAAAAATATGCTGAAATTAAAAATAAAATAAAAACCCGAAAAACAATTAAAATTTAAAAAAATACATATTTTCAAATTAAAAAATAAAATTAAATAACATTTAAATTTCGATTTGACAATGATTTAAAATTTGGATTTAAAAAAAAATAAAAAAATAAAAACATTAAAATTTAAAAAAGCTAAAAATATTTTTGATATTTTTTAAAATAACATTTAAAATATTTAAAATATATATATTTTATATATAAAATTAAAAAAAAAAACATTTATAATATATATATATATATATATAACAAAATTTATTTTTTATTAAAAAAAAAAACAATTTTATCGGCCACCGCCCCCACGGGCGGCCGGGTGGTGGCTATTCGATTCCGAGAATCGAATAGCCACTTCTTGGCCACCCCCACAGGCAGTTGGGCAGTGGCTATCCGATTCTCGGAATCGGATAGCCACCACTCAGCCGCCTGTGGGGCTGGCCGGGTGGTAGTTATCTGATTCTCAGAATCGGATAGCCACCACTTGGCCACCCGTTTCGGAATCGGATAGCCACCACTCAGCCGCCTGTGGGGGTGGCTGGGTGGTGGTTATCTGATTCTCAGAATCGGATAGCCACTGCTTGGCTACCCGTGGGGGTGGCCGAGCGGTGGCTATCCGATTCTGAGAATCGGATATCCACCTAAAGGGCAGTTAGGGAGTGGTTATCTGATTCCGAGAATCAGATAGCCATTGCCTAATTGCCGGTGGGGGTGGTTATCTGATTCTCGGAATCGAATAGCCCGCCCGACGGTCCGTTGGGGTGGCTATTCGATTCCGAGAATCGAATAGCCATCTCCCGGATGCCCGTGGGGGTGGCTATCCAACTCTCAGAATTGAATAGCCATCGCCCAGTTGCCCACGGGGGTGGCTATTCGATTCTCGGAATCAAATAGCCACCGCCCAGCTACCCGTGGGGGTGGCTGGGTGGTGGCTATCTGATTCTTGGAATCAGATAGCCATTGCTTGGCCACTTGTGGGGTGGCCGGGCAGTGGCTATCTGATTCCGAGAATCAGATAACCACCCCCATGGGCAGCTGAGCGGTGGTTATTCGATTCCGATTACGGGAACTGATACTGTTATGCTTTCAATATTTGTAATATGTGATTTTCACATTAATTTTTAAGTTAATCATTATTTAAAAAAAGTGATTATTATTATTATTTTTTTGACATGAAATTCATTAAAAAAACTATTATTTAACCATTTCTAGTTAAAATTTTCGTATAAAAATTGTGATTTTGACATGTCAATTCTAGCAAAAAATTATCAAAACGTGTAGTTTTTTAGTTATATTTATGTTAAAAATAGTTATTTTTATGTCCATTGTTAAAAAATATTGTTTTTTAGAAACAATTATTTCATGTGGATTGAAAAATTAATTAAGGATGTATAAATATGTACAATATCGAAACTTCAAAATATCGACCTTCTAATTTAAAAATGCAAAACAATAAAAAACTCACTACAAAAAAATTAAAATAAAAATAAAAACAAGAAAATATGAAGAAAACAATCACTTCAAAAATGATTAAATTTACAAAATAATTATTTACATTACATACATTAGAAAATTTAAAGTAAAAAAATAAGTCTTTTAAAAAAAGGGTCTGATGCAGAATTACCACTTTTTTAAATCAACATGAAAATCACTACCATTATAAAACACAATGTACATAAAAAAATTAAAGTGCCAAAACTATGCTCTAAAAAAACATGAGTGTTCTGCATCACCCATTTTCAAAATCAGGTCACTTTTTTGCTATCTCTACGAAACGAGTAACAGTATCAGTTCCCATTTCAAAGTTTACATTGTTTCTTCCAAATGAGATCTTAGAGGTATGTAATCTCTCCTAATAAAAACTCAACTAAAGAAGACTAAGTTCCAGCAGCATTTTACCTCAAGAAATATTAAGCTTCCAACCCCCCAGTAACCAGCTCAATGCTTCTTTCTATAGTGCGGAGGAGGAGATTATTGGTCCACCTATGAAGGGATAGAATCCTCCTGCAAAGGGATAAGCTCCTCATATCAAGGGATTAGCTCCTGAAGGTATGGGATACATGAACCTTAAAAGAGCAAATTTGCCACTCAAGATTCCTTCCAGAAGCTTCTAGAAATAATTGAAAGTGAGTTTTTCAGAGTATACTCGTGCCTTTTTAACTTTTACAGGGGTCCGCACCTTTAACACAGAGACAGTGCGGTCAGGTGCACAGGAGACATGACCATTAGGTGTGGGACCGCAGGTAAGACAAAGAGAAAGTGAGGAACCAGAGTTTTAAAGACTTTTGAGAGCCTTTCTCTTATTTTCCAGACTTGATATGAGGAACTGATGTTTTAGACTTGCAGAGGAGAAAAGTATGAGTAGTAATGAACTCACACAGATAGCAGAATGTCAAGGTGACAATTTTTAGTGCAACAGTTTCATCGACAGTGGGTTGTGTTTGGTATCTTGACAGTGGAGCCTCATTCCACATGACAGGTGATAAAAGTTTATTCAATACCTTGGAGGAGAAGGACCTCAAGATGTGCATAGAGATGGGTGACGACGGGAAGTACTGTGTGTCAGGTGAAGGCACGGTTGCTTTTCAGAGGGAGCATGGAGCTCCTTTCACCTTAACAGAAGTGAAGTATGCACCTGGACTGAAGAAGAACTTGGTATCGATCGAAATGTTGGAGGACAAAGGCTACGATGTTGTCTTCAGTAAGGGAAAGGAATTCCTAATACACATAGCCACGGGTCATACCAACATGATTAGGATTCGAGTGAAGAATCTCTATAAACTAGAGGCAGATGATTGTGTTGCATTGAGTTTGAAAGAAGAATTGGTGCAAAGCCAAGACATTGGTGAGTTATGGCACAAGCGGTTGGGCCATCTGCATCATGGGGCCTTGAAGATAATGCAACATATCTCTACTGCACTTCCCAAAGGTAAACTTGACAAAGTTGACACATGCAAAGGTTGTACCTTGGGAAAGTATGCCAAGTCTTCCTTTTATGATTGAGACAGTCGAGGAGAAGCGATCATAGAGCAAGTTCATACTGATTTGTGTGGACCATTCTCGACGGCATCCACTGCGAAGCAAAGGTATTATGTGATTTTCATTGATGATTTTTCTCGTAAATGCTAGATTTATTTCATGCAGAAGAAGGATCAAACCTTCTCAAAGTTTTGTGATTTCAAAGCTTTGATTGAGAAAGAATCAAGGAATAAGATCAAGGCCTTGAGAAGCGACAACGGTGGAGAATATGTCTCTCAAGAGTTTAAGGACTTTTGTGCAGTTGAAGGAATTAAATGGGAGTTGACGACACCTCATAACCCATAGCAGAATGGGTTGGCCGAGAGGAAGAACTGAATGATTGTAGGGGCAACGCGGGCAATGCTGCATGAACAAAGCCTACCACTGCATTTTTGGGCTGAGGCATGCAACACAACGGTCTATTTGTAGAATAGAAGCCTGCATCGCATACTTGGGATGAAAACACCAGAGGAAGCTTTCTCCGGTAAGAGACCAGATGTGGGTCACTTCAGGATCTTTGGCTCATCGATATATTTCCATGTGACAAAGGATGCACGAAAGAAGCTTGAGCCAACAACTGAGTTGGGGATACTTGTGGGGTACACTGATACACCCCACAACTATCTGGTGTACTTCCCAACTAGTCGGAGGACAATGGTTCACAGAGATCTCAAGTTTGATGAGTAGAAGGCCATGCGAGTTTCCCTTAAGAGGGAGCTCCAACTACAGGTTGTAGAGGAACTATTGGTTCCTAAGGTGGAGGAGCCTCAGATTGACGTGGAGCAGCCACATGCAGAGGGTCTAGGAGTGGATACATCCACTCAAGAAAAGTATTCCAAAGATGGACGTAAGCACACAAGAGAAGCTGACAAATTGTTGTCGGAGGTGAGAGAGAATGTGGGAGAACCATCTTCTCAGCGCAGACAAAGGAGGTCACCTAAGAGGTACACTAGATACATGGTCCTTGTTGGGGAATGTGTTGAGACTGAGCCATGTTCCTTTGAGGAAGCAGTGCAGCAGCCGATTTGGGTTGATGCTATGGTGGAGGAGTATGACTCCATAGTTCGGAACAATGTTTGGGATGTGGTTCCAAGACCGTAGAACGAGTCAGTTGTGAGTTCCTGTTGGCTTTACAGAGTAAAGCAAGCTACTGATGGTAGTGTGGAGAAACATAAGGCAAGGTTTGTTGCTCGTGGTTTCTCACAGGTTAAGGGGATCAATTATGAGACTTTTTCTTCTGTAGCAAGGTACTCATCTATCAGATCGATGTTGGCACTATTAGCACAGATGGGTTGGAAGATCCATCAGATGGATGTGAAGACTACATTCCTCAATGGCAATATTGAGGAAGAGGTGTACATAGAGCAGCCAGAAGGTTTTGAGACCTTCGATTGTGAGTCACATGTGTGCTGACTCAAGAGAGATTTGTACAGGTTGAAGCAAGCACCTTGTGCTTGGTACACCAGGATCGACAACTACTTCACCGGGTTGGGCTTCACAAAGAGTGAAGCGGATGTGAACCTGTACCACTCATGGTTAAAGGTAAGCAGTTGATCATTGTACTTTATGTTGATGATCTCATATTGACAGGTGATGATTAGTTGATCATGTCTTGTAAGGAGGACCTTGCAAGAGAATTTGAGATGAAAGACATGGATCTCATGCATTACTTCCTTGGCATGGAAGTATGGTAGAAGGATGGGGAGTTGTTTGTTTTTCAGGGCAAGTATGCCAATGAGATACTCAGGAGATTCCACATGGAGAAGTGCAAGCCCATGCAAACTCCTCTAGTAGGTAACTGGAGGAAGGAGGATGCTACTTCGGGAGAAGTAGTAGAAGCTCCTGTGTACAGGCAACTTGTGGGTTCATTGATGTACTTAGTGAACACATGACTAGATTTGTGCTATGCGGTGAACCAGCTGAGTCAAGCTATGGTTCAACCTACCAAGATGTTTTGGTAGGTGGAAAAGCATGTATTGAGATACCTCAGAGGCACATCTCAGTATGGATTATGGTATAGATGGACAGAGGGAGTGAAGCTACAGGGCTTCACTGATGCAGATTGGGCAGGGAGTCCATCTGATCGGAAGAGCACTTCAGGTGGAATTTTCAACCTTGGGTCCGCGACAGTTTCTTGGTACAACAGGAAACAAAGGTCAGTTGCACTCAGCTCCACAGAGGCCGAATACATGGCTACAAGTCAGGCAGCATGTGAGGTCATCTGGATGCCAAAAATTTTAGTTGGTTTGTTTGATCAGAGGATGGATCCAACTGTGATCTATTGTGATAATCGGAGTTGTATCAAACTCTCTGAGAATCCAGTATTTCATGACAGGTCCAAGCACGTTGACATTCGGTATCATCATCTCAGAGACTATGTGGTGAGGAGGATTATGTTGTTGCAATATATTTCGACTGAGGAGCAAGATGTTGACATTTTGACTAAAGCATTGTCAAAGTGTAAATTCGAGTTCCATAGGGACAGGATTGGGGTGGTAGATAATCCCTTTCTTGTTGAGAGGGAATGTTGAAATGTGGCAATAAGAATATTCCAATTTTAATTTGTCCTTGGATTAAAATTGAGAATTAAAATTCGAATTTACTCTCATGAGATGATTGAAAAATAATTAATTAATTCATCTTGAGTTAATTAGTTGGAGAAATTCAAGCTAGAAGTCTTTTTCAAGTCATTCAATATTTATCCCTTAAATTAAGGAGATTATCCCTTAATTAAGGATATAAGGATGAGTTGTAATTAGTTAGCTCAGTTAAGTGAGTTATGTCCAGTTAAATTAGTTCCAAACAGTTTGAGAAACTAATTGTGAGTTCAGTCAATTAATGCATGCATGCATCAAACTAGTGTACTCAGATAATTGAAGATTCTCTCATAAATAACTCATGCATGTCTATTAAGTGAAAGACTCAGTTGAGATTAAAGACAGGGACAATGTACTATCAGTTGCTAGAATTTTCCTATAAGGAAAACTCTTGCATGTAGAAGGAATTCATTCCTTGAGATTTGCGTAGTTTTACAGGGTGTAAGATCAGTGTGAGTGATCAATGTTACACATGGTAACAGTAGGATCACCCAGGAAAAACTATGCTAGGAAATAGGAGCTTGGAGGGCAGCATGGAGGACTTAAGGAGAAGTCTATTTTTCCTATGAGCATCTGTGAGGATTGTACTGAGTGCTGGCTAGCTATGAGAGCTAAAGCTATGTGTAATCCTGAGATATTTCCACTTGTATGATAATACAGATAGTGGGGTTTTTAGCTGAGGCTTTCCCCTGAGTATTCTTCCATGTTTCATGTGCATTGATTCTGCTTCTGGTTATATGTGTTCTGCTTGATCTTGCTCAAATCTATTAAGCTTCCACAAGTTTGATTGTATAAGTAGATTAAAGTATTTTGCTTTAGTTATAATGCATTATCAGGTTAATATACAATGAGAATTTCTATAGAGTGGCTGTCACCACATAGAAATGTTTCACTCCCACTACACACACTCTTGTCATGAAGGTTGTTGCATTGAGCAAAGTATGTCTTATGCATTCTGGATGGTCTATGTTGTGTTACTAAGTGTCTGTGTGCAATCACGTTGAGTCCTATCACTGTTTACATATGTTTCATTGATCTCACACTTAACCATTTTCCTGAGCAACCTAGCCTCATCTAGATTCCCTGAACTGCGTGCTTCGCTTCTGAAACAATCAAGGTCCTCCCTTTCCTGCTAAAACCCTGTAGTGCACAAAGACACCAACCTCCATTTTCCTGAGCAACCTAGCGTCATCGAGCTTCCCTGAACTTTTTGCTTTGCTTCTACAACCATAAAGGTCCTACCTTGCCTACTAAAACCCCGTAGTGCATAGAGACACCAACCTCCTTTGCCTGCTAAAAACCTATAGCTCACAGAGACACCAACCTCCCTTTCCTGCTAAAACCCCACATCCCGAAGAGACCCCATCCAACACTACTCTCTAAAAATGCTCAGAGCAGTCAAGCAACCAACACTGCTCTCCAGAAATGCGCAGAGCAGTTCAGCTGCACTGTAAGCAGAAATTGCGTAGAGGTGTCCTCCCAGGACCCCCATCCCACAACAGTGTCCTGTGCCTCAAAACTGCGCAGTGTTGTCCATGCTACCCTATCTAGCTTGCATGCATAAAATACGCAGATGGGCCTCTCAGGGCCTCATTCCAGCAACAATCACTATCCACTGAAATTGTGTAGATCTACCTCTCAGTGACTACAGGAAAAGGTGACATGCTGAAATTGATTCCAAGGAGTTGAGGAGAAGGGACAAGGAACCAAGCAATGGAAAAGATCAGGACAGAATGCAAACTTCGTCAGATGCATGATCATCTTGAGGGTAAGTATGGTAAGTAAAGAACACCTTTTGAAGTACACCTCTTAGTTGAGTTTGCAGGATTGCTTGTCATTGTCATATCATCCTATCCTCAGTAACATGGATGTGCGCAAACACGAAAAGTCATTTTATATGTTTCTTCTACATGTCTTTCTTCCTTTTCACTTGTTTGACCAATTGCCATGTTCGACATGTTGATTTATATGTCATGCTTGCAACCTCATTATGGTGATGTTGAGGGTTGCGTTTGAGTTGTGCTTGCTATATAAAAATCTATTGCACTCACACACAAGGTTGTAAGCACTATCACACAAGTGTTGTCACGATCGTCTGAATGTCTATCTTAAGTGTCGTGCTTGTCGCTTGCACCCATTGGTCAGTCACATTGAGTGTATGTTGTCTTCATGGTTCAAGGTGTCTTGTTGTCGAGTCATGTTGAGTGTGTGTTCACAAGGTCATGCATGCACAAGTTCACTCGCTCACACACTTAGTAATTTTACTGAAACTCTGTCAACCAGACCACCCCCCAACAACCAGACCTCCGCTGAGCTGCACTGCACAGCCTTAGCCCTCAGTGATCATGTACTGCTGCCTAGAATTGTGTAGAGCTTGAGGCTACCTCCCAGGCAGTCTGCACTACATAATCCTGCAATCGAATCAACTAACTGTCACCCAGAACAATGCAAAATTTTCTCAGTAAGCCATCTCAATCTGCGCTGCTCGCAAGCAAATCTATCAAGCCTCCTGTTGGTCAACTAGAGAGTTTAACCGGGCAGTGAACCCAGGCTTCACTCCTCCAAAAATTGCGTAGAAGCTACTAGCATACCCGCTTCCACTGAATGAAGAAATTACACATACATGCCAGACAGAAACCCATCGCCTGTCATCGCACTGTCCTTAAAAATTGCGCAGTTTTGCCAGCCAACCACTCTATCAGCCGACCTGCTTCTCCTCCTAAAAACTACACAGTTTTCATGGGCTGCCTCCCAGCTGCTAAAGATCCTGCTTAGCCCATAAACTGCGTACGGATGTCCTGCAGGACAACCTCCTAGCTCTGTGTAGTTTTCGCCAGCAGCCTCCCGCAGCTTGTTGCCAGCCTCCCCAGAGAATCTACATAGTTTTCACTGCCAGTGTCCCCCTACTACCTGCACTGTCTCCCTAGAAAAATTGCGCAGATCTGCCCTCCAACCAAGCCAGATCCCATAGAAAGTCACTGCTAACCTAGACTTCCCATATTAGCCTCCCAGTGACCTCTGCGTAATTTTCCTTGACAGTTCTCGGAGCTCACATCCCGGCCTGAAATGTGCTCTGCACAGTTTCAGATCCTTCTCCTCTCTCTTAGTCACCTGCACCTGAAAACGAAATATGATACATCATGGTAGACTAGGAGATTTCTGGATTTGATGTCATCTCATCATGAATGATTGGAGACACATGTACATGGATGAGATATGGTGTGTAGACGAACATGATGAACAAGGAGCACATGATACGAGACTTGTTCACGAACGAACAAACACAAAAAGCTACCAAGTAGCAAGCGAAGGAGACACATGCACATGCATGAATTATCAAGTAAACACCAAGACCATCGAAGACTCCGCAGACCTTGCCATGCAGAGGTGAAGCTATGATAAACCAAGAGCACATTCATCACTCAACATCAATGCAGCTTGACACGGATACCAATAGCAACATGAACATACCAGCATTGTCAATTGAGTCATGTCATGAGTCATCTCGACCACATGACTACTGTGGGCCATACCATTGTAATCAATGTAATGTAATGTGTAAGTCCAAGAGACCCACATGTAAAATTGAAGAGTCATGTAAGTCAAATAGTCATGAGGGAAGTTGAACAATCACAAGGGTCAGTTTCACCCTTGGCTACATATACCCCTCATTTGTACATGCAAAGGACTTTTCACCTTGGCTCCTCCCACATAGTCTTAAGAGTCTGTAATATTTTATTTGAGGAGCAAGCAGTGGCTCCAATGCCCCGCTATTGGGGTTAGTGATGTAATGGTGTATGGATGTGTCCTGGAACTTTCACTAAATTCAGAAGCTTGTTAACAGGCCAACATGTTTTCCCACATGTATTGTGTTTGTTTGTAAGACTATTCTTTGGACGATTGTAATGCATGTTTCTTTAACATGTATTGAAAAATTGAACTATTTCGGTTTTTTTAGTACATATTCTATTGGAAATGTGTTGTATCAGTTGTTAACGATGTCTTTCCCATGTGGGCTATCCGTTGGACACTCGACAAATTCATTCTTGTAAACTTGTTATAACGGTCATTGCACTCGTGTGGACTATTCCGTTGGGTGTTGTACGTGCTATTTGTTCACTTTGTGTTTGTGATTGCCGCATCTATGTGGAGTACTACACCAAAAGATGAGCATGTCTTGTTGTGTTGTTTGTCTCTAGCAGAGTTGGGACTATTCCCTTTAAACCCGAGACTCACTTCCACCCTCTCCCTCTGCAGTGAAAGAACTTTGATACAAGTGGTACTAAGCACTCACCAGGCACGCGAACCTCGTTGTTCGAAGACAAAGAAAACCACTCTCATGTGCTAACAAGCAAGAGCTAAGGCATATCTTTAGGATAATGGCAATCGGGCCATCATACCAGATGGGACTCTTACACCAAACGGTATGAGGTCTAGTTGGGACTTCATACCGGGGAGATCCCCTGAATGTTGATGGGTCCAACACCATCAATAGAATCCTTATCGTTGAATGGCATGGATATATGGTAAAGAAGAGAGGTGGTTTGCTCTCCATTGGGCCTAATAATCCTAGGTTTGGCATATGCGGTAAAGCTTGGAGAGTGGGTCTCGGTTTAGGGCCTAGTGATCTAGGTTTGGATTGCGGTAAAGCCTGAGAGACTAGGAGACATGAAAATTCCTCACGATGTAGGTGGAGAAATCCGGTGGCATCCATGCTTCTTTGGCCTAGTGATTAGGTGGAGATCACGGTAAATCCTGTTATGATGTGTTCATTGTGTTGGCCTAGTGATCCAGGATGGATTACGGTAAAGCCTGATTCCTGTTGATGGGGGTGAGGTGGTTTAGCCTCAGTATGCCCTCGTTGGTTCTTTTGGTTTGAGCCCCACATTCATGCTTGGAATATGTCACGGGGGTGAATGGATGAAGAGAGATTTGGCTCAGCCATTCTATGGTGAGGAGGAACGTGGTAGTCCCATCTCCAGTGGGTCTATTGCATTCATTAATGAGAAATTCATTCCCTTGATTTCCATGTGCAGATGTATTGATGTACATGTGGATTTTGATGGCTGATATATTTATGGTAATTTTGTTCCTATTATTCTAGTTATATGCATATTTTATGACAACAACTATCTATGGATCTCAACATGTTTTTACTTGTAAATGAATGGATAGTGTACCTATGGCCTAATAGATGATAATGCAGCAAATGAAATGAGGGAACAATGGTTCATAGAGATTCTCATATAAGTATGAGATCCCTACACTTAATTATGTTGTTTACACCTGTAGGCTACATGTTGATGATATGTTTGACGAAATTCCTGGCATGGATAGTAAGGGTTTGGTTATGGTCTTGTTCAACTTATTTCTTTGCATCATTTTTTCCTTGTATTTTTAATGATTTCAAGCTATCACACCATTATGGACAGTGGCCTGGGCTCTAGGCCTTAAAAAGTGGTTTAAATCCCAGGGTCACTAGCACATAATTGGAAATTTTGGTCCCTGGACAATGGAAGGCAAGCTTGTGAGAGCGACTTTAGGTTACCGGTTTCTCCCTTTCCCATAGCATGAGAGTGACTATGGTATAAGAGATTCATAACAACAATGGGACCCATGTACAAGTTGTCTAAGTGGCTGACTTGTCTCCTAAGGGTTTGGTTAATGATGTTTGATGGCTATGTGTGACGTTTCTATCGACTCCACTTCCTTAAAGTCACATAGGAGGTCGAATCTGATCATAGTAGCCTCTCATCTCATGTCTACCCAGTTGGCATGGTTACTTGGGTGGATGTGGGATGAGGGTTGTTATCTCAAAATCAGGCCCTGATAGGCTGCTGGGCAGGTTGACTCTAAGTAACTATTTCAAACCTACTTTAGGCTGAGGCTTAGCATCCTTAGCGTGAGAGGGCTCTCTCAAAGGGTTAATGATATTGATTAAAGATATGGATAGATGGCTAACTCTATGGTTTGTGATTTTATATGTTTGTAGATTGGAAGATGGAGACTTGCTACCATTGGGCTATGGAGTCAGTGACAGAGATAAGGATAACAAATAGCTCTTCTTATAAAACTGAGGCTTGTATATACTTCAATGAAAGAGTGACACATTCAAGAAAGTCTCAATAACTTGAAGTTCATAGGAGTCAGAACATGTGGGCATGAATTCTGAGTAATGATACATCAAGGTATTCAAAAGGAAAGAATTTAAAGTGATAGATCAGAGTTTAATACCTACATGGAAGTCAGGGCATTCAGCATTTAAACATTCAGAACATAAACTCATATGGGACCACACAGTTTATGAATGTATACAGGAAGTCAGAGCACATTCAGTGAATTCTGAGTGATTATACATCCATACCACTGTAAGAATTAAGGAAAGGACAACATCACATATTCTGAACATAAAAAATCCTTCATGAATCCTGAGAAGTAAGCATTAAGACTATGAAAGTAAAGCATTTCAAAGATAAAATATGAAGCTCACTGAAGTACACTAAGAATCTCAGCTTCAGAAAAGTCCAACTGCTTCTGTATATATCAATCCCTGCATATCATTTACAAAAGTAGTCTTTTTCTCTAACATTTTCCAACCCTGATTACATTGCTGTTTCAGCTATATATAGAGCTCTTTACATAACTGAGATTCCTCCTCCAGCATGAGGGGAATTAGAATTCATCCTACTATGACACCTATTGATACATAAAACTAATTATTAAATGCAAATGACACCTAACTAGCAGTCCCAGAGACCTAATACAACTAGGAGTGTAACTCCTTATCATGATTCAACAACCTTATCTAAGAATGTAAAGCATTATTTGACAACTTGAAACCTCAAGAAGTCGAATTTGATGAAGCCTCCCACGTGGTCATCTGACTGCTGAAGACAAACCCTAGAAATTAGGGAACATGTTTCCTTGTTTTTAGGTTTAGGATCCCTGAAAATGGCACGTGGGACAGAGCCTTTATCTCCTCATCCATGACACATTTTTTGAAACTGAAGGAGGTTTTTGTATTCCATGCTGTCTAGAACAAAAACCTCTCTTGGATTTTTAAAACACTTCTCCATCTGTCCAGAATCTATCCTTGAAACACACGTGTCAAACAGGAAAAATCCGTTCTCTGAATTTTGGGTTTCAAAGAAAGCTTATTATCTCCCAACTGAAAACACTTATGAAGAAATTGAGATAGGTTATTGTAGTAGGAGAGTTGATGAAGATAAAACTCCTTCATAATTCCAAAATACCCTTTCATGTGACCAGAAACTGATCTTGAAAAAGGCTGCTAAAACCAGAAGACAAAGCTTGACTTTCAGCAGTTTCATAGCGCAAGTTTAACCATAAATTTCTCCCACCTCAGAACGAATTTGAAGAAACTGAAAGAGGTTTTTGTAGTTTGGTATGTTATGAAGAAAAGCCTCTTTTAGTTTTCAAAATTCAGTTCTCAGCTGCTCAGGACCCCTTCTAGAAGTTGACTAGTAAAAGCAGAAAGTAGAGTTTTTTATGCTGAAACAGCTTTTTCAGGGGTTTCGTAGCGTGCTACGAAAACTCCTAGTTCAGTGATTTCGTAGCTACTTTCAAAATTTCTCCAAAATGATGTGAGATATGAATTATAAACACCTGTTAAGACTTCTAAAACATGGAATGAGGCTGTCAAACATTATTTGGAAAAGAGATATGATCTTAAAAGACTTCTAACCTTATGACCTAACCCTTAAAGCATGAAATGACCTAGAGACCCTTTAACACCATGAATAGAAGAAGGGTTTGTAAATGAGAATGACACTAATTGTGATGAGATGACTCAAAAATTATAAGACTATGACTAGAAACAAGGCAACTTTCCAAAGCTTAGAGACAAAGATTTTAGGGTGATAACAAGGGTGTTACAAAACTATTCTCAGTCAAAACAACCTTTCTATGAATAAATGGCAAGCTACTCAAAAAGTTATTATACTTCCAGGTACTCTTACTTCAATGGTCAATGCTTCACCTGTCACAAATTTAGTCACAAAGTAGTTCATTGTGTTACTTATAAAACGATTATGACTAGAGAAGCAAGAAAACAACATAATGGAAATAGGACAAAGAAGTCTTCTTTTAATACTTTCTCCCCTCTTCAGAATGAAGTTGAATGTTATATTTGAAATAAATTCGGTAATGAAGAAACTGAATGCAGAAGCATGATGAACTCATCTTATCGACATGAGCAGAAAATGGAACCTCCCAAGGTATGGAAAAAGAAAATTTCTTCCTTTTGAAAATTATGGTCTAGCATTGTATGCAGGAGATCAAGAGAATCAATTGTTGGGTTGTGTTATATTCTTTCCATGTAGTTAACAAGGGGTTTGAGGGGCACCCATAACCCCACTTTATGGGGTTCGGGGCAACGCCCCAGAAAATTTTGGTTTTGGACCATATGTTAGGTTGGGCGGACCCACCTATGGTTTTGTGCATGATTTTCGCACATGTTTTTTGGACGCGATGGTTTTCGGTCCATGGTATTGGACGCGATGGTTTTTGGTCCATGGTATTGGATGTTTTGGCATGTATAAATATGTATTGTAACATTGAAAGGAACATAATGAAAAATCAAGCTGGTAGTCCCGGTTTTGGGATCCAGTGGGAAAATCTCTGTGTATATGTGTTTTATGTGTTATGCTCTCACATTGTTTATTTTTTGTGTTTTAGAATTCGTATGTAGGTAATTTCTGTACGGGGTTAAAACCTACATCAATGGTACATTGATAATGGTTGTTCAAAGCATATGACAGGTGACATAGATAATTTTGTTTATTTTAATGAAATTAAGAAAGAAAAGAATGTGAATTTTGGTAATAACTCACCTGCTACTATTAAAGGAAAATGATCTGTGGTATTAAAAGAAAAGGTCAAGGATGAGAATGTATTATTTGTTGATGGGCTAAGACATAACTTTTTAAGTGTTAGTCAAATGTGTGATCAGGGGCATGAATTTATTTTCAAATCAAAGAATTGTGTGGTAAGAAATTTGGATACAGGTAAGACCATAATCAAGGGAACCAAAACTCCAGGCAATGTCTATATCCTAGAAGGCGGCAAAGAACATTGTTTTTTGAGAAAATATGAAGAAAGTTGGATTTGGCACAAAATATTGGGACACCTCAGTTTTTCTCAACTATACAAATCAAGCAATATGGGAGTATTTCATGACTTTCCAGACATTTCTCCACCTGAAAATAGTATTTGCAAATCATGTCAATTTGGTAAGCAATCCAGAGTTTAGTTTAAAGCTAAAGAATGCACTTCAGGTAAACCCCTTGAACTTGTTCACATTGATTTATGTGGACCTATGAGAAAGAATTCTCCTCGTGGTGAACAATACTTCATGATATTGATTGATGACTTTACAAGAATGTTTTGGGTTGGTTTACTAAAGTATAAATATGAGGCATTTGAAAAGTTTAAAATATTCAAGGCTATGGTGGAAAATGAATTAGAACTAAAATCAAATGTCTTATATCTAATAGAGGAGGAGAGTTTATATCAGATGATTTTTTAAATTTTTGTGAACAACATGGCATCAAAAGACAATTTTCCATAGCTAAAACTCCTCAACAAAATGGAGTGGCAGAAATAATGAACAAAACAATTCAACAAATGGTGCATGCCATGCTTGATGAATCAGGAACACCTCACACCTTCTAGGGAGAAGAAATACATACTGCCATGAATATACTTAACAAATCCATGTTCGAGTAAACAATGATAAAACTCCATGTGAACTTTGGTATGGTAAGCCTGAAACTGTCAAACACTTTAGAATCTTTGGAAGTAAATGTTTCATAAAGAAAAATGATGATAATCTTGGAAAGTTTGAATCCAAAGCTGATGAAAGAATCCTCCTCAGATACTCTTCTAGAAGAAAATGATATAAACATTATAATAAAATACTCCAAAATATTGTTGAAAGTATAGATGTTGTGATTGATGAAGCATCTACAAGTACCAAAAGGGAAGCACAATTAGATGACAAACCACTCCCTACTAAAATCCAAGAAGTTGTTGGAGAAGAAGAAAGAGAAGCATAAAAAGAAGGAAATGAAGATAGAGGTATGTCAAAAAAGAATCCATCAAGGTATGTTAAGAAAAATCATCCTGAATCTCAAATTCTAGGTGATAAGGAAGTGGGAATACAAACTAGAAGAACTTTTGTTGGATCATCTAGTCACTTAGCCTTACTATCCACAATTGAACCTCAAAATGTGAATCAAGCAAGCAAAGATGAATGTTGGGTTAAGGAAATTCATGAAGAACTTGATCAAATAGAAAGAACCATACATGGGAACTTGTACCAAGGCCTCATAATAAAAATGTAATTGGGACAAAGTGGGTGTTTAAGAACAAACTAAATGAAAATGGAGAAGTAATTCGAAACAAAGCAAGACTTGTATGCAAAGGCTATGCTCAACAGGAAGGGATATAATTTGAAGAGACATTTGCACCTGTATCTAGACTTGAAGCCATAAGAACGTTTCTTGAATTTTCTAGCATTTGTAACTTTAAAGTATATTAAATGGATGTTAAATCTGCATTTTTAAATGGAGACCTAAAAGAAGTTTATATTGAACAACTTGAAGGATTCATACTTGGAAATGATAAAAAACTTGTTTGAAAACTTAAGAAGGCATTATATGGGTTAAAACAAGCTCCTCGTGCATGGTATTATTGTCTTGATAGGTATCTTCGGCAACAAGGGTTCAAGAAAGGATTTGCAGATAGCAATTTATATATCAAATATGACAAAGACAAACTTTTGGTAGTAGTGGTTTATGTTGATGACATCATATTTGGAAGCAATGTTGAATCTATGAGTCAAGGATTTGCTTCAGCTATGCAACAAGAATTTGAAATGCCTTTACTTGGGGAACTAGCATACTTTCTTGGTCTTCAAGTTCGTCAAACTAAAGAAGGTACATTTCTTTGTCAAACCAAGTATCTCAAGTAGATTATGAAGAAATATGGAATAGAAGATTGTAAACTTGTGTGCAAACCAATGGTAACATGATGCATTCTCAGCCAAAATGATGACTTTCCTACATTTAATCAACTTGAATATAGATCTACGATTGGAAACTTGCTTTATCTTATTGGGACAAGACCAATTAAGACCAAACATTATGCATGTAGTTGGCATAGTTGGACGATTCCAGGAAAATCCTAAGGAAACTCATCGCACAATAGTTAAAATGATATTCAAGTATCTACAAGGCACACAAGATTTCGGTCTATGGTATCCAAAAAATAGATTTTGCACTTCATGCTTACATAGATGGAGACTAGGTAGGTAATGTTGATGACCGTAAAAGTACTAGTGGAGGAGAATTCTATTTGGGATCTCGCTTAGTTTCTTGGTTCAGTAAGAAATAAAGTTCCGTTTCTTTATCAACTTCTGAAACAGAATATGTTGTTGTTGCCTCTTATTGTACTTAACTGCTATGGATGATCCAAAAATTGCAAGACATTCAAGTCACTTGTACTCAACCTATACCTATTCTCCGTGACAACACTAATGCCATAGTATCTCTAAAAATACCATCTTGCACTAAAAAACTAAGGACATCCCAATCAAATACCATTTTCTTAGAGAGCAAGTTCTTGAGTAAAATGTCAAGTTGGAATATGTTCATTCAAATTAACAAGTTGCAAATTTATTCACTAAGCCTCTTCCATGTGATTCCTTTGAATATATCAAACATAAATTAGGAATGTTTTTTGCCTCTTCATTCTACTAATTGTTCTAACATAACGGGAACATGCACGTCATGTTTAGGGGGAGCTATGGATATAAAGAATCAACCATTTATATTTTTTATGCAGATCTTTTGGAAGACAATTGCGTGTATATGCGGTTTTTGATCTCGACATTCGTATACGCTTCTCAGTACAGAAACATAAGTGTAACATATTCATGGGGAGCTTCTCATATGCTTCCATCATTTCATGATTAACATTCTGGTTCTAACATTGGTTTTCTATAGTTTGTTGGTGATGAACTTATGTTGCTTAGGGTATTGGCTCATGAGTAATATTGAGATGTTGCAATATCTTTGATATGCCTTTTGATTGATGAGAAAGATATGATGTGAACAGATGATGAAGAGTTTACACAGGTTCAAGGGGAGAAAATTCCATGCGTCTAATGGTTCATTGTTGTCATTATGGTTTCTTGAAATTTCCTTGTTACATTAAGATGACTACAATTTCTATTGTTTCTGCTATTATGCCAAGTATGTTGCTGCTGTCAGATTCCTATATGGTGTTTGGTAGTTGCTGCTGACTATCATGGTCTTGCTACAAAGGATCCTTCATTATTAATATTTTCGTTTATGGTTATAAATGTCATGTATGTATTTTGATGTACATGCCATGAAAAGACCCATGTTGTAATCATTGTAAAATTCAATTATGTATGGGCTATTGGGATCAAGTCATGCTATGTATGTAATCCCATTGTTTTGGGACAGTGATGTAACATTTGGGTCCAATATGTAAACCCATTTTGCTAGGTGATTGATGTAATCATGGCACATAGAGTCATTTGTCAAAGGAAAGGTCATATATTTCCAGTCTTGTACTTCATATATTCAAAAGGTACAACATATGCTTAAGGGGAGCAGGTCAATATTAGATTTCATGGTTCATATCAACATATTAGAATTACAAATATGAGCACTACAAGGGCAATACTTAATTCAATCTAATTTCTCCCTTTTCCCTTGATGTCAAAGGGGGAGAAAAGCCTTGGTGTTTGCATATGTGTTTGCATGTGGCTTCCAAACACAAAAGTGGTTGACATCAAGTCCAAAGGGGGAGATTGTTGGAATTATGTCTAATTTGTTGTCCTTGATGGAAACCTACTTGACAAAGATGTCCTTGATGTCAACTTGCCTATAATATGATGGTTATGGAACTAATGTAGATATCAAGAATATTGGTACAAGATGTTCCAGAGAATATGGAAAGAGAAATGGTAGTTCAGTGAAAGATGCATGAAAAATGTGAAGTTTGAGAAAGTATACACAGTTGCTATGAAGAATAATTGTGTACATACATAGGTCATGTGAGAAAAAGTCACATACATAATCCAAACCATAGAAATCTGGATACCAGGGGTCATTACCATGATAATTTCCCATAGTAATTGAAGCAGCAACATCTGTTTGATATTGTCAACAAAACCATAAACTTTACCAAAGGATTTACCTAAGGCATTGGCAAAGGAAAAAACTATATAAGGAGAAGGAGATCAAGGAGATGTGTGTGCAATGTAATGGGTTATTTTATATGTGATCTACTCTGAAATAGGTGTGCACCAGGGAGCAAGGAGAAGGCTCAGATATGAGAGATCTGAAAGTGCATTAAGTACTAACAATTATACTTGACTGATTTGAATATCTAATGATGCAAGAACTATTTGAATGCACTTGCAGTAATATGTGGTTTGATTGTAAGGTATGTGGAATATGTGTGGTTTTTGCAGCAAAGGTTTGATTCTGTGATTTAAGATCTACACGGGGGTTTTCTTAAGGAAGGTCGCGTACATGCGCAAATCTTGTTCAATACTATCACGTATACATTTGGCAATAATTTATTCAGTATGTTGAAATATATACATGGATGTTGTGCATGGTAGTCATGCATGTACATAAAGTTGTTTTATGGAAGTTATATATATGTACTAGGGTTTTTCAATTGCTTCTAGATAATGACAGTTGATGATATATGTTCTATTTGTTGCATTTTGTCAATGATGTCTTGATATGCATGGTCTGTATCTAGCAATGTTCATTGAGTTGATGTGATTGTGAATTGGAATATTGGTTAGTGATGATGCTACAAGATGTTGATTTATGATTAAGTTGCCACTATGACTCAGTATGATAGTAACTCATAGAATGACAAAGTGATTTAGTTTTAGCATTCAATGATTTGAGATCTGTATGTAGATTTGTTACACAACATTTTGTCACTGTCCCTATTCCTTGATCCTGGAGGACCTCTACAATGAAATCCGCATGCTTTTCCTTCATGAAGAAGCTCCCATTGTGTCCCTCTTCATGAGTAGATCAATTCCCTGTTGCACCATTTCCCCTGAAACTTTTGTTTTGCGCAGTTCACAAGACCGACGCTAATGGCATTTGTATCCCCCACGCAGATGTGTAGAGATTAACACTATCCCTAGCATTGACCGGAGCAATTGAGTTGTGTTCCAGTCATGTCGATCCTGTTATGGAAAGTTTTTTAAATTAGGAGGCAAAGCTTCCAGCTCTAGAAGCTTCGTAACAAAAGTTTGGTAAATGGTTTGCCTGGATGGGGTCGAGGATGTCAGTTTGGGCTCCTTTCCCTATAATGATGGAACTACCACAAGGGATAAGCCCTTCTCCCATGAGAAGAGGATCCATCTCCCATCCTTTCATCCTATATAAACCTCCCTTCTTCCCAAGCACAAGCTAGTGTTAATGTTGGTATGCTAGTGATATTTTGGTTTGGAGTAAACAACAAGCTATTCTTAGTTGTAGCTATCTAGTTGTGTGAGGAAGAAGTGTGATTTGGTTTGGAGTGAAGCCCAAAGGGAAGAGCCTTAAAAATATTGTGGATTGAGGCCATCATGGAATACTAGCAAAAGTGTGTGGGAACCTAATCTTGTCAGAGGAGGACTGCAACGTCAATACAATGGTTGTAATCTCTCTTTGATATTAATATATGCAACTATCGATTGATTTCCTACATGATTTTTCATCTTACATATTCATGGCTTAATGTTTCTTGACTTGTTAAGTAGGTTGAATTACAATTTGTCTATTATCACGATCGTTGTTTGCTGTTGTTTACTTGTTTCAGGTGCTTGAAGAAGGAAGCGAGAAATAACTGGAGCAAGCAAGCAAGGACATCATCAAATGGGATAAGAGTACTAAGAGGTAGGCCCTCTTAATTGATTCTAACCTAAGGAAATCTTCCATAGAATGTATTTGTTGTGGCTAGACCAATTATCGGGCTAGAGGAATTTGTTTGTGTCCGCACTTATAATTTTATTTCACCACAAGATTGCAATTAGAGGAAGCACGTATATACACGATTATACTTCAAAACAAACACGTATATATTTTGAAGTTAATATTTGATTAGAGTTTTTAGTGTTGCCTTATGATGACAAGTTATGTTCTATCTGTTGTTGTTTGTCAATGATGTCTATCTATACCTGACAATGTTGATTAGATTGGTTGTGCATTGAATTGATATGTTTGGAATGGCTGGTTGAGGTTCATTTTAGTGATTAGTTTTCTTCAATATTTAGTGGTTTGATGCTTCAATGATTCAGTTGGTGTACAGTGCTTCAGTGATTTAGATTTTGAGATTCAGTATTTTAATTTGGCATATTTGTTTAGGCTTATTGTTGATGTGGGTCCAGTGTGAAAACTTGATTAAAGGTGGCCTATAGGTTTTTTGATGATTGTTTGATAGGTGGATCTAGTGTGAAACATTATGAAATTTGGTCCACAAGGTGTTGATGGTTGTAGCCTTCAGTGAGGGGGTAGGAACTCCCTTCTAGTAGGAGCCAGTAAACGAGACTAGGGGGTTGTAGCTGTAACAAACTTGGTGAAAATTGGATGCAGATTTGACTTTGCAGTGGATTTTGGATTTCCTGGGAAGGAGGTGGATCCTCGTATTACTTTGAGGGTGGAGGTGTGAGCCTCTAGATTCCCTTGTTGCGGATGCAGGAATCATATTATTTATTTCCTGGTTGAGAAAATGTGCATATGTGTATTTGTGTATATGTGGTTATTGTAAATACCATAATGAGCTATGTTATAAAGCTCTAGTATGTAGTATGTTGTCATGTTGTAATGATGTTTTGATTTTGAGCAGGTATTTCATTGTAAATACTACAACGAGTTGTTTTATAAAGCTCCATGGGCAGTATGTTTTGTTTTCAACAGTCATGTTGGTTATAGGTGTTATTGAACACCGAGGATGATGTTCTCCCAAGGGGGAGGGTTCTATTACAGCCATGGTGAAAATTCCATGTAAAGATATATAATACCACAGATGATGGGACATGTATTCCAAGATGAATGTTGGGAAAGACATCCTAGGGATTATTCATTTGGTTGTCCATGGCTAAGGAAATGGATAAGGTTTTGGAAAGGCATGAGGCATTAATTGGCATTTTATTTATGAAAATAATGGAAATTAGGAGAAAAGGAGGGTGAAAGGTCACAGGTTGCATGTGAGGAGGAAAATGAAGGAAATATAGGCCTCATTAATAAAAAGGCTTATGAGGATCAATTAACAAGCTCTTAGCTCAATCTTGGTCAGTGTAACCCTTTATTAGTTTAGCTTTGGAGCTCTCTCATTATTCTCTCTATCTCTCTCATACTCTTGGACACTTAGAGTTTCTTGGAGCACTTTGGCATTGGAGCAAGAAAGGAAAAGAAGGCAAGAGGAAGCAAATATAACGCAGGGAAAGGCAAGATCGAGCAGCTACAATAGGTTTCATTGTAAGTATCAACATGCATGTGTATTTTCCTTGCTAGATTTGACATGCATGGGATTGCATGTGTTTCTTTCTACCATGGCATGGGTTTTGCTAGGTGTGAAAATATTTTTAGCCTAGCCTTTCCATTTCCTGAGAGCTTTGATGAGATGGGTTCTCTCATGTGGTTTGTGTGGGATGGCCAGATTGGATTCAAAGATGAGTGGGGTGGATCTCCGAATTAACAAACACATGGTGGTAGTGGTACTTGAACCAAACTGAGGACACACGAAGCCACTGGCCTAGTAACCCCTAAACCAAAGTGTGGGTTGTAGTAAAGTCAGATTGTGTGCCTCGGTGGGCCTAGGAATCCTTGCCGGTGAATGGCGGGATATACGGTAAAGTCAAGAGATGGATTTTCTCTTCATTGGGCCTAGTGATTCCAGGATCGAATGCATGGTAAATCCTAGAGAGTATGTCTCAGTGTAGGGCCTAGTGATCCCTGGATCAGACTGCGGATGCACGGTAAAGCCTAAGAGACTAGGAGGCCCTCAAATTCCTCACAGTGTAGGCAGAGAACTCCGGTGGAATCCACATTGATTGGTGTTTTTTTTATGTGTTCTATGAGTCCCACATTCATGCTTGGAATACGACATGGGGGTGATTGGTTGAAGAGAGACTTGGCTGAGCCAATCTATGGTTGGGTGGAACCTGGTAGTCCCATCATTGGTTGGTTCATTGCATTTATTAATGAGAAATTCATTCCCTTGATTTTCATGTGCAAACGTACTGATGTATATATGGATTTTGATGGATGATATGTCCATTATATTTTTGTTCCTATTATGTTGGTTATATTTATCTTTTGTGATAATAGCTATCTATGGCTCTCAACAAGTTTGTACTTGTATCTAAATGGATAATGTATCTATGATATAATAAATGATAAGGCAACAAATGACATGAGGAAACAATGGTTCATGACGATTCTCAGATAAGTATGAGATCCCTACACTTAATTCTGTTGTTTACACCTGTACGTTACATGTTGATGATATGTTTGACGAAATGTCTGTCATGGCTAGTATGGGTCCTGTTATGGTCTTGTTCAACTTATTGCTTTTACATCCTTGTTTCCTTGTATTATTACCAATTTTAAGTGATCATTCCATTATGGGCTGAAAAAGGTGGCTCAATTCCCGGAATGCTAGAAAACAGAGCGTTAGTTTAGAGACTAACTCAATTAGGCAGTGTTTGGGGAGCATTATAACTCGCCTTGGTAGTGTCTGGGGAGCGTTACTCCACCTTAAGTTTCTCAAACAGTAGTAGGGCCCAGGGAAAAGCTGGTTGAGTGGTTGACTTGTCTCCTAAAGGTTTTGTGGATGATGTTGGATGACTGCGTGTGATGTTCCGTCAATTCCACTTCCTTAAGGTCACCTAGGAGGTTGAATATGATAATAGTAGCCTCTCGTCTCATGTTTACCCTGGTTGGTAGGGTTGCTTGGGTGCATGTGGGAGGAGGGTGTTACAGAGTGGTACCAGAGCATGGTTCAACTCTCAGACTGAATGGGTTGAATATGTGTTGGTCATGCATGCATGTAGTTGCATGTGTGTCTCTTACACTTATATACTTGTTGCATTTTCTTGATGATGGATTAGGGTTGTAGTATGGTTATCATGGAGAATTTGATGTTGATTTCATGAAGAGTAATTGACATTGGTATGTGACTGACTGTATATGGTTATCCATCACTTACATGTTGATTTTATGTCGCCTACTTACATCCTTGTATGTTAGGTTACATATTGAATATTTTGGATTACATGTATCAGTCTTGTAGGTTGATTACAAGAATTGATTGCTTATGTTTGACTACATGCGTTTATTTGTATGTATAGTTGATTAGGCATTGCTTATGCATGTTGATGGTTGCATACGAAAATGTGTACGATGGAGTAGTGGTTGTCGTCATGCATGAGGTCATGGTTTGTGTGGTTGGTATGGTCATGCATTGATTACTGGACTCTAGCTATAATGATGCATATATGGTTTTGTACTCATGTGTTATATGTCTATATGCAGTTGTTATGCATGTATGGTATTGGTTATAGTTATGAATGAATAGGAGGTAAAACATGCCTTGTGAAGTCATCATATGTAATGTAGGTCATCATAATGCTATTGGTATGTTAGGATGCTAATGTGTTGGCTGAGATAGAGCAAGAGATGCAGATAATCATAATGAGGTTGCAACATTAGACTTTGGGGTAAGATAAAATCATCATATAGGTATTGTATGTTTGGTATACAGGTATGTAAGCTAAGGATTGTTATATGCACTAGGTTTATGTTCATGTATTTTTATGTTATGGTTATATACATGATAGATGTTAGTTGATTAGTGTAGTCATATTCACGTGTTAGATTGTAATGAATGATAGTAACCTATGGTTGCATCATTGCTATTGTTGTGTTATGTTAGATAACTTGATAATTATGTTATATGATGTTGATGAGCATGATATATAACTTGTTGTTGTTATATGCTAGTAAATTGATGATTAGGGTTATTACATTAAGATATTGATGATATATGTATTGTGTTAACCTGGATTGGACTATGCAGATGGTTATGGTTGCGATATTCAGGTATGAGCCGACATATTTGTGATATGGTGTTGTATTAATCTATATTGATCTTGCATATGAGATTTTTATGTATGAATGAAAATTCTATATGAGTTTATGATGTGAACATGTTAGTTAGATACTGTTACGCATATCATGATCTTATGAGTACTTGAGCTGATGTGTTGTAAAGTTATATTGTGCTAACCAAATTGATTGTGCAGACAAGATCGCCTCCCTTGAGATACATTAGGGTATCAGTTGCTTATGTCATATATTTGGTGCTTGATTATTTGATTATGTCATCTATTTTGTGCTTGATTATTTGATTATGTCGTCTATTTGGTGTTCGAATGTTTGGTGTCTATTACGTTGTTTGGTTGATTTATTTAACATAGTATGTTTGCAAGTTTGTTGAATGTTTGATCAATTGTACTAATACATATGTGAGACAATTGATAGGTACTTGAGTGCAGTAGGTGATGGTTGTAGCATTATGTCTAACGACTATGAGTTGACTATGTATTACGACGTGATTGTTAATCTTGGTAAAGGTTGATTTCAAATTGATAGATATGATTGCCTTGATATTTGGAACATGTGGTTGACATGTGTAAATAGTTGTAGGAAACATGCTTGGTATTAGGGTGATAAGGTAACACTTGATGTGTTTATATAACTAAAAGTTGGGTGATGTGACAGTACATAGTAAGCCTTGATCAAAACCAAGTAAAAAGGTAAAATGAAGGAATTGGACAAGAATTTATTTGGCTATGTTTGGAAACCCTAATTCCAAACAAATGAGTGCTTTGCCTATAGGAAGTCTTCTTAACCTTAATATTGTCTGACACTATGTGGACACATGCTATATTCATGAACATGTACTTGACACGTATATTAGCTAGTCTCTAGTTGCAGGCGGATCTGTCAAGGGAATTGGAGTCTCTTGAGAGATGGTGTGGATGTGTTCAGTTGCAAGCAACATGCTTTGCATAACAAAGTAAGGTAACCAGTGTATTGTTATGTTTATTTATGCACTGATAATTATGTGTTTATGGTAGTATGATGTAGGGAGTTGCATGGCAAGAGAGGTTTCCATGAAATTTTGAAGAAGGCTTGGGTTGAGCTTTCCTTGGGAACCATTGGGATTGAGTCATGGTGTTTGTTTCCATTCTTGTGATTTTGGCCTTTTATGAATTGTTGAGCTTGATTTGTGGTTGTGTTTATATCTGGTGCAAGGCCTTGTCACTTTGTTGTGGTGTCATATTGTTATTGGTTTTCATGGTTTTCTCTTGTCTTCTTCTTGTCCTTCCTTTTATGTTGTGAGTCTTGGGAATTGTTGGGAAAGATGAAAGTTGATGGAGCTCAGGGAGAGCTATGTGGTACTCAATAGGTAATGTAATATTCAGATGAATCTCTGTGCATGAGTAAGCAAAACGGAAGGTAAGACTATGACAATCAATTGGACTGGTTGGGTCCATTGTGGTAAATGGATGGTGGCAGTACAATCATGAGAAAGGTAACCAGAAAAGGTAAAGTAAATGGATCTGAGGTGTCAGTTGCCTTGGCTATGATTGGGAATGATTGTTCTCAATGTTGTGCATGAATAAAGGAATTTCTCTTAACCTAGACCTTATATTATCTAGTAATTATGTTATGATCATGATTATGTTGATGTTTATACATGTAGGTGCGTATGTATGCCATGTCTAACAGGGTGATCATGAATTATGATTATTTTATGCTAATGTTTATATGTACATATGTATGATGTTGATTGAAGAGATCATTATTATTTTATGATGTATATATGTATCCATGTATCTATGTTACTATCTGACAGGGTTGTCAGGGATCATTCTTATGGAGGAACGATGGCTTATGCAGGTGAGTGGCATGAAGAGGTTCATGGTCTATGAGGAATCAAGTGGGAAGAGTAGTCATGACAAACATATGAGGTCAGTATCATGTGAACATGAATTTATATTATATTCTTGTATTATGCCTATGCTTATGTTATGAACAGGTTGTACCGAGGGATACATCAGCAAAGTGAAAGCAATGTGATTTGTGACATGCTAGGATAAGCATGAATAAGACACTAGAAGCAAGGTTTCTTGCTAACGGCAGTGTGGTTTCGGATGTGTAATGATTGTGCGCATGCAGTATTGTGCATATTTAGTGTGTGTACATGTTGATTATGTAATGTTATGTACATGGTGTAGTACAGATAGTGTTGTATGAATGTTGCATATTCAGTGCTGGGTAGAGATGGTGCTATGTACATGTTGGATATGTGGTATTGTGTACATATTGTACTTTGTGCATGATGGGTATGCGGTGTTGTATGCATATGGTGCTCTGCACATGTTGGATATGCAGTGTTGTGTATAGATGATGCTATGTACATGTTGGAAATGCAGTGCTATGTAAGGGTGGTGTTGCATGCATGTAGTAAATTGGTACTATGTACATATGATGTGGTGTGCATGATTGTACAAGTAGTGCTGGGTGCATATGGTGTTGAGTACATGTTGTACAAGTGGCGTCGTGTGCAGGTAGTGTTGTGTACATGTCATGCATGTGGCACTGTGTACATGTGGTGTCGCGTACATGTCATGCATGTGGTACTATGTACATGTGGTATTGTGTACACGTTGTACATATGATGCGATGTACATGTGGCATTGTGTAGGCGGTGCCGTGTACATGTGATGATGTAAACATGTTGTGTAGTTGGTGTAGTGTACAAGTGGTAATGCGTACATGTTATATATATGGTACTGCTGTACGTGTGGTATTGTGTGCGTGTTATACATGTTGTGTTGAGGTCATGTGGCAGTAGGTGTGTGCATTTTGTAGGTCCATGTATTATGTGGTGTTGTACATCGGGTATATATGTATTGTGTTGTGTTGTACGTCAGGTGCAGGTGTATGTATTATGTTATGCACTAGATGTAGGCATATGTATTGTATTGTATACACTAGGTGTAGGTGTATGTGTTGTATGTCAGGTGTAGGTGCATGTATTGCATGGAGTTGTATGTCGTGTGTGGTTGTATGTGTGTGATGCACACTATGTATATGTGCACATGGTTGAGGAGAAGGCACTAGGTGTTTTTCGGGTGTGGCAACCGATCCGAGGTGTGTACAAAATAAGGACAAAGGTGGAAGCTAAGGATTGATTAAAGGATAAGTATTAGTGTTTTATTTTAGTTTTATCATGCATGTGATTTATGATTCTGGTCTATGATTATTACATGTGATCTATGATTTTGGTTATGATGGTTATGTTATGAGCTAACCTGATGTGATATTTTATACATGTTGATTTAGTCAAATATGCTAGTTTAACTTGTTGTGATAGGAAGCGAACATGATTGCAAATGTACCTTATTAACGAGCTACCAATGAGGTATGATGTGATTTTTTTAAAATCTTATGGAAGCTATGTGTGTGGTATAGGAAGCATGAACATGCCCAGTTGGGTAGTTGAAATCAACTACAAGAATTAGCAGCAACAATGAAAGAAATTGGAACATGCAACAGTATGTTGGTAAAGCACTTCAGGAGAAGGGCCATTGTGGGACGTTGGTACCGAATAGTGTCTATTGATTTCCATCATCATGTTATGACTGGTATGATGTGTTGAGGTAGGCATATGCCTTGGTTTTTGTATCTTTCGATGCAAGGAAGCTTTGCTAAGGGATGGACTGCCCGAGATGGGGGTGCCAACGAAACTTGGAAGGTGAGTGACTGCACGAAAGGGGTGACTAGATTCCCGAGGGACTATGTAGCAGAGAAGGGAAGGTCACATATGGATTTTTTTTGGTAATTAGCATCACCAGATGGAATCGAATGCACATTGGGAGTGCGCCCTGGAACAATGAGACAATAGTTGTTCGTTGAGAGGACAAGTGGCACGGGATTATAACACTAGACATTGGATGCAAATTTGACTTTGCAGTGGATTTTGGACTTCCTGGGAAGGAGGTGTGAGCCTCTGGATTCCCTTGTTGTGGATGTAGGCATCATATTATTTTATTTGTTGGTTGAGAAAATGTGCATATGTGTATATGTGGTTATTGTAAATACTGTAATGAGTTATGTTATAAAGCTCTAGTATACGGTATGTTGTCATGATGTTTTGATTTTGAGCAGGTCTTTCATTGTAAATACTGCAATGAGATATGTTATAAAACTCCATGGGCAATATGTTTTGTTTTCAATAGTCATGTTGGTTATAAGTGTCATTGAACACCGAGGACAGTGTTCCCCCAAGGGGGAGGGTTCTGTAAAAACCCTGGTGAAAATTCCATGTAAAAATATATAATACCACGGATGATGGGACACGTATTCCAAGATGACAGTTGGGCAAGACATCCTAGGGGGTCTTAATTTGGTTTTTTATGGCTAAGGAAATTTGCAAAGGCAATGGCTAAGGTTTTGGAAAGGCATGAGGCATTAATTGGAATTTTATTTATCAAAATAATGGAAATTAGGAGAAAAGGAAGGGGAAAGGTCATAGGTTGAATGTGAGGAGGAAAATGAAGGAAATAGAGGCCTCATTAATAAAAAGGCTTTTGAGGATCAGTTGGCAAGCTCTTGGCTCAAGCTTGGTCAATGTAACCCTTTGTTAGTTGAGCTTTGGAGCTCTCTCATTATTCTCTCTCTCTCTCTCATACTCTTGGAAACTTAGAGTTTCTTGGAGCATTTTGGCATTGGAGCAGAAAAGGAAAAGAAGGCAAGAGGACGTAAAGATCAAGCAGGGAAAGCCAAGATCAAGTAGCTACAATAGGTTTCATTGTAGGTATCAACATGCATGTGTATTTTCATTTCTAGATTTGGCATGCATGGGATTGCATGTGTTTCTTTCTACCATGGCATGGGTTTTGTTAGGTGTGACAATATTTTCAGCCTAGCCTTGCCATTTCTTGATAGCTTTGATGAGATGGGTTCTCTCATGCAGTTTGTGTGGGATGACCGGATTGGATTCGAAGATGAGTGGGGTGGATCTCCGAATTAAAAAAACACATGGTGGTAGTAGTCCCTAAACCAAACTGAGGATGCACGAAGCCATTAGCCTAGTAACCTCTGAACTAGATTGTGGGTTGTGGTAAATCCAGATTATGTGCCTCGATGGGCCTAAGAATCCTTTCTGGTGAATGGCGGGATATACGGTAAAGCCAAGAGGTGGATTTTTTCTTCGTTGGGCCTAGTGATTCCAGGATGGAATGCACGATAAAGCCTAGAGAGTATGTTTCGGTGTAGGGCCTAGTGATCCCTGGATTGGACTGCGGATGCACAGTAAATCCTGAGAGACTAGGAGGCCTTCAAATTCCTCACGGTGTAGGCGGAGAACTCTGGTGGCATCCACATTGATTGGTGTTCTTTTTATGTGTTTTATGAGTCCCACATTCATGATTGGAATATGGCATGGGGGTGATTGGCTGAAGAGAGATTTGGCCCAGCCAATCTTTGGTCGGGTGGAATGTGGTAGTCTCATCACTGGTTGGTTCATTTCATTTATTAATGAGAAATTCATTCCCTTGATTTTCATGTGAAAATGTACTAATGTATATATGGATTTCTGTTCCTATTATGCTAGTTATATGTATCTTTTGTGACAAAAACTATGCATGGCTCTCAACACATTTTTAGTTGTATCTGAATGGATAATGTTTCTATGATCTAATAAATGTTAAGGCAACAAATGACATGAGGAAACAATGGTTCACGACGATTCTCAGATAAGTATGAGATCCCTACACTTAATTATATTGTTTACACTTGTAGGTTACATGTTGATGATATGTTTGACGAAATTCCTGTCATGGCTAGTAGGGGTTTGGTTATGGTGTTGTTCATCTTATTGCTTTTGCATCCTTGTTTCCTTGTATTCTTACCAATTTTAAGTGATCATTCCATTCTGGGAAGTGTCTTGGGATCTGGGCCGAAAAAGGTGGCTCAATTCCTAGAATGCTAGAAAGTAGAGCATTAGTTTAGAGATTAACTCACCTGGGCAGTGTCTGGGGAGCATTATAACTCGCCTTGGCAGTGTTTGGGGAGCGTTATAACTCACCTGGGATGTTTTTGGGGAGCGTTATAACTCACCTGGGAAATTTTTGGGGAGTGTTATAACTCACCTTGGCAATGTCTGGGGAGCGTTATAACTCATCTGGGCAGTGTTTGGGGAGCATTACTCTACCCTAAGTTTCTCAAACAATAATAGGACCTAGGGACAGGCTGTCTGCTTGGCTGAATTATCTCCTGAAGGTTTTGTGGATGATGTTGGATGAATGTGTGTGATGTTCATGTTAGAAAATTATATATTATAGAGCAATGGAACACATAAAATATTGCAGAAATATAAACACAGAAAACACATAAAACAAGATATACGTGGTTCACCTAGTTTGGGCTACGTCCACGGAGAAATAGCCAGTCCTTCCTTTCATATTATCCAACAAACTGAAGATATACAACCTACAACATATCCGTTGTAATTATCTCTTCGCTCTCAATCTCATCTCTCTTCCCCACTCAGAATACAAATCTACATAGACGCAATACAATTCCCTCATATATAGCAAGGGGTTGCCTTCTATGGAAAAAAAACCCTAAATTAAACATAACTTCTACTGTCAAATCTCCGCCTAATGAACGAACCAGATTGACTATGAAATTACAACATTTTACAAGGCAATTTTACATCTATTTTTAGCTTTGCGAGCGCTGCCCCTGTTCCCCTGCCTAGGGGGGGCTCCCAAAGATCGCAGCCGCCCCCCGCCCCCCTGGACCCCCCTTGCAACAAATATTTTACGGGAAGCATTGCTGCCCATTAAGAACTGGGGTCCAATGCGGCAATACCTTTGAATACAGAAGATAATCAGGTTCCACACCCAACAATTCCGTCGATTCCACTTCGTTAAGGTCACCTAGGAGGTTAAATATGATCATAGTAGCCTCTCGTGTCATGTTTACCTTGGTTGGCAGGGTTACTTGTGTGGATGTGGGAGGAGGGTGTTACAATAGCTCCCTTCCAGAGGATGCTGGAGAATGAGTGGAGGTTGTATCGTCCTATAGGTGGGTGCCTGCATGCTAGAAAGAGTATGCACCTGTAAATAATGTAATAAATATTTTCTTTATATACTAAGAAAGAATACAAATATGGAAATAAAGATGGTTTTCTCCCACATTGCGTTTCCACCTAAAATCCTGGTGTTATATATGTGTTCCTTATGTGCTATGATTTATCTGTTCTTTACTGCATTATGGATGGTGAATAAATTAATAATGCAATGGTTAAGTTAACTCACTAATGAAAGATGTGAAAAATTAAGTAAACTAGATATATGTTATCTGCATTCACTAGAGTCGTGTACACATGCGGGTTACATGAAGAACAATAGCATACAAAATTTTGAATGTGAAATTTAAAGTTAAAGTGAATGAAAATTACTGATTCACCCCCACCCCCCTTAGTATTTTTCCTAGGATGAGAACTATGTTCCCCCAAGGGGGAGGGGTTTATAACAACCTCGAGTTGATTTTCCGAGTGGCCACCCACCTATCCCACTTGGACCCCCACAACTGTCTCTTCCAGTTTTTCAGATTCCATAATTGTAGCACAATTTACTATTTTTAGCAGTTTTTCAGGTCCTGAACTTCCAGAGCCATTTTGAGGCCCTAAACGACGTTTTTTGGGAAATATGGGAGCAACATGGGTCCATTGATTGATGTTCATCTTCCCAAAGTTGTAGTGCTCGGAAAAATCTTTCTAACAAGCTATTGTACACATCAAACAGAGATAGTATGCCAAAATTACGACCCCGGGAAATTGATGTACCACTTTACCCAAACGGGGCCCACAATTTGGCGTTTCATCTTCTAGGGTTAGGTTTTTGGATGCTTAGGGTTTTCTATTATTTCTTAACAATAAATATGCCTTCGAGCCTCATTGTAACACAACTCAAAGGCATGTAGCCACCACGTCTCTTCTCAGAGATAAGCTACCATCGCCCTAGCTGGTTTATTTCCATTTCTGTTTGTAAGCATATTTCAGTATTTTATATTAATGAAATGAAGTATTATTTCCACTGCATCTTTATGTATATGGTTACTTCTATATTTTGTTGCATTCCTCTTTAAATCCATTTCAGTGGTATCAGAGTGGTCTGCTTTTTTTCTTTGTTTTTATTTGCATGTCCCCAACGAGGTTGGGATATAAGGAGTTAGGGCTTGAACTGATCAAACCTTTGCAAGACCAGCCTCCCGACGGCCTCCCATGGTGGATGAAAAGAAAGACGAGGGGGTAGGAGATCCTATCAAAATATTGCTCGAAGAAGCCCTCGAGCGACAAAGGAACGCGATGATGGACAACTTTGCCCAGATCCTTTAGCGGCTACCCAGGGGCGACGCACCAGCTTCCAACAGCTACTTTGGAAATGCCACCCCGTTTAAGGTACAAGTTAATTTTGAAATCCCCATATTCAAGGGTTAGATAGACGTAGATGTCATCGATAAATGGTTAAATATGCTAGAGGGTTATTTTTCTGTTCATGAATTTTCGAGTCGGAAAAATATTATTTTCGCTCTTCTCAAAGCAGCCCCCCACATCAAGGACTGGTGGGAAACCTTTTCAGCCACACCCACTTGGGATTCCTTCCATGACGCCATCAAGGAGCAGTATTACCCTGTCAAAATCTACGAGGACAAATACATAAAGTGGACCACGCTGCGATAGGGAAGGGACCAAGATGTTCCGGAGCTCACAAATAGTTTTCATACCCTTCGCACATAGTTGGGTATCAAAGATTCTGAGCTGCATTTGGTACTCAAATACTGTGGCTGTCTACATAGATACATCTAGGAAGAGATGGAGTTCCTGAACATCTCCTCGCTCGGATGGCGTACCGATACGCTGTCAAAATTGAGCAGAAGTTGAAACAAAAGAAGCGAGACTTTGGATCTGCAAATATGAAGACCAAAGGACAAAGCCAAGGCGGGGTGACCCAAGACAACCCATCAAAGCCACAAGAAAATAACAACACCACGAAGCCAAAGAAGGACACATGAGAGTGGTGCGAGTTCCACAACAGCCCACTCACAACACAAGTGAGTGTTGGACCAAGCAGTCGCTGGTGGTTGAGTTGAAGGCTTCAGAACCAGATGCATGTTCCGACCTTGAGCTAGAAACCGACAAAGGGAATGGCAAAGGGAAGAAAATCATTGATGCGGAGCCCAACATCACTGTTGCTACTGCCAAGATCCAGAAGAATGAACCCGAAGATCCAGAGGAGGGGAAGCGTATTTTCCACTCACAGATGTGGGTGAAGGGTTCGCCGTTGCAATTCATTGTCGACAGTGGGAGCCAAAAGAACCTCATTTTAGAAAAGGTTGTGAAGCAGTTGGGCCTACCAACTACACCACACCTGCAGCCGTACAGTATCGGGTGGCTTCATGAAGGACAAGATCTCCGAGTTTGCCAACAATGCCGCCTTCCCTATAGCATCAAACCATTCACAGATGAGGCATTGTGTGATGCTACACCTCTGGATGTTTGTGATGTATTATTAGGCCAGCCATCCTTGTGGAGGCGACATGCTATGTATGAGTCAAGGCCTCGTGCTGTTATTATTTCTTTGGATGATTCATTATACAAGATACTGGAGGTAGCCCCACCTACCGCCACCTCTTTGATCACTGCTAAGAAAGGGAGCAAGCTCATCTCCCAGATAAGGAAATTCATCTTCTGTCTAGTTCGCTCCCAAACTAAGGGGAAGATCGTCACCACATCCATGACCCCCACGAAGGGTTCCTCCATGCAGCAACAACAACAGATGGATACGGTCAAGAAAGAACACAGGAACAACTTCTCCTTACCCACAGGGTACCACACAACCTTCACGTGGGCGACAAAGTTTGGTTACATATGCAGAAAGAATGCCTTACAAGAGCCCATCAGAAGCTTAGACCACTTCGACATGGTCCTTACAACATTACCAAGGATGTGGGAAACAATGCTTTGGAGCACAAAATTCCTCCATTCCTTCACCTGCACCAAGTGTTCAATGTGTATTGCCCTCGACCATGCTTCCCACCATTACTGGAGACATCCGAGATTGCAGAACAACTCACCAAGGACCAAGTTCAGCAGATGGAGGAACTCAACGCAATGGGGAACATTGCTTCCTAAGGGGGGGAATGATCCAGGTAGATGTTGGTGGCCACCCACCTATCCCACTTGGACCCCCACAACTATCTCTTTCAGTTTTTCAGTTTCCGTAATTGTAGCACAATTTACTATTTTTAGCAGTTTTTCGGGTCCTAAGCTTCCAGAGCCGTTTTGAGGCCCCAAACGACGTTTTTTGGGAAATCTGGGAGAAACATGCTTCAATGGACCAATTTTCATCTTCCCAAAGATGTAGTTCTCGGACAGATCTTTATAATGAGCTATTGTACGCATCAAACAAAGATCGTATGCCAAAGTTACGACCTCGGGAAATTGAAGTACCAATTTACCCAAACGGGGCCCACAATTTGGCGTTTCATCTTATAGGTTTAGGTTTTTGGATGTTTAGGGTTTTCCATTATTTCTCAACAATAAATAAGCCTTCGAGCCTCATTGTAACACAGTTCAGAGGCATATAGCCACCACATCTCTTCTCAGAGATAAGCTACCATTGCCCTAGCTGGTTTATTTCCATTTCTGTTTGTAAGCATATTTCAATATTTTACATTAATTAAATGAAGTATTATTTCCACTGCATCTTTATGTATATGGTTATGTTTGTATTTTGTTGCGTTCCTGTTTAAATCTGGATCAGTGGTATCAGAGTGGTCTTCTTTTTTTTTCTCTGTTTTTCTTTGCATGTCCCCAACGAGGTCGGGATATAAGGAGTTAGGGCTTGAACTGGTCGAACCTTTGCAAGACTAGCCTCACAAATCCCGATGGCCTCCCATGGCAGAGGAAAATAAAGATGAGGGGGTAGGAGATCCTATCAAAATCTTACTCGAAGAAGCCCTCGAGCAACAAAGGAACGCGATGATGGACAACTTTGCCCAGATCCTTTAGTGGATACCCAAGGGCGACGCATCAACGTCCAACAGCTACTCTAGAAATGCCACACCATTTAAGGTACAAGTTAATTTTGAAATCCCCATATTCGAGGGTCAGATAGACACAGATGCTATCGATAAATGGTTAAATATGCTAGAGGGTTATTTTTCTGTTCATGAATTTTCGAGTCGAGAAAAGATTATTTTCGCTCTCCTAAAAGCAACCCCCCACGTCAAGGACTAGTGGGAAACATATTGCGAGCAGAAGGATGAAAGTACAGGCTCACTATTTTCAGTCGCACCCACTTGGGATTCCTTCCGGGACGCCATCAAGGAGCAGTGTTACCCTGTCAAAAGCTGCGAGGACAAATACAGAAAGTGGACCACGCTATTGCAGGGAAGGGACCAAGATGTGCCGAAGTTCACAAACAATTTTCATACCCTTTGCACATAGTTGGGTATCAAAGATTCTGAGCTGCATTTGGTACTCAAATACTACGCCTGACTACATAGATACATCCAGGAAGAGATGGAGTTCTTGAACATCTCCTCACTCGGCACAGCGTATCGATACGTTGTCAAAATTGAGTAGAAGTTGAAACAAAAGAAGCGAGACTTTGGATCTGCAAATCCAAAGACCAAAGGCCAAAGCCAAGGTGGGGTGACCCAAGACAACCCGTCGAAGCCGCAAGAAAATAAAAACACCATGAAGTCAAAGAAGGACACAGGAAAGTGGTGTGAGTTCCACAAGAGCCCCATTCATAACACAAGTGAGTGTCAGACCAAGCAGTCGTTGGTGGCCAAGTTGAAGGCTTCAGAATTAGATGCATGTTTCGAACCTGAGTTAGAACTTGACAAGGGGAATGGCAAAGGGAAGTAGATCATTGATGTGAACCCCAACATCACTGTTGCCACCGCCAAGATCCAAAAGAATGAGCCCGAAGATCCATAGGAGGGGGAGCGCCTTTTCCACTCACAGATGTGGGTGAAGGGTTCGCCGCTGCAATTTATTGTTGATAGTGGCAACCAAAAGAACCTCATTTTAGTAGAGGTCATGAAGCGGTTGGGCCTACTGACTACACCAAACCCGCAGCCGTATAGTATCGGGTGGCTTCATGAAGGATGAGATCTTCGAGTTTGCCAGCAGTGCCGTCTTCCCTACAACATCAAACCATTCATAGATGAGGTATTGTGTGATGTTACACCTCTGGATGTTTGTGATGTATTATTAGGCCAACCATACTTGTGGAGGTGACATGTTGTGTATGAGTCAAGGCCTCACACCGTTATTATTTCTTTGGATCATTCATTATACAGGATACCGAAGGTAGCCCCACCTACCGCCACCTCTTTGATCACTGCTAAGAAAGGCAACAAGCTCATCTCCCAGACTAGGAAATTCATCTTCTGTCTAGTTCGCTCCCAAAGTAAGGGGAAGATTGTCACCACATCCATGACCGCCGCGAAGGGTTCCTCCATGCAGCAGCAGCAGCAGAGGGATATAGTCAAGAATGAACATAGGAAAAACTTCTCCTTAACCACAGTGGTACCACACAACCTTCACGTGGGCGACAAAGTTTGGTTACATATGGAGAAAGAAAGCCTTACAAGAGCCCATTAGAAGTTCAGACCACTCCGACATGGTCCTTATAGCATTACCAAGGTTTTGGGAAACAATTCTTTGGAGCACAACATTCCTCCATCCCTTCGCCTGCACCAAGTTTTCAATGTGTACTACCATCGACCATGCTTCCCACCATTACTAGACACATTTGAGATTGCAGAACAGCTCACCAGGGACCAATTTCAGCAGATGGAGGAACTCAACGCAATGGGGACCATTTCTTCCTAAGGGGGGAGGAATGATCCAGGTGGATGTTGGTGGCCACCCACCTATCCCACTTGGACTGTGACAACTATCTCTTTCAGTTTTTCAGTTTTTGTAATTATAGCACAATTTACTATTTTTAGCAATTTTTCGGGTCTTGAACTTTCGGAGCCATTTTGAGGCCCTAAATTATGTTTTTTGGGAAATATGGTAGCAACATGGGTCCATGGACCCATGTTGCTCTTCCCAAAGTTGTAGTGCTCAGACAGATCTTTCTAACGAGCTATTGTACGCATCAAACAAAGATCGTATGCCAAAGTTACGACCCCGGGAAATTGATGTACCAATTTACCCAAATAGGGCCCACAATTTGGCGTTTCATCTTCTAGGGTTAGGTTTTTGGATGTTTAGGGTTTTCCATTGTTTCTCAACAATAAATAGGCCTTCGAGCCTCATTGTAACATAGTTCAGAGGCATGTAGCTGCCGCATCTCTTCTCAGAGATAAGCTACCATTGCCCTAGCTGGTTTATTTCCATTTCTATTTGTAAGCATATTTCAGTATTTTACATTAATGAAATGAAGTATTATTTCTGTTGCATCTTTGTGTATATGGTTATCTCTGTATTTTGTTGCGTTCCTGTTTAAATCCGTATCAACACATATTCCAAGCTGAATGGAGGGGAAAACATTATAATGGGCATCACTTGTGGTTTATTATTGGAAATGGCATTAGATAAGGAAAATTAAAATAAATGATAATTTAATATGAGAAATAAAGAAAAATAGGAGAAAAGGGAGATGAAGAGACACAAATATACATTCAAGGGAAAATGAAGGAAAATAGAAGGAAAGGGGAAAAGGATAGGGAGAACATTCTATGTCTCTCTTAGTTACTCTAGCTACTCTTAGTCACTCAAACACTCTTATGCACTTAGAGCACTCTTGAAGCATTCTAGCATTCACTTAGACATTGAGGTGTTATCACTTGGATTTGGAGAGAGAAAGAACTTCGATAGAAGCAAGCAGGCAAAGGAATTCGTGGGCACCGAAAGAGAAGGTTGGAAAAGCGGTTACAACAAGAGAACATTGCAGATAACACGTTGCATGTGTGATTTCATTGTTGATATTTGAATACATGGTACATGCATTTGATTATTTGGTTGCTTTGCTACCATTGGCATGGGATTTTCCCTTATTGACACTGATTTTAGTCTTGTCTTTCCATTTCCTAGATAGCCATGGTGTAGTGTGTTCCCAATTGTGATTAAGCTTTGGATGGATGGTAGACTTTGGATCCTAGTGAGGTGGTCTCAGGAAAATTTCCAAGGGTCGACGGTAGAGATGGGAATTCTCCTAGAGCCCTTGACGGAAGGGTGGAGATAGGAAAATTCTGCTGGAAGCCCTGATTGGTTCTATTTTGGTTTAACCCATATGATCCCACATTCATGCTTGGAATATGGCACAAGGGTGATTGAATAAAGAAATATTTGGTTCATCCCAATATATGGTTAGGTGGTACGTGGAAGTCCTTGACTTATTTGGTTTTATGCATATGCTATTATGTCTTATTTATTATTGAGATCAATGAGCATTTGTATGGGTTATTGTGTATATTTTATGACTGTTTTGTCATGGATTTATTCTGGTTAAATGTTGGTTATAGGCATGATATAATCTTCTTGTATAATGTTCTCTTGTTATGGATCTTTCTTATGGCTTGATAAGTTATTGAATGCTATATTAATGCATGAGCTAACAAGTGTTGTTGCAGCTAGTTTAAGAGGGTGTCGGGCCTTCTTGATGGTTTGAATAGATATGCATTCATGGCCTATATATTGTTATCACTTAGAACCATAGTTCATGTATGTAATGTTGTCCACAAGTTTCATATAAAAATCTTCAGTTTTGTGAATAGGTTTATATGTGTGTGTGTCACTTTGAAATTTGAATTTCAAAAGGTATTGATGTAAGTTCGTGTAAAAAATCGTTAGATACCCTCTATCATTGTCAGTTAAGGCATGTCTTGTCTTGATTGCGTCATTAGTACTTTGCGCAGTTTCGCAGCGCAATCTGTTTGGTCAATTTAGCTGCGCAATGATGTTTCCATCTTTTCGCAGCGTACTGTTTACCAGCCATTTCGTAGCGCGTTTTGTTAAATCTTAACTACCTGCGCTACGAAATCGGGGTTTCGGGGTTTTTGTAGCGCCTTTTCTTGAAATGTCAAATCTGGGAGGGGTGAGTCATAGGTCCATTCATGTTTGTCAGTTGATGTCCTCTCCAGGTCATGATAAATCATCATTCCGCCATAAGGTCCAGAATCACGCATATGAATATCATCTTAAGGGATTTTATGAGGTATGGTTGTGTCATAATGTGTTTTTCATAATGTGTAAACATGTCTGCTGTATGAGAAGCCCGAGTTCTCATTTAAAGGGATCATTGCAAGCGAGCCTGCACTCCAAAGTCGAGATTGTTTTCGAGCTGTAGCTGCTATTAGTTCCCTGTGTGAAGATATTCGAAGCAAGATGGAAAAGAGGGAACATCGATCCGGTAAGTGCCTGAGGACAGAGCCAGAGGGGCTTGATGTTACACTCAGGGATGAAGGTGTAGCAAGAGCCTTTCGAAATGCTGGTTGCTGGAGGTTCTGCGAGAAGTTGAAGGGAGGACATGCAGAGGTAACGAAGGCTTTCGCATTGAATTTTACTGGATTGAATTCAAAGGTGTCAATGTTAGAATTTCCTGTGTCTCCTGAAGCCATTTCCATTGTCACTGAAATTCCGAGGGGAGGTCAAGAATGGTTCAAAAACTTTAAATTCGACATGAGTCCCTGTAAAGAGTTTTTGAAGGAACCGTATGCAAATAAGGACCTCACCAAAGCGGTGCCAAGGAGTTACATAAAAGAACATTATGCTATGCTCCTCACATGCATCCAGAAATACCTAACATGCGAGGGAAGGTACAATAAAGTTTATTCCTATCACTTCAAACTTTTGTTGCATTTCACAGGTAAGGCTTCAATAGATATCCCTTTCTATTTGTTCAGAAGCATTAGTAAAATGTGTGATAAAATCCAGTTAAAGAAAGATGGTTGTGAAACATCCTTGTTTCATCATGGCTTGGTAAAGTTGCTGGTATTGGATGGTTTACAAAAGATTGGCAGAGATTGGGATTCATTGTTTTTATGGCCAGCTTTCCAAGCAAAACAGGCCTCACTCCATTGCCTGTGAGAGAAAGGAAAGAAAGGAGTGAAGAACCTACTCTGGCTGAGCTCAGAAAAGAGGTGACAGACCAAAAGAAGCCTAAAACCAAGTTAAGGAAATCAGAGAAGTCAGTGGCAGCAAAGGAGACACCTAAGTCATCATCTAAGGAGACACCTCAGTCATCAAAGCAGAAGATCCAGAAAAAGAAGGATGAAGCTAAACCAAGTGAAGTTGAAAAGATTTCAAGGGTGAAAACCAGAGGTCAACTAAACAAGGAGAAAGGTAAGTCAATTACTGTGGAAGAAAGCTCTATTTCAAAAGGCAGTTTAAGTGACTTACTTGAAGCTATTGAACTTGAGCAAGATCAGCCAATACAGATTGAACCAATAGAGTTTGAGCAAGATCACCCAGTGCAGCCAATGCATATTGACCTCACTCAATCTTCACCCGAAAGTACCAAGAAACCAAGAGCTTCAAAAAGGTTGAGATTTGAGGAGCCTAGTAAAGAATATGCTTTCAAGCCACGTAGGCCAGTCACAAGAAGACAAATGAAAGAGGTGGAGAAAGCGCAGAAAGAGAAGGCACCTTTAGAAGTGCCTAGTACAGATGTACTTGAGGTTTTGACCAGAACAGTTCATGCAACCAGAAGTAAAAACAAGGGTAATAGAGTCATCATCAGCCAAGGTGGAAATGTCATTGCTATCAAGCAACAGGCAGGAACAACACAAGAAGAAGTGCCTCAGATTAAAAATATTTCTAAGGAAAGGGCAGTGAGATATGCAAATTATAAAAAGGCTGTAATAAAAGGCAGAACAAGTCTAATGAGCCAAAATGACTCAGTGTCTGATGCATATTTGTGGACAGTGCCAGCTCTGAAGCAGGAAAAAATCATGAAACAGATGAACACAAGCTTAAGAGCAGAAAACAAGGCTTTGAAGGAAGAAGTCAGCAGTTTGAAGAAGAAGCTAGGTAAACTAGCTGATTAATCCAAGAGGAAATTTGCTTTTCAAGTTTTGATAAATTTTGGTTGTCATCATTTTGAAACTTTTTGGATCCCTTACACCTGTACAAAGTAGCTGAAGAAATCACGAAGTTAAGTCATCAGTGCTTTAAGATTCATATGTTCTGTTTTGATTACCTACAGCAGTTTCGTAGCGCGCTACGAAACTGCTGTAGATGACTGTTTTATGAGAAAAAATGAAATTGATGCTGAGGTCAGCAAATATTGAAAAGGATGACTCGAGGCCAGCATGGAGATTATACAAAGCTATCCAGATATTCAAAAGGTGACAGGTGTAAGTATTGAAGGAAAAGGTGAAATTTTTGTTAAAGTCTTCCTAAAGTTACTTTATAGCCGAAATTTTAGGGTTCTGGTAGGGTAACCAAAATTTTGAGTGGTACACCTGTTCAGCTCACAAAGTGTCCAGATCATAAGACATATTGGATTATGCGTGGTTATTAAAGGAATTAAATGGCTTGGAGCATAGTCTTTTAGTGCATAAAGACTAATGGGAGGCAGAGACCATGAAAATAGGGCACAGATCTTCATCAACTGATGAGTCATCCACACAACAAGTATCCGAAGCTGCTCGTTCAGTGAATGTTTCTCCAGCATGTATTGGCTATTACTGAAATGATACAGGTGTCAAAGTTCAAGAAAGCATCAATGCACACGAGGAGATAGACTTAGAGTTTCAATGGGAATGGGACTCTATGTTTTCACAGCGCAATACCTTTGTAATTAATTAGTTTGTTTAGATATGAATAAGGCAATTAATGATAGGATTTCGAGCTCCCCTCATGCTGGAGGAGGAGTCTCAAGTAGTTGTATTTTTGTTTTCCTATATATAGAAATGACTCTGATGTAAAAAAGGTTGGAGATTTTATAAAAAAACAGAGTTTTTATCAGCTTGTGTAAGAAGACTTTGACAGTAATACAAGAGTTACTTTTTCTTCCCAAGATTCATTATATGTTTATGGCTCAGAACATGTGTGGTTTTGTCATTATCTTTTATGTATTTTACAGCTCACTAAATATGCAATCACTCTGAATTCGCCTAGTGCTCAGACTTCCTGTGCTTATTTATGAGTTGAGTTTTTTGGAGAAATGTTTTGAGTGTTAAACGTTATATGCCTTGGCTTCTATGATTAAGTGATCAATAGTTTACTGCAGAAGTGAATGACTCCATGAGCCCAATGGAAGAAGTGTTGTTTTGTGTTTCCAACCAGCTTTATTTTCATAAAAGTGTGAAGAGTTAGCCATCTGTTGTTGTGATTGATTCTTATCAAAAGTCTGTGAGAGAGCCCTCTCTGACTAAGGAGGCTAATCCTTAGTCTAAAGTCTGGTTGAAAGAGTTACATAAAATCTTGTTTGGTTGCAGCCCTTAGTACTGATTTTGTGATAACATATATTATCATGTTTACCATGTGTTTGACGAAATTTTTAGCATGTGTTTGGAAAATTATGAGCAAGATCTAGCCTTAGTATTCATCTTAGTAACTTATTATCATCTTAGATTGAGTTCTGGAAAATTTTGGGTTGTTCTGGATAACTGGCATATAGCTAGCTCCAAAAATCTGGATCTGGGTTGCTAGCTACACCCTTTGAACTAAGAGATTTCAGTTGCAACTGCATAGAGGAAGGCTTGTGCATGCAACTAGAGCTTTCCAAATGCATACACAACTTGGCATGTGTGCGGATGGGATGTAGGCTAGGAGAAAAGTTAGTTCCAACATAGGGCAATGTCATCAACAAATGTTGTTTGGTATTTGGGTGATGTGGTGCTCCTAGAAGGTTGTAGTATGTTTCTTGTTTAAAGACCCCAATTCCATAGCCAAAACTTAGATGTTGGGTCATGTCATAGTAACTCTCAGCGCATGTTTACCTGGGAAAGCTTGTAAAAGTGAGTAAATGTGGGGTGGGGTGCTACATGAAACAAGGAATCCAGAGGACCATCTTCCATCTCAGAGGGAAAAATAGAGGTCCACCATGTTTTCCTTTCAATTACTTCAATAAGACTTGTGGCTCTACCATTACAGGTTGAAGCAGGGAATCCAGAGGCTTACCTCCACTGAAAACCAAATGAGGGAATCCATAGGTGTTGAAATACTAAGAGGGGGGTGAATCAATATTTCATTCAATTTTTATAGTTAAAGTCAGTTAATATTTTTCACAATTACAAATAGAAAGTATATAATGGGAATTTTATTAAGAGCAAATAAGGACACCAATCCTCATTTTTACAATAGTTTGAGTACAATAATGTTGAGGGCTCCAATCCTTCAATCCACCAGGCTCCAACCTATTTCCAAGCTCCAACTTGGGCTTCATGAGGCTCCAAACATATCTTCCTCAAGGTTCCAACCATGTTTTTAAGAGGCTCAAAGCCTTCAACTTTTAACAAATAGACTATATGAATGACTTACTTCAATAGTTGAACAAATACTCCAACACGACTACACTAGACTTCCAACTTGTCCACTATCCAAGATCTGAGCTTGCTTGAATGAATCAGGATGATTCTTATGCTTTATCACACTGCTTTTTGGAGGGTAGTTAATGAACCATACAATATTGGGAGAATATTTCTCCTTTTTCTTCTTTTTCCGCATTACCAAACACCTTTCTCGCTTCACGAGAGATCAAAATATTGTACGTTTGATAACACTTCCTTGCCCCCCGGAGGGACAAGCGGCTTCGCACCTTAAATATTATTACTTTATACGGCACTTAAACCTTTGCTATGAACTTGGTCAGCCTAATAGCAGGCAGTTTGATGGGATGGACAGCTACCCTCTTGTACTATGCTCTTTTCTTTAGTGATTCACTATCAAAATATGGAAAAGTGTCCACGATTTCCCCACCAGGACCGACTCCCCATCCTAGCGTAGCTAGATGGGGAAGCAGAATCAATCCTTGTTCATACATAGGTTTTTCCGGTACGAAATGAGCCACTTCGAATAGGTTCATTGCTCTGGCCCAGAATACAATTAATCCGGCATGAGCCACGTGAGCCCCAAGCAATTTACCCGACAAATTGATAAGTCGGGCATTACCTGCCCACCGCAGGAGCACAGCCAGGATCAGAAGCAAAGATCCCATTACCATAGCCAGATCGAGAGCCATATGTCATACGAAAGTCATATGTCATACGAAAGCCATGTATGTTCAGCATAGCGCCAAACAGGCTAAGCGTGAAACACAGGCTAAGCGACCCAAGGTATTAAGTGTAAGCGGGTTCTTAGGACCACTATAGGCGGAAGAAAAGCCCATAGCAATAGAAAGCAGGACAGCCAATCGCCAACCTCCATCCAAGCACAGCCTATAAGAGCAGCCCCAAGGTAAGACTAGTCAGAACTAGCTGCTGCTACCAACACGAATGTGATAAGACCAGTTTCCCATCCATCAGAAGCATAGGAGGTAGAGCTAGTTTACTTTGTTTACCCGGAATCAGTGAATGCGCCAGTTTATGGTGCCAGTGAAGCAGCACCCGTTTCAGTTCGAAAGCTAGTAGTTTCAGATCCTTCCGTTCGAGAGTAAGAGGCGGCTAGAGCATATAGGCACAGGTGGTCGGGGCAAAGGCGGAAAGCCAATTTTGACAGGTAGGGGCGCTTCCAATTACACTTTTTGGAGGGAGTGGAAAACATACCCTTAGTTAGTTATTGGGGTAGGGATATGGCCAGGCAGGCAGGCAGCTTGGATTATCGCATTAAGCTGGACGGTTAGGGCACTTCTTGCTTGATCGGATGGACGAGGATCAACTTCAATTGAGTGGGGTAATGGGGGAAAGCCATTTGGACGAGGTCCGATCTTTTCGAATAAACCATTGGGAGTGGGGACTATACCCCTATTTCTTTTTAGATATTTTCTCTCTCCATATTTCTCAAAGCGTATCTGGGGGTTGGTTCATCCCGGCCCGAAAAGAGGCACGATAGTGCTGCTACGACAAAGCCTCATTCCTTCCTGGCTGAAGCACTAGGTGAAAAGATGAAGTAGGAGAAGATCTCTAGGTGAGTAAGGTGGGTACTACGTGAGGTGATGGTGCGCTGTATGTGATACTGGATGTAGGCTGGGTGAATCTCGTCTCGAGAAGAGGATAGTGTAGTAGCAACTAAGCTATTCATGAAGCAAGTGGTCTAGGGAAAAGGTCTAGTGATTCAGGTGGGTAGGTAGTTAAGAAACACATAAGTTAAGGAGCTACGCGGGTAAGAAGGTTGGTTTTATGCCATCCATACTGTACTGATATTCCTGGTGGAATGAATGGGAAAGGCATCGTGTATCACTCCATCGTCCTAGGGTGAAGGCAAGTAATAGAAGGGTAAGACGATCATCCATCCCATCCATCTGTTGCTTCTAAGGTAAGGGATCATAGCATTCCCAACCGACTTACTACGTGCATTAATGGTATCGGGCTAAAGGTCTAGTTGCTGTATTCTACTGATATTCCTTCCTGGCTTCATTCACTGCCACTGGGTTGGGCAGCACTCCATCAACTAGGGGGAGTAATCAATAAGGGTAAGGTTGGTGGATCCAGTCTGGTAAGTCTCTAGCAGTCCCCACTTGATTAAGCAATTCATTCAGCAACAAGTGTATAGGGCAAGTGCAGGTATAGGTGGTATTCAGGTGGGTAAGGTGGGTATCCGGATAGCAGGCACATGAATTATAGGGCTTCTAAAAGTCAATACGACTGGTCTAACTAAGCTCAGTGCGTACCCAAGCGCGTAAGATATTATAAGTAAGGCAGTATGGAATCCAAGGGTAGTTCCCCACGCACGAGAATTCTACGACAGGTAATCAAAATGCTTTTTTCAAAGGTCGGAGGATTCTCCCTCTACAGAATAATCAGATACCTCAACCTCTATCGCTACAGAACCATGGGGGGAATTTCAGTTTACCTATCTCAATAAAGTATACGATCGGTTCGAAGAGCGTCTCGAGATTCAGGCGATTGCGGATGATATCACCAGTAAATATGTTCCTCCTCATGTCAATATATTTTATTGTCTATGGCATCAAGATTTCCAAAGTTCAGCCAAGGCTTGGCTCAGGACCCAACTACTCGTCGTATTTGGTTCGGTATTGCTACCGCACATGACTTTGAGAGTCATGATGATATTACCGAAGAACGCCTTTATCATAAAATTTTTGCGGGACACTCCAAGATCCTTTTTCGAACCTGCTCTGCTCCCATGTGAGGAGATGGATAAAGACATCCCATCCGTTGCACTGATCCAAGGGCTGTTCGTAGTGGGGGGGTCGAAGACCAAGGAGTTATTTTTATTTACACCAAGCATTCTTCTATTCTTATGACTAGATCCAATCTACTAGGCCCTATGGAAAATGAATTGATAGAATTTGATTTCACGTTATTCCTTTAGGGAATAATGAGGAGATCCTATCGATTGCTGCACCGGCAAACCCCTTCACAAATTGTCGAATGTAATCTTCTTACAGGGTGAATGAATTCTCAATCAGTACGATTGGATCACCTGGCATTATCTTTTTATCTTTCTCTCAATTTACTTATTGGGTGGGGGGGGCTTTTGGTCGAGCACCTAAAGGTCCTATTCTTGCCATTTTAGGAGGCGGAGGTTTTGTAATTACATATATAATTCATTCATGCAGAATGACATATCTCGAATGGTGGAGATAGAACCAAACGGATCACCGAGAGAGCCAGACCAACCAAGTCCCCCAGAGTAGTCACACAGTCGCGAAGAAAGAACCACCCCATCATTACTACCCGAGAGAGGAGATGTACCCCATTGCCATATGAGAAAAGAATGGCTCGTGTAGACCTTGGGATGGCTTTCTTGAATTATGGTCCATTAGAAAACGTTGGTTGGATGGACAGGCTTCAGATAGCTTCGCAGTGACAACCTCTTACGAATGTGTGGGATAGGTGGGAGGTGGGGAACTATCAATCCTGGAATACCACTCTTTTGTCTAAGGATGCCTAACCGCTTCTTTCTCTAGATTGATTCTCAGGGCGGGACACTGCAAGGTGGGTAGTTTATCTGGGGCGGATGCCTCCTCCGAAGAAAATGCCAAACGCTTCGGTCCAACGGGAATGATGAGACACGACGAAATGACAAGATAAGGTGCCCCGGGAGCTTGTGCCCCCCCCCACCCCCCCATTTGGAAATAAGGGAATTCGGGCCTGTAGCTTTCCCCGCCCCCCCTTCGTCGGTTGGTGCTTGTGGGGGGGGTGTTCCACCCGAGGCAGAAATTGGGCTTGAAGCGCGTTCTCTCGCCAACCCAATGAGTCGACTGCTGATGGCTGTTGATCACGGCTACTACCGAAAAGCTCCAATGAATATGAATCTTTCACATGGAGGAGTGTGCATTTTCATTATGGGTGTGATTTTGTCGCGCGACCCGTGGCTGGCTTATGTTTCGACCATAATTGCTGGAGGGCCCACGCCTCCTATTTCTTCAGGACGGGCGGCGTGAACTCCGGTTCAATTCGGGTATTCAATCCCGCCACTGAGATGCTCAGTTGACTCCTGAACCTTTATTGATAGGAAGATGGCTCATCCCCAAATTCGTGCATGAGGGTCGGGAACTTTATATGAACCAATGTGAATGGGTGTAAGCCCCGCTGCTCGGAGACACCCAGTGCTGACCAAACCGAGAGCGGCGGAGCTACGCTTGCTCCCAAACCCAAACATAGGTCATGGCATCTAGCCCTTTTCGCAATCAGGTGTGGGGAAGATGTGTTCCAACCTGAACATTCCTCCAGTCCAGTGCTTCGCTAGCCGACCTTTCGATCTGAGTCGGTTCCGTCGTTGTCGGTGCTGGCAGAGATCAAATTGACACGACGAGCTAATTCCCCAGTTTAGCTTATGCGTAATGCGAGTAACCTGAGCACCAACCACCAATATTGCGCTTCGATCGTGTTACTCGAGCTGCTCGATTCAGTCTCGATGAAGAGGATAAAGACGCGCTTGCGATTATTAGACGATGCACCATCAAGAGGTGTTGCAATTGGTTCGTGAATAAGTTTGAGGTAAGATTCATCCATCCAGACGATAACCCCGTGAAGTTATCACTATGTAAGTCTTCCACTGCTCACTCTATCCGAACCTACGCCCACGGGTATAAAAATAGGCTACCAATTCCCTTACGGGAGACCTACACATATGAAACCAGCAGCGGTCTAGCCAGTGATCAATCCTTCTTCCTTCCGTCCCGCCTTGTCTTGTCCCAACTAGGCTTTCTGTTGTAAATAAATCCGATCAATCATCAATCGGTGCTCTTGTTTGTTGAAGCATATGGTTTGCTATGATTTGCTCTTGTATCGGGAAGCAGACTCCTCCTCCTCCTGCGTATATGAGAATGTTCTCGAATTTCTTATTCTCGAGAAAAACGGCCATAATGAAGACGCTTACTGTATGCTCTGGATTTGATGCATTTCCATCGTAGTGTCTGAATAGAGACTGAGATTTCATCTCGAATCATACCAAGAATATTTGATCAGATCATTAAATCATTTCTTTCTCTTGAAATTCATTCAATTCTTACACACGTCTCTTTTTGGGAGGTCTACATCCATTATGTGGCATAGGGGTTACGTCACGTACAAAACTTAATAGTATGCCACTTCTACGAATGGTTCGTAATGCTGTATCTCTCCCTCGACCAGGGCCACTTATCATAACTTCTACTCGTTCCATACCCCGATCCATTAATGCACGAATAACATTTTCTGCTGCAGTCTGGGCAGCAAATGGTGTACCTCTCCTTGTACCTTTGAATCCACAGGCACCAGCAGAAGACCTCTGTTCGTTTCATCAGCTGGTCACTCTATGGCTGGTAAGACTGGTCACTCTATGGCTGGTAAGACTGGTCACTCTATGGCTGATAAGGCTTATAAGGCTGGTCACTCTAGACAGCGTAAGATTTATAGTGTGGGCATTGGTGGGCTGGTAAACAACCTAAGCGTTAGGCTGGATCGAGCCTATTTTTGAACCATAGAAGTGGCAAGTACGACGGATATTCCGAATACCTGGGTAGAGAAATTCTCTGGAGTTGATCCATCCTAGCTAAAGGCGAACCTTTGGTTCGTTCTCTTTCTTCACCTAAGATCATCACATGGTTTTTGAGACCCAAGATTTTCATATTGGGACAAACACTCTTCCTTGCCTCTAGTTCCGTTCTGGTAACATATCACAAAAATGCAATCTACCGGCTATGCATATTAGATCTACATCTGGACCAACGTTTGCTTTAATCTACCCCACTATTTTATAGAATACACATATTTCATGGAATGCGTTCTGGACCCGCTTGGATCACATCTGGGCAGATAGAAGCCGGACGAAGAACGATTAATCGTTATGCCCGTCGTGGCGGAAAAATATGGGTACGTATATTTCCCGACAAACCTATTACAATGAGACCTGCAGAAACACGTATGTTTCATACTTGATAATTTAAATAATTTTGATAATTTAAATAATTTTGATAATTTAAATAATTTTAATAATTTTAATAATTTTGATAATTTAAATAATTTTGATAATTTTGATAATTTAAATAATTTTGATAATTTTGATAATTTAAATAATTTAAATAATTTAAATTATTTAAATAGTGAATGGGGCTTATCGTTCTCTGATCGAAGTTATCCGGAAAAGACTCAAAAAAATATAAATGGGTTGGTTGGACAAAAGATCGATCCGTATGTTACAATCGGATCGTGGCGGGTATAGTTTAGCGGTAAAAGTGTGATTCGTTACATTATCAACTCGAATAATGGAAGGATCTTTTACATGGATCTTTGATCCATCTAAAGCTCTATTTCCAGATAGGTTCAAAACCTCCCCTATACCATCCATCCAGAGTTCATATGTTACACAACTTCATATACTTTACGTTCCCATATTAGAGTATAGTGCTTCACTTCTTTCCATTAAAACAAATGCCCGTTGGTGTTCCAAAAGTGCCTTTCCGAGCCCCTGGAGATGAAGATGCAACTTGGGTCGACTTATACAACCGACTTTATCGAGAGAGATTACTTTTTTTGGCTCAGGATATCAATCACGAGATTGCAAATCAACTCATGGGTCTCATGGTATATTTGAGTGCAGAAGATTCAAATAAAGATATTTTCATGATTGGCGGGATGGAAGCCTTTACTTTTTGGTTTTGCGCCTTGATGCTTGCTATTGGGGGAAGTGCTTCACCGGACGGAAGGAGGTAGTAGTGAACCGAAAGAAAGCTCGGTTACACCTGATGCGGTTTCACTTTAGCCCCCACAGTTTTCGAATTGCCCCGTTCCCCATATCCACGAGACAATCTAGTTATTGAGGTTATCAACTTGCCACAAGAAAGAGACTAAGTTATTGAGTTTTTTCTTCCCTAGTTTCCAACATATGCGGAAAATTATGTTTCCAAGTTTCCGCCAGATGAGAGAAGGAACACAGCAATGGCCGAGAGGAAAGAAAAGGAGGACCCTATTGAACCAACATAACCGAGAGATGAGAAGGACCCCAGAGCAAATGGCTTCTTTGTGTAGTGAGTAGTGAATGTCATGCAGCGAGTGAGCGAACAGCTTATGTGAATGGCTTCTTTGGGTGGTGGTTTCTGTGAACCACTTCGTGCAGGCAGTGAATTATTGGTTGGTTTCTTGAATGATTTGGCGGGATCCGCAGATGTAGTGGCCGGTGAACCACTGATTCTTTATCCGCGAATATTCAGACAAACCCGAGCTTGGATGGAACCGAACAAGATTTGGCGAACGAATAGGAGGGTGAAAGGGTCTATTACTTATAAAGTAAAAGGAGGTTATCCAGCAGCAATCGCAGGTTTTACAACTCTCCCTCCAGGGAGTCAGAAAACAGTTTGGCAGATTGGTCGAAGTGTGAAATGGAAACCTTCTCAAAGTGACAGTTTCTTAGAAAGGGAAGGGTGAGGAAGAATGGCTCACTTGACAACGGCCCCCCACTTAAAGGACTTAGGAAGGCAGAATAAAGGTGGGTGGTGCCTTCTCTTTTTAGCCCTGTCCTGTTCCCTTCTCGCTAACCCGCTTGCTTTCGTTCTAGCCAGCAGAAAATCAAAAACCTCTATCTATTCTTTCTATCTATTGGTCCACCTTTGCGTACAGAACCCTCTGTCGAAAAAACCTGACCAGCGTTGTGAATGGCTCAACCAAGCTCCCTGACCTGAGAGTTTCAATATCCGTCAGACATGAGAGATATTTTGCTTGGATCTCCACGATTTAGATGGAATTGTGAATCTATCCCGCTTCGGTGATGATATAGAAAGAAGTATCCCATATCGAATTTATCCAGAGGCCCACCCCATGACCCTGGAATGATAAGGACTAGTCCGTCCAGATCCTGACATGATCATTCACAGTTCACTTACTATTGGATCGGGACTGACGGGACTCGAACCCGCAACTTCCGTCTTGACAGGGCGGTACTCTAACCAATTGAGCTACAATCCCAATACAGTGGCTTGCATTCCATCCAAATAGGGGGTACTAGTCAGGTCCAAACGGAAATACTTCGGTCAGCTAGTCCACAATAGGGAGCTTTACAGCTGATGATATTCACTATGGAAACTCTATTGAAAGGCTTGTTTCTCTGGCACTGGGGCTTATTAAGGCCTTCCACCCAATGGGGTACTAGTCCAGCAGGTCCAAATAGGCGACTGAGGCTCAAAAGTCACTCTATGCTTATTAGGCACCCACGATATCCCCGTGGTTTGGGAGGTCTACACTGGTCACTTATTCATTTTCAAGTTTCTATTATATATATACTTATTATTATATGATGCACCCTACTGGTGCTTAAGCTCCTGCTGCCTCTATATCTGGAACTAGGGACGTAGTTACTGCATCTGTATCTGGACGAGATAAACATAAATAGAATGCTAGCCTGCTTTCAAGTCGGTAACTAACTACAGAAACCCCCTACGCGTTTGGTAGACTGGCAGATGTGGGTTCTTACCAGCAAGCCTTGAACCCCAAGCCTGATGGACAGGACAGATTGAGCTCAAGCCAGCCAAAGAACCCCAGCAAGCCAGCCTTTAATGGGAGTGAGTTCTATCAAGCCAGCTATTAATTCCCAATCTAAAAGCAGATCTCATCTGGATTAGATATCTCTATTATAGGGATTCTCTCGATATCAAAAGGGCCCTCGACATTGGCATTCATGCATGGGTTGAGTGTCCGTTCTCTTCCTTCAAGTTTGAATGGATGGGTCGAGCCGAAGAATCGAGGACCGGAGGGGCTCGACTGTCAAGGAGAGGACCGGTAGGGGCTCACCATTCCGATGGTGAGGCCCGGTAGGGGCTCGACTGTTAAGGACCCTTTAGGGGGCTCGATTGATAAGGAGAGGAGAGGAAATTCCCTTTTCCTATACCATCCAGCCTTACTGATACGCCAGCCAGACATCCCCCATTAATCCCATCTTTTTCAATAAAAACGCGTTCTATCACGCACTTCTAACCTCCAATTGGGCCCACCCTGCGCTAGGGTAAAAGTGTGGCGAGACAGGGCACTAAAATGGCTATTTTATAGGTTTATACCTCACCTTCTAAGCACCCTCTCTATATTGACCGCTCCTTGAAGTCACCTGCTATCCGCTCTTTCAGGATGAAGGGGAGCAGTAAGGAAGGGGAAAGGCTCGCTGCGGGATGGATGGGGTCGCTGGCTTATATCGCAGAGTACCTGTACCCGAAACCGACACAGGTAGGTAGGTAGAGAATACCTAGGGGCGCGAGACAACTCTCTCTAAGGAACTCGGCAAAATAGCCCCGTAACTTCGGGAGAAGGGGTGCCTCCTCAGGAGGTCGCAGTGACCAGGCCCGGGCGACTGTTTACCAAAAACACAGGTCTCCACAAAGTCGTAAGACCATGTATGGGGGCTGACGCCTGCCCAGTGCATTCCTCTTTCCATTCCAAATTCAAGAATACGACTGATACGATTCATTGGTCTGTGCGCCTCTCTTCTCACTTTCTCGTACCCCCCTGTTCCCCGGATACAATTTGATTCTCCTACGGCCGAATCCCAATTTGTGGGAACCATTCGATGGCTTCCTTATGAAAACATCAATTTGTACACGGGTATAGATGGTATCCCCCCATTCTCTGTGGTATTGACCACATTTTTAATCCCTATTTGCATTTCAGTAGGTTGGTCCAGTACGGAAAGTTATGGGAAAGAGTATGTTATAGCATTTCCAATTCGCGAATTTCTCATGATCAAGGCAAGAACGGCCGACCTCCCTCTCCATCCATCGGTTATGTCGACTACGAGACGATGGCGCCCCTTCCTTATTAAGGAGAGGAAATTCAAGGTGCGAAGCCGCTTGTCCCTCCGGGGGCAAGGCTATCCTCCCTCCCCTTATTATATGGCTATCGTGCCTTTTGTATGTAAAGCAAGCCGGATTATAAAGGCTCAAGATCAGCCTCATGAAAATCTTATATTCCCTGAGGAGGTCCTACCCCGTGGAAACTCTCTTTAATGGAACTATAGCTTTAGCTGGTCGTGATCAAGAAACCACTGGTTTCGCTTGGTGGCCGGTAATGCCCGACTTATCAATTTGTCAACTAATAAGGCCGCCATCGCTCGACTGTTAAGGCCGCCATCGTGAGCCTGTCGAACTCTTTTTTAGTTACTTATTTGAGAGGGGCCACCCAATAAGTAAATTGAAACGTAGTCGCTTGTCCGCACCTCGCTTTCTGTTTACTTTACCATGACGTTATTTAGGATGCTTTCCGTTCCCCCATTACGCTCTCAGTAACCTTACCTGCCCACACATCACCACTTTCATTTGGTCGTAATCACACTTATCGCTGCTAACGCTTGCCTACATTTTCACCAGTTAATTGCTAACACTCATGGTTGAAGGATCGATACAGCTTGCCCCCTTGTTTCATGGCTACCGCAAGATCCACCATGATTTGGAAGGAGCGCTACCACTCGAGACCCGGGAGCAAGGAAGGAATAACCTGCCGCATAGATAGATGAGTGGATACCGAGTTTTAGCTGCTGCTAGCCGAGACACTGATTTAGATAGACGAATTGTTGTTCCATCCCCAGAGATCCAACTTGGGGCAGCAACCCTCGAAATGTGATTTATCCCACCCACCTGAATAAAGGTCCACTCGATTTGCTCCGACCATAGGACCTTTAGGTACTCGACCATAAGGGAGAGGGAGACGGAAGGGGATTTGCTACTACTAATTACTACTGACTCGCTACGTAACGTATTCCCCGGTATGGGTTCACTTATCATTGGTATGGGTTCACTGCCTACGTAACGTATTCCCCGACTAGCTACGTAACGTACTGTGCGTATGACTTTGAGGTGTCGGAGTGCTTGCCTACCTAGAGCTTGGGATAAGGTCGAAAGGGCTGGGCAAAATGTACGATCAGTAATGTACGATCAGCTGGGCTAGTGGGGGCTAGGAAGATACATACTTTCGGGTTGAAGAGGTGGGAAAGGTCATCTACCTGGCTGGAAGTACTTGTCATATGGTGAGGGAGAGGAAGAATGGCTCGACCATCATAGCAGGGTTGGGTGTGTCAAGTCGCCGTAAAACGCAAGCAAATGCCCTCTCCTCTCCTTATCAATCGAGCCCCCTAAAGGATCCTTATCAGTCGAGCCTGCTTACGCATCCTTTCAGACGATTTCTGAGGTCTACGCTGGTACCCCAGCTTGGGTGTGTAAAATCGCCGTAAAACGCACGCAAATGGCCTTTCAGACTAGATTCCACGGGGCTCTGGAAAACTACCGCAACATAGGCTAGCTAAAGAGAGATAGATCGAGTAAGTCTACATTGAATTATATGCCATTACGATCTGAATCTCTATTTTATGAAGCCGCAACTACCACATGCTCATATATAACAATGACTGGTCTTTCTTCTCTCTCTAGCTAGGAAATCACTATCATTATATGTCATTACGCCATACTGAACCTAAACTACTACATGCTCATATATAACTAACTACCACCATGCCCAGGTACGTTAGTGACTCGACTGATAAGGACCCTTAAAATGCAAGAAGAGGTTAGGGAAGTCAAGGGGGCTCGACTGATAAGGAGAGGAGAGGAGAGGAGAGGTCCGGCAGGGAGAGGTAACGAACGCTCGACTAAAAGGCCGCCATCGCTATGCTTTAGCAGAAAATGCATCCGGTCCTTATCAGTCGAGTCACTAACGTACCTGGGCATGGTGGTAGTTAGTTATATATGAGCATGTAGTAGTTTAGGTTCAGTATGGCGTAATGACATATATAATGATAGTGATTTCCTAGCTAGAGGCAGCCTTGAGCAATATATAAACCCCCAAAGAATGAAGCGATAACTCGATTTGGGGATGCGCTTTAAGGCTCGACCACTATTTACCCACCCAATCCCCTTAGGCGGAGGTTTTCACATCTTTCCCTTAATTTACTTATTGGGTGGTGTTCAAAGATTCAAGTTATTCACTTGTTCAAGCCTCCAAGTTCTTCATTGCTAAAATCTCCATACATCACGGTTCAAGCCTTTAAATTGTTCACACCTCTAGTATTCATCACTGTTCAAAATGTGACTGTCCTTGATCCGAGTTAACACAAAAGGCTGTTATGCACTTGTCCATAGATATGAGCACTTTGACAAGTGACTGTAACATTGACCCTTGAGCCTATATTGATTTGAAATTCTGAGCCTTTAACCAAATCACAATATGAACTTCATAAAACAAAGTTACCAAGATACACAGAATTACCAATAGATCCACACTGTAAGAGTGTCTATTCTAAAATATTAGGCTACAAGTCCGAGGTATATGTTTCTTCCAGAGTCAGACTACCCAAGACGCAACATCACCAAGTCCCAATTATTATATAGGTCCAAGGCATATGTTTCTTCCACAGTCCAAGATACAACAACAAAACATCCCAGTTTATACAGGTATGTCTGAGTTCCATAGGTGGCAGTTACTAGTCCGACTGTTCCATAGTTCTAAGCCTTTAACCGAGCCTCCAAGTGACTGTTCTGAAGTCTGATCTCCCACACGACTGTAGGTCCGAGAACTTTATCATACGTTCGGGCTTCTTCAACATAGGTCTGAGCCAATCTGAGCCAATTTAGGGTATGTCCACAGGTCGAGGATATGTTTGAAGGTATTTGGTTAGTGTCACAGGTCCAACGTAAGTATGTTGAGCACTCAACAATCTGAATTTAATGTCACAAGTCTAATAGTGCTCCGAAGTCTGTTTCTTGACAATTTAAATGATAACCCAATCAAAAAAGTATGACCAATCAATAAAATTTTATTCCTCGACCTCCTTGGTTCATGAGATGTGAACACTTCACCTTTCTATCTTCCTGTGATGTTCTTCACCTTCAACGAATAGACATGTCCCTTTAAGGTGAGGCTGACTTGCACAAGTAGGCTCATGTCGGCTAGGTTCATAAATCATCATTTTCCAACTTGTAATATCATTTTATCTCAATATAAAAGGAGTTAGAAGGAAAGTAAGGGTTCCTTGGAAAGGGGAAAATGTCCTCTACCAGCTGGTCCCAATTTCATCCTTAAATTAGGTCATTTTTCCGTTAATAAAATTATATTTGTGAACTATTGTCATTATTTTATTCATGGCAGCCTTTAGGGATTCAACATATGCTAGGGATTATTCTTTAGGGTTCCAAGTGTGTTCTTCATTTAGAGCATCTTAAGGCTATGGCTTCAAAAATCATCCATGCATCATTATCTTCATTAGTGCTCATATTGACATCAATGACAATTTTCGCTGACAATCTCCACCTTTATCATTGATGGAAATATTATTTCTTCTTCAATATTTTCTCCCCCTTTGACATCAATGGAAAATGGGGTGTCCAAGTACTCCCCCTATCAAGCTGCTTCTTGTCATGCTGCTTCCCCTATCATGGTGCTCCTTCCTTTGTCAATATGTAGTCTTAATGTGATGCAAGAGAAATGACGCCCATATTTTGGCGAAGATATTCAAATGCTTCTCGTGGTAGGGGTTTTGTGAAAATATCTAAAATTTGTTCCTTTGTATTGACATATTATAATCTTAATTTTTTCTCTACAGCTTGTTCTCGGAGGAAATGGTATTAGATTGGAATATGTTTTTTATTTGAATGCATTACCAGATTTTTTGAAAGACTGATGGCGTTGGTGTTGTCACAATAGATAGTGGCTGGTTAATTAGTTTCTATGTTGACATCTTTCAGAGCTTCCTTCATCCATAATGTTTGAGTACAACAATCTGCAACAACTATGTATTCGACTTCAGTTGTGGAGAGAGATATAGATGATTTTTTTTGTTAAGCTAAGATACAAGATAGTCTCCCATGAAGAATGCATTTCCGCTAGTACTTTTTCGATCATCAATGCTTCTAGCCCAATCAACATCGGTGTAAGATGTCAAAGTAAGAGTTGTGATTTTGGGATACCATAGGAAAAAATTAGGAGTACCTTCCAAATACCTGAGAATTCTTTTAACAACCATCAAATGGGATTCCTTAGGATTTGATTGAAATATTGCCACCATTCTTACTGCTTGCATAATATTGGGTTGTGAAGCAATTAAGTATAGAAGAGCTCTAATTATTGATTTGTAAAGAGTTTCATCTACTGAAGGGGATTCATCATATTTGCTTAATTTAAAATCTGTAGTCATTGGTGTGCTCATAACAACACATTCTTCCATCCCATATCTTTTAAGCATGTCTTTAAGATATTTTGTTTGGGATATGAACATACCTGCTTTAGTTTGAATTACTTGTAGTCCAAGGAAGTAAGATAGTTCACCAATCATAAACATTTCAAATTCCTTAGACATGTTTTGAGAAAATTCATGACTCATCTCATCATTGTTGCTGGCAAAAATCAGATCATCAACATATACAAGGGTGATTAGTAATTTATCCTTGTCTATCTTCATGTAGAGATTACTTCCAGCCACCCCCTTTTTGAACCCTTGTTGTTGTAGATAATGATCCAATCTTTCGTACCAATCTATAGGAGATTGTTTTAATCCATATAACACCTTTTTTAATTTACAAACGATTTTTTCTTTTCCTTCTGCTGGATCAAACCCTTTCGGTTGCTCCATGTAAACTTCTTCCTTTAGATCATCGTTAAGAAATGTTGATTTCACGTCCATTTGATAAACTTTGAAACCTTTTGAGCAATAAAATGCCAATAACATTCTTATAGCTTCCAATTGAGCTACCAGGGCAAAAGTTTCTTCAAAGTCAATTCCTTCAATTTGTGAGTATCCTTTGCAAACAAGCCTTGCCTTATTTCTAACAATCTGTCCATATTCATTCATTTTGTTTTTGAATAACTAATTGGTTCCAATAATTTTTCTTTTTTTCTTTTGGATGATGTACGAGTTCCCATGTTTCATTATTTTTGATTTGAAACATTTCTTCTTCCATAGCTTTTACCCAATTACAATCCTTACTGGATTAAGCAAAGTTTTCTAATTCCACCACAAATAGTAAGGCAACATCATTTTTTCTTGGCATATTTTTCATCCTTCTTTGGGTTTGTATTCCATCATCTGCATTCCCAATATCTGTTCTTCTGAATGGTGTTTTTGATTTTATTTTATTTTACTTTTGATGGGGTTTGAGATGGTTCCTTTTGACCTTCTTGATCCTTTTCTTCCTTTGTTGTATCTTCTTCAGATTATTCAAGTATAAAATCTTCTTCATGGACGTCAATTTCCTTTTCTAGAGGTGCCTCATCAATCTTCACGTCAATGCTTTCTACTATCTTTCGTAGTCAATTATTGTAGCATTTGTATGCTTTTCTCCTTTTAGAATATCCATGAAATATTCCTTCATCAACACGAGAATCAAAATTTCCTGGCGAGTCATCATTGATCTTCATAAAGCATTTACTTCCAAAAATTATAAAATATTTTACTGAAGCAGTCTTCCTTTCCATAATCCATACAGGGTCTTGTCATTATTTGGTCTTAGTTGGGCTCTATTCAAGGTATACATTGCTCATGGCCCAATTGTTTCTCTCCAAAACTTGGCTTGCAAATCAACGGCTAGTAACATTATTCTTGCCATTTCTTGCACAACTCTGTTTCTTCTTTCCACTAATCCATTTTGTTTAGGAGTTCTAGCTACAGAAAGTTCTCTTTTGATTCCATGTATTTTACAGAAATCATTAAATTCATTTAAAGTAAATTCTCCTCCTCTATCTATTATAAGACACTTGATTTTTGATTCATTTTCATTTTCTACAAGGGCTTTGAAATTATTAAAACATTCAAGAGATTTGGATTTATATTTTATAAATAATACCCACATCATTCTAGAATAGTCATCTACAAATAGAGCAAAGTACCTTTCTCCTTATAGAGTTGGAGTTTTGGTTGGTCCACATAAATCTGCATGTATGATCTCTAAAGGCTTTGATGTTGAGAATTCCTTAGTCTTGAAGCAAGTTCTAGTTTTCTTTCCATGTTAAGATGGGCCACACACAACCTGTTCTAGCTTTAGAATTTTTGGACTGTCTCTTACTGCACTTGTTTTCTAATTTTAACTAAATTGTCAAAGTTTAGATGTCCCAATCGCTTGTGCCATAACCAACTTTCATCTGTTTGACTCATATAACATTTTTCTTCTTGAATTTTACTCAAAATGTATACGTTATCTGGTGTTCTTACTCCTTTTCCCACAAGTTCTCCTAAAGAGGATTTTCTTATCTCACAATCTTTAGTACTGAAGATAACATTATGTCCTTGGTCACAAATCTGGCTAACACTTAGAAGATTGTGTTTGAGCCCTTCTACCAGTAGTGCGTTTTGTGCTTTTCCCTTTCCATAACAAGAGAAATTGTACCTTTTCCGACAATTTTGGTAGATCCATTTCCAGAGGATACCTTTCCATCCTTTTTGTCTAATGAGATAAAATTATTTTGGTCACCTGTCATGTGTCTTGAACATCCACTATCCACAAACCATTGATTTTCATTAGTTTTTGCACATAAATCTAGACCACATTTATTTGTAGTGGGTTCCTCCTTTTTCAACTCTTCACTTTTTGACATAAGTGGACAATTTTGTGCATCATGTTCTAAATCATTACATTTGAACATACTAGATCATACTTAACCAAAGGATCAAATGAATTATAGGTATTGATTAGACCTTTCTCTTTTGAGCCAAGAAACTTATTTTGATAATTGGTCTTATATCTCCTTGAGCTATTATCCTTATAAGCCTCGAAATGCTTAGCTTGATGACCAAAATTTTACAATAAAAATAATAACCAAGAATAGTTTGATACCTGTTTGGATAGCCTTGGCTTGAAGCAATATTCTTTCTTGGAGATAGCATTCTTTCATTCCTTGGGTTGTTTTAGGTGGATCTTTGTTCTAGGTGGAACACATTCTCTTCATTTGGAGGATTGCAAAGGATGTCAACATAACTTCTTTGGATTTCTTCATTGGCATTGTTTTTTGAACTTGATGATTTACCTTTGAAATCAATTCCAGTCTTATCATGTTGAGGTATTTAATTATTAAGGATGGTATCAAGATTTTGAGAACTTTGCCAAATATTATTAAATTGATTCAACTCTTTCCTTAGAGAGACAATTTCAGCTTCACGTTTCTCACATATTTCTTCTCTTTCTTTTAGTTTGTTGTTTGAAAATTATTCCTTCCTTTCTACTTCTTCCTTTTCTATTTTGAGAGAAATGTCCTTCTTCCTTAATTTCTCATTTTCTTCAATAGAACTCATTAGTAATTCATATATATTTTCTTCTTCTTCTTTTTCGAAATCATCATCATTTGTGAATGCCATGAATAACACTTCATTGCTTCCAGCATAGTCATCCTCTTCATTAGACTCATCATTATCCCTTTTTAGTAGAAAGGTATTTTTAGTTGATTTTTTCTTTGTAATCATGAATTCTTATTCATGAGAGTCATCTTGTTTGGAGAAGAAATTCTTTTTATTTGACCCTTTCTTCTTTAACATCTTCTTTTTGTATTCATCTTCATCATCACAATCATGTTTATGAGGAAATTTTACATCATAGTGTCCTATTCTACCACACTTGAAACAAATGAGAGGATACTTTCCTTTGAGTTTGGACCCTTTCCTTAGTTTCTTCACGAATTGTGCTAGTTCTATTTTAGTATCGGAATCATCGCTGCTACAATTTTTCCTTTTTTCGATGTTTTTGAACCCTTGAATGCAACTTCTATAATACTAGTGTATTCCCTTATTATTATTGTCATTGTAGCCCCTTATTGTTATTGTTGTGCCCATGTTGTCCCCATATTATTATTATTGTGCCCCATCGAGATTGAGATCATAAAAAGTTACAGAGTTACATGCATTTCAAGATCGAGATCATACAACGCTGAAACAAAAAGGTGTGTAGTTTCTTTTTTTTTTTAAATTTGCAATTATCATTCATTGATGACCCAGAGAAAGAAAATGGAAACACCTAGTAATAAACTTGAAATCTCTACTATGACACATGAAGAAGAGGAAGAAATGCAACATGATATATCAAAATTACGAGACCAAGTGTAAAAAATATCACTCTCACAAAAAGTAACTGAAGCCAAGATGGATGGTTTAAAGAATGGCATGGAAGTTAAGATGGATGGTATAGAAGCAAAACTTAAAGACAACATGTAAGAATTGAAGATAGATTTGACAAATTTGCTACAATAAATGTTTACTAATGGCGAAAGGGTCATAAAGGAAACTCATGATGAGAACAAAAGAAATGTTAGTCATGATTTCATAGACTCTAATGTTGGATTGAAGGCCCACCATGTTCCAAAGACTGATATGAGGAAGTTTGATGGAAAGGATCCCGTAACATGGATACTACAGATGGAGAAATACTTCAATCTCCATAATGTGCAAAACACACAAAAGATATGCATTGCAACTTAATATTGGAACCCAATTAGTTTGTATGGTACCAATGGCTTTGCTCTCATAAAAAAATTGTCACTTGGTCAATTTTTACGGAATAAATGATAACACATTATGAGGATACAAAAAGCAACACTTTTTTTATCCAATTGATAAATCTAAAACAAAAGGGTTTAATGGTGGAGCACATTGAGGACTTCTAAAAATTGAATACAAGGGTAAAAGATATTCTAGAGGAGCATATGATTGATGTGTTCATTGGGAATTTAAAGGATATCATCCAACATGAGGTTCACCTTTGGGAACTTGATTCATTGGAGAAGGCATTCAGGTTGGAAAGAAAATTTGAAAGCAAAATTATGGAAACAAGGAAGCCTACCACTCACAACTATAAAGATGGAAGTGTCGTTACCCCTAGCCTTCCACAACCTACAAGGTTGACACTACAAAAATTGGAAGAAAATAGAGAAAAATGGCTTTGTTGCAGTTGTGATAGAAAATACACTAAAGGTCATAAGTGTGCTGAGAATAAATTATTTTACATAGATTGTGAAGAGGAGGAAGAAAAGGAACAAGAAACATCAAAAGAAGAGGATACACACCAGGAATAAATCCCAGAGAAAGAAGAAATGAACCTGACCATATCTTGTAATGCATTGGCCAGAATTACCACTCCTCAAACTATCAAGATATAAGGACATATCAAGAAGAAAAAGGTAAGAGTGTTGATTGACTCGGGCAGTACCCATAATTTTATTCATTGTAAGATAGCCAAGGAATTTAATTGCTTCCTATATCCAGCACCAAAGTATCAAGTGATGGTTTCAAATGGAGGAACCATAAATTTTTCTAGAAAGTGCCATAATATCAATCTATCCATGGGAGAATATGTGTTGAATAGTCCAATGCTTTCCATTCAAATGGGTGGTGCTGATGTTGCACTAGGAGTCCAATGACTACAATATTTGGGTACGATAGATTTTAATTTTCAAGAACTTTTCTTGATTTTTTTTTTGGAAGGAAAGGAAGTTGAATCAAGGGGTATCACATGAAAACTAGCGAAGATAACCAAATCTAACGGCATGACAAAGCTTCTAAAGAAAGAACAACGAGGCATAATTGCACAATTATGTTCGCTAGAGGTTCCCACATCGAAATCATCTATTTCTCCATATCTCTAAAAAGCCATGGATAATCATTCCAAGGTATTTGAGACTCCCAAAGGCCTCCCACCTATTCGTGATCATGATCATGCTATTTATTTGATTCTAGGAATTGTTCCTCCAAAAATCGGGCCTTACAAATATCCCTATGCCCAAAAGAGTAAAATTGAACATATGGTTGCAGAAATGCTAGAGGATAGTATAATTCAACCTAGTCAAAGTTATTTCTCTGCTCCAGTAGTATTGGTCCACAAGAAGGATGGATCATGGTACATGTGTTCGGATTATAAGAGCGCAACAAGCTCACTATTAAAGAAAAAATTCCCATCCCTGTCATTGATGAATTATTGGATGAATTGCATGGAGCAATTTACTTCACCAAGTTGGACCTTCGTTCAGGATATCATCAAATCATAATGAAGATTGAAGACATTCCAAAAACAACATTTAGAACTCATGAGGGTCATTATGTATTTTTGGTCATGCCTTTTGGCCTTACCAATGTACCTTCTACATTTCAAGGTTTGATGAATTCCATTTTCAAACCCTTCCTTATAAAATTTGTATTAGTATTTTTTGATGATATACTAATCTACAACAAGTTTTGGAAGGATCATGTTCAACATGTTGACAGAGTGCTCAAACTATTGAAGGAGAAACAATTACATGAAAAAACCTCCAAATGTTTCTTTGGAGTACAAGAGGTGGAATATTTGGGTCATATTGTATCTCATGAAGGTGTTAAGGTAGACCCTAGCAAAATTAAAGCCATTAAGGAATGGAAAATCCCCACATCCATAAAGCATCTGCGAGGATTTCTTGGGTTGACAGGGTATTATCACAAGTTTGTTAAGAATTATGGAAGAATAGAAGCACCTCTAACAACATTACTGAAGAAAGATGCATTTTGTCGGACTCCAGAAGCAACAAAGGCCTTTGAACATCTTAAAGAGGTAATGTGCCAAGCACTGGTCTTAGCTACGCCAGACTTCACAAAAACCTTTATTGTAGAATGTGATGCCTCAGGAAATAGAATTGGTGTTGTTTTAATGCGAGAAGAAAGACCTATTTCTTTTGAAAGTTGTCCAATCAAAGGAAAGTATTTACACAAAGCTATTTATGAGAAGGAAATGTTGGCAATACTACATGCACTTAAGAAATGACGACCTTACCTAATGGGAAGACACTTCAAGGTAAAAAAAAGATCATGATAGTCTTAAATACTTTTTAGAACAAATATTATCTTCAGAAGAGAAACAAAAATGGGTAAGAAAGATGTTGGGTTATGACTTTGAAATCATATACAAAAAAGGGAAGCAAAATGTTGTTACAGATGCACTCTCAAGAAAGGATGAGGATGTAGAAGCATTTATTTGTGCCATTTCTATTATCTAACCAGATTGGATAAATGAAACAAGGGATGAATGGAAGAATGATGAAGAAGTGTGGGCACTCATTAAAAATTTGCAGCAAGATTCTAGTACATCTGATACATTTAGCTGGAAAAATGATTCATTATGGTATAAAGATCGTTTATACCTATGTAAGAATTCACAACTCAAACAAAATATTCTTCTGGAATTGCACACCTCACCCTTAGGAGGGCATTCAAGATTTTTAAAAACTTACCATAGGGTTAAGAAATAATTTTTTTGGGATGACTTTAAATCTGATATTCAAAATTTTGTGGCAGAATGTTTGGTTTGCCAACAAAATAAAGTTGAGACAATTAAGACCCCAGGTCTATTACAACCTTTATCCATTCCAAGTCAACGTTGGGAGGAGATTTCAGTGGATTTTATCACAGGTTTACCCAAGTCCGAAGGAAAGAGTGTCATCCTGGTGCTAGTTGATAGACTTACCAAGTATGCACACTTTTGTTCGTTATCTCATCCATTTAAAGCCAATACATTTATGGAAACAATTCAAAAGCTATATGGAAACCCAAAGATTATTGTAAGCGACAGAGATCCTATTTTCACTGGAAATTTTTGGACATAATTGTTTTCTTGTCTCGGTACTCAGTTAGCTCATAACTCATCTTATCATCCTCAATCTGATGGGAAAACTGAGATAGTGAACACATGTTTGTAAGGATATCTTCATTGCTTTATATATGATAAACAGACACAATGGGTCAAATGGTTACCTCTGGCTAAATGGTGGTATAACACTTCCTTCCATACTGTAGTAAAAATGACCCCATTTATATCACTTTATGGATATCATTAGTTGTCCATCACATCATAATTAAGAGAAAATTCTAAGGTTCAAGCAGTGGAAGATCACATTGAGAATCAATTTTTTTTTCTCCAACTCTTAAAGGATAACCTCACTTTGGCGCATAATAGAATGAAACAATAGGCAGATCAACATCGCAGTAAAAGAAGTTTTGATGTAGACTGACTAGGTATTTTTTTTACTACAACCGTACAAATAAATGTCCCTCAAGCAAGCTAAGAAGGATAATAAATTATCACCAAAGTATTATGGTCTATACAAGGTGTTGCAAAAGATTGGTACCATGGCATGCATATTGGAACTTCCTGAATCTTCCCGATTGCACCCAGTTTTCCATGTTTCATGCTTAAAGAATGTTATAAGTGACAAGATCCCAGTTCAAACAATATTGCCAGAACTTGACGAGGAAGGAAAAATCATATTGGAACCTGAAGCATTCACAAAAACAAGAACTCAACAGCTATGAAATCGATCAATTTCAGAGTATTTCATCAAGTGGAAGAACTTACCCGCTGAATATTCCACATGGGGTGATGATAATTTTATACAGAAGCATCTAGAACTACTCAAGTGTTGAGGACAACACTTTTTTGAAGGAGAGGGGCATGTTAGGTCCCTATAATACTAGTGTATTCCCTTCTTATTATTGTCATTGTAGCCCCTTATTGTTATTTTTGTGCCCATGTTGTCCCCATACTGTTATTAATATGCCCCATAGAAGCCCACTATTGTTATTGTTGTACCCTTACATTATTATTGTTATGTTGGCTCTGATTATATTGTGACCCCTTAGACTCCTATATATAGAAAGGAGGTCTTTTCATTTGTATCATTGAATAATTTTTACATTTGTGTAATGTAAAGGAGGTTTCCCCCTTGAAAAGGCTACTTTTTAAGTCGTTGTTAGTTGCATAACATTAGAGTTTGGGATCCCTTTTCTCATTTCATATGCAATTAGAATCCCATGAAGTTCGTCCATTTTTAGGTTATCCAAGTCCTTCATTTCTTCTATGGCACTGAATTTGGAATCAAACCGTTCTGAAAGTGATCTCAAAATCTTTTGGACAACTGTGCTTTCTTCATTGTTTTCACCTGGACCCTTGAGTGAGTTGACAACTTCATCCACTAGGAGGTAAAAAGCGGCAATGTATACTTCATCATCCATTTTAAGAATCTCAAATTGTCTTCTATGAGTTTGGAGTTTTACCTTCTTGACCTTGGAGTCTCCATCATAGATAGTAATAATATTGTCCCACATTTCCTTGGCAGATTCATAGTTCATAACTTTTGTAAATTCTGAATTAGAAATTCCACTTGTTATGGAATTTAGTGCTTTGGCATTTTCTATATAATTCTTCCATTCTGATATGTTGGTGGAGAATATGGAACTTTATACCCATCTAGAATTGATTGCCATACTTCTGGTCCAAGAGACATTACATAAAATATCATCCCACATTTCCAAAATGTAAAATTTGTTCCATTAATTTGAGGGATTTTTCCTGAATCCTTAGTGGTAATTATGACTAAAAAACATTCTTTCAGTTGTTAGGCTGATTATGAAGAAGTTGTTTCTGATACCAATTGTTAAAATAATGAGAGGGGAGTGAATCAATATTTCATTCAATTGTTATAGTTAATTCTAGTTAAGGTTTTTCACAATTACAACCATAAAGTAAATAATAGGAATTTTGTTAAGAAGAAATGAGGAAACAAATCCTACCTTTTACAATAGTTTGAGTACAATAATTTTGAGTGATCCAACCCTTCAATCCACCAGGCTCCAACTTGTTGCCAACCTCCAACTTGGGCTTCACGAGGCTCCAACCTCTAGGGCTCCAACCCTATCTTCCTCAAGGCTATAACCTTTCATTTAAGAGGCTCCAACCCCTAAGGCCCCAACCCTTCAAATTTAAAAAAATAGAATGTATAAATGACTTACTTCAATGGTCGAACAACTACTCCAACAAGACTACACCAGATTTCCAACTTCTTCACTGTCCAAGATCTGAATAGGAGCATTCAAAGCTTCAAGTTGTTCACTTGTTCAAGCCTAAAAGTTCATCACCATTCTAGGCTCTAGGTTCTTCGCTGCTCAAATTTCCATACTTATGACTGTTCAAGCCTTCAAATTATTCACACCTCCAATATTCATACTTGATTTGAGTTCCCACAAAAGGTTGTTTATGCACTTGTCCACAGATTTGAGCACTTTTAGTGACTAGAAATTTGACCCTTGAGCCTACACTGATTTGAAATTCTGAGCCTTCAACCAAAATCAAAATCCAAACTTCATAAAACAACGTTACCAAGATAAAAATAATTACTAATAAATCCACACTGTAAGAGTGACTATTCTGCAATATTAGGCTATAAGTCTGAGGTATATGTTTCTTCGACATTCAGACTACCCAAGATACAACAAGAAGAAGTCCCAGTTGTTATACAGGTCCGAGGCATATGTTTCTTCCATAGTCTGAGATACAACAACAACAAGTCCAGTTTATACATGTCTGTCCGAGCTCCACAAGTGGCAGTTACTAGTCTGACTGTTCCAAAGTTCTAAGTCTTCAACTGAGCCTCCAAATGATTGTTCCAAAGTTTGATCTCCCACAAGACTGTAGGTCTGAGAACTTTATCACAAGTATGGGCTTCTTCAACATAGGTCCGAGCCAATTTAGGGCATGTCCACTGGTCGAGGATATGTTTCAAGATTTGTGGTTAGTATCATAGGTCTGAGGTAAGTATGTTGAGTCCTTAGAAATTTGAATTTAATGTCACAAGTCTACTGGAGCTCCTGAGTTTGTTTCTTGATATTTTAAATGATAACCCAATCAAAAAAGTATGCCCAACCAATAAAATTCTATTCCTCAACCTCCTTGGTTCACGAGATGTGAACACTTCACCTTTTTGTCTTCCTGTGATTTTCTTCACCAAATTGGATGATGGAAATGAGGAGTTAGAACTTGTATTTATACTAGTTTTGACCTTCAATGAATAGACACGTCCCTTTAAGGTGAGGTCAACTTGCACAAGTAGGCTCATGTTGGCTAGGTTTAGAAATTATTATTTTCGAACTTGTAAAATCATTTTCTCTCAATCTAAGAGGAGTTAGAAGGAAAGTAAGGGCTCATTGGAAAGGGGGAAATGTACTCTACAATATGGTGACAATTTCATCCTTAATGAGGTCATTTTTCCATCAAGAAAATTATATTTGTGAATTGTCATCATTATTTTATTCATGGTAGCCTTTAGGGATTCATCATATGCTAGGGTTTCTTATTTAGGGCTCCAAGTGTGATCTTCATTTAGAGAATCTTCAACAAGGCTAGGGCTTCAAAAGTCATCCATGCATCATTATCTTCATTAGTTCTCATATTGACATGAATAACATTTTTGACCAACAATCTCCTCCTTTGTCATTCATGGAAATATTCTTTCTTCTTCAACATTCTGCCCCCCACCCCCCCCCCCACCTTTGACAACAATGGAAATATTCTTTCTTCTTCAACATTTTCTCCCCATTTGACAATAATGGGAAATGGGGTGTCCATGTAGTCCCCATATCAAGCTACTTCTTGTCTTTCTTCTCCCCCTATCATGGTGCTCCTTCCTTTTTCAATATGTAGTCTTAATGTGATGAAAGAGAAATGAACCCCATATTTTGGTGAATATATTCAAATGCTTATCGTGGTGTGGGTTTTGTGAAAATATCTGCAATTTGTCTCTTTGTATTGACATATTCCAAAGTGACTTTTTTCTTTGAAACTTTTTCTCAGAGAAAATGGTCTTTGATTGGAATATGTTTATGTCTTTGAATGCATTACCAGATTTTTTGAAAGACCGATGCTGCTGGTGTTGTCACAATAGATAGTGACTGGTTGATTAGTTTCTATATTGACTTATTTCAGAGCTTCCTTCATCCACAATATTTGAGTACAATAATCTATAGCAGTTATGTATTCGACTTCAGTTACGGAGACAGATATAGATGATTTCTTCTTACTGAGCCAAGATACAAGACATTTTCCCATGAAGAATGCATTTCTTCTAGTACTTTTTCAATCATCTATGCTTCTAGCCCAATCAGCATCGGTGTAAGCTGTCAAAATAACTTTAGGAGTACCTTTCAAATACCTAAGAATTATTTTAACAAGTTACCATCAAATCAGATTCCTTAGGATCTGATTGAAATATTTCCACCATTCCTACTACTTGCATAATATTGGGTCGTGAAGCAGTTAAGTATAGAAGAGATCCAATTATTGATTTGTAAATAGTTGTGTCTACCAAAGGGGATTCATCATTGTTACTTAATTTGCAATTTGTAGTCATTGATGTGATCATAACAACACATTCTTCCATCCTATATCTTTTAAGCATATATTTAAGATATTTTTTTTGGGATCTGAACATACCTACTTTAGTTTGAATTACTTGCAGTCCAAGGAAGTAAGATAGTTTTCAAATAATAGACATTTCAAATTCCTTAGACATGTTTTGAGCAAATTCATGACTCATCTCATAATTGTTTCTCGCAAAAATAAAATCATCAACATATACAAGGGTGATTAGTAATTTCTCCTTGTCTATCTTCATGTAGAGATTACTTCCAACTGCCCCCTTTTTAAACCCTTGTTGTTGTAGATAATGATCCAATCTTGCGTACCAAGATCTAGGAGCATGTTTTAATCCATATAACACCTTTTTTTATTTTCAAATGAAATATTTTCCTTCTGCTAGATCAAACCCTTCTATTTGCTCCATCTAAACTTCTTCTTTTAGATCACCATTAAGAAATTCTGATTTCACGTCCATTTGATAAACTTTGAAACCTTTTGAGCAAGAAAATGCCAAGAACATTCTTATAGCTTCCAATCAAGCTATTGGGGCAAAATTTTCTTCAAAGTCGATTCCTTCAATTTGTGAGTGTCCTTTGTAAAAAAGCCTTGCCTTATTTCTAATGATCTGTCCATATTCATTCATTTTTTTTTTGAAAACCCACTTTGTTCCAATAATATTTTTTTCTTTTGGACAAGGTACAAGTTCCCATGTTTCATTTTTTTCAATTTGAAACATTTCTTCTTCCATATCTTTTACCCAGTGATGATCCTTACTGGCTTGAGCAAAGTTTTCTAGTTCTACCATGGATAGTGAGGAAACATCATCTTTTCTTGGTGTATTTTACATCCATCTTCGGGTTTGTATTCCATCATCTGCATTCCCAATAATCTGTTCTCCTGGATGGTGTTTTTGAACAAATTTTTCTTTTGATGGGGTTTGAGATGGTTCCTTTTGACTTTCTTGATCCTTTTATTACTTTGTTGTATCTTCTTCAGATTCTTCAAGAATAAAATCTTCTTCATGGACTTCAATTTCCTTTTCTGGAAGCACCTCGCCAATATTCACTCAAATGCTTTCTACTACCTTTTGTAGTCAATTATTGTAGCATGTGTATGTTTTTCTCCTTATAGAATATCCAAGAAATATTCCTTCATCAACATGAGAATCAAACTTGCCTGGTGAGTCATCATCAATCTTCATAAAAAAATTACTTCCAAAAATTATAAAATATTTTACTGAAGTAGGTCTTCCTTTCCATAATTCATACGAGGTCTTGTCATTATTTGGTCTTAGTTGGGATTTATTCAAGGTATACACTGCTTCCCCAACTACTTCTCTCCAAAACTTGGCATGAAAATCAGCTACTAGTAACATTGTTCTTGCCATTTATTGCACAATTTTGTTTCTTCTTTCAACTACATTTTGTTTAGGAGTTCTAGCTACAAAAAATTCTCTTTTGATTCCATGTATTTTACAGAAATCATTGAATTTATTTGAAGTAAATTCTCCTCCTCTATTTGTTCTAAGACACTTGATTTTTTATTCTTTTTCATTTTCCACAAGAGCTTTGAAATTCTTAAAACATTCAAGAGCTTCATATTTATATTTTATAAAGAATACCCACATCATTCTAGTATAGTCATCTACCAATAGAGCAAAGTACCTTTCTCCCTGTAGAGCCAGAATTCTTGTTGGTCCACATAAATCTGCATTGACTTTAAAATCCCTTCTACCTCCCCTATTGACACCGAGGCCATGAGGATATCATTTTCATATTCCACAACATACCTAGGGAAGATTTGGGTGACCTAGATCACGTCAGCTATTGATATCTCTTTTGGATATTTGAATATATTTTTGAAGTGGTTTCTTCCCATTGAGGCTAGATCAGCAAAGGATTTTTCAATACCTCAATCCTTTATTTTCAATCCCCACATTGTATTTGATTTTTTCATCCCTTTTCCATAGTTTTGATTTTTTTTTTTTTTTTTTAATTTTCGTCCCTTGCTGCCAACCATATTTCTCTACTTTTTAGCCTCCACTTCTCTTCTCTATCATTTAGGATTTTCCTTCATTCTATCTCTAGCTATTTGATCCTTTCCCTCTTCTTGATTGTCTCATAACCATCCACTTCCAGGATCTCTAGATCATCTAATTCCTTTCCCATCCTGCTTAAATCGTCTTCCTCTTTGATATTTTTGAATTTTTCCATTCTACGGTTTCCGTTTTCACGCGCTTTAAGTTCTCCATAAAGGATTGAGCTAGATACACCCCCTGTTCTCCAACCATAGGCCTCAAAGTGGACTTAACCAAATTATTATATGAAGCTTCCTTGAGCCATGCCACATTAAATTTGAATGAAGACCCCGATTTTTGATTAGGTCCTTTCATTTCCAAAAAAATAAGAAGGTGGTCCAGATCTCCTCCTTCTCCCATCCAGTGTCTAAGAAAAGGGATTCTGGATGCCAAGTCCTCTTTTAGAAGAAAGAGATCCAACCTCTTGGATACCCTTGCCTCCCCCACTCTCTTATTCCTCCGATTCAGTCTAGATTTTATCGGATTTATATATAAAATCTTGCTAGAGGATAAGATTGAGTTACTGGATCCCATGTTTCTGATAGGGCCAAGGAGAAGTTTAGATCCCCCCCCCACCACCAAGTTTGGGTTATTCATAACAAATTTTGAGAAAAGATTATTCCAGAATGATACCCCGTCTTGACAAGGCCCATAAATATTCAAAAGCAATAATTTCGAGCATAAATCCTGGGAGTAGACCTCAACTCCCAATACCAGCTCCGTTCCCCAAGAATTTAATAACTTCAGGCTTCCCTCTTTGACTCCCAGAGCCAATCCCCCATATCTTCCTTTGGCATCCATAGTCATGAATGTCTAGCCCATAATCATTTTATTCAGTGCCAATTGGATATCCTCTCCTGCTACGAGGGATTATTGAAGAATTATAACATCAGGACAATAACATTTAAACAAATCCTTTAGTGCTAGTTTTTTAGAGGCACTAGAAAAACCTCAGAAACTAAAATATAACACAATCATTAGGTCACTCGGGATGGGGCCTGTGCTACTCTAAGCACCCTTGTTAGTGATAATTGTTTCTCATCCACTATATCATTTTTTTCTCATAGTTGAGCCTTTGACATGTTGGACTTCCTTCCTCTAGTCTTTCTTGGACCAATCGAAATTGTACGGACTCCCAACCCTCCCACAACTCCCAAAGGAACTACCTTCTTCTCCCGAGGCTGAAGGTTATAATGAGATTTCCCTATAGCTTTTTATAAAGAAATAGGGGGCACAAGGATTAGGGCCAAGGGATTGTTCAGATGAATCTTAGGTATGGAGGTAATGATACTATCTAGGGCATCAATCACAGATTCAACATGCAAATTTTCCAAATGAGGAGGCTTGGAAGGACTAGGCCTTGGGATCAAATTGAGCAAAGACATAAAGGATTTATGAATAGAAGGGATGGGATCAAGAACAATACTCTCCAACTGTGGTGCAGATACAACTTCTCCACTCTCCACTGGATCTGCCCAACCTGACTCCCTAGGAAGATCCTGCTCCCGCTCTACCACTTCCTCCCTCTGCACTTCCTTAGTCCCCTCAAATTCCATCTACCCTTGATCTCCTTCCTGCCTATTCCCCCATTCCTCTGCTTGTGCATTTTCCTCTTCTCTCTTAGGCCGATCTGCAATTCCTGATTCTCCTCTGTGCCTTCTTCTCCTTCTTAACCCCAATGGGAAATATCTATCAATATGCCCATAATTTTGGCATCTGTGACAACGGAAAGGAATTTGTTCATAATATATGATCTGCATGAATTTACTTTGCCAGTCCTTCCCTTGGATTCAAAATTACCATAATTCGTGCTAATATCTTGTCCCTTGTTTCAAGAAATGACATGTTTTCTTCCAGCAATATACCTAGTGTATTTATGATGGCCCTGAACACCTCCTCTGTCCAGAACTGTGGACGTAGTCCTGGGAGACGTATCCAGACCATAATATCTACCACCTTTTTTCTCTAGGCATCAAACACGGGGTTCCATCTTATAAACAAAATTGGTGCTCTGCCAAAACACCAGTTGCATCTCAAAACCCATTCATGTTAGATAATTATATATTACATAGCAATGGAACACATAAAATATTACAGAAATATAAACATAGAAAACTCATAAAACAAGAGAGACACAGATATACGTGGTTCACCCAGTTTGGGCTACATCTGCAGAGAAACAACCAGTCCTTCCTTTTATATTATCTAGAAAATTAAAGAGACACAACCTACAGTAGATTCGCTGTAATTCCCTCTTCGCTCTCAATATCCTCTCTCTTCCTCACTCAATACAGATCTACATAGACGCAATACAATTCCCTCATATAGAGCGATGGGGTGCCTTATAGGGAAAAAAATCCTAAATTAAACATAACATCTACCATCAGATCTCCGCCTAATGAACGACCCAGATTAACTATGAAATTACAACATTTTACAAGGCAATTTTACAGCCGCCCCCCCTATTAGAGTCGGTCTAGTAGCCCTCCACCAGAGATCAAAAGCTCTTTGCATTTCATAGTTAGGTGTCTCATCAGTGTGATCATGTTGCATTCCGTTAGGCATGCCATAATCTCGGTGGAAGGAGTTTATGTCGTCATTCCCCTCTTGTTTGGCACTGCTGGTTCAGGTTTGTTCAAATAAATAAAGTCCTCAAAGGGTCATTCATTTTGCTTTAAGTTTTTAGGTTTTAGGTCTAGGGTTTGAGTCTAATTTTGTCTTGAGAGGTCATCAAGGACCAGTAGGCCAGAGGGATGTCCTTCATTAAACATTTCTTATCATTGTACAACTGAGTTTTTGCCATGTTCTCAAAAAACTCTGTTTTTGAAAACAAGGTCATTATCTCATTTTTGTAAAAATTCTCAAAATTTCAAATTCTTCAAATGTCGAAGTGCAGCCTTGGTCTCCTTTTCCAAAGCATCCCAGAAGCTATCCCTGCAAAAATTTTCAGAAGAAATCATCATTTCAACCAATTTTTCAAAGAAATGAAATTAAAGGTCAGGGCCAATTAAAGCAAAAAATGTCAACATTCAAACATAACAAAGTGGGTTTTGGGCAAGTGAAAAATTAAAAGGAAGCCTATAAAGGCATGCCATCCCTCATTGGTAATTTGCCTCTCAACACTCCAAGAGAATAGTTGTCAAGTCGATTTCAAAGGTCATTGGGCGAATTGAGCAGTTGCAGCAGCGTGCTACGCATCAGAAGAGGCGCGCTACGCGTTGGAGGGCGCGCTACGCATCAGCGTGCAGTTTCCAGTTCAGTTTTACTCAGGCGCTACGTGTTGGGAGGCGCGCTACGCATCAGGCTGGGCACGCTACGCATTGGATTTCTTGATCAGGAAACCGCCAGCAAGCCACCAAAACTGCTTTTCTCTCCAAATCTTTTCAGGTAGGCCTCTAATCATGGTGATTTTTGGTTTGGCTAAGATGAATGAGCAATGAAAATGCAAAAATGCTATGCTAATATGGAGTAAACCCTACCTTGCTGTATCAAATATTAAAAATGCAAATGTGTTAGGGTTTCATTTGAAATTTGCTGCCCAAGGTAACCCATTCTCCCATTCCTCTTTCCCCATATTTTCCTCACCATTTTCCTTGACATTTCCCATGCAAATCATATAATTTCCCTACTAAAAATCATTAAAATTCCTAAACCCTATTAATTCCTAAAATCCTATGTAAATTCCTAAACCCTACTTCCCATTACAATCCTACAAATTATGATTGTATATGTTCCATGTTCCTTTCCTAACATTTCCTTCCACATTTGTTTTCCCTAATCCCCTCAATTTTCCCTTTTCCCTAACATTTCCCATGTGTGTTTGTCCCCTTGGTAACAGCTTTCAAAAAAGTCAAAACAACAGTTCATTGGGTGCACAGTTAGCATTATTTTTCAGTCACTTGCCTCCAAAATCATGTCAGAAACTGAAACAGATTATGAGCAAAGTGATGACCATGAATCAACACCAGAGGTAGAGGTGCCAAGGAGGCATCACAGGGGTGGTAAGGGTGGTCAGCATGTCAGGGAGGAATCCACCTCTTTGGTTTATCTACAAACTTGTCCACTTCCAGTGTCATGTTTCAGATATCTATCATGCTATGAATATTGTGAAAGAATCTCCCAAATTCAACACCACAAGGAATTGGCCCGCTTGTTTGTCCTACATTTGCACAATGGGCATGTGAATCTTGCAGGAGTGGACTTCACATTGTCACCTGAAATTGTTGCTCAAGCAACAGGGATACCTAATATTGGAGAAGAATGGAGCAAGCGCCAGCCGTTGAACAGATTTCATTATGAGCCATATATCAAAACTACATGTATGAGGTACTTAACTGGTGTTTTTCCCTTCAGGTTCTTAAGAGACGAGTATGCACCTATGATGAAGATCATCATTCGCTATTTCACTTGTGAGGGCAGATTTTCACGCTTGTATTCGTACCATATCCGTTTGTTGATGCATTTCACATGGGTACGAATGATGAACATTCCATTCTTCATGTGCCGAAATATAGAGAGGATGGTGCCCTTGGTGCAAAGAAAGAGCCCAGCACAGCAACACAAGAGCATTTATCATTATGCACTGATCAAGATTGTGGTCATGCATCAGTTGGCACAACAGGGTATTCCATGGGAGGATTTCATTTCTCGTGACTTGTTCACGGTGCCACAACCACCTCCTGAGGTTGTCCGTGATGAGGGAGGGCCTTCACATCAGTTTGATATTCCAGAGCTCGAGCATGTCAGCACTCCTCCTTATGTTACATATAAGAGAGGCCACAGGGTCTTATTTGCATCTGCACGGCGAGTATTATCTCCACATCAGGTGGAAGGGGTCTCGCCTTCTGCATCAGCACAGCGAGTGTTATCTCCACATCAGGTGGAAGGAGCCTCGCTTTCGACAGCAGAACAGGTACCAGAGAGAGGCAAGCAGCCCAAGATTGATGAGGGGCCATCAGGTGTTCCAGGCATAGATGTTGTTGATCTTGATATCATTTCTCCTAGCCTAGAGTCAGAGGAGATCATCCAGCAGTTAAGGGCTGAAAATGACTTGTTGCAGCAAAAGTTGGAGATGGAAAATTGGACAATCACTTATTTAGAGCAACGCAACAAGCAATTAGAGGATGAACACTCTCTTGATGAGTTGCGGAGGATCCGAGAAGACCGGAACTTGGCTTGCAAGAGACCCGGTGATTTGACACCTAAGGAGCAAAACTCCATGCTCATTCAGGTGAACACACATCTAGAGAGGTTGATAGCGAAGGCAAACAGGGACAAGGACATGCTCCGACACATGAAGAACCACTATTGGGCTCGAATGAATGTGTGTAAAGTAAGAATGAAGGTGCTCAAAGAACGGTTGGCTAAGGCACTAAAACGGAGGAAAAGGCCCGATCCCCTTCATATTTTGGCTGAGGCTACCTTGAAGGAGCATGGTGCTCAATGATGCACTTCCAGCTCAAATTTCAGGAAATTTTGAGCAATTTTGGTCAATTTTGACTTTTTTGTGCTACACACAGGTTTTTGCTCTGAACGCGTAGCGCGCCACGCGCTACCCTGAAGATGGGCAAGTCCATTCCTCAAAAACTCAGCATTTTTGGATTTTTCATGACAAATTACACTTTCTCAGCAATGGCCAAGACATTTCATCAGGTTTTGAGCCCTCAGAAGGTCAAAAAACATGCAAAAAATGACTTTCTGCCACTTTTTGGACACACAGGAAGCAGTCTTGGGAGATTGCAATTTTGGAGGGGAAAATGGACACCAAATTGAGAAATTCCACTGGGGTTGGAAAGTAGACATCCCGACCTTTCCAACAAGCCTACTTTTTCCTCATTTGGATGCCGGGAAGTGCCTCAAAATTTGTCTCAAAGGCGCGTTCAGGATTGGGGCGCTACGCATCAACACATTTTCTCAATTTTTCATCTACAGCTCAGGAATTCGCCCAACTTTGACCAGTTTTGACTTGTGATGGGATTTTTCACCCTCTTTGATGTAATTAATGTATTTTCATGTTGACATGACACTTATTTACTTATTCTAGAAGATTCATTCATGAAATAGCAAACATTTAATGAATGAATTGGTTTCCTAGCTTATAGAGGCAAGTTGTTTTGACTGCCTAGATTGTAGTGCTCTGTTTAGAATTGGTTGAAAAAGCTCCTAGGATGATGAGCTCGACCCCTAGAGGCAAGGAAAGGTGTTAGCTTGCCTATATTATGTATTTTCTTAGTCATTTTCATGGTTGGACTCTTGAGGGATAAGCTTCTATTGTATTACACTTTGTATCTCTGCAGTTTTGGCAAAGGAAAGACCAGGGTTTTGTAGCACTATTTGGGATTCCTGTGGTTATTTGTTTTGATGGTGTGCTTCTCTCATGTACTTGTAAGATTTGTTATGTGTATCAATTTCCTATTTCTCTTTTCTGCACATTAAGTAAATGAAGTGTTAAGGTAGAATTCATAATTTATATGCTCTGCCTTTAAGTTTGCTTAATATCTATGTTTTCCTCTGTCTAAAGAGAACTCTCAATGGTTTCTTGCTCTCTTTAGCTCCTCACTGGTCATTCCTATCCATTCACTTAAATCAAAGGCTTCAAGACAATCTCCTACCTTGCCCCAAAAAGACCTCTGCAAAAGCTGTGTCTCGTCCCCGCACCCAAAATTGCTCTCCCCCTGCTTTCCACCAAAACCCTAAAAATCTGAAATCAAACCTTCTCAATCAGTTTACTAGCCTAAAATCAGTGTTCGTTATTGGTCATCTCCGCCATTTGAAGACCTTTTGCCGAGATAGACCCGGAGAGAGCCCTCTCCTGCCCCGTAGGGCTAGCTACGAGGCTAAGTGGTTCGATGTTGCCTTGGATTTTGTCTTTTTCAGCCTGAAGCCAAATTCAAGCGCTAACACCCCCTAGACCCCCCCTGCAGCATATATTTTATGGGCGGTGTTGCCAACCCATTATGAACTGGGGTCCAATGCAATGATACCTTTGAAAGCAAAAGATAATCAGGCTCCACACCCAACAATTCAGGGGTTTCTCCTTTACTAAATTTTATCATGAACTAGTCCCTAGCAAGAGTGGTCACGTCAAAATGTTGGTCTAGCACCTCCTTCCATGCTTTGGAAGTCCATTCAATATTTTAATTTGTTGAATATTTTTTTCCCTTGGATCTCCTGACTAAGGTTACCTCTAACGCTTCCATAGCTCTATCTATCTGGATGTCAACTCGAAGAACCAAATTCGAGGTTACCTCTTTTTTCTTTATTAGCTTACCTTTCTTCCTCTTCGCCCTTGAATTCCTATTCCTCCCCGCTTCCCTTGCCTCTGGTCTAGTCACCCTCTCATTGATACCTTCTTTGAAGAGCGGTCCTAACCACCTCTCTGCTATACGACTTCGTTGGGTTAAAGCATTGACTTCCAAGGGTTGTGCCACCTCTCCCGCGAGGAAATAAAAGTCCCTTGCCTCCTGGATTATGAAAGTCTGGTTTATGGCTTCACGTCCTACCGAGATAAGCATAGAAATTCCCTCTAAATTTCTCTTTGAAGTCTCCTAAAACCTCCACTGACTCTTCTAGGTGTCTCCTGAAACCTTGGATAGGTGATTCTTTTGATATCTTCTTTCGATTGGGGTTTCCTTGCTGGGATATGGCCTCTCCAGTCCTCTAGCTTAGCGGACTCCTACATACAATAACATTATCCAACCTTTTCCCCCTAACCACTTTCATGTGTCCCAAATCCCCTACTAGAAATGACTTGAAACCCTCATTACCCATAAAATGCAACTAATAAAATTTCTTCCAACCCTCCCATAAATAAACTAGAAGTATTAAAGAGACTAGGGTTTTTTACACATACTTGGATTCCCACCACTGCCTCCGCTGCATAGTTTTCCAAGAAAAGCGTTTGTTCCTGCCTCACCTCCAGTTCCTTGTCAGTCCCCCAAACCTCCTCCTTTGAATCGCTTATATTCTCCTGCAGGAACCCTAAACAACTTTCCTGATTCTAACCCACTACCAAGCCTCTTCTCTTCCCAGTTGAAAGTCCACTTGGAAGAATCCAAACCCCATACCAACAGGATGTCTTCAGGCTCAGGTTCAAAATCGACAAAATCCCATTGGTTGACCATTTTACCTATCCCCATCTACTGGTTGAAACCTTCTCAGTTAACAATAACTATTGAAACCTTCGTCGGGCGCATGCAACTAAGGGCAGAAGACAAGCACAAGAGTAGTAATAGTAAAACCTCTTTCCTGGCTCGATGCTACCCTATACCTCCATTTATTGCCTCCTCATTCCTAATACCCTCAGCTTTGGTGACAAGTACAAGCCAGGTGTCAATCTCATGTTGTTACTTATCACCATGCATGTTTTCCTCCCTGTTACACGTCCTCCTGTCCTCTGTCATATTCCCGCAGAGATTTACCTCTCATCGCTCGCATTGCAACCCCATGTAAAAGATGTTATGTCTACCATTATAATTATTATTTTTATTTAAGAACTTTTCATTATTTTTTTTAAATTTCTTTGTTTTTCCAATAAATCAAGTCGTTAGTCATGTCTGCTTGTAGATTTTAAATAAAGGTTTTCCCGATATTGCGTCATTTTTCAGAAAACAGTTGAGAGGTATTTTCACTTTAATTTGAAATTCATTACCTATAGTGCAAATTAAACATCCCGAATTCCAAAATTCAATTAGTAATTATCTAAGTTTTCCTCTTCCACACTTTAAAAATTTCAGTTTTTTGTTAAAAATCTAGTCTTAATTGTTTTGTGAAGCCACAATTTGAAACTCTGGAATTCAACTGGAAATAGTTACATTTTTCTCCATAGTCTATAAATTCCATTAAGTACTTATCTTTTAAATATTTTAGCCATGAAATTAAATATTTTTCCATAGAAAATGTTAATTGTTTCTTTGATTTCATATACAGGTCACAAAATGGGAAAGAAGATAAATTTTGTCACCTCGGGGCAAGCTGTTATAAAACCAGCTCACAAAAAGATATAAAAGAAAGATAAACGCCTTAGAATTTAGCCTCTTCGAGGGGGAAACCTCCTTTACATTACACAAATGAACAATTCTTGAATGATACAAATGACAAGACATCCTTTCTATATATAGAAGTCTAAGGGGTCATAATGTAATTAGAGCAGACATAACAATAGTAAAGTAAGGGCACAACAATAACAATATTGGGCTTCTATGGGGCACAATAATAACAATATGGAGACTACATGGGCACAACAATATAATAAGGGGGTTGCACTAATAAAAATATGGGTTACACTAGTAGTATAGGGAGCTAACATGCCCCTCTCCTTCAAAAAGTGTTGTCCTCAATGCTTGAGTAGTTCTCGATGCTTCTGTATGAAATTATCATCCATCCATGTGGAATCTTCAGCGGGTAAGTTCTTATATTTGATGAGATACTCTGAAATTGATCTATTTCATAGCTGTCGATTTCTCACTTCTGTGACTACTTCAGGTTCCAATATGATTTTTCCTTCCTTGTCAAGTTTTGGAAATATTGTTTGAACTGGGATCTTCTGCAATTTTTGAATGAGTTCCCACCCTGCTTCGTCATTCTTCCATTCATCCCTTTCTTTGTTTATCGAATTTGGTTGGATAATTATACCAACCTCTAGAATTTCTGCAACCATACGTTCAATTTCATTCCTTTGGGCATATGGATATCTGTAAGGCCTAATTTTTTGAGGCACACTTCCTGGAATAAAAAGAATAGCATGATCATGATCACAAATAGGTGGGAGGCCTTTGGAAGTCTCAAATGCCTTGGAATGATTGTCCAAGATTTTTTGAAGATTTGGAGAAATTGTTGGGTGTGGAGCCTGATTATCTTCTGTATTCAACAGTTTTAGCCGGATTTATACCCCAGGAAGATTGTACACCCCTCCATGTGGGGGCTAATCCCCCCCTACTGGGGGGTTCGGGGGCAGCGCCCTTGAAGCTAAAAATAGACGTAAAAGTGCCTTGTAAAAGTATAGTAATTTCTAGTCAATCTAGGCCGTTCATTAGGCGGATGATCTGACGGTAGCAGTTATGTTTAATTTAGGGTTTTTTGCCCTAGAAGGAAACCCTTCACTATATATGAGGGAAATTTTATTGTGTCTATGCATATCTGTATTCTGAGTGAGGAAGAGAGAGGAGATTGAGAGCAAAGAGGGTGTTACAACGGATCTACTGTAGGTTGTATCTCTTCAATTTGCTCGATAATATAAAAGGAAGGACTGGTTGTTTCTCCATGGACGTAGCCCAAACTGGGTGAACCACGTATATCTTTGTCTCTCTTGTTTTATGCGTTTTCTGTGTTTATATTTATGCAATATTGTATGTGTTCCATTGCTCCGTAATATATAATTTTCTAACAATTGGTATCAGAGCTGAAGGTCTATTTGGCTGATAAACTCACATGAGAGAAGGGTTCCTGGTTCGAGTGGGAGCAATGACGGAAGATGGTAGGTTTAGGGTTGAAAAATTCAATGGCCAAAACTACCAGCTGTGGAAGATGCAGATGGAAGATTATCTGTATCAGAGAGATCTGTACCTACTATTGAGCGGAAATACAAAGAAGCTGACGAGTATGACAGACACAGAATGGGATATTCTAGACAGAAAGGCACTTGGAACTATACGGTTGTGCCTAGTGGCATTGGTAGCGTTTAATATTTCAAAGGAAACGACAACACAGGGTTTAATGTCGGCATTGGCAAAACTATATGAAAAACCCTCGGCCTCAAATAAGGTATTTCTTATGAAGCGTTTATTTAATATGAAGATGTCAGAAGGTGGATCTGTTGCAGATCATTTAAATGATTTTAATACAGTTACAAGTCAGTTAAGTTCTGTAGGGGTAAATTTTGAAGATGAAGTTAGGGCTCTGTTATTTTTGTGCTCATTGCCAAAAAGTTGGAATGGATTAGTTATGGCCATTAGTAACTCTATCTCTGGATCTAGTACTTTAAAGTTTGATGATGTTGTTGGTACAATCCTTAGCAAGGAAATGCGACGGAAAAGATCTGGTGAGACATCAGGTAATGCTTTGACTGTATAGACTAGGGGAAGAAAAATGGAAAGAGGAAAGAGCCCAGGATATCGCAGTAAGTCAAGAAAAGGCAGATCCAAGTCTAGATTGGGCATAGTGTGCTGGAAATGTGGGAAGAAAGGACACTTGAAGAAAGACTACAAGTCTCAAAAGGGAAAAAAAGGAGACACGCAACAAGAAACTAATCATGAAGCGAATGTAACAGGTGATGTGTTGCAAGATGCTTTGATTCTTTCATTAGAAAATATTATTGATGCCTGGGTGATAGATTCAGGGGACTCATTCCATGCCACACCTGATAAGAAACATTTTCATGATTATGTTCAAGGAGATTTTGGACAAGTTCGATTAGGTGATGATAAACCCTGTAAAATCGCTGGAATGGGTATAGTTTTCATAAAACAGCAAAATGGAAATTAGTGGCTATTGAAGAAGGTAAGGCATGTTCCAGATTTGAAGAAAAATCTGATTTCAACAGGGCAGTTGGGAGGTGAAGGTTTCGTAACTACTTTCACAGATAAAACTTGGAAGGTCACTAAAGGATCCCTGGTAATAGCGAAAGGAGAAAAGTTTGGTACATTGTAATTATGCAATGGTGTTTCTAATTTTGTTAATGCTTTAACCTCTATAGGAGAAGATACAGCATTGTGGCATCATAGGCTCAGGCACATGAGTGAGAAGGGGATGCAGATTCTTTACTCAAGAAATTTGTTACCAGGTTTGAAGCATGTTGATTTAAAATTCTATTAGAATTGTGTTTATGGAAAACAAAAGAGAGTCAGATTCCTTAGAGTTGGGAAAGAAAATAAGAGCGAAAAATTAGAGCTTGTGCATACAGATGTATGGGGACCTGCTCAGGTATCATCTCTTGGTGGCTCTCATTATTATGTTACTTCTATTGATGATGCAACTAGAAAAACCTGGATTTATTGTATTCGAAATAAATCTGATGTATTTGATACTTTCAAGAAATGGAAAGCTTTGGTTGAAAATGAGTCAGGGAAAAGGTTGAAGTGTCTTATATCAGATAATGGAGGTGAATATTGCAGCAAAGAGTTTGATAGGTACTGTTTAGAGAATGGAATTCGCAGAAAAAAGACAGTTCCAGGAACACCACAAAAAAATGGTGTGTCAGAAAGGATGAACAGGACAATCATGGAGCATGCAAGGTGCATGAGATTGCATGCAGGATTTCCTTTACAATTTTGGACAGATGCTGAAGATACTGCTATTTATCTAATAAATAAAGGGCCTTCAAGTTCCTTGGATGGTGGTATTCCAGAGGAGGCATGGACAGGTAAAAAGGTAAACTACTCATTTTTAAAGACTTTTGGTTGTGAAGCTTTTGTCCACATTAACAAAGAAAATAGAACAAAGCTTGAGGCAAAATCAAAGAAATGTACCTTTATTGGATATGGTGTTAATGATTTTGGTTATCGCTTATATGATTATGAAAATCACAAAATCATTAGGAGAAGAGATGTAATATTCAATGAAAAGGTCTTGTATAAGAATCAATTGCAGGAAAAGAAAACGGAGAAAATAGAGAATACATAGTGCTTGACAATATCATAGGAAAAGTGATAGTGCATGAAAATCATAATGATCAACGGCCAGAACAACAACCACAATAGCAACAAGCACTTCAAACACCTGAAAGTGGTGTTAGAAGATCTACTAGGATAAGTAGACCCCCCTGAACGATACTCTCCTTCATTATATTATGTATTGTTGACTGATTCTGGTGAACCAGAATGTTATGAAGAAGCAGTGTAGGTAGAAACTAGGAAGAAGTGGGAGCAAGCCATGAAAGAAGAGATGGACTCCTTAGCACATAACCAAACTTGGGACTTAGTCAGGTTGCCTGCAGGTAAAACAGAATTGCAGAATAAATGGGTTTACAGGCTGAAGGAAGAAGATGGAGGAAAACAGAAGTACAAAGCTAGACTTGTGGTGAAGGGGTTTGCACAGAAGAAAGGTATTGATTTTGATGAAATATTTTCTCTTGTTGTTAAAATGACTTCAATCAGTACTATTTTAAGTCTAGTAGTAGCTAAAGATTTTCATCTTGAGCAGTTAGATGTAAAGACAACATTTCTCCATGGGGATTTGGAGGAAGAGATATATATGCAGCAACCGCAAGGATATGAGGTAAAAGGGAAGGAGAAACTAGTGTGCAGGTTGAAGAAGAGCTTGTATGGCTTAAAAAAGGCTCCAAGGCAGTGGTATCTAAAATTTGACAGGTTTATGTCTGAACAAGGTTATACTAGATGTCACTCTGACCATTGTGTTTATCTCAAAAGGCAAAATGATGGCAGCTATATTATATTGTTATTGTATGTAGATGACATGCTTGTTGCAGGTTGTAACATGCAAGAAATAAATGTGCTCAAAAGGAAATTGGCAAACTCATTTGCAATGAAGGATTTGGGTGCTGCAAAACAAATCCTTGGTATGAGAATAACTAGAGACATGAAGAATCAAAAATTAACATTGTCTCAAAGTGAGTACATAGAAAAGGTGTTGAAAAGGTTTAATATGCAGAATGCAAAACCAGTTAGTATACCTTTGGCTAGCCATTTCAAATTAAGTAAGGAGGTGTGTCCCAAGGCTCAGGAAGAAATGGCTCATATGTCTAAAGTTCCATATGCATCTGCAGTTGGAAGCTTAATGTATGCAATGGTATGCACAAGGACTGATATTGCACATGTAGTGGGAGTTGTAAGCAGGTACATGAACAATCCAGGAAAAGAACATTGGATGGCAGTGAAGTGGATTCTCAGGTATTTGAGAGGTACCACAAATCAAGCATTATGCTTTGGTGGTTCAAACATTGCTCTACAGGGATATGTTGATGCAGATATGGCAGGTGATAGAGATAACAAGATGTTGGGTGTGGAGCCTGATTATCTTCTATATTCAAAGGTATCGCCACATAGGACCCCAGCTCGAAATGGGGGTGGCAACGCCGCCCGTAAAATGTTCACTGCAGGGGGGGTCCAGGGGGGGCGGCTGCGACCTTTGGGAGCCCCCCCCTGGCGGGGGGTTTCGGGGGCGCTGCCCCCGAAGCTAAAAACAACTATAAAATTGCCTTGTAAAAGTATAGTAATTTCTAGTCAATTTGGGCCGTTCATTAGGCGGATGATCTGACGGTAGAACTTATGTTTAGTTTAGGGATTTTTGCCCTAGAAGGCAACCCCTCTCTTTGTATGAGGGTATTGTATTTGAGGCTGTGTGATAGATGTGTATTCTGTGAGCGAGAAACAGAGAGGTGAGACTGTGAGAGAAAACAGAGGATATTTCAGCGGATTTGTTGTAGGTTGTGTCTCTTCATTTTGCTGGATAATAGAAAGGAAGGACTGGCTGTTCGGGGTGGACATAGCCCAAATTGGGTGAACCACGTATATCTGTGTCTCTCTTGTTTTTTGCGTTTTCTGTGTTTATATTTCTGCAATATTTTATGTGTTCCATTGCTCCGTAATATATAATTTTCTAACAACTGGTATCAGAGCCGAAGGTCTATTTGGCTGATAAACTCGCAGGAAAGAAGGGTTCCTGGTTCGAGTGGGAGCAATGGCAGAAGATGGTAAGTTTAGGGTCGAGAAATTTAACGGCCAAAACTTCTCGCTGTGGAAGATGCAGATGGAAGATTATATGTATCAGAAAGATCTATACCTACCATTGGGCGGAAAAACAAAGATGCCGACGGGTATGAAAGACGAAGAATGGAACCTTCTCGATAGAAAGGCACTCGGAACAATACGGTTGTGCCTTGCTGCGTCAGTCGCCTTCAATATTTCGAAGGAAACCACGACAGAGGGTTTGATGCAGACGTTGTCGAAACTATATGAAAAACCCTCGGCCTCAAACAAGGTATTTCTTATGAAACGATTATTTAATATGAATATGTTGGAAGGTGGATCTGTTGCAAACCATTTAAATGATTTTAATACAGTTACAAGTCAGTTAAGTTCTGTAGGGGTAAACTTTGATGATGAAGTTAGAGCTCTGTTATTCTTGTGCTCATTACCAGAAAGTTGGAATGGTTTGGTAATGGCCATTAGTAACTCCGTTTCTGGATCTAGTACTTTAAAGTTTGATGATGTTGTCGGTGCTATCCTTAGTGAGGAAATGCGACGGAAAAGCTCCGGTGAGACATCGGGAAATGCTTTGAGTGCAGAGTCTAGAGGAAGAAAAATGGAAAGAGGAAAGAGCTCAGGATATCGCAGTAAATCAAGGAAAGGCAGATCCAAGTCCAGATCAGGGATAGTGTGCTGGAAATGTGGAAAGAAAGGACACCTAAAGAAAGACTGTAGATCTCAGAAGGGAAAAGAAGGAGATGCACAGCAAGAAAACAATCATGAAGCAAATGTGACAGGTGAGGTGTTACAAGATGCTTTGATTCTTTCTTTTGAAAATATTACTGATTCCTGGGTGGTAGATTCAGGGGCTTCATTCCATGCCACACCTGATAAGAAATACTTTCATGACTATGTTCAAGGAGATTTTGGACAAGTTCGTCTGGGTGATGATAAACCCTGTAAAATCGTTGGAATGGGTAAGGTTCTTGTAAAACAGCAGAATGGAAACCAATGGCTATTAAAGGAGGTAAGGCATGTTGCAGATCTAAAGAAAAATCTGATTTCAACAGGGCAGTTAGGCGGTGAAGGTTGTGTGACAACTTTCACAGATAAAGCTTGGAAGGTCACCAAAGGAGCCCTGGTAATAGCAAAAGGCGAAAAGGTTGGTACATTGTATTTATGCAATGGTATTTCTAACTCTGTTAATGTTTTAACTTCCAAAGGAGAAGATGCAGCATTATGGCATCATAGGCTCGAACACATGAGTGAAAAGGGGATGAAGATTCTTCACTCAAGGAATTTGTTGCCGGGTTTGAAGAATGTTGATTTGGACTTCTGTGAGAATTGCATTTATGGAAAACAGAAGAGAGTCAGATTTCTCAGAGTTGGGAAAGAAAAGAAGAATGAAAAATTAGAGCTTGTGCATACAGATGTATGGGGACCTGCTCAGGTATCATCTCTTGGTGGCTCTCGTTATTATGTTAGTTTTATTGATGATGCAACTAGAAAAACTTGGATTTATTGTATTAAGAATAAATATGATGTATTTGATACTTTCAAGAAATGGAAAGCTTTGGTTGAGATTGAGACAGGAAAGAAATTGAAGTGTCTTAGATCAGACAATGGAGGTGAATATTGCAGCAAAGAGTTTGATAGGTACTGTTCAGAGCATGGAATTCGCATAGAGAAGACAGTTCCAAGAACACCACAAGAAAATGGTGTGTCAGAAAGGATGAACAGAACAATCATGGAGCGTGCAAGGTGCATGAGATTGCATGCAGGATTGCCTTTACAGTTTTGGGCAGATGCTGTAGATACTGCTGTTTATCTAATAAAAAGAGGGCCTTCAAGTTCCTTGGATGGTGGTGTTCCAGAGGAAGCATGGACAGGTAAAATGGTAAACTACTCTATTTTAAAGCCTTTTGGTTGTGAGGTCTTTGTCCATATTGATAAAGAAAATAGAACAAAGCTTGAGGCAAAGTCAAAGAAATGTACCTTTATTGGATATGGTGTTAATGATTTTGGTTATCACTTATATGATTACGAAAATCACAAAATCATTAGGAGCAGAGATGTAATATTCAATGAAAAGGTCTTGTATAAGAATCAGTTGCAGGAAAAGAAACAGGAAAAGGAAAACAAGGAATACACAGTTTTTGATGAAATCACTGAAAAAGTAAAGGTGTCTGAAAATAATAATAATCAACAACCACAACAACAACAACCACCACAACAACGACAGGCACCCGAAACACCTGAAAGTGGTGTTAGAAGATCTACCAGGATAAGTAGACCCCCTGAACGATACTCTCCTTCATTATATTATTTATTGCTGACTGATTTCGGTGAACCCGAATGTTATGAAGAAGCAATGCAGGTTGAAAGCAGGAAGAAGTGGGAGGTAGCCATGGAAGAAGAGATGGACTCCTTAATGCATAACCAGACTTGTGATTTAGTCAGATTTCCTGTAGGAAAAACTACATTGAAGAATAAATGGGTTTACAGGCTGAAGGAAGAAGATGGAGGAAAACAGAGGTATAAAGCTAGACTTGTGGTGAAGGGGTTTGCACAGAAGAAAGGTATTGATTTTGATGAAATATTTTCTCCTGTTGTTAAAATGACTTCAATCAGAACTATTTTAAGTCTTGTAGCAGCTGAAGATTTGCATCTTGAGCAGTTAGATGTAAAGACAGCCTTTCTCCATGGGGATTTGGAGGAAGAGATATATATGCAACAACCACAAGGATATGAGGTGAAAGGGAAGGAGAAACTAGTGTGCAGGTTGAAGAAGAGCTTGTATGGCTTAAAACAGGCTCCAAGGCAGTGGTATCTAAAATTTGACAAGTTTATGTCTGAACAAGGTTATACTAGATGTCACTCTGATCATTGTGTTTATTTGAAAAAACAAAATGATGGCATCTATATTATATTGTTATTGTATGTAGATGACATGCTTGTTGCAGGATCTAACATGCAAGAAATAAATGTGCTCAAAAGAAAATTGGCAAATTCATTTGCAATGAAGGATTTGGGAGCTGCGAAAAAAATCCTTGGTATGAGAATAACTAGAGACAGGAAAAATCGTAAATTAACATTGTCTTAGAATGAGTACATACAAAAGGTGTTGAAAAGATTTAACATGCACAATGCAAAACCAGTTAGTACACCTTTTGCTAGCCATTTCAAACTTAGCAAGGAAATGTGCCCAAAGACCCAAGAAGACATGGATTATATGTCTAAAGTTCCATATGCATCAGCAGTTGGAAGCTTAATGTATGCAATGGTCTACACAAGGCCTGATATTGCACATGCAGTGGGAGTTGTAAGTAGGTACATGAACAATCCAGGAAAGGAACATTGGATGGCAGTGAAATGGATTCTCAGATATCTGAAAGGTACCACAAATCAAGCGTTATGCTTTGGTGGTTCAAACATCTCCCTACAAGGATATGTTGATGCAGATATGGCAGGTGACAGAGATAACAGGAGGAGCACTACAGGATATGTATTTACTGTTGGAGGAATAGCTGTCAGTTGGGTTTCAAAAATCCAAAGTGTTGTTGCACTTTCAACAACAGAAGCAGAGTATGTTGCTGCTACAGAGGCTAGTAAAGAAATGATTTGGCTACAAAGGTTTATGTGTGAATTGGGTAAGGAGCATGATATGGGCACGTTATACAGTGATAGCCAAAGTGCCATTCATCTTGCAAAGAACTCAGCGTTTCATTCCAGGACTAAACACATACAGCTCAAGTACCATTTCATACGATCAGTGTTGGAAGATGGAGAGTTGAAGCTGGAAAAGATACACACTATCCAGAATCCTGCAGATATGCTAACAAAAGTTGTAACCAGGGAGAAACTGAGAATATGCTCAGTTTCAGTTGGTCTTCAAGGATGACGATGAAGATGAGAAACAGCCAGGTCCAAAGAGGAGTCATTGTCCAGCAAATGGAGCAGCGGTGGAGTTGCTACAATCAGTCTCCAAGTGGGAGATTGTTGGGTGTGGAGCCTGATTATCTTATATATTCAAAGGTATCGCCACATAGGACCCCAGCTCGAAATGGGGGCGGCAACGCTGCCCGTAAAATGTTCACTGCAGGGGGGGTCCAGGGGGGACGGCTGCGACCTTTGGGAGCCCCCCCGTGGCGGGGGGTTTCGGGGGCGCTGCCCCCGAAGCTAAAAACAACTATAAAATTGCCTTGTAAAAGTATAGTAATTTCTAGTCAATCTGGGCCGTTCATTAGGCGGATGATCTGACGGTAGAACTTATGTTTAGTTTAGGGTTTTTTGCCCTAGAAGGCAACCCCTCTCTTTGTATGAGGGTATTGTATTTGAGGCTGTGTGATAGATGTGTATTCTGTGAGCGAGAAACAGAGAGGTGAGACTGTGAGAGAAAACAGAGGATATTTCAGCGGATTTGCTGTAGGTTGTGTCTCTTCATTTTGCTGGATAATAGAAAGGAAGGACTGGATGTTCGGGGTGGACGTAGCCCAAACTGGGTGAACCACGTATATCTATGTCTCTCTTGTTTTGTGCGTTTTCTGTGTTTATATTTCTGCAATATTTTATGTGTTCCATTGCTCCGTAATATATAATTTTCTAACACAAGATGAGCACAACAGGGTATGTGTTTACTGTAGGTGGAACAACGGTTAATTGGGTTTCAAAAATTCAAAGTGTTGTTGCACTTTCAACAACAGAAGCATAGTATGTTTCTGCTACAGAGGCTAGTAAAGAAATGATTTGGTTACAAAGGTTTTTGGATGAACTGGGCAAGAAGCAGGAGTTGGGCAGGTTATACAGTGATAGCCAGAGTGCCATACATCTTGCAAAGAACTCTGCATTTCATTCCAAGACTAAACATATACAACTCAAGTACCATTTCATACGGTCAGCATTGGAAGATGGAATTTGAAGCTAGAAAAGATACACACTAGCCAGAATCTTGCAGATATGTTAACAAAAGTTGTAACCAGGGAGAAACTGAGAATCTGCTCAGTTTCAATTGGTCTTCAAGTATGATGAAGAAGATGAGAAACAACCAGGTTCAAAGTGGAGTTATTGTCTAGCAAATGAAGCAACGGTGGAGTTGCTATAATCAGTTTCCAAGTGGGAGATTGTTGGGTGTGGAGCCTGATTATCTTCTGTATTCAAAGGTTTCAGCCAGATGTATACCCTAGGAAGATTGTACACCCCTCCATGCAGGGGGGTGTGGGGGGGACTTGTCTCCCTTGCAGGGGTCTGGGGGGGGGCTAATCCCCCCCAGCTGGGGGGTCTGAGGGCCAGCAGTTCCCCGACAGGGGTTCGGGGGCAGCACCCCCGAAGCTAAAAATAGATGTAAAATTGCCTTGTAAAAGTCTAGTAATTTCTAGTCAATTTGGGCCGTTCATTAGGCGGATGATCTGACGGTAGAAGTTATGTTTAATTTAGAGTTTTTTGCCCTAGAAGGAAACCCTTCACTATATATGAGGGAAATTGTATTGTGTCTATGCATATCTGTATTCTGAGTGAGGAAGAGAGAGAAGATTGAGAGCAAAGAGGGTGTTACAGCGGATTTGTTGTAGGTTGTATCTCTTCAGTTTGCTGGATAATATAAAAGGAAGGACTAGTTGTTTCTCCGTGGACGTAGCCCAAACTGGGTGAACCACGTATATCTATGTCTCTCTTGTTTTATGCATTTTCTATGTTTATATTTCTGCAATATTTTATGTGTTCCATTGCTCCGTAATATATAATTTTCTAACATAAATAGATGATTTCGATGTGGGAACCTCTAACTAACATAATTGTGAAATTACGCCTCTTTGTTCTTTCTTTAGAAGCTTTGTCATTCCATTAGAGTTGATTATCTTTCCTAGTTTCCCTGTGATACCACTTAATTCAAATTCCTTTCCTTCCAAAGAAAATTTCATGAAAATTAAAAGCTATTGTACCCAACGATTGTAGCCATTGTACTCCTAGTACAACATCAACACCACCCATTAGAATGGAAATCATTGGGCTATTCAATACATATTCTCCCATGGATAGCTTGATATTATGGCACTTTTTAGAGAAATTTATGGTTCCTCTACTCGCAACCATCGCTTGACACTCTAGTGCTGGATATGGGAAGCAATTCAATTCTTTGGCTATCTTACAATGAATAAAATTATGGGTATTTCCCAAATCAATCAACACTATTAGTGTTTTCTTCTTGATATGTCCTTCTATCTTTATAGTTTGAGGAGTGGTAATTTCGGCCAATGCATTACAAGATATGGTTGGATTCATTTCTTCTTTCTCTAGGGCTTGTTCCTGGTGTATATCCTCTTCTTTTGACATTTTTTGTTCCTTTTCTTCCTCCTCTTCACAATATATGTAAATTAATTTCTTCTCAGCACACTTATGATATTTTGTGTATTTGCTTTCACAACTGTAACAAAGCCCTTTTTCTCTTTTTTCTTCCAATTGTTGTGGTGTCAACCTTGCAGGTTGTGGAAGGCTAGGGGCAACAACACTTCCATCGTTATAGTTGTGAGTGGTAGGCTTCCTTATTGCCATAATTTTTCTTTCCATTTTTCTTGCCAACTTGAATGCCTTCTCCAATGAATTAGGTTCCCAAAGGTGAACCTCATGTTGGATGTTATCCTTTAAATTCCCTATGAACACATCAATCCTATGCTCCTCTAGAATATCTTTTACCCTTATATTCAATTTTTGGAAGTCCTCAATTGTTATAGCTCAAAATATCACCCTTGGTATTTTTGATGCTTGGTTTATGGCCTAGGGCAACCCCTCCTTCCACACTTGGTCCAAATATTTTAAAAATAGTGTTTTACTTCCTGTACGCTACTTTTCCCTGTGATAAAAACATGTACACATGGGTTCGTTAATACCTAACCCACGTATATGTGTTAAAACACTTAAAAAAATTAAATTTCGTTAATTATGGGCGGATTTCACGGGTTTTACCTGTTTATTACCTCTTAGTGCCCGTGGCCCAACTGTTTCCCAACTATTTCCGAACTAAAAAACTAATTGGGAGAAGTATAAATAGACTTCAATGGGAAGGCCTTAAGGAGGAGAAAAGAGATATAATTACTATACCGAGATTATCCCCTGATCAAGTCTGAAGTATCCTTGTGCTTCAAGCACTTCCCCAAGTTGAGGAAACCCTTGTTTCCTCGAGTGTTGATGTTCTCCCACTTGCTTGAGATATCATGGTATTGGTTATGGAAGGAGGTTGTTGAAGGCTGGGACTGGATGGACCTAGAGGACGGTTCCGCTTGGATTTGAAAGAAGGAGACTCAAGTGAACTCTTTCCGTTTTTATTATATTTTTCTACAATAAAAAGAAACGATGTCTTGTTCCTGAGATTGACCTTGTTTATGCATCAGATGTTGTTGTAATTCATGTATGAATGATTATTTTGATGTATAACTAACCATTTGCTTATATGATATAAAGTCGATTTCACTAAAATGATTTATCTATATGTTGTTATGTATGTTCGGATTGGTTGATTTGCAGATTCGAAGATCATCAGGAGTTGCAGAGGGTTTGAACCCTGCTGGGACTACCCAAACGAAGGACATCCAGGTATGTTCATCCTTACATAGTTTGTTTATTTAAGCATGTTGTCTGAGTTGTATGTGTGTTTCTTGCTGTAGATTACTCTTGCTCTGTTGGGGTTTTGACCCAAAGCCCTAGGGTACTTATTTCCGTAACATCAATGTGCTCCATCATTGAATCCTTTTGTTTGTGGTTTATCAGTTGGCTAAAAAAAGTGTTGCTTTTTGTATCCTCATAATGTGCTATCATTTCTTTTGTAAAAATTGCCCAAGTGACAATTTGTTTATGAGAGCAAAGGCATTGATACCATACAAATAGATTTAGTTCCAAATATAAAGTTGCAATGCGTACCTTTTGTGAGTTTTGCACATTATGGAGATCAAAATATTGTTGCACCTGTAGTATCCATGTTACATGATCCTTGCAATCAAACTTACTCATATTGATCTTTGGAACATAGTGGGTGTTTGTTCCAATGTTAGAGTATTTGAAATCATGATTAACATTTCTTTTGTTCTCGTCATGAGTTTCCTCTACTACCTTTTCACCATTAAGAAGCATTTTTTGTAGCAACTTTTTCAAACGTTCCTTCAAACCTTCCATGTATTTCTTCGAATCTTCAATTTTGTCATTCTTCGAATCATGATTAACATTTCTTTTGTTCTCATTATGAGTTTCCTCTACTACCTTTTCGCCTAGGAAGCCTTTCTTGTAGAAACTTTGTCAAACCTTTCTTCAAATATTCCATCTTAGCGTCCATGCCATTCATCTTAGCTTCCATGCCATCCATCTTAGGTTCCAAGCCATCCATCTTATATTGTATGCCATTCATATTAGCTTCCACGCCATTCATCTTAGCTTCTGCTACCTTTTGTGAGAGTGAAATTTATTGCATTTCGTCTCGTAATTTTGATATATCATGTTGCATTTCTTCCTCTTCTTCAGGAGTCATGCTAGAGATTTCAGGTTGCTTACTATTTTTTTTCCATTTTATTTCTTCGGGGCATCAATTAATGATAATTATGCTTCACTATGCCCTTTGAACTTCAACCTAATTTTTCAACCCAAACTTATGCAAAATTTTAAAAAGACTACTTTTCTTTGTAGAAGCTCGATATTGAATCTATTATATCTCTGTAATTGCGGATCTCTGAGGTCTGAAATTGTTTCCTGTGGTATCCCTCTAAGTCCTCTTTCCAATTCCACTAGTCTGATCAAAATTGGATTCTCCAAGAAAAAGTTTTGCCCAATCTCCCAAGATGACCTTATTATATAGGTTTTTAGTAGATAGAACTTGTACAACGTGCCACGTGTCACTGTTTTGACCTTTGGATTTGAAAAAGATACAAAAAAAACTACAGTCTGTCCTCTTTCTATAACTTACGAAATTTCAATCTGATTCTTAGAGAGAAAGTTATGATGCTTTTCCCAAGGTCGCCTGTTTGGAATGTAATTCAGGAGATTGCAAAAACCCTAACTTTCTAAGATCATTTCTCTGAAAATATAGTGACACAAGATCTGAAATTAGGACCTGAGGTTCATAATGATTTCGGTTCAAATGGGTTTTTTTTATCTTCTGAAATGTCATAGAAAAAAAGTTATAGTGAAAATGCCATGATGACCTATTTAGAGCAGGGAAACCCTAGAAACTAAAGCTCTGATACCAAATGTTATGAAACCAACTCACAAAAAGATAGGAAATAAAGATAAACGCCTTAGAATTTAGCCTATTCGAGGGGGAAACCTCCTTTACATTACACAAATGAACAATTCTTGAATGATACAAATGAAAAGACCTCCTTTCTATATATAGGAGTCTAATGGGTCATAATATAATCAGAGTCGACATAAAAATAATAATGTAAGGTCACAACAATAACAATAGTGGGCTTCTATGGGGCACAATAATAACAATATGGAGACTACATGGGCACAACAATATAATAAGGGGGTTTCACTAATAACAATAGGGGTTACACTAGTAGTATAGGGACCTAACACATGTAGTCCAACAAATGAAGGAAAGGATTAAAGAAGTGGAAGACCAGGAAAGATCCGGAACCAGAGAACGATAATCTGAACACGGCCTTGATCTTTGACACTTCTTTCAAGACACAAGATGAAGGTACGATGAAGTTGGAAGAAATTTACAGTTTTTTTAAGGATAGAGAATGGTTAAAGTCAAATAATTCTAATAGGGAGAAAATTCATTATTTGAGAAGATTAGAAGGATAGAATTACACAAGGTTGTTGCGGGGGCTAAAATGCTTCCTTATTATGACATGATAACATGGATTTTAGCACATGTTTACATTCCTAAATACATAGTTACATATTCTAATAGAAATTTGATAACATCCTGGAGGTCAGACACCCTTGCAACAATTTATAAGCTTAATTATCCTAAGCTCTCCTTTACTACTTAGTTTCTAGATAATTTCAACAATACAATTTTTAAACAAAGTGGCAAGAATTATGATAAAGTCATTAAATAATAGTTTCGGGAAGAGAAAGAGGGGTGAAACTGAAATTATCTAAGGATTACCTTGTTGTCATTTTCAAAAGGCCTTTTAGGTTCATCATCAAAATGTTGTCCATATTATATGGGGAAAAGGAGCTTGAACATTGCAAAATTCAGTGGATATCCTTAATTCACAGTATCCACCATGACTCAAAAAATTTCAATTGGGTTGAAATTCTGTCTCAAAACCTGACAGATTCCCTAAATTTATCAGTTTTATCCCCTCCGAGATATGAACACATGTTTTGTATGTCTGCCTATCTTTTGGACATTTTTATGGCCTCTGTCCCTTTTCGTTTGATTAAATAGAATTATCCCATTTACCATTAGCAATTTGTTCAAAATTATGCTTCAATGTTGTGGGAAAGTAATTATAAATTTCATTTTATGACATTTGCAATTATGTAAATGTCCCTCTACATGAGGTCATTTTTGAGAATGCTCCTCTAAGGATTAGCCAAGAGCTAAAAGAGGCACTTGATCAAATAGGATATTGGTTTGTTGAAGAGTAGTTTTACTATATAAGAATATATGGGAACAAGGTTGGTCCTCATGTATTGTTGAGGTATATTCCTGAGATAATTTCTATTAAAGAAGTAACAATTCAAACAACATTGAATGGTTAAGCATGAAATTTGAGTAAACTTCAGAAGAAAATTTGGCCAAATTTTCCAATTAAATTTAGAAAAATAAATTTGAAGGAAAAAGGTCCTGCATTTTGTTGTAGCATCCATTGTCATTTAAATTTCATTTTCAATTTTATCACAAAAAATAAAAAAATCAAATATTATGTTCTAGAAACAAAAGTAAAAGAGAATGTGAAAGTCCGAAAGTAGTGATTTGTTTAATATTATTGATGGATTTCAAATCTAATATAAGGTGGGGCCCTGACCTGTATGTTAAGGTTCGAGCAGTCTCACAAGATATGAACAAGCATGGGCTCGAAAAGCGGGTGAAGTGCTCTGCGGGGGAGCAACGAGCACGAGTTATAACTCAGGCTCAACCCTCGCAGTTGACCATGACGTCAAGGGGTTTGACCAAGATCTACGTCCTGAGATTGCTGCGGGGGTTCAAGCCCGATGAACATCCTGTACACTCCCTACCCCCGCAGTGGGCCACCCCCATCGCTCCACTCCATCTCAACTCCTCCACATCATCCGCCACCCTCATTCACTATCATCCACCTCATTCACCGTACCCTGTCACCTCATCTACCACTCCATTAATTAGTTACACAAATTACAGGTTTTCCCCCCATTTGAATATTATATGTATAAAAGATAAGCGAAGCCCTGTTGTATTAGTATTTTGTTTTAGTACTAGGCAACCTTGCAGCCAGTTCAACAAATTTGAGTCAGAAATCATCCTGGAAATAGTCATTAGCAACTGTCATCAACAAACAGTCACCATGGCCAAACAAGTAAGTTCCTCATCAGTTATCCATACCCCATTAATGGATGTTGAATGGGATATTTCCGATACCCTCTGTACAATTAAACATCTTTCACTCTACCAAGAGGTCATTCTAAACCATAAGAAGTCTCCTATATTCATGGCAATGGTTAGTTCATGTGTTCTAGCTGCTTTTGTCCCCAGAACTCATTTATTTCCTAAATTTATTCAATGGATAGCCTCAGTAATGTACCCCAAGAAGTGTTTCGTAATGAATCAGTCATGGGAGAATTTTTTTCAAGTAACCTCACAGTTAATACACCAAGCTTTGGATTACCCTGTGTTTGGAACTTACACCACCTTTACTGAAGAATCCCTAATTTCTTATTATGATAACATGTATCCTTAGGAGCTCTCTCATATCACCTCTTTCTTGGCCCCTAAATCTGGTCAATTCTCCCTAGATGGTAATCTCTTCTCTTTAGAAATATTTGCAGTTGACTTAAGACCTGTGTTGCAAGTAATTGCCAAGATTCTAGGGAAAGAAGACTCCAAGCAGGTAGATAAAGTTGTGCTGGGATTTTTATCCTTAATGATGAAGCTTGAGATAGTATGAGATATTCCAACATTCTGGGTAGATGTTATCAATACTCAATTTATGACTTTTCCTCTCATTGGTTCCTTCAAATTTCCTTCAGTCATTACTTATTTATTTCTGTACTAGAACACTGGATTTTTTTTTGATTTGGGACTAAATGTTGTTGATATCAATAAAAAGAAACAATCAATGATATTCTAGACAAACCTGATAAGGGGTGATCCAGGAGATAATGGTTTGTTTGAGTTTACTTCTTTATTCCTTCCAGTGGCTTATAGAATTTTGAGTGGAATCCTACCCCAACTTTCCTTCCTAGAGCTCAAGAGTGTCTTCAATTGAGTAAATATGTGAGATGTGGAGATTGGTTCATCTTTGAAGAGCATGCAAAGATTAGGCTTTATGGAGCCTCTGTCAAGCCTTACAGGTTACCTATATTTATGCCAATGAGGCTTTATGCCCATGAATTTATTAGGTAGAGCTTAAATGTTGATCAAGTTCATTTTGTTCCTATGAATAAAGGCTTCCTCTTCAAGTTCCCTAAAGCAGTGGGACCCTTCATTGTAAATACCAGATAGGCTACCCAAGAGGTTGAAAGATTGTTGAATGATATGTGTCTTTTACAGGTGGTTGAGTGGGCTTATGAACCTCATCAAATTATTTCAAAAAGAAGAATGGATAATGGCTATTCATCCTTTGTACATGAAAGTAGACCTGAAATAGAGAAATTGGCACATGGAAGTTTGCAAAACACTCATGGGAAAGAGATTGAAACCCCTAGCATTACTGAAAAAGGGGACAAGACAGTTAGAGAGTAAGTTATTGATTTGGAAGAGGAAGAATCTAAAGCAGCAAAAAGAACCAAGCTTCAGGATGCAATATCTTCAGCACAACCCAGTTTGGTGATTCAGTTAGGAGAGACAGAAGGTGCCCCTGCTTCTCCATCTTCCAGAGAACTTGTTCATGATCAGGTTCCTTTAGTTCAAAGTATGTTTGCTCAGATCGCTGAGAGAAATCAGAAGGTGAAGTTGAATATGGAAGCTCAAGCTGAGTCTCAGGTAACTCCTGAACAAACTAGATTGTTATCTACCATGGATAAGGAGAGAAGCCAACTTAAAATTGCTTTTTCTCATCCTACTAAAAATTTAGTGGGGTCTGCTAGCAATTTCAAGACTGTGAATTTAACTGTTGACACTCATAAGCTTCCAATACTTGACAAGATCAATTTTCATATGAAAACTGGGCAATTGGTTGTAAATGATCTACATAAGACAAATGCAACAACTGTCAAGGCAGAAAAAATGCTAAATAAGGTAATTCAACAATTAAAGTTGGAGAAAGCCAACTCCAGGGCTTTGAATGCTCAGGTGTACGAGCTAAAGAAAATTATCATTAGAATTGGTGTCAACCCTGATGACCAACCTGCTGTTCAGAAATTATTGCAATATGCCAAGTTAGAGATTGAGGCTTTGAAAAAGAAGTTGAACCTACCTGCAGGTGAGCATCCCATAGCTGCAGGGATAGCTGAAGTGGAAAATGAAAAGGAAAAGCTTCTATAGGATGTGTTGCAGAAGACTGAAGAAGTTTGTTTACTTAAAGAATCTTTGGACAAGCTGCAACGACAGGTGGACACTAATGTTTGTACAATAGAAATTCCAACTAACATAGATGATCCAACATCACAGGTTTTACAGTTGGGAACAAAGCTTAAAATGGTTGAACATGATGTAAAGAAAGCCCAAAGGGAATTGGAAACAACTTGCAAGCTACTAAATTTAAATGAAGAAGAAGCAATAAGGGAGAAAGATAATGCAAAGAAGTACAGGGAAGATCTCTTGAGGGTTGAAGATGAAATCAAAAGGATAAAGGAGAAAATGAAGGGAAATATGTCCTTGATTCAAGCTAGAGAAATCCTATGGGATGAAGTCATTAAGGTTATCAGGGGCATTTGGGACTTTATTGTGATTATATCTCAAGAAAAAACACTATTTTGGGATATGGAAGAGGTGGTCATTAAAAATAAGCAAAAATATCTAGATATATCAAAGTTTGCAAAGAGAATGATAGATTTCATTAACTCTAAATCTACTACGGAGTTGAAGGAACATGACAAGCAAAATAGAACAACATGTGCAATTGATTTATGATTGTAAGAAACATCTACAAAATTATTGCTGAGAAGAAGATAAAGGAGATAAAGGAAGAAGTTTCAAAGTTTAACATCTTGTTTGATAAAAGGGCTAGGGCTGGACTTCCTTCTTGCTGGGATTTACAGGGAAACTTGCTGCCATGGAAAACATATGAGACTTTGCCGGTTGAGGCAAAAAGAAAAGTTGATAACACTCATGAAAAGACAACAATATTAAAAGGAGCCACCATTGTGAACTACTTGAACAAAGATTTTAAGCTTCTTTGGATGGTGAAGACTCTGTTTACTGACAAGGCTACTTATGGTAGGATCATAGCTTGCAAAATATCACTTGATAAGTTGGAGGAAGCACCAAAGTCAAATGTACCATTATGGAGAAAGTGCAATGAATGGATGATAGAGTAGACCAAAGATGCAGCAACAAGACCACATACTCAAGCCACATATTCAAACAAAGAGCAACAATCACCAATCATATTCTAATTTCTGTTACTTCTTGTTATTTTGTTCTCTTGAGAAGAATGAGGTGTATTTTACCCTCCACTGTAATATTTTGTAATGAATTTTACTTTAGACAGTTAGGAGGTAGTCAAACAATTTGATAGTTTTGGTAGTTAACAACTGTCCCATGATGTATAAAAAGAGGCAAAATTATAGGAAAAAGGTCCAAATTTTGAAGAACCTGGAGACTATAATGTTGTATTCTTGATAAATTGATGATTAATGAAATAATCAGAAGTTTTCCACACATTGTTGGGTATGATTTTGTAATTTCTCTGTTATTGTCATCATGTTTCTTCCTTTCTTTAAATATGGTAATGAAGCTGTAGGTATTTATTTACTTATGTGAATGAAGTTAAAATTCCTTAAAAGAGCGCTCCTATATTTAAAGTTCCTACCTCTATATTTCTTCTAAGTTACAGATAATAGTTCCTGTTAAACACAACATATTATCTTTAACTTCTCAAGGCATTCTTCACACAACATTTATATTCAACATCACATGGAATTCTGAGATTTTCATGTCAGCTAATTATTAAGGGTTAAAATTCAGGTCCTTCAGGCCCTTCATATGAGGATACATTATACAAATAAGTGACATGCATAAATAAAATTAATGTCTTAAGCACAATTTCTACATAGCCAGAAAATTGGTTTCTTAAGGGACACCACATTCAAGGAAGTTGAAGAGCCCAAGAGTCTTTGGTTTCACTCATTATCCCATTTTGATTTGACCCTAGTGGGACAATAAATGATCATTACATGGTTGTAAGTTATATTAAAAATTTTACACATAAAAAGCCTCCTTTTGTTGATGCTTTCATAAATATTGATAGTGTTGATCAGATAGTTGAAAGAGGAAAACTAATGAGTATTGAAGACAAGGCAAAAATGCAGGAATATAGAGAAAATAATTATGAGGATTTTCTCAAATATAAAAGTCTCTTGTCTTCTATTTGAATTGAAGATTTAAAATCTCTTGAACTTCTTGTTGTTGTTGCTACAACCACCCTCCAAAATTTTTCCTATTCTTTGATTTTGGAGGCTACCCTTCTATCCACAAGATCTTATCTTTTACTGTCATCAAGTATTCATGATTTGATCAAGACCTATCCTTTTATGTTGTTCTTTTGTTGGATTTTTTTGATATTGATATGATCTTTTTGAGTCACAAGCTACTCTTCTGACTTGAACTTGCAACAGTCTTGGGCTTGCCTCCAAGAACTGTGCAGTCTTGGAAGGAAAGCAAGCCTTGATGATTTAAACCACACAATCCAAAATGGCATCTCAACATTGAGCTTGAGAATTGTGCAATCATGGATGGGATCCCAACATTAAGCTCAGAAACTACGCACTCCATCCCTTGTGCTCAGAAACTGCATAATGCACTGAGTCGAGAATTTTCCCAATTCCCCAGAATTGTGAAATCATTCTTAGCAGTGTGCATGGAAAGTTTCCTGAAAAAGAAAAAAGAGAAAAGAAAAAAAATTGAAAATTAATCCCCAGAAAATAGGGAATCATTATTAGTTTCCCGAAGGTGGCACAACCTCTATTTTTAGAAATTTCTGCCAAGTGTCATTTTTTCCCTTGATTTTAGGCATGCACATCATAAACCCTAATCCACCCAAATCTATTTAATTGATGCCTCTATAGATCATCTTTACATTCGATCTTATATCTCTAACATTCCCAAGGAGATCAAGGAGCCTTTGGTGTAGCTTGCGTCACTTTTCACGGTGATTTTTGATTTTGTCATCTTTTGTCGCTTTTTTGTCACTTTTTGTCATTTCGCTTCTGTGAGTGATATTTTTCTTGTTTATATTCATGGTTTCGGGTGTTTTAACTCATGTTAGCTTGTATAAGTGGTGATTCAATTTTTTGTTTGCCTTGCATAAGTGTCACATCAACTTTCTTGTTTTTGCACACTAGTGATCGTTGTTTTGACGACTCTCATTGCATATTTGTTTTTCCTTCTATTTGTTCAGTTTATGCACTAGATTCATATTGATATATCCATACTTAGTCAGATCTATACTTTAACTTTCATTACCACTTAGATCTCCCTGTTTTCTACACCCTCACCAGGCAAATATGCACTTCACTTGGCCATGCACTGCCTTGCTCAACTGGGTATTGTGCAAGTCTAAGGCTCAAGCTAAGAGCTTGGCCTCTGAGACTATGTAATGCACAGTACAGGTTGGCTCAGTTGTGCATTGTGCAGTCCTAGGTCTTATTCCTACCACCTTGGCCACTGAAACTGCGCATTGTGCAGTCTCAAGCATCAGGCTGCATCACTAGCTGTTGAGACTGCAAAATGCGGGGTTACCTCAGAAAGTCTCCCTCCCTTGATCTTGATAATTGCACAATATCTCTCACCAGCCTGTGTGTTTTCTACTTGATATTGCTTTGAAATTTGATTTGCAAAAGCTAATGTAATCTTGCCTTGAGTTCCTTTTCCTCCTATAGGTATCACAATTGTTGAGCATTTATCTCTCATAGTCACTGTTATCATGGCACCCAAGGGAGCTTCTTCAAAAGATACCACAAAAAGAAGTACCAGGGAAGCAGTATGAGTACACCAGCAAACTTGCTAGTATATTTAGACACTCAACTATTTGTGGAAAAGGAATCATATCTTACATGGCAAAAATTGTATGAAGATTTTTTAGCAAAGAGCTTCAAATCATATCTAGAGGACTGACATGTATACATTAATGTCTAGAAATCATGGCTACATAGGTTTGCATGTTGATATCCATCCTTCCCATGTGAAAATGTTATCAACTGGATTGTTTCACATATTTTTGTGAAGACTATGACTGAGCAATTCCAGCGGAAAAAAGCTTGCGACTTTTCTGGTAGTAGATTACCATCTTATGTACCATTTTCCTGAGCCAGAAATACTCATGGATTCATAATTCTATGCCACCAAAATCCATGTGGGCATGAAATACGTTGTTAAAAGCTGGGTGAAAGAACCATTAAAGTTTCAACAAACATCCACCAACACTTACAAGACAAATTATTTCAGGAGGGCCTATTAGTTGTTGATCATCCTAGTTTGCATAATCTACGACTAGCAGAGCACTGCGACCTTTCCTAAAGGGTGGGAAATATTATTGAACTAGGTTGTGAATGAGGGGAATTCGTTCAATATTTCATACTTTTTGGCTCGATAGTGAAGTATCAATGTAGATAACACCCTAAATCCTCCCAAGGGCGGGAAAGCAAGATTCTAGATTTCCCCATATCTACTTGATGCAATTTGTGCACATAATGCATTTCTTGGCATGAACTAGACTTGGAAACCTCGAGATCCTGTCGTGCACATCCACTGCAGATTGATCTCGGATTGTAGCCATCGAGGAGTAATGGAGAAGCTAACTAACCACTTCCTCATTCCATTGTGCAAAATGATTTTTGAGGAAGACACACCTTGCATGTCACATGAGGCAGTGGAAGCAGTATCAAAGATCACAAATTGGTTTGCCTCTCCAGATGACACCTTCCTTAGAGTGTTTAGTAGTCAGAAGTTAGTGCATATTTTGTAAGGTATGCCATCAACAAGCTTGTCATGCAAGAAGTTTCATATCATCTCTCCACATGGTTGTCAACAGCTTTACACAAGAAGAAGAAAACAACTTGGCCAACTCTTCCTATGAAAATTGGATTATACGAGATCAAGAACTTGAAGTTTATGGATACCGTAGGAAAGGTGATAAATAAGTTTGCATTTGGTACTCAAGACTTTAATCCGTATGATACCTGTGGTATTTGTAAATACCACTGTGTGAGAATTCACTTCCATTGGCTCAGCGGGACATTTCATTGGCCAAAGGAGGATGCATGGAAGAATTGTCATAATGCCTCCAAATCACCTGAGCTGGTCAGTTTTGCACGAACTTCATAGGTGACTCCGCAGAAGGAAGTTACTCCAGAAGTAGTGCCATCATAAGGGAGAAACCCTGTGCAGGATAAGGGAAAGAGAAAGGTTTCTTATAGTCTAGTGGGAGAACAAACTCGCAAGATGAAAGTGGATCCATCTATTATGAAAGAGGATTTAGCAATATAGGAAAAGAGGAAACAAAGGATGTAGAGAGAATAATGGAGGAAGAGGGAAGAGTAGAGGAGATTGGAGGAAGAAAAGCAGAATCAAGAATAAGAAGTGAAGCAGAAGCAGAAAGAAGAAGAGAGGCAAAGTGAAATAGTAGAAGAAACAACACTGAAACAATTTTATAAGTAAGAATAGAACTGACAACCAAAGGAGGAGATCATACAGAGGTAGGAAATGAAGCTTGCTCAGTATATTGAAGAGTTGACAGATATCGTAGACATGGAGGAGGAACTAGAGCCGAGGAATCAAGATGTCCACTTGATGCCTAGCACACAATAGGTCACTATTAAGTCTCCACCACCTCCAACAACAGAGTCATCTCTAGTTAAGGAAGAGGAAGTTGTTCCTCTTGATGATGATCTGGTTATGAAAACCGATCCATTAACAAGAAAAGTATTATAGACTGTGTGAGTTTTCTTATGTTACTCAGTGCAATGGATCGAAAAGATTGCGAATAACACAAACACATAAACAATTTGAAAACAAATTCAAACACATCAACACAACCAAATTTAATAAAGGAGGTCACCAGAATTTCTGGCTACGTCTCCTGGTATTTTCACTTCCAGTGCTGACCTCTTTATTGTGACTTCAAATTTTTGTTACGGGTATGAGCTCGAAAATAGAGTCTCAAATAAGAAAATGAACATCACCACTGTGTTTAGCTCAAGATTTCGAGTCAAATGAGTATAAGCTTGACCATATTTGGTCATTGTGACCTCCAAACCCCCTGGAAAGGTCCAAAACCATAATCCTCTATTATATTTCGGTGATATGGTATTAATATACCACTTGCAGTTGAAATCTGCGGCGAATGTAGGATAATATTATAACATAAAATCAGAGGATTGGCAATCGTGGGGCTGACCCTGACCATCCGGCCTTTTCTTGGTGGTGATCGACACCAAAATAAATACAAGTTTATCATATTCATTACCACTTTGAATTTTCCTCAGACTGAGCACTTCAATCTGTACCGTTGATCTGTCCTGCGTGATCCAACGGCTATCGTGTCGTCCGCTTGCCAACTAGCCTGGATGATCTCCACGATTGATGTAACCCATCCAATTAAATGGCTATCGCGCAATCTTGCTTGAAATCTTGCACGATCGATATCAGACCGAGAGAGTGCGAGAAAAGTGGTTTCCTCGTGCTACGTGTCACACGCTAAGGTTAATCGCGTGAATTTTCAAAAATTGTTTACCACCTTTAGGGCATGCGAGATACCACTTCCCATTTTCTTGGTGGAACTCAAAGAAATTAAAATTCTTTTTAATAACCACATCGCGTCTGTTTAGAACGTTAACTTGCTTGCATGTTTTGACATGATGTGTCGATATCCTCTGAGTGGACGATCACCATTTCCCTGCGATTTTCATTAGTTTTAGCAGTCTGCCAAATTTCTTTCTCACCTGCCACATTGGGATTTCATGCCAATATTGGGAAAATCTAGGCTACCATCTGTCAGCACTAGATTGGCCCATGTGAACCAATCACAAATTTCCACGCCACTTTCTCTGCTGACATCATCTAGAACTTGTGACTCATTAGTGTTGCCATGTGTCCTGCTAACGTAGGCATTGACCATTGACCGTTGACCGTTGACTTGGTTCCTCTTTCATCTGCATTTGAAGATTTTGATCTGGAGGTAAAAATGAATCCATTTTGGATCACTCCTCCCCACTGGAAGCTTTTGGTCCACCAAAAGTTGGTTTTAGCTGTCGAGTAAGTGAGGATAAAATTCCCTCACTTTTCCAATCTCTATCCATCGTGCTTTACTTGGATTTGTACCTTTGAGTCCAACTCGAAGATACTCAACATTTCCCCGTTGCAAAGTCCTTATCCTCATATCAAGAATTGTGTCCTCCTATAGCTCATTGAGATACTCGGGTAAAATATATTCAATGGAAGGTAGCTGATCTTGCTCTCCGGGATCTTCAACCAATGAAGGTTCATACAACCACAAGTTTTCAACATTTACGATGGAATATATCTGCATATAAGCCGATGGATCTAAGCGGAAAGAATTTTCACCAATTTTGTCAAGTATTTTGAAAGGACCATATCTAATTGGTTTCAACTTTTTACCTTCCCCTTACAGTCTTTCTTTGCTGATGTACAACCAGACTTGATCACCAACTTGAAAACTATGCTCAACTCGATGCTTGTCATGTCGCACCTTATACTTTTCTTGACTTCTTTTCAGCTATTCTTGTACTACATGGTGAATTTCCTGGATTCTTTCAATCAACTTGGTTGCTTTGTCCACATCACTATGTCCATCAACTGCTATGTCTTTACCAAAGACAAAATCCAAGGGATACTTTAATATAAAACCAAAACAAGTCTCAAAAGGAGATATCTAATTAGAAGAATGTTTTGCATGGTTGTAAGCATGCTGCACATAACACAAATGCTCGTCCCAAAGTTTGGGATACTTATTGAAATATCCTCAAATCAATTGTATCACTATCCTATTTACCACATCTTTCTGACCATCTGTTTGCATATGAAATGTCGTGCTCTTCTTTAACTTTATGTCCATTAACTCCCATAGACTTGACCAAAATTTCTCGACAAATCGAGAATCTCGATCGGATACAATAGAAGTGGGTAACTTGAAAGAACAAATTTGCAGTTTGTTCAGAAGTATCCTGTTTATTACATGGTGTCAAAATACACATCTTACTGAACCTATCCACAACTACATACAAATAATCATGACTCTTTCCAGACTTTTGCAATCCCCCAAAAAAATCCATGGAAACACTTTCTCAAGGACGAGAAGGAATTGGAAGTGGAGTATACAAGCCTAATTTTCCATTACTTGGCATGCTTGTAGCATACATAGTACATCCTTTAATATATCTAGAAACTATCTCATTCATTCGTGGCCAATAACAGATTCTTTGTAATTGTGCAATTATTTTACTTACACCAAAATGACCTGATATGAGAGAAGTATGTGCTTCTCAAATTATATTAACTCTTTCATTTTGTGGAATGCATAACTTTCCCAAATGATATAAGAGTTTTTCCTTTATGAAATAATCCAATTCTTCTACCTGCTTGCCATGAATTAAAGTTGCATATACATCCTTAAAATCCGTGTCTTGAGAATATTATTAAATGTAACTGATCTGGAATTTATCCAGGACAAAGAATTAAAGGTATTACAGACTCATGTGCATGGACGTGCCTATGTTACTTTATGCAACAGATCAATAAGATTGAGAAATACATAGACACTGAAGCAGTTAGAGAAAACAGGAAAACATATAAACACGACAAGTTTAATAAGGAGTTCACCCAATACTCCTGGGCTACGTCTCCTGGTCCAACCTTCAGTGGTGGCCTCTCTATTATGTTTTCAAAGCAGAGTTTTTACAACAGTGAGCTCAATTTGAGTCTCACTCAACAAATATAAATCAATAGGACTGGATTTGGATCCCCCAAGTCTCCAGAGTACACAGACTCTCCTTACTGAAATGCGACCTCTATTGGTCACACTAGTATGAACCCAATCTGAGACTCATACATGACAGGCATGTACAGAGGAGTTCGCTTGAACCTCTCAAGCCTTCTCTAGAGTACATGGACTCTTTAACTCTCTCTGGCTCTATCTGGCTTAATGTTGTCTTCAGGTCAGCTCGACTCCTTCTCCTGTTCTCTGCTCTTGGCTTTCTGCTTTGACTAACTCTCCTTACTGCTTCTCCATCAATTCATGGCTTTAAAGCCAATCTGCTTTTTTATTGTTCATTTCCGCTTCCTGACGCTTTGGTTCTCCTACCTCTGTTCGTTTGAATTCCTCTGTTTTACGTCATCATCACTATGTAACGCCTTACAAGGAGGTGGCCACCTGTTTCATAATGAACTGAGTGTCAGTTCTGTTGAAACTGTTTGAACGATTATTATTTCCATTTAACTCCCAGATTGCCTGCAAACATGATTCCTCTGCCAACTCATCATTCATGTCGGACTTCAAACTTTTATACAACTCGGACTATTTACCCCATTGAATCCGGGCATCCATCGGATCATATGTCTTCCATCGATCTGGAGCCTCGAGATCCTACGGTCTCCATCCATATTGGGCAAGTAAGTTGCATGACATTTACCCGTCTGGTGTGAGAGGTTTTCTCTCTCTTCCGCCGAATGCATGGCACCTAGTGTGTGGCATCGGGCGGGGCTCGGTTGAAACTTCTTACTGCTCGAAGCCCTTCCGATATCCTGCTAGTTTTCGTGTGGGACCCACCTCTGAGTCACTCGGGGCTTTTTCTTCCCTGAGGGGTTTTCTCGACGATATGTGATTAGAAACTTATCACTAATCACATATCAGAAACCTCCCCTATTTCTCAAAAAGGCTTCCTGTTTTGTTGTTTCGTGGCAGCGCACGTTACCATGGGCCAATGGTCGACGCACTTGACCGAGGGTCCTCGTTGCTTGGCGCTTCTCACAAATTACAATTGTTCAAGGATATTTATAATAAGCTCGACCTTTGTAAGGCTTTGAAACTTTGGCATGAATTTTACAGAGTTATGAAAACTTAGAGAGTTTTTTAGGATCCAATTCGGATCATGGCCTTCCCACTAAAAAATCTTTTGGACCACCAAAAGTTGGTTTTTAAGCATCAATTAAGTGAGGGTACAGATTCCTCGCTTGCCCAATTTCTATCCATTTTACACTACTTGGTTTTGAACCTTTGAGTCCAATCCTCAGGTACTCAACATCCCCCCTGTGCGTAGTTCTCCCCTTCCTGTCCAGAACTGTATCTTCCTGCAACTCATTGAGATATTCAGGTAATAGATCATCAATAGAAGGAAATTGACTATGCTCTTCGGGATCTTCAACCAATGAGGGTTCAAATAGTCTCAAGCTGTCTCCATTAACAATTGAGTAGATGTGCATGTAAGCTGGTAAATTAAGGTGAAAAGCATTCTCACCAATTTTCTCAAGTATCTTGAAAGGTCCATACATTATTGGCTTCAGCTTCTTACCTTCACCTTGCATTTTGTCTTTGCTGATATACAACCAGACTTGATCACCAACTTGGAAACTATACTCAGTCCGATGCTTATCATGCCTTGCCTTGTACTTGGCTTGGCTCTTTTCCAGCTGTTCCTGTACTGCCTAGTGAATCTCTTGGATTTGTTTAATGAACTTGGTTGCCTTTTCCACATCACTGTGTCCATCAAATGCTATGTCTTTACCAAAGACAAAATCCAAGGGAGACCTTGGTGTGAAACCAAAACAGGTCCTCAAAAGGAGATCTTTGTTTAGAAGAATGTTTAGCTCGGTTGTAAGCATGCTACACATAACATAAATGTTCATCCCAAAGCTTGGGACGCTTGCTGCAATAGCCTCTGAGCAACTGGATCACTATCTTGTTGACCACTTCTATTTGACCATTTGTTTGCGGATGAAAAGATGTGCTCTTCTTCAATTTGGTGTCCATCAATTCCCACAAATTTGACCAAAATTTCCCAACAAATCGGGTATCTCGATCAGATATAATGGAAGTGGGTAATCCAAAATGAACCCATACATGTTGAAAGAACAACTTTGAAGTTTGTTCAGCTGTAATCTGTTTGTTACAAGGTATTAAAATACACATTTTGCTTAACCTATCTACAACAACATATAAATAGTCATGACCTTTTCTAGATTTAGGCAGTCCCCCAATGAAGTCCATAGAAACTCTTTCCCAAGGATGAGAAGGAACTGGTAGCGGAGTGTACAAGGCTAGTTTTCTATTGTTGGGTTTGCTTTTAGCACACATGGTACACCCTCTTACATATCTAGAAACTGTCTCATTCATTTTTGGCCAATAACAAAATCTTTGCAGTTGTGCAATTGTTTTACTTATACCAGAGTGACCTGATATTAGAGAAGTGTGTGCTTCTCGAATTATCTTTACTCTTTCTGTTTGAGGAATGCATAACTTTCCCAAATGATACAAAAGTTGGTCCTTAACATGATAATCCAATTCTTCTACTTGTTTGCCATGACTAAAAGTTGCATATACATCTTTAAAATCTATATCTTAAGCATACTGTTCAATGTAGCTTTCATGCAATACTGAATTATGCTTAAGTATAGTGGATGCATTTATGATTGGTCTGGACAACATATTTGCAACTTTGTTGTGTATGCCATTTTAAAATCTGATGACAAGATGAAACTGTTATAGAAAACCCATCCACCTATAGTGTCTTGATTGCTACAACTTAGTTTGTGAGTGCAAATATTGAAGTGGTTGATGATCAGTATGTATAACTGTCTCTTTGCCCATTAAATAATGTTTCCACTTTTTCACACTCTGTACTAATGCATACAATTCTTTATCATATGTGGGATAATTAACTACTGCAGAATTAAATGTCTTAGAATGATAACATATGGGTTTATCGTGCTGCATCAACACTGCTCCCATGGCATAGTCACTGGCATCCGTTTCAATCTCAAATGGTCTTTGAAGATCGGGTAGTGCTAGTACTGGTGTTGTACTAATCTTTTCTTTTAAGGTGTCGAAGGCTTTTTGTTGTTTGCCTCCCCACTGAAACACCTTGTTCAATCCTGTTAAAGCATGTAAGGGAGCTACAATCGAGGAAAAGTTAGAAATAAACTTTCTCCAATACTGTGTTGCTCCTAAGACGCTTCTAACTTCTGTAGTAGATTTGGGTTTAGGCAAGTTTACAATGACTGCAACCTTAGAGGTATCTATCTTCAATTCACCACCCCCTACAATATGACCCATATAATTCAAATATGTTTTGCCAAATTCACATTTTGAGAGCTTAACATAAAGATTCTCTTTTTTCAAAACATCTAGAGTTTGCTTGACATGCTTTAAATGTTCTTCCCATGTTTTACTAAATATAAGAATGTCATCCAAATATACAATGAAAAAATCATCAATAAAAGGTATGAGTACATCATTCATTATTCTCATGAAAGTAGCAGGAGCATTAGTTAAGCCAAAAGGCATAACCAACCACTCATACAATCCTTGCTGTGTTTTGAAAGCAGTCTTCCATGCATCTTGCTCTGCAACTCTGACCTGATGATAGCCATTATGCAAGTCTAACTTGGAAAAATAAACAGCTTCTTTCAACTGATCTAATAGATCATCTATGCGAGGAAGGGGATAAGGATTTTTTTATCGTTATCTTATTCAGTGCTCGGTAATCAATGCACATTCTCCATGAGCCGTCTTTCTTTCTCACCAAGACAATTGGAGACCCACAAGGCGATGTGCTAGGTCTTATGAACCCTTTCTCGAGTAGCTCTTGTACCTGCTTCTTGATTTCTACATTCTCTAAAGCGGACAACCTATACATTCCGATGTTAGGCAATGGAGCATCTTGCTACAAATTAATATCATGTACTATTTCCTTTTTGGGTGGCAGACCTTTAGGTTCTTGAAATAGTATATCATATTCTGAAACAACTTTTTCTAAATTAGCTTGTTGTTTAGCATTACAGCCCTCAAATACATTGGTTTTATCAGGTTTCTTTTCCTTTAAAACCATCAATAAAAATTGTTTGCATGAATTTACAATTGTTTTTCATCTGCCTTGAGTTTATGAGCTCTTACAATATATTCGATTCCATCATTAATGAGTTGATACTTGTTTTCAGCTCTATAGAAAATAGCTTTTCTATCATACAAGTAAGGACTTCCTAAAACAATTCCACATATATCCAAGGGAACAATATCTAACTCAACCTCATCTACAAATGCTGACCCAAAAGAAAACATAAGTTTACATTGTCTAGTCACTTGTAGCTATGCTTTATCACATAACCAACCTAATGGATATGGCTTTTTGTGAGGTGTGGTTAGTAATCCCAACATCTTTACAATTGCTTCAGAAATTAAATTTACTTGTGAGCCACTATCAAACAAAGTATCAATCTTTTGATGCTTGGAAACAACTCGAATATGAAAAAGCTCATGTCTTTTCCTCTCATTTTCTTCATTGTCAGTAGATTGTGTAGAATTGCTAGTAGATGCTTCAGAATTTTTACCTTTTATACCTGTGGTTGCAATTGTTGTTTCATCTCCTAAGTTTGACCCCAAATCCTTTTTAATAGCTGTAGTAGTCTTCTTCTTCTTGCCATCGTACTTCTTGGGTTTCAGCTCCAGATGCAGAATCCAACAATGTTCATCATCATGCCCATCCTTCTTACAATGAATGCATGAAGATTTGGTCTTTTGTACAGTATTTTTCTTCCTCTCTTTCCATTTCTGTTTTCTTTTCTCCTTATTCTTGCTTGCAGTAGGTTTTGATGACCCCCCAACTTTTGGGTTCACTTTCTTGCCTCTAGCCTCTAGATGTGTAGCTTGAACAGATACCTCATCTATGATAGTGGGATTAAACATGAGAATTGTGTGCCTTAAGTAGCTGTGTAGACTGCCTATATACTTCAGCAGAGTTTCAGGTGAGTCTAAAGAAATTCCTCGAATCAAAGCTCTTTTCCTAAATTCTTGAGTGTAACTTTGTACACTTTTCCCTTTTAATTGTCGAAGAGTTTGCCAACTCATCATGGCTTGCTGCATATAAGCTAGTGGATAGAATTGCTTTTTAATTATAGAAATGAATTCACTCCAGACAGAAGAATTTTACCATGCTTCTTCATGTTAGCTTGTGTCATGCCTTCCCACCATATCAAGGCAGTCCCTCCAAGGCGTAGGCTGGCTAGCTTAATCTTACTACTATCTGAATCAATGCTCGGCACTCTGCAATAAACATCAATCTATCTAATCCAATTATCTAGCTTCTCTGCATTCAACTCTTCATCATATTTAACATCTAATTTAATCAAATATGTCTTCTTTTTGTTTTCAAGGCTACTAGGAGGTGTGGGAAGTTTTTCTTCTTTCTCTTTGCCTTTAGAGTGGTCATGGAGGAGAGATTATTCTGCTCCTTTATCTCGTTTGGAGTTTGATGCATCTTCCTCTCTACCTTTCTTAAATTCTCTGTACATTTCCTCTACCATGGCTCTCATGGTCATGAAACTATCCATGAACTGAGGGTCTGATTCCAAGGGACTTTCTTCTGACATTTTCCTCTCAGGATAGGCTCTTCCAATTTCAGGGTTAGTTTCAACCAACTCTCCTTCTCCTAATTTAAGCTTTGATCTAGTTAGCATTCAACAACAAAATCCAGCATAAGCTTGTCTAACCTTAGTAACCTAGAGCTCTGATACCACTTGATCTGGAATTTATCCAGGACAAAGAATTAAAGGTATTACAGACTCATGTGCATGGATGTGCCTATGTTACTTTATGCAACAGATCAATAAGATTGCGAAATACATAGACACTAAAGCAGTTAGAGAAAAAATAATAGGAAAACATATAAAAACGACAAGTTTAATAAGGACTTCACCCAATACTCCTGGGCTACGTCTCCTGGTCCAACCTTCAGTGGTGGCCTCTCTATTATGTTTTCAAAGCAGAGTTTTTACAACAGTGAGTTCAATTTGAGTCTCACTCAATAGATATAAATTAGTAGGACTGGACTTGGATCCCCCAAGTCTCCGGAGTACACAGAATCTCCTTACTGAAACTCGAGCTCTATTGGTCACAATAGTACGAGCCCAATCTGAAACTCATACATGACAAGAATGTACAGAGGAGTTCACTTGAACCTCTCAAGCCTTCTCTGGAGTACACAGACTCTTTGACTCTTTCTGGCTCTATCTGGCTCGATGCTGCCTTCAGGTCAGCTCATCTCCTTCTCATGTTCTCTGCTCTTATCTTTCTACCTTGACTAACTCTCCATACTTCTTCTCCGTCAGTTCATGGATTTAAAGCCAATCTGATTTCTGACTGTTTGTTTCTGCTTCCCGATGCTCTGGTTCTCTTGCCTCTGTCCATTTGAATTCCTCTGTTCTACGTCATCATCACTGTGTGACGCCTTACAGGGAGGTGGCCCTTGTTTCATAACGAACTGAGTGTCAGTTCTCTTGAAAATGTTTGAATGGTCGTTATTTCCGTTTAACTCCCAGATTGCCCGCGAACATGATTCCTCTGCCAACTCATTGTTCATGCTGAACTTCAAACCTTTATACAACTCGACCTATTTACCCCATTGAATCTGGCTATCTGTCAGATCATATGTTTGCCTTCGATCTAGAGCCTTCAGATTCTATGGTCTCCGTCCATATCAGGCGGGTAAGTTGCATGATGTTTACCCGTCTGATGTGAGCGGTTTTCTCTATCTTCCACCAGACGCGTAGCACCCAATGTGTGGCATCAGGCAGGACTCGGTTGAAACCGCTTACTGCTCGAAGCCCTTCTGATATCCTGCCGGTTTTTGTGTGGGACCCGCCTCTGATGGAATCAGCGAATTCCATACAGTTTTTGACTTTTCGGGTCCGGGTCGCTCGGGGCTTTTTCTTCTTTGAGGGTTTTGCCTGGCGATATGCGATTAGCGACTTGTCTCTAATCACATATCAGAAACCTCCCCCGTTTCTCAAAAAGGCTTCCCGTTTTGTTATTTCGTGGCAGCGCGCGTTACTATGGACCAACGGTCAATGAACTTAACCGAGGGTCCTTGTTGCTTGGTGCTGCTCACAACTTACAACTGTTTGAGGAAATTTTTGAAGCTTGACCTTTATAAGGCTTTGAAACTTTGGCATGAATTTTATAGAGTTATGAAAACTTAGAGAGTTATTTAGGATCCAATTCGGATCAGTAACTTTCTTGAATTACCGAATTATGCTTAAGTATTGTGGATGCATTTATAATTGGTCTTGATAACATGTATGTAACCTTATTATGTATGCCCTTCTTATATATGATAACAAGATGAAATCGTTGTATAAAACCCATCCAATTGTAGTGTCGTGATTGTTGCAATTTAGTTTCTGAGTGTAAATATTGAAGTGGTTGATGGTCTGTGTATGATTATTTCTTTACCCATTATGTAATCTTTCCACTTTTTAACACTCTGAACTAATGCATATAATTCCTTATCATATGTCGGATAGTTAACTACTGCTGATGTGAATGTCTCAGAATGAAAGCATATAGGCTTTCTGTGTTGCATCAACACTGCCCCCATGGCATATTCACTTGCATATGTTTCGATGTCAAATGGATGCTAAAGATCTGGCAGTGCTAGTACTGGTGCTGCACTGATCCTTTCTTTCAATGTGTCAAAGGATTTTTATTGTCTGCCTCCCCACTAAAACACCTATTTCACACTTGTCAAAGCATGTAAAGGAGTTGCAATTAAAGAAAAATTAGCAATAAACTGTCTCCAATATTGCGCTGCCCCTAAGAAACTTCTAACTTCTATAGCAGTATTGGGCTTAGGCCAATTTACAATGACTTCGACCTTAGAGGGATCTATCTTCAATTCACCACCCCCTAAAATATAACGCAAATAATTCAAAGATGTTATGCCAAATTCACATTTTGACAGTTTTACATAAAGCTTTTCTCTTTTCAAAACATCTAAAATCTGCTTTACATGCTTTACATGTTCATCCCATGTTCTACTGAAAACAAGAATATAATCTAAATAGACTATTACAAAATCATCAATGAATGGTCTAAATACATCATTCATGACTCACATGAATGTAGCTAGAGTGTTAGTTAAGCCAAAAGGCATAATAATCCATTCATAGAGTCCTTGCTTCATTTTGAAAGAAGTCTTCCATACATCTTGTTCTGCAATTCTGATATGATGGTAGCTACTTCACAAGTCCAATTTAGAGAAGTAAATTGCATCTTTTAACTGATCTAACAAATCATCAATATGTGGAAGAGGATAATGATTCTTTATTATGATTTTATTTAATGATCTAAAATAAATGCACATTCTCCATGAACCGTCTTTCTTTCGCACTAACATAATAGGTGATCTGCACGGTGGTGTGCTTGGTCAAATAAACCCTTGATTGAGCAAATCCTATACCTGCTTCTTTATCGATGCATTCTCTAGAGTTGATAACCTATACATTCCAATGTTAGGTAGTGGAGCATCTTTCTGAAAATAAATCTCATGTTCTCTCTCTCGCTTGGGTGGAAGCCCTTTAGGCTCTTGAAATAGAATATCATAATAAGAAACAACTTTAACTAGATCTGCTTTCTGTTTAGGATTACAGCCTTGGAATGCATCAGATTTATCAATATCCTTTGCTTTTACAATCATAAGCAAAAGTTGTTTACTTGAATTTACAATTCTTTTCATCTGTTATGAATTTATGAGAAAGAAATTATCTTTGAGTTTATGAGCCCTTACAATATATTCAGTTCCATCCTTAGTGAGTTGATACTTATTTTCAGTTCGATAGAAGATAACGTTTATATCGTACAAGTATGGACTTCCTAATTTTAGTATGCTTGGAAAGGACTCTAATGTGAAATAGCTCATTTCTTTTCCTCTCATCATTATCATTATCAACAGAATGTGAAGAAGTACTTGTAGATGCTTTAGAAGCTGTAACCATTGTCTCATCACTTGAATCTGATCCCAAGTCCTTTTGAATAGTAGCAACATTCTTTTGCTCTTTACTCCCGAACTTCTTAGGCTTCAATTCCGGATGAAATGACCAGCAATGTGCCTCATCATGTCCTTCCTTCTTACAATGAGTGATGAAGGTTTATCCTTCTTCACAGTGTTTGTTTTCTTCTCCTTCCATTTAAGTTTCTTCTTGCTTTCATTAGTTTTGGATGATTTCCCAATATCTTGGGTTACATTTTTGCCTCTAGCTTCTAGATGAGTTGCTTGAACTGATACATCATCTAAGCTAGTTGGATTAAACATAAGTATGGTATGCCTCAAATAACTATGAATACCACCTATGTATTTCAACAATGTCTCTAGTGAGTCCAATGTTATGCCTAATGTTAAAGCTCTCTTACGAATTCCTGAGTATAACTTTGAACACTTTTAACCTTTAATTGACGTAGTGTTTGCCAACTCATCATTGCTTGTTTCATATAAGCCAAAGGATAAAATTGCTTTTTAATAGTAGAAACAAATTCATTCCAAGTTGAAATGATTTTACCATGCTTTTGGAGGCCTGCTTGTGTCTTGCCTTCCCACCATACAATTGCGGTTCCTCCAAGTCGAAGCCTAGCAAGCTGGATATTCTTCCTTTCTGAAACAACTTTTTGCGCCCTGTAATATACTTCAATTTGTCTTATCCAATATCAAGCTTTTCAACGTTAAGTTCTCCATCATAAATTGGCAAATCAAATTTTACATCTAATTTGATCAAAGAGGATTTCTTCTTTTTCTTTTTAGAAGAACTAGTTTTATGAGAAGAAGACGATGATGACGATGATGGTGATGATGGAGGAGATGGTGGAGGAATTTTTTCCCTTGTCTCTTTATCTCAAGGAACAAAAAGAAAAGGTTCCTCTGTTCCTTTGTCTGGTTTAGGTGATGAAGTGACTTCACCTTTACCCCTTTTAAACTTATTATACATCTCTTCCACCATTGCATGTATCGTCATGAAACTATCCCAGAATTGGGATTCTGACCCAAGTGGAGTTTCATCTTCCATCCTTCTTTGTGAAAAGACCCTTCCAATCTCTGGATTCGCCTCAACAAGTTCATTTTCACCTCGTCCGAGCCTCAACCTAATAAGCATTCAAATCTCCACACAAACTTGTCAAACCTTAAAAACCTTGATGCTCTGATACCACTTGATCCGTTAATGAAAAAGGTACTATAGACTATTTGTGAGTTTTTTTATGTTACTTAGTGCAACGGATTGAAAATATTGCGAATAACATAAACATATAAAAAATTTGAAAACACATTCAAACACATCAACACAACCAAATTTAATAAAGGATTTCACCAGATTTGCTGGCTACGTCTCCTGGTCCTTTCACTTCCAATGATGACCTCTTTACTTTGTCTTCAAATTGCTGTTACAGGTATGAGCTCGAAAACAAAGTCTCAAATAAGAAAATGAACATCACCACTGTGTTTAGCTCAATATTTTGAGTCAAATGAGCTTGAAAATATTTGGCCACTGTGACCTCCAGACCCCCTAGAAAGGTCCAAAACCATAATCCTCTGTTATCTTTCGGTGATATGGTATTAATATACCACATGCAGTTGCAATCTATGGTGAATGTGGGATAATGCGATAACATAAAATTAGAGGATCAACGGTCATGGGCTTGACCTCGACCGTACCTCCTTTTCCCAGTGGTGATCCTGACACCAAAATAAATACAAATTTATCATATTCATGACCACTTTGACTTTTCCTCAGACTGAGCGCTTCAATCTGTACCGCTAATCTATCTCGCGTGATCCAATGGCTATCGTGTCATCTGCTTGTCAACTAGCCTGGATGATCTCCACCGTTGATGTGACCTGTCCAATCAAACAACTATTGCAAGATATTGTGTGAAATCTTGCACGACCAATATTAGACCAAGAGAATGCGAGAAAAGTGGTTTTCTCGTGCTACATGTTGCACGCTAAGGTTAATCGTGTGAATTTTCGAAAAACCGTTTACCACCTTTAGGGCATGCAAGATACCACTTCCCATTTTCCTTTTGGAACTCAAAGAAGTTAAACTTCTTTTTAATAACCACATCGTGTCCGTTTAGAACATTAACCTACTTGCGTGTTCTGATGTGATATGCGTTGATCTCCTCTGATTGGATGATCACCATTTCCCTGTAATTTCCATCAGTTTTAGTTGTCTGCCAAATTTCTTTCTCATCCGCCACATTGGGATTTCATGCCAATATTGGGCAAATCTGGGATGCCATGTGTCAGCACCAGATTGGTCCGTGTGAACCAATCACAAATTTCCATGTCACCTTCTCTGTTGACATCATACAGAACCCGTGACTCATTCCCGAGTTTCCACGTGTCCTGCTGACGTAGGCATTGACTGTTGACCATTGGCCATTGACTTGGTTCCTCTTTCATCTACATTTGAAGACTTTGATCTGGAGGCAAAACTGAATCCATTTTGGATAAAAAATGTACAATCTATCATATGATGAACTCCAGAAGAAGATTGTACAAGCGCATAAGAAGAATTTTCCAGATGACCTCGCATCACCTGCATTTATTGGAGAAAGGGTGATTATGGCGGACACCAGGGAAAAACCCATCTATGCTGATAGTGCAAAAATAGAGTTGATTGATGAGTACCTTGCAACAGGAGAAAAGGTCTCATCATAGTAAATCCCCTCTACCTGTGAAAATCCACAAGCCACAAATCTGGCCTTATTCTTCTCCGCACTACCATCTATAGCTTTCTTTACCTTGTAAAGCCAATGGGAGCTCACAATTTACTTGTCCTCCAGTCTCGAGACCACATCCAAAATATTGTTTCGAACTATGGAGTCATACTCCACTAATGCATCAACCCAAACCAGCTGTTGCACTGCTTCATGAAAGGAAGATGGCTTTGTCACAAAAAATGCATTCATAAGTGCCATGTATCTAGTGTACCTCTCTGGTGACCTCCTTTGTCTACGTTGAGAAGAGGGTGCTCCAACATTCTCCTGTACATCATCCAACAATTTGTCAGCCACTTTAGTGTGTTTTCTTCCCTCTCTGGAAGACTCTGCCTGAGTGGATGTATCCACTCTTTGAACCTGTGCATGTGGCTGCTCCACATCAATCTGAGGCCCCTCAACCTTATGAGCTAAAAGCTCCTCATTCGCATGTAGCTCAAGCTCCCTCTCAAGGGATACTCACATGGCCTTCTCCTCATCGAACCTGATATCTGTGCGAACCACTTTCATCCAACTAGTCGGCATGTACACCCGATAGTTGTGGGGTGTATCAGTGTACCCCACAAAGAAACTCAACTCTGTTGATGGCTCAATCTTCTTTCATGCATCTTTGGTCACTTGGAAATAAACCGATGATCCAAAAATCTTGAAGTGACCAACATCTGGCCTCTTACTAGAATAAGCCTACTCTAGTGTCTTCATCTCAAGTATCCGATGTGGGCTACGGTTCTGAACATAAACCATTGTGTTGCATGCCTCAACCCACAAGTGTAGTGGTAGGCCCTAATCACGCAACATCATCCTTGCTACCCTTACTATGCTTCTATTCTTCCTTTTGGCAACCCCATTCTGTTGAGGGTTATGGGGTGTTGTAAACTCTCGTTTAATCCCTTTCACTGCACAAAAGTTCTTAAACTCATTGGAGACATACTCACCACTGTTATCATTCCGTAGAGCTTAAACCTTCTTGCCAGAATCTTTCTCTACGAATGCTTTGAAATCACAAAAGTTTGTGAAAGTTTGATCCTTTTTCTGCATAAAAAATACCCAGCATTTATGAGAATAGTCATCAACAAATATAACATAATACCTGTGTTTGGCCGTGGATGATGTCACAAATGGTCCACACACATCTGAATGGACTCTTTCCAGAATAGACTCTGCTCTATTGTCTTTGTCTCCAAAGGAATACTTGGTGTATTTTCCCAAAGTGCAACCCTTGCATGTATCAACTTTCTCAAACATACCTTTGGGAATACCGATAGAGATTTGCTGCAATATTTTCAAATCCTCATGATGCAAGTGGATCAATCGCCTGTGCCACAACTTGTCAGCATCTTGGCTCAACATATTTTCCGCTTTTGAACCCAAAGCAACACAATCCTCTACCTCTATCTCATAGAGATTCTAAACTCAAATCCCTATCTTCTTTACTTGACCCATGGCTATGTGTCGAAGGAACACCTTTCCTTTAGAAAAGATCACATCATAGCCTCTATCCTTAAGCATGTCAATGGATACCAAGTTCTTTGTTAGTCCTGGTACATGCATAACATTCTTTAAGGTGAGTGGATCCACATGCTCCCTCTGAAAAGTAGTAGTTCCCACACCAATAACACTATACTTACCATCATCACCTATCTTGATATGCATCTTGAGATCTTTCTCCTCCAGTTCACTGAATAACTCTTTGTCTTATTTTATGTGGAAAGAAGCTCCATTGTCTAAGTACCAGCTGCTTCCCATCATTGAAGACACCATGCATGCAATGAGGGAAAAGTCCAATTCAAATTGGGAGGCCAAAGCCTTACCCACCACTCCTCCTGAGGAATTCTCCTTGGACTTATTCAATGGAAAATTTGTAGCAAAGCGACCCATCTTGTGACAATGAGAGCATTTAACTTTCATCATGTCCTTCTTCTTACCTCCATGATAAGAATCTAATTTGGAACGAGAAATTTTACTTTTCCCCTTCCTCGCCTTAATCGCTAAGGCATAGTTCTATTCATCATCAGTCTTTGATGAAGATCCATCCCCAGTGTTCCTCCTAATCTCATCCTACATCAAATCCGACCATAGTCGTTCCTAATCTGATAGCTTCTCCTAACCATTGACAGAGTCCTGATAACTATGCCAACTCTTTGGGAGTCCAAGAAGAGCAAGACTCACCATATCCTCCTTGGAAACCGTGATTCCAACAATTCCAAGTTCATCCAGAAATTGAGTGAACTTGCTCAAGTACTTTGGAATTGTCTCGCCTTTCTCCATGTTGATTTTCCAAAGTTTATCCTTCAGTGCCAACTTCCCTTGATCACTGCTATTATGATACAATTCCATCAATGTTTTCCACATAGCATGTGGGGTTTCCTTTCCATGGAGACTCAATACAATATGATCTCGAACTCCCTCAAGGATTATCCACCTTGCCTTCACCACACACTTCTTCCACTCGGCCAAGTTATGTTCATCAGTTGTTGTTGGCTTAGTAATTGCTTGTTCAACAAATTCCTTCAATCCATTTTCCTCCAACACAGCCTCAATCCCGTCCCTCCAGGATATGAAATTCGATCTACCTTCCAAGGAATACTCAAGCCTCAACCCATGGAACGTCATCTGCCAATCCTGAAGTATGTATTGCAAATTCGACTTTCACCTGTAACCTAGAAACTCAAAACTTTGAAATCTTCTGTAGAGACCCGATTTTAAATCAATGATATCTCCCTCATCCGAACTCGATTCAACCAATTTGTTTTTTGGATTTGGGTAGTGTTATCACTCCAATATTTCTCTAGAGTTTTTAAGAAAGAAATGATTAGAGGTAAACACAAACCTACTTTGGAGATTAGGATCTAGCCTTCCTAATTCTCAGAGAGGGCTCTCTCTTTATGATTTAACTTTGTTTTAGTTATTTGATTTTAGGCTGGTTATGATTGTACTTGGGTTTTGATTTGGATTTGGTGGTGAGATCACTAAATTAGATGGGTAGAGGGATGCATTTTACCATTGGGCTATGGGGTCAAGTGTCAAGACAAACAGGACTAGAGCAAGTTCTAAAACTAATGTCTACAGGGCAAGGTAGCTGAGTAATTTCAGGTCTTAAGGCTGGAATGATGAAGTTTGTTTCAATCAGATCCAAGGAGAAACTAAGGGTTCCTTAGGCCGGATAATGAAAGAAGTGAAAGAGGTCAACCGGGATGGGAGAGAAATTAAGGATTCTCAAATCCGAATATAAGAAGAAAACATAGAAATGATCAACTATTCAAAACAGAGTGCACTTAAACAAATTTTGAGATAAATTTCTAGTTAATTCATTCACTTTAGATAACATGTAATTTTGTGTAATACATAAGAAGATAAAAAAATTTCCAAAGAAAATACTTCACTCTAATAGCTCAACACATGAATCTTGTAATGCAATCTTTTTATTACTCAATCCAGTCTGCTGACTTGAAAATTTGGTACAATAACCCTCAGGTTTCTGATAAATACAACCCTACAAATGTCTAGCAATCCACCCAATACTTCGAATTTTAAAGTATTTACACAAAAATAATTTACAAAATATCCCAAACTGTCTTGGGAATTAATTTAGGAGAAAGAAATATCTTCATGCAAGAAGATAGAGACATATATTCAACTGTTGTATGTTGTCCCTGTTTATTTGGTTGTGCTGTCTTTATGATCTGATATTTTGCTATTTATTCTCTGCCATGTTGTTGGTCTTCATGCTAGCTCTTATTTTTACTTTGACCTTTCAACTGATACACTTTCACCTGATACACTTTTATCTGGATGACCTGTCACTTTTCTTCTACTATGTTGTTTTCACTTTGACTGTGCATTTTTATAGCAAGTCATTCGACTTTTCCCATGTGTCTGCATTTGGTAATTGAATATTTACCATCCTCCTATAAATTTCATCTACTTTTGTGTACTTGGAAAAAGTGGGTTTATTTACAAAAGTATGTTTTACCTCATATTGGAGGTAAAACAGGTTCTGAAATTTTTGATATAGAACCTTTCCAGTAGGCATTCCCTTCATAGAAGAATTATTTACCTGATCTCTGGCCACCTCTCTGATTCTTCTGTTGTAGTCTTCTTGTGGCATTAATTTATCATTTATCACCAAGGGATTAGGAAAACTTTTCTGCCCTAGAGCATCAAACTTAACCATGAACCTATCTATAGCCAGCTACATGGTTGTTCATGCAAACTGGGTTCAGTGGTGAATGTAGAAGGTACTATGTCTTTAACTATCAACTGGTTGCTTCAATTGGGTATTTAGAGCGTCTTCAGGTAGCAGAAGGTGGTCAAATTGGTCACAGAGGTTCAGGGTGTCGCAAATGGCTAAGCAGCAGTTTGCAGTGAAAAACAAGCGAAAAGAGAAATTTGGGGCTTTTTCGGCCTTTTAACGGGTAATAGTCACATTTGGTGCAGAAATAATTAAATGAACAGGGGGTAGTTTTTGGTTTATGTAGGGAGGTGGTTTTTTGTGCCATTGCATCACTTTTGGAGGGCAGGCGGTATTTTTCGCGAGCACGCTGTTAGTGCCTAAATCTACCTCAGGCTGAAGAAAGGCAGGTCTAGGGTAACATCAAACCATGCTTAACTTGGTAGCTAGCCCTACCAGGTCGGGAGAGGGCTCTCTCCTTGTCAATCTCAATTAGAATATTGGAAACTAGGGATTGACATGACTGAAATGAATGTTTATTTTAGGCTAGGTAGAGTAGATCAAAGAATTTTGTTTGATTTTAGGTTTTGGTTGTTGGATCAATTGGAGAAGGCAGATTGGGTCCAAGAAATCAACTCAAGGATACAATCATGTCCTGTGGGGCAGGGTAGACAAGATCTTATGTACTAGAAAAGGATTGAGATGGTAGAGTAAGACTGCTGAGGAGTTGCGGAGGGCACAAGAAACTATGAATCCTCTTCAAACAATGAAAACATTGAAAACTAAATGCAAGCCCAAGACAAAGTACTGTAAATCTGGTGTATTTTGTCTATTCACCTTGATTCATTTATTTTAGAAGAAAGAGAGAGGTGTGAATACATATAAAACATCAGAAAAACTCATTACAAAGAGGAAACAATACATAAACTCACTGTCACAAGAATCCCACAAAAATAGCTGTGAAAATTGGTTTTATTCCTTGCCAAACTGCTGATACAAATGTTCAGTGAGTCCAACACTTCTGCCAAAGTCCAACCTTTACAAATGAATCAAAAAGTACATGATATAGGCAAGGAAACTACTCAAGATAGCTATCAAGGTCGAATCCATGAGAAAAGGGGTGGTTTCAACCATATCTAAACTAAGAACAGGGATATAGGCAGTGGAACAACTTGCCTCTAAAACCAAGGAAACCAATTCATTCAGTTGAAAACCACCTTTGACTTGATGTATATACCCTATTAAGTGTTTTACATCCGTAATTACATCAAGTTACATCATTTACCATTTCACCAAGAGAGCAAGAAAAAGTCAACTGTAAAGAAAATTAGGCGAAATCTGGAAAATCAGGCAAAACTGGCAAAATTCATCCTATGCGCAGCGCCACTGATCCTATGTGCAACACTTTTTCTAGGCCAATTTTGGAAGGCTTCCTGGAGTCCAAATAAGGTGTAGGATAGCTCGTTGGAAAGCTTGATGAGTCTACTTTTTTGAACAACTTGAATTTCTAAATTTGGTGTCCATTTGCCCCTCCAAAAATTGATTCTCCCAAGACTACTTTCTGTGTGGGAAAAAAGTGGTAGAGAGGGCACTTTTTAGGTGTTTTTTTCCCTTTTGGAGACCTAGAACTTGTCCAAAATTCTCAGCCATTTTTGAGCTTTCATATTTTTCCATGCTAATTCCAAAAATATAAGCTTTTTTGCAAGAAAGTGTCCCCAACAGGTGCTCCAAATTTCTTGAAAGTTGGCATGAGTGATCCTTGTTAGGTGCTTTGCTGGCCCAATGATGCTTCAACCAAGATCTTGAGTTTGTCTTGCTCTTTCTTGTTCCTAAAAACTCTTCTTAGCTTGGCGTTTAGCCTCTTTTTCCTTGCATTACAAATCTTTTTCCTTGATGATCAAATCTTTGAAACTCCTTGGATTTTGAGCATCCAAGTCTATGACACTCACCTCTTGTGCCAGCGCATGGTCCGCAAGGACAAAATCTCCATAATCACTGTCCATTGGCTTGATTGACTGTAAATGCTAGTGAGGAAAGAAAGGTAGTGTGGGTGACTGATGAGTATGAAGATATTTTCAAAAGAAAGGGAATGAGTGGGATGAGACAGGGATATGAGTGATATTTGATGTAATGTAGGGTTTGAGGGAATAGGGTATGAAGGGGATGACTAGGGTTTTAAGAATTGAGGGCATAGGGTTAGGGTATAGGGTTATGTATGTAAGTAGAGTTTTAGGGAAGTGTATATGAGGGAATGGGAATGGGAATTAGGTTTTTTAGAGAAGTGCCATGTGAGGGAATGGGAATGGGAATGGGATTTGACAAGCTCAATATGAATGGAGTGAGAAAGAAAAGCAAATGACATTTAATAATTTGCAAGAGATGATTTAGCAATTAGCTAGGGTTTGCTCTAAAGGAAAACAAACACATCCAAGCCACCAAACGAAACTTTCCTGAGCAAGGAGGAGTGATCTACTTACTTGAAACAGGCATCAATTTGCTTTTTAGGAAGTTTGGAGGTGTTTTGAGGCAATTCTGCTTCTTGTAACAGGTGCACAATGCATTTTTACAGACCGATTTTGGAGGCCTTCCCGATGTCCAAATTGGGTATGTGATAGATCATTAAAATCATATCGAGTCTACTTTCCAGAACATCTTGAATTTTCCAATTTGGAGGCCATTTTCCCTGTCAAAAGTCAAATCTCCCAAGACTGGTCAAAATGTGCAAAATGAGGCTGCCTAAATGCAGAGTGCTATTGCAGTCAACTTTTGAAGGTCTTCCTAAACTCCAAATTGAGCTTATGATAGCTCATTGGAAATATCTTTGTGTCTAGTTATCATTTGAATCATCAGGAAAGTCATTTGGCCAACCAAGCTAAGGGAAATCTTGATTTTCCCAAGGTCACTTCAGAGGTGCATTAACTCTTCTGAGGCAACTTGTATTTTTGACATTTCTCTAAAACCATGACGCCTGTGTAAAAAATGAAGGAGGTTTTTCTTCTTTGGCCTATTATGGACAATAACCTCTCTCACGTTTTCCAAATTCATTTTTTCATGCTCAGAAACATCATTTTTAGTAAAACCTATCCCGATGTGTGGAACAGGGGATTTGTCAAAATGAAGTGAAATGAAGGGGATAAGGGGCTTATAAATTCTTGAGAAAATTTTGGGAAGTAGGGAGGGATGTTAGGAGAAAGGGGAAAGTGGAATTTCAAATATTGAGTGAGGGGAATGGATCCAAAAGGGCAAAACACAGGCCTAGCCTAGAAAATTGTCAAATTGTAGCAAGAAACTAGGGTTTGTGGGAAAATGAGGAATTTGAGGGATATCAGTGATGGGAAGTGTTTAATAAGGTACTTTAAGGATAGTGGAAGGTATATGAAGATCAAGATACAAGCTTTGTTGATGATTTGACCATCCAAGAGAAATTACCTTTAAAACCCTAGGAGAGGGAAATGAGTCTTACCCAAGCACAATTGAAACACAAACAAGGTGTAAAATGACCCATTGGAACCTGAAATGATGATAAAAACTCTTTGAATGATGGTACACTCAGATGAATAGTGACATGGACCGACACTTGAAAACTTTGGAAGGAGTGAAAACAAATCCTAGACCTAATATCTAGTGACCAAATTTTACTTGAAGATTCTCTGAAATGACAAAATTTGATTGTAACATCCTAAAACCACTTTGTAAGAGCATATTTGATCACTGGTAGAAGGCTTCAAAGAATGACACTAACACACGTGATCTAGCCTGGTGTCGCCACTTAGCAGAACAATGCCCAGGAAAAATTGCGAATCTCGCGTGCTCTCAGGGTGTTATTGGTCGGATAATGAATCCGCGCGATATAGATGTACACCGTCAGATCTAGGGGTAGGAGATCGGAGGGCTATCGCCCAATTGAGTCACACGGATGGAATCGGGAAAGTGATTTGGCAGGACCTGGGATTTAATTACAGATAATTGTAATTATTTAACCAATAATGTCGGGGTTTTCAATATAATCAAATGGTTAATGAAAGGTAGGACCATGGGTTTTTTAACTGCACCGAGGGTTGGTGGGTTAAAAAGGATATCGGGCAAATATGAAGCAGGGATGTTAATTACATTAATGGGGGGGCATAAAAACTTAGGATAAGCAGGTTTTTGTGGTTTTTTGAAGGCGAAAAGGAAATTAATAAGGGGGGAAGTGATATTTGTAATGGGGAATGGTTTCACACTAGGGAAAGGGGTTTTGGGAAGGGGGGATGATTTTTGAAGGGTAATTTCTAGGGAAATGTGTGAAACCAAGGGGTAAAGGTCAAATGAGAGGAAAATGATATTTATAAGTGATGAAGGGATAATGGAGAAATTAGCAAATAAGCATGTGGGGGTGTAGTGAAATGAGGGGAAATTAGTAAACATGCTTGGAGAATATCCTTTCTTTCTCACAAATCCTCCTGCACATGAAACATAGGATTAAGCATGATAAATGTGCTTTTGATTTAGCAACCTTATGCATTTGCAATGTTTCTTCTACCTACCCTTTATTTACCCTAACATTTCCTCTTCATTTATTGGGTGCATTTGAGCTTTCCGACCCTTTATTTCCTTTTCTTTTGATAAGAAAACTATTTAATTCTAACCTTATAACTTCCAATGGCTCAGACTAAATTGATGAACTCATCCTTATTCTCTACCTAACCACTGATCTGCCAAGGTTAAACAGTTTGGCTAGATCTTCATTCTCTATCTATCAACATGAAATTTAAAGCATGAATGAGTCAAGATTTAAGCTTTTTGGCCATCATGTATTGTGGCTTTTTTGACAAGCTGCACACAATCTTATTTTACAAAGTGAAGCAGAAGGAGTGGAATTTGAATTTGCACACTTTCATGATCTATTTTTATTCTCTTTTTGGGGTTCATATTTTTACTTTTTTGATCTTTTTTCTTTCTTTCTGTCCTTTGATTATTCTTTTAGGACATACCCTCTTTAAATTTTTAATATGGGAAAAAATTGCAGAAAGAAAAGGTATGCAAAATATTACAAGATATACATGGTCAATTCAAAATTATGAACCCTATTATTATAGGAACCTAACAGTGGCTCCACTTGGGGATGTCATCCCCTTGTGAGATGCCAAGAACACCGTTGACTAGTGGCCTGATCCATTGGGCTGATCCCAAGCCTGCACATGCTTTGTTATATAATCTGTGTGACTAAAAATATTGAACTGGGACCTTAACTTTTCTGCAAAGTGAAATCTGACACATGCTTTACTAAAATCTAATCTAAAATAAACTTGCTGCTGAAAAGTTGAATTTAATCAAACTGAAATCATACCTACTTACTCTAATCAGTTGTCTAACTACTAGTTAGGTAAAATGAAACAACAAATGCAACCATTCAAGTATGATATACATTGGTGGATTTTTTTGCATTAGCTTGTTTGTGATCGAAACCGAGATTCTAAAACCCAATAGAAATTTGTCAACAAATGAAAATATAAGGAAATATTTGATTTCCTTTGTTGACTCTAAAAACTATACAAAAGGATCTTCCAAAATATATACACTAATTTTCAACTGATTTAAGCAACTGTATAATTGTTCTAGATGGCTTCCATGCCATGAAATTGAAATGTCATTTTTGTCTTTATCCCCCTGCAGATTTTTAGATAAGCTTTGTGATGATATTTCTACTGATTGAAATGTTTGACTGATGAAACCTTTATCATCTTGATCCTAAATCTCATAGTTAGTTAATGGAGAAAATTTTTGATTGCGTCCATCATCTAATATATCAGATATTGGATCATAAAAAGCTTAGAAGGATTGTTGCAACTTATTGCATATAGGTTTGAATGGAACTCCATAGATTTCTACACGCTGCTCATCCTTTTCTTTAGAGATTTTATACCACATTTCCTTTAAAAACTGAAATGATTCAAAACATAGTGGTATAGAACTTTTTTGTGTCATTTGATAAAGTGTTTCAATGAAATTTGATAACTGTAGTTGTGAAACTGAAGAATCTTGATCAAAAGTTTTATTGTATTCTTTGTTATCAATAACAATACCAAAAGACTGCTGATTTTTATTGCTTTAAAGTTTTCTCTGATTAACTGAAATGAAGCAAAACAAAGAGGCAAAGAACCTTCACTTATTTCCAAGTTTTCTGCACTTTCTTCCTCACTTTCATAGCTAATGTGAATAAGTTGATCACTGTTTTCAAGCTGCTAAAACTGAATTTCCTTATTTCCTAAACTAGCTTCTGATTTCTTTGTTAAGTTAGCTTGAAATCAGAGAACATAATTATCATCATACTGATCATATTTAGGAAAATCATTATAATAAGGAATGTCATCAAACATACACATTAGATCAGTAGATTCCTCTTCCACATATTGATCTGTAAATCCATTTTCTGATCTATGGTAGTTGGAATTAGAAGGAATTTGTTCATGGATATCAACCTATTATTTTTCTGAAATAAATAGGTCATGGTGATCTTGCACAAAAAATTTATCTTGCATGGTGATCTTATGTATCATTTCCTCTATTTTTCTTACCAAAATGTCAAGTTTTACCTTTGTAATGTTGTTCTTCTCTGCTTCTGATTTCAACTTTTCTCTTCTAATTTGCAGATTAACTTCTACATCTACTACAATGTTTTGCATTTGTTTAGGAGCTGCTGGGTTTCTTTCTCTTAGCTGAAATTCTCTTTCTGGATCAAATGCTTTTGGATAATGCAAGAGAGCTGAATCAGGAGGAGGTCTTATATTTGATGGCATTGAATAATATATTTGATTAAATCTATCAGAAAATTGTTGTATTGTTTCATTTGGCTATCTTTTCAACTGATTATATCCTTCTATGATATGAAAAAGATTGACTTTGATTATCCATCTATCAAGGAAAATTTTGACAAACTGCTGGAAATTTGATATGCTTGCAATAAGCAGGTTCTTGAAACAAATCTTTATATTACTTTGCAAAGAAAGAGCAAAACTCCTGATAATAACATCATCTTCATTAATCTCACATAGGTCCAAATAATTCTCAAAACCTTGAATATGTTTCTGGGCAGTGATACCATTCTCTCCATCAAAATTGGGGAGATATTTGTAATAGTTATCAGGAAAATCATGGAGTATAGGAGGTAACATGAGGGGCTTATATCTATCAAGAACTTTAAAAGGTACAGGAATATGTATAGAGATTATAAGATTAGTCTTGATTGCTTGAGGCTTCTCAATTGGAAAATGATCTTCATAAGATTCAGAAGAAAGCTGGTCAAATGGATAAGGAGAATATATATTTACAATCTTCAAAGGAAAATAATAAAAAAATAATCTAAGATCTTCTCTAAAATACAATATACATTGAAAAACCTTCTTGATGAGAAAGAACATGATGTCTTGGATAACAATCCAAGTTAGAAATCTGATCTTCCCATATTGTTCTTTCAGGTTCATTCCTATAGTGGAGTATTGATTTTGAAATTGATTTGGAGTTGGAGTCACTAGGTGGATGATTTTAACCTTTGTGTGTCTGATCACTGTCCACCATCATACATCATATCTGATATTTGCATAATCTTTCTGAAGAAAATGTTCTCTTCCCTTGTATGGTCGCCAATATGTTATCACTCCAATTTCTCTAGCGTTGTTAAGAAAGATATGATTAGAGGTAACCACAAACCTACTTTGGAGATTAGGATCTAGCCTTCCTATTTCTCAGAGAGGGCTCTCTCTTTATGATTTAACTTTGTTTTAGTTATTTGATTTTAGGCTAGTTATGATTGTACTTGGGTTTTGATTTGGATTTGGTGGTGAGATCACTAACTTAGATGGGTAGAGGGATGTCTTTTACCATTGGGCTATGGGGTCAAGTGTCAAGACAAACAAGACAGGAGCAAGTTCTAAAACTAGTGTCTACAGGGCAAGATAGTTGAGTAGTTTCAAGTCTTAAGGCTGGAATGATGAAGTTGGTTTCAATCAGATCCAAGGAGGAATTAAGGGTTCCTTAGGCCAGATAATGAAAGAAGTGAAAGAGGTCAACCGGGATGGGAGAGAAATTAAGGATTCTCAAATCCGGATATCAGAAGAAAACATAGAAATGATCAACTGTTCAAAACAGAGTGGACTTAAACAAATTTTGAGATAAGTTTCCAGTTAATTCATTCACTTTAGCTAACATGTAATTTTTTGTAATACATAATAAGATAAAAAATTTGACAAAGAAAATACTTCACTGTAATAGCTCAACACATGACTCCTGTAATGTAATCTTTTTATTACTCAGTCTAGTCTGCTGACTTGAAAAATTGGTACAATAACCCTTCGTTTTTTATCAATAAAACTCTACAAATGTATAGAAATCCACCCAATGCTTCGAATTATGAAGTATTTATACAAAAATAATTTACAAAATATCCCAATCTGTCTTGGGAATTAATTTAGGAGAAAGAAATATCTTCATGCAAGAAGATAGAGAAAAATATTCAACTGTTGTATGTTTTCCCTATTTATTTGGTTGTGTTGTATTTATGCTCTGATATTTTGCTATTTATTCTCTGCCCTGTTGTTGGTATTCACACTGGCTGGTATTTTTACTTTGACCTTTCAACTGATACAATTTTACTTATCTGACTTGTCACTTTTCTTCTACTATGCTATTTTCACTTTGACTGTGCATTTTTATAGCACATCATTCAACTTTTCCCATGTGTCTGCATCTGGTAATTGAATATTTACCATCCTCCTATAAATTTCATCTGCTTCTGTGTACTTGGAAAAAGTGGGTTTATTTACAAAAGGTGTTTTACCTCATGCTGTAGGTAAAACAAGTTTTCAAATGTTTGATATAGAACCTTTCCAGAAGGCATTCCCTTCATAGAAGAATTATTTACCTAATCTCTAGCCACCTCTCTGATTCTTTTGTTGTAGTCTTCCTGTGGCATTAATTTATCATTTATCACTAAGGGACTAGGCAAAATTTTCTGCCTTAGAGCATCAAACTTAACCATGAACCTGCCTGTAGCCAGCTGCATGGTTTAGCATGCTGACTGGGTTTAGTGGTGAATGCAGAAGGTATTGTGGCTTCAACTATCAACTGGTTGCTTCAATTGGGTATCTCAAGTGTCTTCAGGTGGCAGAAGGTGGTCAAATTGGTCGCATAGGTTTAGCATGTCGCAAATGGCTAAGCAGCTGTTTGCAATGAAAAATAAGCGAAAAGAGAAATTTGGGGCTTTTCGGCCTTTTAATGGGTAACGGTCACATTTTGGTGTGGAAATAATTATATGAACAGGGGGCAATTTTGCGTTTAGGCGGGGAGGTGGTTTTGTTCGCCATCACAACGCTTTTGGAGGGCAGGCGGTATTTTTTGTGAGCATGCGATCTAGCCTGGTGCCACCACATAGCAGAATAGTGTCTAGGAAAAACCGCGAATCTCGCATTCTCTCAAGCTGTTATCGGTCGGATAATGAATCTATGAGATATGGCTGTACATCATCAGATTTGGGGGTAGGAGATCAGAGGGCTATCGCACAATCGATTTGCACGGATGGAATCGGGAAAGTGATTTGGCAGGGCTCGAGATTTAATTACAGATAATTGTAATTATTTAACCAATAATGTCGGGGTTTTCAATATAATCAAATGGTTAATGAAAGTTAGGACCATGGGTTATGTGGTGGGGGTTTTTTAACTACATTGAGGGTTGGTAGTGTTAGGTTCCTATACCAATAGGTTTCATTTTTCATGATTGACAGTGGAAGTGCCAAATATGTTCATCTTTTCATGCTGCAAAGGTTTCATATTTTGTAAAAAGGCATTAGTGGAAAGTTAAAAAATGTGAAGAGGGTATGCCCTAAAAGAATTATCAAAGGGCAAAAAGAGTAAATTGGTCAGAAAAAATGATAAAAATGAACCCCAAAGAATGACAAGGAAAGTGGCTATCCAAGATGCCACTTCTAGCTTGATGGATGGCCCAACAGTTAAATCTGGACCATGCCATGTTTAAATTGAGGTTGTAGAATAGAGAAACAATATCTGTCCAAACAGTTCAAGCTTGGTAGATCACTAGCTAGGTAGAGAAATTAAGGAGCCCAACTGCTTAATCTGGGCCCTTGGAAGAGATAAGGGTAGATTTAGATAGGAGGGCAGCCAAAAGAAAAGAGGATAATTAGGGTTTGCAAGTCTAAGTGCATCCATTCAAAAGGGAGAAAAAATGTTAGGTGTATTAGGCTGGGTAGGTAGTATGAGGTTGCAAAAGCAAGGTTTGGATCACATTTGTATTTTCAAACAAGGTCCATCTCATCAAGGAATAGAAATCTCAAGGCAGATGTTTAATGGCAAAACTGTGAAAGCATGTCTAATTCCCCTTCACTCCGCCTAAAAGTTTCTCACTAACACCCCCTTGAGGACTTTGGGATCTGCCCAACCAGTCCTACTTGCACTTCATTCTTTAGAAAATCAAGTCAAGTTTTGGCTTTCCTCAATGAAGAGAAGCCACATTTCTTGTGTAAAAATCACTCTTCCACATTCCATTCACTTCTTATGTCTAAGTTTTAGTCCATAAACTTGGCCTCTGCCCTACTCTTTCACTTCGCAAACTCATATTAACCTCTAACTCTATTATATAGCTCCCTAGTCACTTTCCCATCCCTATTACCACAAAAACTATATAAAATTCCAAAAAACATATTAAATATCCCACCCTATAGCATTATAGCTATGTAACATGGTTTTGGGAGATATTAGTCCATTTGGGACTAATATGAACCCTTCTGCGTCCTAACCCCAGAGTTAGTTTAACCCCTGGTTAAATTAATAACCATTCCCTACCTCTTCGCTCATTGGACTTTGTAAATACAGCTTCCGCATTCATTTTTTAAAGCTTTAATGTTTAAATGTTTAAATAAACATTAAACCACACCACCAACGCATATCCCATAAAAACCCACATTTCCAAAGTTTTGGACCCCCCCTTCGCTTGTAATAAAATATTAATAAAGCGCGGGCCCTGGTCAAAATTTTCACACCACCCCAATTAACCCGCCAGCTGTCCGATCGCCGACACTCCAGATCCAATGATGGGCAGTCGTTTTGAGCCCCCGATCCGCCGGAGGTTAACATTCAGGGGATGGGCAGTTTCCCTGCCGTACCCCCACCATGTGTCGGCCGCCCGGCGTGTTCGGAGGCCCCTCCCCCAATACCGCCTGTGCTCAAAGGTGGTGCGGGGAAAACCGAATACCACCCTCTGTCCCCTGATGTTAGCGCCACGTCTTCGTGACGTCATCAACCTGCGTCGGCCCCCCCACTGCCCTGTGTCACTGCCAGCTCACCCGCTCGTCTCCCCGTTCTGCCACCGTGTCACCACCACGTCTTCATCCGAGTCAGCGTCCACGTCATCCCGTCGTACCCAGGGCCCGCTGATTACGTCATGCTAACGTCATTTCAAAAAGCGCCCAAAAGCGCCAAAAAGTCCCAATTTTCATAAAAACACACAAAGTGACCATTTTGGGTCATTTTCATTGGTTAGTTTGGGAAGCTCCGTGTTCGCTGTTTACGCCGTTTTACCTCCAAAGTTCAAAAATTCGACCAATTGAGCTGCTGCCATCTTCGAATTGGCTCCATCTTTCACCATTGCACCAGCTCGACCACCTTCGGCGACTAAAAACCAGGTATTTGCCGAATTCCATATGTTCACTCCTGTTATTCCCATTTTCTCCATTTTACTCGCTCAATTACCCGCAAATTCCCAAATTAACAACTCTGCCGCACTTAAGTGTTGCCTAAGATTCACTGGTTCCCCCCCTGTTCAAAGAAAATCCTGTGAACCCTCACCCACTTGCAATTTCACCATTAAAAAACGAGTTTTAAGATCGTATTGCCGGCAGAAGCTTCATACTGCCCGTGCATTACCCCTTTTTACCTAATTCCTCTGCGAACTTCCACCTACCTGGGTCAAAGAGAATTTTCATGTCCTCTGCAGTCTGCCCACCCAAACTACCAGCTCCATAAAATTGAAAGGAAGACCTGTTCAAATTTTGCACTATTTGCCTCTCTGTCACATTTTACAAACAGGTGGAGACCATTGCCTCATCTTAACTCAGTCTCCAGTTCCTCTGCTAATCCTCACAAGCAAGTTTTTTCAACCAGTTGCTGCCTTAATCTTTATTCCAAGCACAAATACATCAAAAAGTTTTATAATGGCTACTCCAACAGCTCTTAGTGTCACTCCTATGAATCCACCAAACAGAGAGCTTGAAGCCATGCCTCTTGCTGATAAGGATTACCTCATTCAAGATCTAGTTGGGGACAGAAATCACTTGCAGACCTTCTGCCAGTTGAGAAATAGCTTTCTAAACAACTGTGACATGTATGGTATATGGGAGTCCAATTTGCCTTATTACTTCCTTCCCTCTGTCAATATTTTTCCTGAGATCATCCGCTTATGTGCTGAGAACTATGAGCCAACTCAGAGAGCTGTTAAGTCTCCATCTGGGAGCATACTTTTTCATATTACTCCTGACTCCATCAACCAGATGCTTAACTTCAAACAGACTCAGCTATTGTTTCCTTTCTCCATGAACTATTTGCTGGATGCAGGCTCCAAACTCTCCAGCGCTGAAATTGCAAAAATTACCAAGACATTCATGAGGGCAGACTGCCAGCCTACAAGACCACCTCCATTCCTTTATGTCCATTTCAATGAGGTGGGCAAACTGCTAGTTGATATGATCTCTTATGTGCTGGGTTTTAAAACAAGTGAGCACATTGATGAAATAGTGTTGGTGTTATTATCTGCATACAGTCCAGGACAACCCCCTGCTTACAAGTATAATTATGCCAAGTTCATAGCCAACAAAATACATGACCAGCTAATAAATCTGGATAGGGATGGGGTCTTTAAATATTCATCATATATCTATCATTTGTTCATGTATTACCAGTCTGAATGCTTCCAATGCCCTATCAAGAAGTTGGATTCTAAGGGTGAAAGAAGGTCTGTCATCTTTTGGTCATCAGTTTTCCATGAGGTTCAAAACTCTCCATTTTCCTACTGTGAGTTCATTGACCAGTTTGTATACCCAGTCTCTTGTCTCCTAATGAGATCCCCTCCTCCTAGATTGTCATACGACATACAAAAGACCTTACAGCTGTCCAAGAGTTATAAAATAGGTGATTGGTATCTCTATCAAAATCACACTGTCATTAGAATCTATGGCTGTGAGCTCTGTCCTTACAGGCTCCCAAGATATGTACCAATGAGACTGTTTGCCTTGGAGTACTATAGGCAACTCATTAATTCTGATCTCACTCATTTTCATAGTGCCAAGAAGAAAGCTCACCTGAAATTCAAAGACCATCTAGGCCCCTTCATTATGAACAAGAAAGAAGGTTGGCAAGATGCTGATCAAATATTGAGGGACAAATATAAGTTAAAGACGAGCTTCTGGTGGGTCGCTTATGACCCAGAGGGTTTTATCAGTGCCAGAAGAGCTAAATACAGGCTGCTGGCCTATGACCATTTTAAATTTCCACAAATTGAACAATATGCCAACCAAGATGAGTGGCTGCAAGGCACATTAGTTGAGGAATTGACCCAAGAGGAAATAATGGAGAAAAATGTCAAGGATTTAGAAAAAACTCTTGACTTGGATTCTTTGCAGCAGGTAACATTCAAGTTGCCACATCAAATTGGAGAGGGCACATCTGCTGCTGTAGCCACACAAGCCACCCAAGGACCATCTACATCAGCAACAGGTACAACAAAAGGGAAAGAGGTAATGGATGCAGAGCAAGAAGTGATCACAAAGCAGCTTGCTACTTCAATGGAACAATCTCAAGGGTAGGCTCCTCCACAGCAAACAGAGGCACCACAAGTGCCTGCTTTACACTACCCATGAGGAAAGAGGCAGAAAACGAGACCGAGAAGACTCCACACCTGCTAGTGGGTCTACACAACAGCCTGAAGCTAAAAGGCAAAGGGTTGATCCTCCATTTGAGGAAGAAGTCAGTGAGGAAATCCTTGAAAGTCCAAGGAGAGACAGAGAAGGGAGTCAACAAACACCTACAAGCTCTTTCCAACAAGAGCAAGACAAACAGCATGGCATGGAGGTGTCTTCCTCCACACAGTAAAGTAAGAGGCCAGCTAGCATAAAAGCCACCTTTAAAGAAATTAAGGCTTAAAATGAGCTATTAAGAGTACAATTTTATGACCAATTTCTTAAGGCAACACCTGCCAAGCAGGAAAGGTTGATGGCAGCATATGACATCAAAGAAGAAAAGATGATTCTCAACCACTTTAAGCCCAAGGTTCAGTAGCATCAGACAGCTGCAGACTATGTCAAGGCAAATTTAGAGGTCCTGGACAAGGACATTCACCCCATGGATCAAATAGAGTTACATAAGAAAGCAGGGGAAATGGTCTATGCCACATTGGCAGACAAGGCCACACTGGCCCATGAGTTAAAGGAATCTATGAAGAACACAAATACTCAGCTTGATTTAGAAAGAATGTCCTCCACAGCCAAAGACAACAGAATTAAAACATTGGAGGACATTATTGTGGACCTAGGGCATGATCCTAAGAATCCCAAAGCTATCAAGGCCCTAATGAAGAAAAAGGAGGATGATATTGCTACTCTAAAAAAGCAAATGAGGCTCTCCTCGACTATGCACCCACAAACAATAGAACTGGTGCAAGAGAAAGAAGCTGAGGATACAATGGACCTGCTAATGCAAATGAACGAGAGAATAGTTCAAATGGAGGGAGAGTTGGAGAGAGCTCTGCAAGGCAAGTAGGGAGAGTCGACCTCCCAGCCACCTCAAACTGCTCCTACTACCGCTGCAGCTACACAAGCAACAGTGACCCCTCCTATTATTCCAGCAACTACAACAACTACAGATGCTACAACGACAACAACAACAGCTCCTGAGTCTAGCATAAGCATGGATGAATTGACAAAAGCTGTCAAGGAGCTAGAGCTTCAAGCAACAGAGATAAAACAGGCCAAAGAAAAGTTGGTCGATCTAGAAGGAAAATATGATAAATCCAAGGTGACAGTGGCTGAACAGACAAGGGAAATTAAGGCCCTGAAGGACAAAATAAAGGCCTTGGAGAAGGAGCTGAATTTAGAAAAAACTCTAGCTGAAATAAAAAAGATTTTGTGGACCAGAATTGACCACTCTATCACTAGACAGTGGAAATCAATCCAAACTGTGCATGAAAAGATTGAATTAATAGGCCTAGCCCAAATTGAGAGTCAAAGGGCTAGAGAAGCATTAGGAAATATGCCTGAGCAGGCTAGCAAAATGATTCACTTCCTGAACACTCACACTAAAGAGGAGTTGGCAGCCTTAGACATCAGTAACAGGACAGAAACTGTTTTAACAACAAAAAAGGTGCTGACCCTTAGAAATTTTGTGCAAAGTTTGGAGAGAAAGTGTCAGGAAATGCAGGCAGAGGTAGATGATTACAAGCTGAGGATGGGAGAATTGCAAGGCAAAGGATTTCCCAGCCTATTGACCAGCGCTGGAAGACTGCTGACCCGTGAGCAGTTTGCCACCAGGATGAGTAGCTTTATTTCAAATCAGATCACAACATCCACAAGTACCTCAGAAGAAATAGGACCTCCATCAGGACAAAACCTTTATGACAAGCTGGAAAATTTATTTTACATTGAACATGAAATCAATCACTTGTTTGAGGTCCCACCCAATTTTTACAGGTATACTGAGGCAGATGAGACATTGATAAAGATACGAAGACATCAACTGCCTAAAGAAGATTGGTGGCAAGCAATGCTGGAAATTTTGCCAAAGTGATCTCGGTCCTTTCTCCTTTTGGTCAACCTCAGGTCATCTACAGGTCAAACATAATTGAATACGCAGGCATCAGGCACAACATGAAGACAACAGGCAGAGCAGGTGGGAGCAGTGACTCAGCAAAATGCTGGGACAGCAAGCCCGAAAAGGAAAAAACAGAGATTTAAAAGCGCAGCCCCAGCCGACTCAGTTGGTCAAAAAAGTCAAAATTCTCTGATAGAATGGATAGCTAATACACTAACATTTACTGCAGCATTTACTCTTTCAGCTACTATTCCTCAAGAGTTGGCAAAGAAGTTATGAGCTATTAACTCATCAACTAGATATTTTGTATCTTATTTTTTGTATATATACCTCCCCACAGAATGTATTTGGGGTTGGTGATTTTCTCTCTAAGAAACTACGTTGTAAATTTTCAGACTATCTAATACAAATGGTTGGGAAAGTTCATGGTCTCTGCACCGTTTGGATGTGAAAGTGATGATCTGCATTCTGCTACAGAATTCCTGTGTTGTTTAATGGAACAATAAGTTATTCTAAACCACGTTTTGTCTTTCTGTGTCTGCTTAATTTACATATATGTTTCATTATCTTAGCAATAGAGAAGAAGAATAGCTCAGGACTTGCTTTAATGCACCCTCTGCTCAATCTATGTTGTTAACTATGTTTTCTTCAGAATTAATCATAAACATGAATTCTTAACTGCTCATGTTTACATTGATTCTCTCATTATGAATGCTGTTTAGGAATTCTTAATTGCTTCTAGATAATATTCTCACATTTTCCCTCTATCAGCATAGTGAAAGATCCTTAGCTGCCTTTCATTCCATGTTTCCATCCCATCATATCCCAGATTTGAAGAATTGTTCCATGGATACCTATCTGGCTCTGTAGTGTTACCTCTTCCCCAATAAGCACTTTTAGCTGTATGAAAGCATTGACTCCATTGCCCAATGGTCTAGACTGTTTTGATATTGCATACCAGTTCTGATTGAAATCATCACCCAACCAAATTCAAAACAAAAACCTGTACATCATAACTAGCCTAAAATTACACCAAAACAAAGTTAAATCATAAAGAGAGAGCCCTCTTTGGTTGCATGTAGGCTAGGACCTGTGGCCAAAAGATTGGTTAGTGGTTACCTCGGCCGTATTCCCTTGGGAGTCAAAGGGAACAACCTGAGTGATAACAGGTAGGTTAAAAAGGGTATAGGGGAAATATGAAGCGGGGACGTTAATTACATAATAGGGGGGTATAAAAACTTTGGATAAGAGGGCTTTTGTGGGTTTTTGAAAGGGAAAGGGAAATTAATAAGTGGGGAAAGTGATATTTGTAATGAGGAATGGGTTTCACACTAGGGAAAGGGGTTTTGGGAAGGGGGGATGATTTTTGAAGGGTAATTTCTAGGGAAATGTGTGAAACCAAGGGGTAAAGGTCAAATGAGTGGAAAAGGGTATTTATAAGTGATGAAGGGATAATGGGGAAATTAGAAATTAAGCATGTGGGGGTGTAGTAAAATGAGGGGTATTTAGTAAACATGCTTGGTGAATATTATTTCGTTCTAACAAATCCTCCTGCACATGAAACATAGGATTAAGCATGATAAATGTGCTTTTGATTTAGCAACCTTGTGCATTTGCAACATTTCTTCTACCTACCCTTTATTTACCCTAACATTTTATCTTCATTTATTGGGTGTATTTGAGCTTGCTGACCCTTTATTCCCTTTTTTTTTGATAAGAAAACTATCTAATTCTAATATTATAACTTCCAATGGCTTAGATTAAACTGATGAGCTCATTCTTATTCTCTACCTAACCACTAATCTTCCAAGGTTAAACAATCTGGCTAGATCTTCATTCTCTATCTATCAACATGAAATTTAAAGCATGAATGAGTCATAATTTAAGCTTTTTGACCATCATGGATTGTGGCATTTTTGAGAAGCTACACACAATATTATTTTACAAAGTGAAGCAAAAGGAGTGGCATTTGAATTTGCACACTTTCATGATCTATTTTTATTCTCTTTTTGGGGTTCATATTTTTAATTTTTTGATATTTTTTCTTTTTTTTTGTCCTTTGATTATTCTTTTAGGACATACCCTCTTTACATTTTTTAATATGGGAAAACATTTGCAGAAAGAAAAGGTATGTACAATATTACAAGATATACATGGTCAATTCAAAATTATGAACCCTATTATTATAGGAACCTGTTGTGGTCAGCAACAACCCCCCCCTTTTTTCATTTAGTATCAGATCATGATACCGAATGGATGGGGACCCTTAGATAAATTTTTTAAGAAAAGCTAGACCTTCTTTTTTGAAGTTACAAATCATAATTTAGAAAAGGCATCTTAGATATTTTTCTATGGAAGACGATAGGTATTTTAAAGTCGCGTATGCAAAAAGATAGGAAACATCTCCGTTACTCTTCTAAAATCAAAATACGCGCCACCCTCATGATTAATAACGACATCGCATCGCACCATACTAATGTCCCTAGCGAAAAGCCAAGAAATTCACCGATCTGCGATATTGCGATCGCTAGATCGCACATCGCAGAAGCAAGCGAGACGAGATTTGGCAAGCACTAGGTTTTGCGATCTGCGATATTGCGATCGTGCGACATGCGAGGGTACGTCGACAAATCATAAAATCACCTTAGTATGAATCCTTCGGGCGTGCCTTTCAAAGGAAAAGCCACTTACCATTACCTGACCTGAAATCATGCGCTTTTAATGTTAGTAAGTAAATTGGTTGTCAGTCATTAAGAGGATTAAAGACGCGTGCCTTGTTGGATATTTGCTTCACATAAGGTGGCGTAATTGATTTATCTCTTGCATTTAAAAAACTCTCCCATCACCTTTCTGATCGGACATTCCATTTCACTTGTAATCTGCAGGAACAAAGTGCAAAGACGACTCAGAAAGAAACAAAAAGTAAAATGGGAAAGAAGAACAAGGCTCAGAGCTCCGAAGCAAGAGAGAAGACCAAGGAGATGGCGGCCCTATACACAGATACAGCCTGCAACCGAGATGCAGGAATCTCCACATGGGAAGGCATGTACAGGCTATTAGAAGAGGAGAAGCCGAGAATAATGAAAGTGACTGCCGTTGTAGGTGCACCACGCTCCTCTGAACCAACCCTAGAAGACCTAGCATGTTCATTCCTTCACAGAATAGCGGCAAGGCCTAAGATTCTACCATACACAGATATGGTCAAGTGGATTCTGGATGATGCAGAATTAAACAACAGACAATTCAAGATTCAGGGACATGGGCTCGTGGGATCTTTCGCCGCCCAAGATCTGAAGCTAATGTACCATCTGCCCGAACCGCAAGCGACCTATAATGTAGAATTTCTTAGGAAGTTCGCAATGGAGAACCCAGATCTATCAGACACCACTAAAGAATGGTCTAGAAGAGATGAGCCGTTAAAGAAGGATAAGAAAGGTATGTACAGCACTGGTTCCCTTACTTCTCCATATTGTTTTGCTGCAGCCATGCTGTGTAGGTTGTTTGGTATGCCCGATATCAACAAGTTTTCATCTGAGTGGCTGCCATTAATCGACGCTGCCACAAATTCTGATTTAGTAGATTGGGCTAAAATTCTTTCCGATACTCTATTTACGGCTGTGGTTAGTTACAGGTCCAAAAGATCCTTTTCTCAAAGGGTCTATCCTCCTTTCTATTTGGCTGCCTATGTTATGGATTTTGTTTGCCTTGTATCTAATTTCCCCATTATGGGATGGAAATGGTCTACCCAAGACCCGTTGCCTATTCACGTCTATCACAAAGTCTTGTGGGATTCCCAGTTTGCCCCTCATTTTTACCAGATTTTCCATGGGCTTATATTTCCCATATATAGAATGATATATGGCAAGGACCCCCCAAGGTGCTCTCCCGAAGCCGAGACCGACATCATCTCCATCGCAAGATGGTTTGGGGAAGAATGGTTTACTTACATTCGAGTTTATGGAAGCACTGTACCTCCACATGTCCTACCCTTGTATGTCCCAGATAAGCTTTTGGCTCGAGAAATCGCTTATCAAACCTCCTCCGAAGGCGGCTTAACCAAAGAATTAAAAGATAAGAAAAAGGCCATTTGGCCTCAATTTCCCGTCAATTGTGGGGCCTTCTCTTTATTCGATGTAGGACATGCTTTTGATGAGGTGGAAAACGTGACGTGCCTTCAATTATATAAGTTCTCGATGAGGCCATTTGACCCAAATAAAGTTGCCCAAGAGTTTACTACGAACGTCAAGATAAGAGTGTTCTTCGGACACAAAGATTTGTTTGACGATCTCTTTCAGGGTAAGAGCTCACTCAAAGAGATTTTGCGAGAAGCTCAGTCAAGGTTATCTCCAGGTGAACTCCAGAAATTCACATCATATAGAGATAGAAGGCTGGCCAGCATTCCACTAGAAAGGCTACGAATACCTACTAGAGAGCCAACTCCGAGCATCAGCCTCAGCGAGAACTCCAGCACTTCCAAATCTAAGTCCAACGCCGCGCGAGAAGGTTCCGAACACCCTGAAGAATCTGTGCATGACAAAAGAATTAACGAAGAAGCAGTCAAAGATACAGCTCGGTCCAGTGTAATGTTTCAGCAACAAGTTATCACCTCGCCACCAAGAGATGTTCCCCCTCCTGTTATCGAAGCTCCTCTTGTCACAGCAGAGCTAGATAAAGAGTGGGAGTCCTTCAATGAATTAATCAACCTCGAAGGGCAAGTCCCAAAGACACCCGTGAACGATACACAGGAGGTGCAAGAAGTTGCTCCAACCATAGTCAGCGTTACCATAGAAGCAGAAGATCTCTCCATCACTCCATCCTCAGAACTTCTACTTAACGTAGAAGAAATTCCCCCACTAGATGTGTTCTACAGTCCCCAGCACAAAGCAGTTGTGAGAAGACAAAGAAAGAAAAGAAAGCTTGAAAATGCACTGTCTCAAGACGCTGAACATTTAGACGTCTTGTGGAAAGACCCAAGTAATAATCCTATAGAAAATCTTACGAAGCTGTCTCAAATTGCAGGAGCGTATGCTTCTGCAACTATTGACAAGGCCTCTGAAGTTTAGCAGCTCTTAAAGGAACGAGAAAATCACATACAACTGCTACAACAACAGTTACAGCAAGCCAACGCAAACAATGAAGCTTCCAGACAGCTCGAAAGCTCCAAGAAGACTTCCAACAGATGCAAATAGGCTACCAAAAGAGTCTTGAAGAAAAAGAAAAACAACTGCTGGCGGAGCAGGAAATGCACAGAGATGAACCTAAGCTTGCAGAGTTTATTTCAGAGTCCATCGGCTTGAACGAGCAACTACTGCAACAACAAGAAGAATTGGGGCGTAAAATATCACAGTGGAGGCACTTCTGTGAGCTGAGCGACAAAATCACCAGTCAGGTGGTGGAATTACGAAGCGAATATGATCAGAATGACAAGAGAGTGACAGAGTATCTAACTTGGCAAGACGATGAGAAGGGAAAAAGAGCAGGAGCACCTAGAATTAATGAAAATCATAAAGAAATGCTCTTTAATAAATGGGACGAGCAGATCACGCAGGCAGAGCAAGCAGCAGAGGTAGCAGCGACACAGGCAAGTATTCTTATCGACTGCGTAAATGAAATTTTACACAGGGCCAATTTGATTTCAGAGACCACCCCGGGATACCTACCAAACAAGTTGCAACTGGAGACAGAATGGAGGCAAAAGGCACAAGCAAAAGGGAAAGCTATCCAAGCACTGGCTAGACTGAATTGGGAAAGTTACTGGATGTACCTGGTTAAACCACATAGCCAATGGATGACGATAAAGTGTATCATGAACACAGCCGAGAAGGTAGCGCCAGCTCTTATAGATGTCGTTTTCGCAGCCCAGCTCAGAACGGAAATTAGCCAGTCGACTCTTCTCAAGCCTATGTTAGAAACATGCAACTTCAAAGACCAAGTCCACAAGTAGTTTTATTTAGAATGTTGTTTCTTTTTGTTTTAGTTATATTAGAAAAAGGACGGTCGTTTGAAAACCAAATCCTTAATTTTGTAATAATACTATTATTAGGATTAGGACATAGTATTTTAACCCTTCTCATTGCATTGGAGAAGGGTCCAGAAATTTGTCAAAAACTTGTCCTCAGAACATGCATTTCTGCACCTCAGAGGAGGTTTTGATGAATGGAAGGATCGGATTTATTGATATTTGCATCTTAATGTCTGCTACTGATGTTGCATTTCTGTACTCTTAGTAGGTGTTAGAAGTAAGTAGAAGTAAATCATTATTGCTTGAAGTTTGTGAGTAAAAATCAGTCATAAATGGTACTTTTATCTCTTGATGAATTTCTACATATTTGCTTAGAGTGATATACAGCTGATGTTATTTATATGTTAATGTATAAATGTGTGGTTACCATTTGGCACTTTTGTACGATGGAGTCATTTGTTCATGCTTGACATATGAATGATTTATCATGCGATATGTAGTCCACAACTGTCCTGTTTAACTTCTTATGCAGAATGGTTTATCTTAAATGGTTTATATTCTTATAGTAGCTGAATAATCTTCATTACCAGTTATTATATGAAATCTTTTTAGATCGCATGATGGAAAAGATATACCCCGGGTTAGCGTAGATTGCACATGTTGTTTTCATTAGATTTCAGCAGCTTATAGTCAAATCATGAGTTAGATTTAAATTAGCTCTCAAAAGTTCTCAAAGAAACAGCATAATCAAACCCTACACACACACACACCCCTTAGATCGGGAAGCTGGTCCCGTTGTCCCCAGTCGGACCCGCTACACCAAACGGGCAAGGAGCCGCCAACCAGGTTCCCGACTGGGTGGGTATCCCCCTTGTTGTTGACCCGATTTCAGGGCCCTCAACATATTTGGTGCTAGAAGGAGGGCCTGAGCATAATACCTGTTGGAATGTTTTTTGAATTATAAATCTTGAAACAGGATGACTACTCATGAAGTTCCTATTTGGAGTTGCATCTATGTTCATACCTCTTCCAACATTCCACCAAACGTGGTAAGGCTATTGTCTCAGGTAAAGTTCAATGGTAAGAAAAACTCTTCCGCATTCAATCACGCCCTTCAGTTCATACAAAAGGTTTCAACTTCTGATACTCAGAAGATTGATGAAGGCGTTTTGTGCAGGATTTTTACTCTTACCTTCACAGCAGAAGCTACAAAATGGTGCAGAACCCTCCCAGTTGCATCAATTCACAGCTGGGACCAGTTCGTTAAGATGTTCATCTTGGAATTTGATTATTATGATTACGACCGGGTATATGATGAAATTGATTATCTTAGAGAACAAGATGAACTCGTAAGGGATTTCAATATGCGATTTCATCTTAAATGCCTACAGTATAATCTCGAAAATGAGCTCACAGACGAAGAATCTTCAGATTACGATGAGTATTTCCTACCTCCTGTGTCTGACCAATCAGAAATTAATTCTACCTTTGTTAGCTTTTCTTCTAATATGAATGATCATTCCAAGTTAAATACACAAAGCATCCATAATGAAGAAAATATACAAAGCCTGGGAGTCATGCATGCTCTACTACCAGAAAAGAGAGATGAAGATGCTAAGAGCAAAATTACCTTGGAAACAGAAGATGACTCTGACAATATCATTTCAAGTCAACGAATGCAGATGCCAAGGTTAGATCAATCAAATGTTTCTCTTTCAAAAAGTATCAGCGCAAAAAGGTATGATCTAAAGCCCGACATTTGTGATGGATCTGATGAACAAAGTTTCTTTTATGATGTTTTTAAATGCATTGTTCCAGATTTACATTTTTCTCTTTATCCTGATGTTTTTAGTGATGACAACCTTTCCCCTCTTAATATTCAAGATATCTCAAAAAATACAGAGGGTTATTTAAATGACTCATCATCAGGTTTTCAAGTTAAAGAGATTGCATTAACACAGCTTTCGATCAAGGACAAAAAGGAATTGCCTGACCTCCCTTGTCAGAAAACATACAATGAAAAGGAGGAACCTGGGGAAATCTGTAGAGTCTTTTGTGATAGTTAATTTGACAATGATAATGTTGTTGAGTTTTCTCAGATAGCTCAACTAGGGCCAGAGGATAAAGGACATATTAAATCAGAAATCATGTCAGTCCACCCTCATCTCGAAGTAGAAGATCACTTAAATGATTTTACTATCCCAGGTAATACCCCGATCTATGATTCGTATCATGAGGAAAGCCCCATCCCTGTTTGTAATCATGACCTAGTTCCCTATTCACAAAACCTGGCCAGTTTTTGTGAAAAACAAGATGTTACAAGTAAAACCCAGTCGTGTTGTAACACTATTTGCATAAATCCCCAATCATTCCTTTCTCACTCAAACTCATTTTGTACAAAATCGGATTTCCTTTCAAATCTTCAAACTTTTGATAGATTATGTTTTAGCGACTTGCATATGAGAATTTTCTTTTCGAACAAAATCACAAAAAACTCAAAATTAACAGATAAAAAGTTACAAGTCATTGAAATAAAAAAATCTTGTCCACCATTTGACTTGTTATCCTTCCTATTGCGACATCATCAATTCACAACTGAAATTCATTCTGATTTTTATGATCCAATAGGTACCCAGTTGGAAACAACTTTGCATAAGAAAAGAAAATCAGCCAGAATTCCAATTGATGTTCTGTGTTTTTATTTCTTAGCCAATAATTACGATCCAAGAAAAATTTGATTCTTTTTATTAATGCTTGGAAGATTCATTCGGCTAGGGATAAAAATGAATAGATGGTTCCATTGGAAATATCATTTCACATAGTTATTTCCTGTATATGGTTAGAATAGGAGTAGGAGTAGGAGTAGTTTAGTTAGGTTTTTTGTTTTTAATAACTGATAGGCAAAGCTATACATATTCTCTTCATAACCTCAGAAAATATTTGCCTATCATTCCTTTTTAATTTCCTCCATAATAATGTTTGTTCTGGTTCAATGACATTTGACATTTACTGAAGATACCTTGTCTCTGTTTAAAATTTGGAGCTTCTGCTACTATCAACAGCGAATCTTTAAAAAAAAAAAAAAAATTGATCTTTATTATCATTAGAACTTCAACCCATATATGATGATAGTTTCAAACTCCAAAATTTTAAAGAAAGCTATCTCAGTATAGGATTTGTTTTAAGTCAGCACAATGAAAGGTATCAATTTTAAGATAAGTATTCTCTGTCAAAACAGCCTTTATTGCCCTATCATTGTCGTCCAGAACTTTCTTAAGGAAAAACAATGACTTCCTCCATGCTAAAAGGGAATTACAGCATTCAGAGAAACAACCCAAGAAAAACACTATATCTCAAAGAATAAGAGGTCTCATCACGAGCCGACTTATCATGATCACAGATATTATAACTTGCTGACTTTGCCAATACTGTCTATCAAAACAGGGCAACGACTTAAGATTGTTGCAATCAAAAGACAAGAGGTCTCATCACGAGCCAGCTTGTTCAGCAAAAGTGTAAATCAAGTGAATGACTGTGTCATAATTTGGCCACCAAACCAAGACATTGTTCTTTAGAGAATTAAAAAAGGAAAAGTGTGTAAAAAGGATTTTTCTCTGGAATGTTGCGAGTAACCTCAAGCAGGATAAAGGATCATTGCTGGTTAAAAGGTAACCCTGTCGAGGCTATGGACGCCTGCTGGCAGCAGAGGCTCTACCTGCGACTAAGGAGCAGACTAAAGGACTGATAAACAGAGAAGACTTTATTTTATGTTTTACAAAGACCAAGTAACAGCTGATTTAGATGCAAAGACGAACTGGGTGTACAAATAATTGAAATGGAAAGAGTTTGAAACGAAACATCATAGGCAGTTTGAAGTCTCATTTGTCTTATCTTTTTATAATAAAGTTCAAAATTTTTAAAATTTTCAGAAGTTTTTAAAAGCGTCAATAGAAATAACAGAGATAACTGGTTCTCCCAAGTGAATCGCCAATTGTTGTGGCCAGCAACAACCCCCCCCTTTTTTCATTTAGTATCAGATCATGATACCGAATGGATGGGGACCCTTAGATAAAATTTTTAAGAAAAGCTAGACCTTCTTTTTTGAAGTTACAAATCATAATTTAGAAAAGGCATCTTAGATATTTTTCTATGGAAGACGATAGGTCTTTTAAAGTCGCGTATGCAAAAAGATAGGAAACATCTCCGTTACTCTTCTAAAATCAAAATACGCGCCACCCTCATGATTAATAACGACATCGCATCGCACCATACTAATGTCCCTAGCGAAAAGCCAAGAAATTCACCGATCTGCGATATTGCGATCGCTAGATCGCACATCGCAGAAGCAAGCGAGACGAGATTTGGCAAGCACTAGGTTTTGCGATCTGCGATATTGCGATCGTGTGACATGCGAGGGTACGTCAGCAAATCATAAAATCACCTTAGTATGAATCCTTCGGGCGCGCCTTTCAAAGGAAAAGCCACTTACCATTACCTGACCTGAAATCATGCGCTTTTAATGTTAGTAAGTAAATTGGCTGTCAGTCATTAAGAGGATTAAAGACGCGTGCCTTGTTGGATATTTGCTTCACGTAAGGTGGCGTAATTGATTTATCTCTTGCATTTAAAAAACTCTCCCATCACCTTTCTGATCGGACATTCCATTTCACTTGTAATCTGCAGGAACAAAGTGCAAAGACGACTCAGAAAGAAACACAAAGTAAAATGGGAAAGAAGAACAAGGCTCAGAGCTCCGAAGCAAGAGAGAAGACCAAGGAGATGGCGCCCCTATACACAGATACAGCCTGCAACCGAGATGCAGGAATCTCCACATGGGAAGGCATGTACAGGCTATTAGAAGAGGAGAAGCCGAGAATAATGAAAGTGACTGTCGTTGCAGGTGCACCACGCTCCTCTGAACCAACCCTAGAAGACCTAGCATGTTCATTCCTTCACAGAATAGCGGCAAGGCCTAAGATTCTACCATACACAGATATGGTCAAGTGGATTCTGGATGATGCAGAATTAAACAACAGACAATTCAAGATTCAGGGACATGGGCTCGTGGGATCTTTCGCCACCCAAGATTTGAAGCTAATGTACCATCTGCCCGAACCACAAGCGACCTATAATGCAGAATTTCTTAGGAAGTTCACAATGGAGAACCCAGATCTATCGGACACCACTAAAGAATGGTCTAGAAGAGATGAGACGTTAAAGAAGGATAAGAAAGGTATGTACAGCACTGGTTCCCTTACTTCTCCATATTGTTTTGCTGCAGCCATGCTGTGTAGGTTGTTTGGTATGCCCGATATCAACAAGTTTTCATCTGAGTGGCTGCCATTAATCGACGCTGCCACAAATGCCGATTTAGTAGATTGGGCTAAAATTCTTTCCGATACTCTATATACGGCTGTGGTTAGTTACAGGTCCAAGAGATCCTTTTCTCAAAGGGTCTATCCTCCTTTCTATTTGGCTGCCTATGTTATGGATTCTGTTTGCCTTGTATCTAATTTCCCCATTATGGGATGGAAATGGACTACCCAAGACCCGTTACCTATTCACGTCTATCACAAAGTCTTGTGGGATTCCTAGTTTGCTCCTCATTTTTACCAGATTTGCCATGGGCTTATATTGCCCACATATAGAATGATATATGGCAAGGACCCCCCAAGGTGCTCTCCCGAAGCCGAGACCGACATCATCTCCATCGCAAGATGGTTTGGGGAAGAATGGTTTACTTACATTCGAGTTTATGGAAGCACTGTACCTCCACATGTCCTACCCATGTATGTCCCAGATAAGCTTTTGGCTCGAGAAATCGCTTATCAAACCTGCTCCGAAGGCGGCTTAACCAAAGAATTAAAAGATAAGAAAAAGGCCATTTGGCCTCAATTTCCCGTCAATTGTGGGGCCTTCTCTTTATTCGATGTAGGACACGCTTTTGATGAGGTGGAAAAGGTGACGTGCCTTCAATTATATAAGTTCCCGATGAGGCCATTCGACCCAAATAAAGTTGCCCAAGAGTTTACTACGAACGCCAAGATAAGAGTGTTCTTCGGACACGAAGATTTGTTTGACGATCTCTTTCATGGTAAGAGATCACTCAAAGAGATTTTGCGAGAAGCTCAGTCAAGGTTATCTCCAGGTGAACTCCAGAAATTCACATCATATAGAGATAGAAGGTTGGCCAGCATTCCACTAGAAAGGCTACGAATACCTACTAGAGAGCCAACTCCGAGCATCAGCCTCAGCAAGAACTCCAGCACTTCCAAATCTAAGTCCAACGCCGCGCGAGAAGGTTCCGAACACCCTGAAGAATCTGTGCATGACAAAAGAATTAACGAAGAAGCAGTCAAAGATACAGCTCGGTCCAGTGTAATGTTTCAGCAATAAGTTATCACCTCGCCACCAAGAGATGTTCCCCCTCCGGTTATCGAAGCTCCTCTTGTCACAGCAGAGCTAGATAAAGAGTGGGAGTCCTTCAATGAATTAATCAACCTCGAAGGGCAAGTCCCAAAGACACCCGTGAACGATACACAGGAGGTGCAAGAAGTTGCTCCAACCATAGTCAGCGTTACCACAGAAGCAGAAGATCTCTCCATCACTCCATCCTCAGAACTTCTACTTAACATAGAAGAAATTCCCCCACTAGATGTGTTCTACAGTCCCCAGCACAAAGCAGTTGTGAGAAGACAAAGAAAGAAAAGAAAGCTCGAAAATGCACTATCTCAAGACGCTGAACATTTAGACGTCTTGTGGAAAGACCCAAGTAATAATCCTACAGAAAATCTTACGAAGCTGTCTCAAATTGCAGGAGCGTATGCTTCTGCAACTATTGACAAGGCCTCTGAAGTTCAGCAGCTCTTAAAGGAACGAGAAAATCACATAAAACTGCTACAACAACAGTTACAGCAAGCCAACACAAACAATGAAGCTTCCAGACAGCTCGAAAAGCTCCAAGAAGACGTCCAACAGATGCAAATAGGCTACCAAAAGAGTCTTGAAGAAAAAGAAAAACAACTGCTGGCAGAGCAGGAAATGCACAGAGATGAACCTAAGCTTGCAGAGTTTATTTCAGCGTCCATCGGCTTGAACGAGCAACTACTGCAACAACAAGAAGAATTGGGGCGTAAAATATCACAGTGGAGGCACTTCTGTGAGCTGAGCGACAAAATCACCAGTCAGGTGGTGGAATTGCGAAGCGAATATGATCAGAACGACAAGAGAGTGACAGAGTATCTGACTTGGCAAGACGATGAGAAGGGAAAAAGAGTAGGAGCACCTAGAATTAATGAAAATCATAAAGAAATGCTCTTTAATAAATGGGACGAGCAGATCACGCAGGCAGAGCAAGCAGCAGAGGCAGCAGCGACACAGGCAAGTATTCTTATCGACTGCGTAAATGAAAATTTACACAGGGCCAATTTGATTTCAGAGACCACCCCGGGATACCTACCAAACAAGTTGCAACTGGAGACAGAATGGAGGCAAAAGGCACAGGCAAAAGGGAAAGCTATCCAAGCACTCGCTAGACTGAATTGGGAAAGTTACTGGATGTACCTGGTTAAACCACATAGCCAATGGATGACGGTAAAGTGTATCATGAACGCAGCCGAGAAGGTAGCGCCAGCTCTTATAGATGCCGTTTTCGCAGCCCAGCTCAGAACGGAAATTAGCCAGCCGACTCTTCTCAAGCCTATGTTAGAAACATGCAACTTCAAAGACCAAGTCCACAAGTAGTTTTATTTAGAATGTTGTTTCTTTTTGTTTTAGTTATATTAGAAAAAGGACGGTCGTTTGAAAACCGAATCCTTAATTTCGTAATAATACTATTATTAGGATTATGACATAGTGTTTTAACCCTTCTCATTGCATTGGAGAAGGGTCCAGAAATTTGTCAAAAACTTGTCCTCAGAACATGCATTTCTGCACCTCAGAGGAGGTTTTGATGAATGGAAGGATCAGATTTATTGATATTTGCATCTTAATGTCTGCTACTGATGTTGCATTTCTGTACTCTTAGTAGGTGTTAGAAGTAAGTAGAAGTAAATCATTATTGCTTGAAGTTTGTGAGTAAAAATCAGTCATAAATGGTACTTTTATCTCTTGATGAATTTCTACTTATTTGCTTAGAGTGATATACAGCTGATGTTATTTATATGTTAATGTATAAATGTGTGGTTACCATTTGGCACTTTTGTACGATGGAGTCATTTGTTCATGCTTGACATATGAATGATTTATCATGCGATATGCAGTCCACAACTGTCCTGTTTAACTTCTTATGCATAATGGTTTATCTTAAATGGTTTATATTCTTATAGTAGCTGAATAATCTTCATTACCAGTTATTATATGAAATCTTTTTAGATCACATGATGGAAAAGATATACCCCGGGTTAGCGTAGATTGCACATGTTTTTTTCATTAGATTTCAGCAACTTATAGTCAAATCATGAGTTAGATTTAAATTAGCTCTCAAAAGTTCTCAAAGAAACAGCATAATCAAACCCTACACACACACACACCCCTTAGATCGGGAAGCTGGTCCTATTATCCCCAGTCGGACCCGCTACACCAAACGGGCAAGGAGTCGCCAACCAGGTTCCCGACCAGGTGGGTATCCCCCTTTTTGTTGACCCGATTTCAGGGCCCTCAACAGAACCTAACAGGTATCTTTTCCCAAGGAATCCAGATTTGTAATTTGTTTCTGAAAATTTTGCACAGAAATTTTAATATCCGGTCTACAAACTCTCGGCCCCAAAAACAATTTTTCTCTGATACCATGTAGAAAATCCTGTAGATTCACAAGCTAATGTAATTTTCTAAAGCAAGAGACAAGAATCCACTTATACTCTTTACAACGAAAGCCCATAGACATTGAGAAAACAATAATCAATAGAGGAAGAGAATCAAAGGCACATAACTCAATAAATATATGGGGAAATCCACAGCTCAAAACCCCATTATCTATTTTGTATTAATTTGGAAAATCAAGATGAAATTACAATGCTTGTTCTCTCTAGAACAATCTCAACACTCAACAAATTCAATATCCAACTCATAATCAAGATCAAGGCCAAAGCTTAGCCTCTTCATAAGCTCTCTAGGTATCTATTCCAATGTGTAACTCCTATGAAGGATAGATTCTATTTAAATGGAAATAAAGCCTCTAAAATAGCGCAATCCCTTAAGGACCAGTTCCTGAATGCATGCACTATCAGTGCAACTCAGAAAAATCTAAAACAAATAGTACACTGTCCCTACACTCTAGTGTCAACTGGGTCTTTCTCAAAATCGACATGCATGAGTTTCTGATGAGTAAATATTCTGTTAATTAGAGTAGTACTGGTGGAGTTCATTAGTGTCACCACTGAATATTAACTCACTATTAGTTCTCTCAATTAGTTTGAGAACTAATTTAACTAGAATGACTCATGAAATTGAGTAATCTATTTTACAACTCACAATTAACTCATACTGGACTCCTACAAAGTAGGGAGAACATACACATGACTTCCAAAAGACTTCCAACTCGAAATTCCTAAGTTAAGTAAGTTTAATAAACTTAATTTAACTATTTTAAGTTGCTATGAGAATAGAATTCGAATATAATTTCCAGTTTAATTCAAGGACAAATTAAACTAGAATTTCTTGTTGCCATTTCTCAACATGCAGAACTACATTGGTGGCCCTGTCCAAATAAAGACAATGTTTCTCATGCTCCAATAGGAAGTTCAAACTTGTTCCAAATCATTGTACTTAGATGCTATGGAGGCTAGAGTTCGCTTCCAACTAGACTAAATGTGTAGGCTAGGGGACCTGCCATATTAAAACACACACAAAACACTCACAAATATACATAGAAATATACTTCACAATTGATGAATAATTCATTAATAAATAAAAAATTTACAAGAGAATTGTTGGCCTAATCATTGGCCACTCGTTCCTCACTCTCCTTCACTTACATGCATCATGGGCTCACCTAGATTTATACAAGTGGGTCTAAACCCAAAGTAGGTTCTAGATCCTAAACAAACTCCCAAAATATCTCTCATGATCCATAAATACTCTCAGCTAATCCCTTATCTCTAGATGACATCTAATTAACCCTCAAATCTCTCAACTCTTCCAAAATACTCTCGAACTTTCTGCTAATTACAATAATTCTCATCTTTTCTTAAAACTATAGGAAAATACATTAAATAATTAAATCATAACTTAGGGAAGTAACTCCTTTATTAAACATGATACCCTAGGTTAGATGCTCCTGCATCACAAACACCATCGCACAGTTTGGGGATGTCATCATACAATGCCAGGCTTGGCATTGATACGTGACCAAGAGACATCAAGTGGAAGTTGTTGAGGTAGAGTTTCCCCAAACTCAAGCTTGATAGTTTTTTGTCTTGTTAGGCTATCTAGTTGGCTCTACCCTATTTTTTTCTTATATGGGTATGAGTGTATTTAATATTATTTATTAAATAATTTGTAAGTGGAATTCCAAGTGTTAATTGTGGAATGTGAAGGATCATTTGTAAAGAAGTTGAAGACTCATGAGGGAAGTCCAAGAGTCACAAAGGGGAGTTAAAGAGTCACCCCTAGTTGTTATAAATATATCCTCATAACTCATGTAAAGGGATTTTTGGAGCCAAGCTTTTGGCTATGGTTAGGCTTAGAATCAGAAGCTCGGGATTTTGTGAGAGCCTCGGCTTCTCCATAGCATAGAGAAAGTATCTTTCTTTGGAAGAGCAGGTGGTGTTGACTTCACATTCCACTATTGGGGCTAGTGGTCCGTCGATGGTATATGTATGATTGAAAATTTCACTTAATAAAATCTCAGAGGCAACACATTTTCATGCATATGTTGTTAATATAGTTTGACTATTCTTGTTATGTTTGCAATGTATGTTATTCAACTTGTGCTTATGCTTATGAACTATTCTATTTGCATTGGTACAAATCTTGTTGAATGCATGCTGTTTTTTAATTCATCACTGTTAACTTGTGAACTATTTCACATATTACCTTGTGATGTCATTTATACTCATGTGTTCCTTTCAAGCTGCTTACTATACAAGATTCTAAGGGTCTCTCTCATCTTCCCTTTCGTGTGGTAGAACCTTCATGCATTGCACATGAATCTCCGTAGGGTCGCACACTTGTTCTCACCAAAGTCATTATACATCACTCTATGAATTATTGCAACCAAGGGACATCATTAAAATCCACTGCAATGACAACTGGTCTGTATTCCAGATGGGACTCCTACACCTAATGGTGTGAGGTCTAAATGGGACTTCATATCGGGGAGATCCCCTAAATGTTGATGGCTCCAACACCATCAACATTTTTGGTGCTAGGAGGAGGGCCAGATGAAAAGATGAGCCCATGAAGTATATTTGAACTTTCCACACTCATTAATAGCTTCTCCCCAAATCACAACCCCGACAAGTTCTTCTAAAACTGCAAATCTAAAAGTGTCGGTGTTTTCGGAAAAACTAGTGCCTTTTTGATCTGCTAGTCCCACTAGGATTGGAAGCTATCCTAGAAACAAAAAATCAATTGCGTTTTCCTTTATGTATGATAGATAAGAGAGAAGCAAAGGGACCAACCTGGATCTTCCGCTTGGCTCCTTGCTTGATTTCTCTCCCCCTTGATAGAGCTTGCAACTCCTCTCCTACTTGTTGTTATAGACATATTTGGGCACTGAAACCCCAATCACATATGTCCATAAACCAAGGGCTTATAAACCCCTAAAAGTGTTGTTTCATACCCTAAAGGAACAAGGCCAGCTGATTACATCATCTCCCAGAAGTTCTCCATGAAAAACTACTCAGAACTGGTCAAAACTAGACCATACAGACTGCTCCATGCATAGGGTGCGATGCATCTCACCTTTTACACACGGGGGGTGCGATGCATACTAGAAATCCCTTCTGTAGGGTGTGATGAGCGAGAGCAGACAAATGGCAGAAGCAGTTTTCTAGGTGGAAACCTAGAGAATCTTCTAGAAACTGCTCATATGAAACTTGCCTCTCTGAATTCGCCCAGGGATGAGTAAGAGATTTGAAATATCCAAGTGGAACCAAGGACTATCAGTGAAATGACACTAATCAAAATCCCAGAAGCTGACTCACTCTCTTGAAAAAATATATATATGGATCCCTCATCCAAGAGATCCAAAGGCTGGAATTTTGTAATTTGCAAGGAAGTGCTGTTGGTTTCTCTTTGAAGACATTGTTGGGTGATCTTGCTTTGTATGAGGTGAAGAGGGCTTTCATGATGGGAGGATGATGCTGGATTAGATAGCTTGGTTGTAATCCTCTCTTGTACTACTTCTATCAATAAAGCTGTTTGAGTTTTCCTCCATATGTTTGTATATCTCTGAATCTTGTATTTGTATATGCATATATATGGTTAATGTACATCTGATCCTACATTATTTATGGTTATAGATCTCTATGATTTGATGGTACTTTTCTGCCTTGACTCTAAAGGTGTTCTTTGAAGTGGGACAAGCAAGAAAGGAGTGGTGAAAGCTCTATCAAAGGAGGGAGGAAACAAGCAAGGAGACTAGCGAAAGACTGAGGTTGGTACTCTCTGCTTCTCTCTCATCTATCTCTCATAAAGGAAAAGAAAAGTAACTTTAATCTGTTTGTTTCCAAGATAGCTACCCATATTAGCTCAAATAACCTCATTAGATCAGCCCCTATACTTTGTGTTTACTGACAATCATTAGCTCAGCCCAAATCCTTGAACTTAGCTGCAAATTGTGAGCAAAAACGAAGCTCAGTCTCGTCCTTGGACCATCACACTATCTCTTCTTGGCAGTCTGGATGCATCACACCTATGTTGTGTTGTAGGTGAGATGCATCCCTGTTTCTCTATGTTACAGGTGCGATGATCAGATAAGACTGTTTCTACCTCCAGATTTTGGTTTTTTCTTCGTTGTCTTCAGCTTTATTCAGTAGTTTTGTTGTCTGTGATCAATATATATTTGTTGAAACCATCTTCCTTTGCATTATTCAACCTCCATCAGAAGGAATTGTGAATGTTTTTTTATGTATTTTTTATCATTTATAGTTCTCTTGTGCAAACAGTAGCTTAATCGAACCGTCGTCTTTTGATTTGAAAGTGTCGCAAGTGTCATTTTCGGTCAAGAAAAAGAGTGTCACAAAGCATTCCTCTTTTAGATAGTCGATTACACTTTTGCCATTGTATTTGATTTGAATCATTAGTATTTCAAGTGTCGAAAGTAGTTTAAATTCAAAATCGCAAAGTGTCGTCTTGACTTTACTTTCGTTTTTTTGAAAAGAAAATTGTTAGTACTGTCGCTTTGAAAGAAGATAGTTTAGATCTGTACTTAGTTTTCTTTTTGTCATTCTCACATTAAGGAAACTAAAAAACAATACATGCATGTGCATTTGCATTAAGACTGCATGCTGAAGTTGATTTAGGAAAAGTGCATCTAGTGTGTGCTCTCTGCTCTATGTTGAAAGGATTTCACTTCTCTTTCCTTAGTAGCTAGGATTTTCATTGCAAAAAGAAGAGTAAATGATTGTTTATCATCTTAGATTGCATATTTAGGAGTTGTATATCTACATCACGTGGTGAACCTTAAAGGCAAACTTCTTAAGAAAGATCAACTGTAAAATAAACTTCAATGAACATAAAACACTTTGGAACCTAACGCACAACATTTAGAAGTCTAGGCTAGAGACGTATTCCGACGTTGTAAAGCTTGGTAACTATCGCTTTCATTGTAGGTTGGGTGATTCCTCCTCTTTGAGACGACAAGTGCCAGTACGGACTTGTGCTCCCACGTACCGTTGAGTATATATTGGGAGACCACAATAGGCTACATCTTTTATCCTTAGGAAGCTGTGTCTGCCACCCTATCGATCGCAATGCATTGAACACAACATTCTGGAAGATTGACTGTTGTACCGTAAAAAGTATTCTGCCGTTTTGTGATTGGTTTGGTAATCCCTCTGTCTATATTTCCAGAGTAGTCACTTTCGTTCCTTTTCAGACTCCTTAAAAGAAAAGGTCCATCTGAGAACTTGTCACTTCAGGCTCATTAAAAATCGAAGGCGACTAGAGTCATATTTAGCTTTTTCTTAACTCTCAAAAATTGAAAAAGAAAGTTGTGTCAAAGCATCATAAAATTCATTTAATTCAGAATAACATTTTCCTCTTTTTATTTTGAGTTGATCAAGTAATCCGCAATCGTGGAAGAAAGTCAATCAAAACCCTGTCGTTCACAGAGACTAATGAGTCAACCATCTTTGACTCCAGAAACGAAACCATTCCGGGCCAAGCGATCTCGTTTAACTGGATCAAAGTCTCCTGGTTTATTTGAAACTTGTGTTTCAACATCCTCGGAAACTCCAGTTACTCCAACTATTTCTGGTATCCCTACCTCTATAGAAGAAGTTCCACAGTTACAAGAGGACATTAGAACTGATCCTATTGTAATGGTAAACACATCCATTCATGAACCAGCTCCATCTAGGATTGATTCAGAAAGTGTTAACCCTCCAACATCTGTCGCTGGAGAGTGTGCACCTTCTTCGGCACCAGAAATATTTTACAGACCTGACGGTCTGCCTCTTCCACCTGGACTGATTATGATAGAAGAGATTGTGGAGGATCTTCCATCCAGTACCCCATTACATTTTGGAACTGGGATCCACCTATATCCTTCTAATTCAGAAGATAGTCAACCTTCATCGCAAGTTCCTATAGAATCACTAGGAAGTCTTTTGGATATACTCAATATGTCTGAACAACCATCAACATCTAGGGCTATGTCATCCGATACAGTAGTAGCAGAACTTCCTGCCACTACTCCGACAATGTTCGTTGGTGTACCATCTGTCCCAACTAGCTCTCAACCGCTAGATGGAGTCCACCCAATGACTGTTTCGACAGTATGGTCTGTTCTCGTTTGTTCATCTGGAGTAATATCTAGAATTTCTTATGTTAAGTCTCAGCAAATTGATCCTCCACAACAATATCAATTTGGGCAGTCCAGTCTACAAGGACCAATTTTTCCTTTAAACACTAGATTGTCGCCATATGGGGGGAAGTATGCCTTTTCATTGTTCCTGATGAGCGCCAAAAATGGGTAAATTATTGGGTTCATTTTGCCTATTGTTCTCCATTAATCCACCATTCTTCATAATTTATGTATGCTTTTGAAGTATGTTTATGTTAATTGAATGAATGAGAATAGTCACTTGACCATGAAGGCTAATACGTGTTTGCTGCAGATTTTTGGACAACTTTTGGACCAAGGTCAAGCATTTATGGGCCATTTGATAGCCAAATACGAGTGTAAAAGGCTGAGGATTCATAGGAAGGTTGTCTCCTACATTAAATGGCCCCTTCCTCGGTTCTCCGCCATCAGCTTGGAGATCAGCAGCCCACCAAAGTTGATTTCCAAGGGCAGCCGAGCAGCTTTTGTAAAGTGGTTGAGTACTTGCAGTTTTGAGCAGCCAAGCCCCTTGAATTAAGGAGGACTACTGGAGGTCCTCGTAGTGCACAAGTAGGAAGGCTTCCAACCTTCGTAGTTTAGTTTTTGAACATTTGTATTTCACACTATAGTGCTGCTTTGTTTCTCAGCCCATTTTGGAGCTTCTGCTGTAACACATTTTGGACATGGTTGTTTTTTGAGTAATGGAAACCAGTTTCATGTTGCATTAGTTCTGAGCTTCCTTTTAGGAGGCTGTAGCTCTTGGGGTCGGGCCCAACCCAAGTGCCAAGGCCTCCTTTGTGTACTTTTATATGTTTTTTGCTGTCTTCATAAAATAATTTCTACTAGTAGATTAGAATCTTGCTTAGTTATCTAGGTCGTTTTTTATGATTGAAAGAGATTTTCGTGGTTCAGAGTGATTTGATAGGTTGAAAATAGAAAATATCTTTGAAAAAGGCCATCAAGCAACCCTGGATCTCACCTCTCCCTCCTCGGGACCATGAGCTGAGACCCAAGTGTCCTTGTTGCCACAAAAACACTATTTTTGCTTCTTCATGCAATTGCTAGTGTTAGTTTCTCAGTTGCAAAATTTGATACCAGATGTGATTACATGCTTAGATCCATTCTTGCTTGGTTTTCATAAGTTATTTTACGTAATTTTATACCAATGAATTTCTGTTCATCATGGGTGCTGGTTCCTAGGTCAAATTAGGTTAGAATAGCTAGATATATTTGGTTTGCATGGTCTTTATTTGGTTAGTTTCAAGAATTAGTGTGCAGAACACCCGTGATACCTCCCTTCTTACCCTTTTGCCATCAGTGCAACCTGTTCCATCCCCTAACTCAAATTCTTGCCCTTCGTTTGCCACATTTTCTCACTTTGACCTAATTTCCATATTTTTGTGCAACATTGCTCCATCCATCCTTGAAAAAATCCAACCATCCTCATCACTTCTAAGCTTCATTTTCTAGGTTCTAAACCTCTTCACACCCTGATCCAACATCCATCTCCACTTCTCCACCTTTGTTCCACCTTCAACCCTCCAAAATCTCCTTTCGGAACATCATGTAGAACATCCTGTAGAACCCCTGCAGACTTCCTGTAGAAGATCACGAAAGCAGTTTTTCGAGATCCGATCACGGTGAAACTCTCTGGAAGGGTGTTAGGGACCCCTTAGGCCCTATTCTCACCTTCCCAACCTCCTGTAAGTGCCCTCACCATTTCCTTCCATCAATCAACCTTTGCACAGACAAAACAGTTGAGCACATGCATAATAATTCTACAAGATTACTCAAAAATACAAAAAGACATTCCTTTTCAGATTTCACTACAAGAGTAGCTTAGTCACATGCATTCTACATTTCTAGAAGTCAATGGCATCCATTTCCATTGCTTTCATCTCTTTTCTTGCACCGGTAGGGTTAGTCTGTAAAACTAGGGTTTGCTAGGGTTTGCATTCCTTTTCCACTTTCAGTTTCTTTCTGCAAGTAGACTAGATTCCTTTGAGTTAGCTTTCATCCATCGCCATTAAAATCTTCTTCTAAGAGCTCACAGAAGTTGGCTTAAGCTCTTAGTGGACTTGTGCCAGCTGATCCAGTGAAATTCTGCCGCAAGAGATAGTACTTGTGCATATAGCACCGTCGCTTCCAAGTTTGTTACGAACTACCGGGTTGATAAAAGTAAAAAAGGGAGTCCCAGGAGTTGCATCTTTATTGCTGCAATACTGGAGCCCACCATATATTTGGCGTTGTTGCTGGGGAAGCATCAAAGTATTTGTGATTGCTACTTTTCTTCTACTTTCTACTTCAATCTTCTGCTAAGTAGTTTATTTCAGCAAGAGTAGAGTAGTTGTTTTTCATTTCCATTCTGCAATCTCATTTCCATAAAAGTAGATTAGACATTTCCTGCTTTCATTTCATTTTAGCAAGTTTAGATTAGATATTTCCCGCTTTCATAGATTAGCATTTCAATTCCACAATTTCAATTCTGTAAGCGTAGCTTAGCATTTCATTTCTGCAATTTCGTTTCATCAAGATAGATTTTAGTTAGTTGCAGTTCAATCGCTTTTAGTTTTGCAGGTACAAGCAAAAAAAAAAAAAAACTCCACCAAAAATATTCCATTTCATGCCTCGTAGGAATAGAGACAATACAGGGAAATTTTTACCCAACACCCCCACCACATCACTGAGTCACCCTTCTCTCTTCTTCGGTGGTAGTGATCCAGAAGAACCTATAGGTGAACCTTCAGAGATATACGAAGATCCTATAACAGAAGAAGAGCAAGAAAACATTCCTCTTGAGACCATGGTTGAACATAGAAACGGTATAGAAGATGAGGAGAGAATAGAAGGTGCATTTCCCATCTGAGAGACCAACGAGGAAATGAAAATAAAAAACATAAGTCCCTCAGCCTTACCTCACTTCCATGGATTAACCATTGAAGACCCTGATACCTTCCTGTTTGAGTTTGCTGTCCTTTATCGAACTTATGACTATGCAGAGGACGAGCAAAAGTTGAAACTCTTTCCCGCTACCTTCAAGGATGCAGCACTACGCTGGTTCATGGGGTTACCTGGAAACAATATCACAACTTGGGCTCAGATGCAGTAAGCCTTTAACAAACAAATACTGGGACTACTGTAGGTCAAAGGAAATTAAGGGAGAGATCTTTCGAATGACCATGGGAAGTGATGAGTCCTTAGAAGACTATGAAGAAAGGTTCCAAATTAGTTATAAAAGGGCTAGGTGCACACTGGACCCCGAATCTCTGAAGCTGGTTCTGCTCCGAGGAGTCCCTGAAGACCTTCTAGATATCCTCCATTTGCTAGCTAGAGGAGACATCTACCAACTACCTTATGAGGACATAAAGACTATGTTTAGAAACCACTCTAGGGTAGCCCGGAAAAGAGGAAGGGGGAATCCACTTTCAGCTAGTGCCACCTTCTCCAACCATGAGTTTGCAAATCAGATGGAAGACCTCAAAAGTGAGATGAGACAGACCATTTCCATGCAATTGGATTCCTTCTGAATCCAACAGAAGAAAGAGGAAGCTGAGAAGGCTTTGGCCATCTTTTGTCCTAGATGTACAAGGAAGCATCCTAAGAATGAGTGTCCATTGCACTTAGTGGAGGTATGTTTCGTTTGTGAGGAAGACCACCCCACAAACCAGTGCCCAACCTTACCCGGACTTAAAGCCATGTACCAAGGGCTGAAGGGGCCACTGAGCCGCTCTACTTCCTCAACCAAAGGAGGCCGCATGGATCTAGACCTTACCAGCAGGGATGCAAGGAACATCCCAAACTTATTACAACCCCAACCAATCCACTCACATGCCTTCTTGGGGCCCCCGCTCCATCCTTCTAGTCCTACTACCCTCCTCCTTGGTCTTATCCATCTCAATACCATACTCAACCTGCTACTCATTCGTTTTCACTCTCATTCTCAACCACAACCTCAGTGGAATGCACCTCAACTGGGGTGGAGGCCCCAATACAACTCTCCTCTCGCTATTTTTTCCTCCACTACTTGCTCAACCCAACCATTACCTCCTGCTCCTCCAAGACAACCTCAGATTCCTGCTCAACCGAACCCGAACACCAACAATGGACATGCCCAATAGGTATACACTGGAGAGACGACATGCCCTACCTATGCTGTGGAGATTCAGGAGATCAACCTACGATCTAGAAAGGTCCTTTCAGATCGCCAACCTCCTCCCTTGGAGGATGAGAAGGGAAACAGGAAAGTGAACCCAAAGCCATTCCACCCTTTCCTGAGAGACTAACAGTAGCCACGCAACCAAACCCAGAGGAGACAAACTTCTGGGAGAACTAAACAGTTGTGTGTGAAAATCCCACTTCTCCAGGCTATAAAAGATGAACCAATTTACAAAAAATTGATCAAGGAGGAGTGTTTCAGGCACCCAAGTAGGTGTAAGAGAGATGCCTAGACTATCAATGTCATAGGACAACTGTCCGATCTGATGTTGGGGCAAATAATCTGTCCAAAATATCTGGTCCTGGGAGTCTTGTAGTTGATGTCCACATCAATGGCACCATAATCCCCCACACCCTGATCGATCTAGGGGCTGCTATCAATGTGATGACCAAGGACACTATTCTCAAACTCAACCTTCAGAGTTCCTTAAGAAAGACCTCGACAGTACTGCAGTTAGCAGACTGCTCCACCGTGACTCCCGAAGGTATTGTGGAGGATGTCTTGGTTTCTGTTGATTCTTGGGAGTACCTGCAGAATTTTTGGTCCTTCAGCCAAAGGAAAAACTCACTGGATACCCCCTCATTTTGGGAAGGCCTTGGTTAGCTACTACGGATGCTTACATCATTGTCGAGCTGGGAGCATGACCATCAAGAATGGGCCTATGTCCAAACAGCTAGTCCTATACCCTCCTGCCAACCTATGCTAGAACATGACTTACCTCTCTGGTTGGAGGAGGAAGATGAGGATGAAGTCTACTCTGCACCAGTGTGTACAATGGAAGCCACCAAGGGAGGTCCTCAAACCAGGATGACCTAATTGAGAATATGATTCAAAATCCACCTCCCAGTGTGCTGCCATTAGAGAAGTTGGTAGAAGGTACCCAAGCTTGCACTTTAGTGGACCTCCGTGTGGCTGATCTGACCTCTCCCAGAGTTAAGAATGTGGAATTTGGCCCTAAAAGAACCTTGAAGATCAACTCATCCTTATCTCCATCTCAGGAGAAGGAGCTATGTACTTATTGAACTGCCATTTGGAGGCTTTCGCTTGGAGCTATAAGGAGATGAAAGGAGTCCATCTGTCGATCTATACCCATCACATTTACATTAAAGATTATTGTAAACCAGTCAGGCAGCCTCAGAGGAGAATGAATCCAGCCCTTAAGGACATTGTTAAAGAAGAATTTCAAAAGTTGTTGGATGTAGGATTCATCTACCCCATCTTGGACAGCGAATGGGTTTCTCCTTTGGTGCTTGTGCCCAAGAAAAATGGGAAGTGGAGAATCTGTGTAGATTATCGAGAACTTAACAAATCCACCAAGAAGGACCATTTCCCTTTGCCTTTCATAGATCAAGTGCTAGATGGGTTGGCAAAGAAGAAGTTCTTTTCTTTCCTAGATGGGTTCAACGGGTATAATCAGATCCAAATCAGTCCGGAGGACCAAGATAAGACCACCTTCACTTGTCCATGGGGTACCTTTGCCTACCGGGTCCTTCCCTTTGGGCTATGCAACGCTCCTGCCACTTTCCAGAGAGTAGTAATGAGCATATTTGCTGAGCTGGTTCATGATTCGGTAGAAATCTATATGGATGGCTTTACTCCTTATGGGTCCAACTTCCAAGAAGCATTGAAATAACCTAGGAAAAGTCTTAACCAAGTGTATTGAGATGAACCTGTCCCTCAGTCCTTAAAAATGTAATTCCTAATGATTGAAGGGACCGTGCTAGGTCATACAATCTCTCAGCAAGGATTACAGGTGGATCCTAACAAAATTGCTATCATCCAAAAGGTTCCACCTCCTCAGAAGGTAAGAGATGTTCGGAGTTTTCTAGGCTTAGCAGGATACTATAGAATATTCATCAAAGATTTTAGTAAGATAGCCTCGCATTGTTTGGTATTTTGGAAAGATGTTGAGTTTAAATGGAATGACAACTGCCAAGAGGCTGTGAATGAGTTGAAAGATAAGCTGGTAACTACCCCAATCCTGAGAGGTCCAAACTGGGCCCTACCTTTCCACATCCACACTGATGCCTTGAACAAAGCCATAAGGGTAGCCTTAGGACAAGTTGAAGAGAAGCTACCATATGCCATATACTTTGTCAGCAAAAACCTGTCTAAGGCAGAATAAACTATACTGTGACCGAGAAAGAGCTCCTAGCTGTAGCCCATTCCATAAACAAGTTCAGACACTACATCACTAGTTTATCAAACATTTGTACACACTGATCATGCTGCAATAAGGTATTTGATGAATAAACCTGATGTGAATGCTCGTATCATTAGATGGTTACTTTTATTTCAGCAACTTGACTTAACCATTGTTGAAAGCCAGGAAAGGAAAATGTCGTTGCTGAGATTTCTGTCTAGATTAGATTTGCCTGCAGTGAAGAAGGGATGGTGGATGACCAGATGCCAGATAAAACTTGTTTTTCTATTTCAGTACTCTCTCCATGTGTTGTTGATATAGCAAACTACTTGGTCTCAACACAGTTCCCTCCACACCTATCCTCGAAAGAGAAGAGCAGAATTGTGAGGAAAAGTGCCCCTTTACTTGGATTGGGGGCACCTTATTCAAACTCGGCCCAGATCAGGTCCTGAGGCGTTTGTGTAGGGAGGAGTTTTTTACATTCTCCTAACCTGTCACGATGGACCCTGTGGAGGCCACTTTGCAGCAAAAAGGGCTGCCTTCAAAATTCTACAGGCAGGCTACTATTGGCCCACTCTTCATCAAGATGTCAGAAGATACATCAACCAATGTGACAAATTTTAAAGGATGGGGAACTGACTCCGAGGGATGAAATGTCCCTCCAACCTCAAGTGAATTTCGAGCCATTTGAGAAGTGGGGCATTCATTTTGTGGGTCCTATCAACCCTCCTTCAAAGCAAAAGTCTTACATCATTGTGTGCACAGACTACCTGACAAAGTGGCAGAAACAAAGGCAATCAAGCAGCGACAGAAGAAAAAGTGGCTAGTATTTAAAGGGAAAATATCTTCTACAAGTTTGGCTACCCAAGAGAATTAGTCACATATCAAGAAGTCCAGTCACCTCTAACCTAATTGGAAGACCTACTCGCTCATCACAAGATCAAGCACAAAACTTCACCAATTTATCATCCGAAAGAAAATGGGTAGGTGAAGTCACTAATAGGGCTTTAGAAGAAA